>OU342741.1:490150242-490892034 GCA_910589775.1 Avena eriantha | reverse complement strand
CAGAACCATGTATCATGGGGAACGCTTTCAACATTGCACTTATATTCCGTTGATATCATGATTCTTTTACTTATGGATCCCGGCGGTGTGAAATAAAATGGGAACTTGTAAGATCTTGGAGTTTGTATGTGTGTTAGAGAAACGCCTGGGCCGCTAGCCTAAGCCATGCCTAATCATGGTGGAAACTTGCAACATAACCATAATGAGCACTCTATGAAGCATCCTCAATAAAAACCTATGCAAATAGCAAATAAAAAGATCGTTGAGATGCTCATTGTCGGCTTGCCTTGTCATTTTGATTATGAGAAAGCTCCTGTATCATGTGCAAGGGGTACCCCGTTGGCGGTTCTCTATGATACATATGTACTTACAATGACAAGATCTTACTTGTGACTGAAGTTGAGTAGCATGAGGTTCGGTACTTGTAAGTAAGGGACATGAGATTTCAACTTATAACTGGTCAAGCATATCCTGTTAGTTGTGTCACTTTAACCTTAATCACCTAAATATGCTTATGATAGGGGCAATGAGAGCTGAAAGCTAATAAGTACCATAGATTTTGGAAGCTTTTTATGAGACTGGAATCCTTGCTTCCTTCTAAGAATGACTTTCTTTTACTTTTATGTTGAGTCTGCATCTTCTATCTTTATGCATATATTAAGAGAGCATAGTGGCCATTCTTAGTTTAATGTGCATTTTCCCAAGACTTGTTGATTGATGCATAACTTTGATATTACTTGTTCTTAAACTATTTGTATCTAGTCACACTTATGATCTTTGAAGGTGTCCTATGCATTTATGTTTTGCTACTCTATGAGAGAAAAGCTGAATACCATTCTCATTATGCTTTCTTTATGTGAAACAAACAAACGTCTTGCAAAGTATTGTTATTCATGAAGATTTTGTTTGTGCCTTTTCATGTTACAATATAGTTGCTATGTCTTATTATTAGAACTCTATCTTTCATAATTCATGTTTAGAGTACCTTAATCCCAGCTATCAATGCTTTTACAATAATGATGATCAAGATTGTGTTGTCTGCATGTCACAACAAAAATTATATTGTTTTGATCGTTTATCTACTCGAGGACGAGCAGGAACTAAGCTTGGGGATGTTAATACGTCCATAACGTATCTATAATTTTTGATAGTTTTATGCTAATAATATGCTTTTGACACTCCTTTTTGTATAAAATTTATGATTTATTTGGACTAACCTACTAATAGTTGCAAACGTGCACAATATTATTGTTTTACACTTTGATGTGTAGGAATTGCCAAGAATACAAGTAAAAACCTTGTTGGAGTCAAATTGAGATTTTTCTAGAAATCTGTCTCAGAACTCTTTTTGAAGATGGTCACGTTTCGGGTCAAAGACAGCGTCAAACTGAAAACTCTTCAACTACAAAGTTGTTGGCAATTTCCCAACAAATGTTCTGGATATAAAATTTAGCTGATTCCGTGTCCGGACGAACCTTTTAAGCCCGATTTACTGCAGCCCAAGATGGGCTGACGGGAATCCGAGAAGCTATATAAAGGAAGGAAACCTAATTCGCCCAGAGCACATCCACCCACGAATTTGCAGCCGCCAAATCCATTTTTTGCCTCATCCCATCTCCATGGGGGAGGGCTCCCAAAAAGGCATGAAGGAAGGGGCTAAGGGGCGGTGCTCCCCCATGATACCGACGGCGGGGAAAGAGTCCCCCGCGTCGCCGCCGGTGCCACCGCCACCCTCTTCACCATCTTCACCGCCATCTCCATCACCTAATCCTCCTACTATGTAGTGGTTCATCCTCCCACACACCTCTATACCGTCCTATGTAAACATGGCGTTTGATGTTATAAGTTATAATCCTATGATCTATATCATGTTTACGTAGTTTTTTTGTTCTTAGATTGAATGGTTGAACGTCTTTGGTTCATTAGAGTTGTATGTTGATATGGTACAGTCATTTGGTGTGCATTATATTTGTGCGCGCATGGATTAAACATCATAGGGTTTATAGTATGTGTAAAAGTAAGGGGGAGTTCTGCCGAAGTGACATGAACCTGAGGACGCGAGCCGGAACGTTGCACGTATGGGAGTAAGAGGACCATTAAACTTAAGGCTATGGTTGGGGAAACCTTAATAAATTGATTAGTACTTACGAATATTTGCTAACAATCCAATCATATAGTACATGTAATTCCAAGTAATTAAGAGCATATATATTTAGCCTCTCCCACATAGAAAACTGCATCGAAGATAATGAACCTGATATATTTGCTATTTAAACTTGGCCAAAGCCACCACAATTACCACCACTATTCCAAACTCATAGTTCTGTTAGTTTAGTGTATTTTATTGCTACAGCAACTTGCTTTAGTTTCTTGTTATTTATTATCATGTAAAGCTATCTCTATTACTCGTATTGTTGCTCTAGTTTTATTTCCTAGATAATGCAAACGTTTAGTGTGCGTAGAGTTGTATCAGTGGTTGATAGAACTTGAGAGAATATGTATCCTACCTTTAGCTCCTCGTTGGGTTCGACACTCTTACTTATCGAAAAGGCTACACACGGTCCCCTATACTTGTGGGTTATCATACTGCTATAATTTCCGCTCCGTCCCGCTCACTAAACTCCAAGCGAATGAACTCGCAAACGAAGTATCCACACAAATTAGTCCCCGGTGGCTGCCTCTTGCACTTTACGAGAATAGAATTTAATCAAATAATAATCAACATTATATAATGGTATTGAATCTAGAATTTGAGATATGCACGGACCTAGCTCGTACTACTTACCTCGACCACATGAAAACTAAGTTCATCTTTAAAATCACCAACCTTCCTCTTGGTAACTTCTTGCCAAACCCTATCCAACCAAAAAAATGAATAACTGAGTTACTAGTTACTTGATACTCAGGAAATGAGCGAAAGAGAATGATATAGTGGGATAATGATTGAAATTACCTCTGGAGCGCCTCTATAATGCTTTTGTCCTCATTTTGTTCTTTCTTTAGTGGGTCATTGATTTCAACTCTTCCAACGTCAACTTCAATGATTAGCAGAATGTAATGGTAGCTGCACACGTTTATATATGTCGGTAATTCATCAATTACACTTAACATCGAGTAAGCAAAAGTGAATGTGTACAAGATAGTAACACTCTCACCTGAAGTTGTAAGAAAACATTTTTCACTTTTTGTAATGTTACCTCTGTATGAACCTTAGGAAGTTCTGCTCCATCTCCTTGGTGTATTCCTGTAGCAATCGTTCGTTAACCTGGCATGGGTTGATGAACCCAGTGTCAAAGATTCTCCTTCGGTCACATTCCTCGCTCTTCATTCTACATCATAGCGTAGTGAGGATAATTACATGCAATGAATGAGCTGAGTTAGAGACTTTATCATAGAAATAAATGAATCACTTACAGACAATAGGAATTAACGAGACTCAAGTCGAGGGCTTCTTGTTTGTATAACATATATAATTCCTCAAGATAAATTTGGATATCTTCATTACCTATGAAATGCTCATTTGTAACTCTCACAAGCAGCGTTGATGGTCGCTCTTTTCCTTTTGTGACTTTCATGTGCCACTTATGCAGTCTTCGCATATGTGTTTGTAGAAGCTCGACCTCATCAGATCTGACCAGAGACTTCTCGTATTCATATTTTCATGCTATTTTCGTTAGCATGGGGACATGTGTGCCTATCGCTTGATCAACACTAATACCAACATTTCTAGCAAAGTCCATCGCTTGATCAATACTAATATTCTGATCAACACTAGGTAACACCTTGAATGGGGAGATCGATTGTTTTGCCTATTATTCGAGTTGGGAAACATCTCTTTTCTTGCCTACACTACTATTTGTCTTCTTCCTACCAACTCCCATCAGACACAGTGTGTAGCCATCTACCTTATTTATCTCATATTGCGATGGTTGCTCAATAAAACTCTTAGCCCACTTTTGACTTTCGGTTCAAATATCTTCTTTGGCTCGGGCTCTTTCGGTGCAAAAAATCCTTTCACTTGTGCATCGCTGATTGCTTTGGTTTCCTCATCAGTCGTCTCGTAAGGTAAGTTGGGAGGAGGCAGCAGGGTTTTCTTCGCCCTGCTACCTTTCTTCTGAGTAGTAGCACTAGTCGGCTGACATGGCGGAGGACTCATGCTATGGTGGTTTTCCCTCTCCTTGTCATGTGGACTTAGAGGTGGTGAACTGTGACTCGGAGCAGATGGTGATTTCTTGGGCGCCGAGGCTGGAAACACGATGTATTTCTTGCGCCATAGAATGATACCACCCATGACTTCTCCGTGATTGTTATAGCAATTGCTTGATGGGGTGTAGCAATGTTTATCTTTTCATCCATTATTAACTCCCTTGTTTGCATGTCATACTTCGTCCCATGTGCAAGTACCATCTCAAAAACACTAAAATAATGATATCAATTTCCAAGCAACCAAAATTAGGGTTAACAAAGAAAATTTCAATCTGAAAAACTATGAATGCAAGTTTGTGTTTGTTAATGATGTGTGAATGCATGATATGCCATGTTTTGTTTGTTATAAATGATGATAATTGGTTTAATGATCAAAACAATATCACCTAGGTCAAATCAAAACCAAACCAAAGAAAAAGAAAATCAAAATATAAAGCATATATGCTAATGGTCACTTTTGCAAATGTTAACACTTAGCTCACTTTGAGTATCTTTATTAAATAATTTCAAATAGAAACAATTCCATTTCATTTCTCACCTAGCTAGACCAAGTGACAATGAACACAAGTGAGCTTTCAAAACTTACAGAAACAAAGTTAAATTCATTCGGAGGACTTTTCAAAATTGAATCTATCGTATGCATCAAGATAGCAACTTTTCAAAAACCATCAAAACCTTCTCCACTTGGCCAACCCTTGCAACCAAAGACTATCAAGCTTATGATCAACAAACCCACTAAATAGAATTTGAAAATTAAAATATTTTTCTCTTGCGGCCATTTGATTAAACACCTTCTGAGCATAGTACAGAGCTACATAACTACTCCTCACTGTTTAGAGCATTGTTGTGATCATCTTTGTACCTCACTCGGCCTCCACAACTCGCCCACACTCACCCCAGTACCAGCCCGTGCTGCTAAGCCTCGCTCACTCGACCATTAGACTAGTGCCAACCGTACCCGAGCTCACCATGCTACCCCGACATGGACTCGACGCTACACGCCTCACCGCACTCACCCGTGACCGCTAGGAGCTAGCCGTGACCTCACCGCACCCGCTCGTGTACGCCTCGACCAACGCCAGCCCATGGAGATGCTAGCTCAGCCGCGCCCATTTCTTTGTCTGCCATGCCGAGATGCATGCCAGTATGCCGAGCAATCCCGCGCGACCACGCCGCGCCTCGCCCTCCCCTCACATCAATGCACTCATTGTGATGCCAACAACCTCCCAGACATGCCCGTTTGGCCCCACGCGACTTGTACACGCCGTGCGCCGTGAAGAACCCACGGTACCCGAGGATGGCATGGATGTTCCCGACCGATTGAGACCACGCCTCGCCATGCCATTGTGCTCATGCCGATCGCCAAGAAGCACTGCATAGGCCCACCCCCTCAGACATGCCAATAGCTCATGGTAACGATGTCTCCAACGAGCCCGAGCCATGCCCCAATGCTCCCCTCGCTGGGGTATAAATAGACCCATCCCCTTGCCTCCAAACACACTCCACTCGACTCCTCTCTCACCCAGCAACCTCTCTGACCCATCCCTGGATCAAGGGGAAGCGAGCAGCACTGGCACTTCACTCGAGTTTGCCGTAGCAGTAGCGGAACGGAGCCAGCGCTAGGAGCCGCCCTAGGAGCCGCCCTAGGAGCCGCCGCGACCCTCGTTCGAACCGCCGTCGATGTCCCGTTCATCTGGCCGCATCACCATACCTAGCTGCAGCCCTGGTAAGCCCATGACGACCATTGCCGTATAATTAGGGTTGAATCCCGTGCACGCTATGCGACGGATACGACGACACGGAGCCGTCGATCGTGCTCTAATCATGCGGCTAGGAATAGCGCATACCGCTTCGAGTTGGATCAGCCGCTGACGCGTGGGGCCAGCGCAAGTGAAGCCCGTTGTGCGCGCGCTGTGTAGTTGGGCTGGCCCAGTAGCTTTCCCGCGCGTGCCCACAAATTCAAATTTAGGTTTTTCTTTTATTTCAATATCCTATTCTGTAGGTGATTGGAAATTGAATTTAAGAAGATTCACTAAACCAAATTGCATGATTCCAATTTTGTTAGAAAGGAAATGAAAATCTCTAAACACTCTCATTGGATTCAAACATTTTGGAATTGTAGATCACCCGCAGTGAAAATAACAAGGCAATGTCTTTTCCAACTTAAAACATTTTTATAAAATAAACCATAAATGCTTTTGAGTTGATTCTAATTGTCAAAAATCACATTTGCCATGATCTATCTGAATATTTAAAAATATAAATATTTACAAGCAGTAGTCATGGGCTAAGATTAAAATAATGGGTATATAGTCATTTCTAGTCATTTATACAGATATTAAATATCTGTATTAAACTTTGTAATATATGCCATCTACATTAAATCACATTCCCAATGTATTGGAATATGTGGTGATGACATGTGTCAACATGATCCCATATTTTATAATTGGATAATATTAAATCCTAAGTATTTTTCAATGAGTAGAAATTACATTTCCAAAATATGATAACTAAGACCATGTCACTATTTCATGTGGTGATTGAGATGATGCTAGATCATCTAGTGTGAGCCTTTGTGTGTTGAATAGAAGTAGCTAAGTAATGTTTGGTGATTTTGTACCTCGTATTTATTTATAGAGGCTAGTACCAACCCGGGCTACAACGAGGAAGAATTCTACGAAGAAGAAGAGGAGCAATTCGACCACTGTACCAACCAAGGCAAGCTAAACTATGCATGCTATTGTGATGCAACCTTGATTATGCCAAGCCCAAGTTTTACATGCAAGCTTTATTTTTCCCTTTACCAAAGTTTCTTTAATAGTTAATTATTAGGGATTAGTGGACAAAAAGACAAATACCATCAAGAGCATAGAATTAGGCTTAGGTAGTTGCACTTGATTAGCACCCCTCAATAGTGACACCCTCATTGATAGTTGGTAGTGCTAAACTAATATTGATCACTTTAGATGGCAACACTTGGAGCAAATAATTATGAAAACCTTAGAATGATGAGTCATTCTACTGAAATGTTTTGACATGTCTTATGAAACAAAATGACTTGGATATGATGATGATGAATGAGGGATGTGACTTGACTTTGAATAAAAACTGATGGTTGGGTTCGGATGCGATACCATTCCAGCTTTACCGTACAACCACAATACCTAAATTGGGTAGGGCTTAACTAGAAGTTTATGTGTCTTAGTATGGGTTCCCTCGCGGAAAAAGGAGTTAAGCTGAGGCAACCTCATGACTGTGAGTGAAAGAAGTGACCACCTATGTAGGTCCCGAGATGTTGGATTGCCATGGCTGGGAGGCCAAGCTCATAGGGGAGGTGCCTATACTAGGGTGTGTAATTGAAAAGTTATGATTGATTATCCACATACCAAGTATGATGATTTAGGGCTATCCCTGACAGATGTATCGAATGTTGTGGTGAAAGTGTACCACCTCTGTAGAGTGTCAAACTATTCGAATAGCCACGTTTGTGGTCATGGACAGTTGGATGGCCATACTGTTCCGTTGTCAGATGTTTTCAAAATAACTTGTGACTTGAAATATGACTTTGACTTGACCATAATAGGGTTGTGGAAAGGAAAACTATGTTTCCACTTGAGTAATATAGACAACTAAAATAGGTCTTTACTACTAAGTACTTCAGAAATAAAACTGGCTTATTGCAAACAAGCCTAGAGCTTAGGAGTAATTGGATTCAAACATTTTGGAATTGTAGATCACCCACAGTTAAAATAACAAGGCAATGACTTTTCCAACTTAAAACATTTTTATAAAATCAAGCACAAATGCTTTTGAGTTGATTCTAATTGTCAAAAATCACATTTGCCATGATCTATCTGAATATTTAAAAATATAAATATTTACAAGCAGTAGTCATGGGCTAAGATTAAAATAATGGGTATATAGTCATTTCTAGTCATTTATACAGATATTAAATATCTGTATTAAACTTTGTAATATATGCCATCTACGTTAAATCACATTCCCAATGTATTGGAATATGTGGTGATGACATGTGTCAACATGATCCCATATTTTATAATTGGAGAATATTAAATCCTAAGTATTTTTCAATGAGTAGAAATTGCATTTCCAAAATATGATAACTAAGACCATGTCACTATTTCATGTGGTGATTGAGATGATGCCAGATCATTTAGTGTAAGCCTTTCTGTGCTGAATAGAAGTAGCTAAGTAATGTTTGGTGATTGTGTACCTCGTATTTATTTATAGAAGCTAGTACCAACCCGGGCTACGAGGAGGAAGAATTCTAGGAAGAAGAAGAGGAGCAATTCGACCACTGTACCAACCAAGGCAAGCTAAACTATGCATGTTATTGTGATGCAACCTTGATTATGCCAAGCCCAAGTTTTACCTGCAAGCTTTATTTTTCCCTTTACCAAAGTTTCTTTAATAGTTAATTATTAGGGATTAGTGGAAAAAAGACAAATACCATCAAGAGCATAGAATTAGGCTTAGGTAGTTGCACTTGATTAGCATCCCTCAATAGTGACACGCTCATTGATAGTTGCTAGTGCTAAACTAATATTGATCACTTTAGATGGGAACACTTGGAGCAAATAATTATGAAAACCTTAGAATGATGAGTCATTCTACTGAAATGTTTTGACATGTGTTATGAAACAAAATGACTTGAAGATGATGATGATGAATGAGGGATGTAACTTGACTTTGAATAAAAACTGATGGTTGGGTTCGGATGCGATACCATTCCAGATTTACCGTACAACCACAATACCTAAATTGGGTAGGGGTTAACTAGAAGTTTATGTGTCTTAGTATGGGTTCCCTCGCGGAAAAAGGAGTTAAGCTGAGGCAACCTCATGACTGTGAGTGAAAGAAGTGACCACCTATGTAGGTCCCGGGATGTTGGATTGCCATGGCTGGGAGGCCAAGCTCATAGGGGAGGTGCCTATACTAGGGTGTGTAATTGAAAAGTTATGATTGATTATCCACATACCAAGTATGATGATTTAGGGCTATCCCTGACAGATGTATCGAATGTTGTGGTGAAAGTGTACCACCTCTGTAGAATGTCAAACTATTCGAATAGCCACGTCTGTGGTCATGGACAGTTGGATGGCCATGCTGTTCCGTTGTCAGATGTTTTCAAAATAACTTGTGACTTGAAATATGACTTTGACTTGACCATAATAGGGTTGTGGAAAGGAAAACTATGTTTCCACTTGAGTAATCTATACAACTAAAATAGGTCTTTACTACTAAGTACTTCAGAAATAAAACTGGCTTATTGCAAACAAGCCTAGAGCTTAGGAGTAATTGGATTCAAACATTTTGGAATTGTAGATCACCCACAGTTAAAATAACAAGGCAATGACTTTTCCAACTTAAAACATTTTTATAAAATCAAGCACAAATGCTTTTGAGTTGATTCTAATTGTCAAAAATCACATTTGCCATGATCTACCTGAATATTTAAAAATATAAATATTTACAAGCAGTAGTCATGGGCTAAGATTAAAATAATGGGTATATAGTCATTTCTAGTCATTTATACAGATATTAAATATCTGTATTAAACTTTGTAATATATGCCATCTACGTTAAATCACATTCCCAATGTATTGGAATATGTGGTGATGACATGTGTCAACATGATCCCATATTTTATAATTGGAGAATATTAAATCCTAAGTATTTTTCAATGAGTAGAAATTGCATTTCCAAAATATGATAACTAAGACCATGTCACTATTTCATGTGGTGATTGAGATGATGCCAGATCATTTAGTGTGAGCCTTTCTGTGCTGAATAGAAGTAGCTAAGTAATGTTTGGTGATTGTGTACCTCGTATTTATTTATAGAAGCTAGTACCAACCCGGGCTACGAGGAGGAAGAATTCTAGGAAGAATAAGAGGAGCAATTCGACCACTGTACCAACCAAGGCAAGCTAAACTATGCATGTTATTGTGATGCAACCTTGATTATGCCAAGCCCAAGTTTTACCTGCAAGCTTTATTTTTCCCTTTACCAAAGTTTCTTTAATAGTTAATTATTAGGGATTAGTGGAAAAAAAGACAAATACCATCAAGAGCATAGAATTAGGCTTAGGTAGTTGCACTTGATTAGCACCCCTCAGTAGTGACACCCTCATTGATAGTTGCTAGTGCTAAACTAATATTGATCACTTTAGATGGGAACACTTGGAGCAAATAATTATGAAAACCTTAGAATGAAGAGTCATTCTACTGAAATGTTTTGACATGTGTTCTGAAACAATATGACTTGAAGATGATGATGATGAATGAGGGATGTGACTTGACTTTGAATAAAACTGATGGTTGGGTTCGGATGCGATACCATTCCAGCTCTACCGTACAACCACAATACCTAAATTGGGTAGGGCTTAACTGGAAGTTTATGTGTCTTAGTATGGGTTCCCTCGCGGAAAAAGGAGTTAAGCTGAGGCAACCTCATGACTGTGAGTGAAAGAAGTGACCACCTATGTAGGTCCCGGGATGTTGGATTGCCATGGCTAGGAGGCCAAGCTCATAGGGGAGGTGCCTATACTAGGGTGTGTAATATAAAAGTTATGATTGATTATCCGCATACCAAGTATGATGATTCAGGGGTATCCCTAACAGATGTATCGAATGTTGTGGTGAAAGTGTACCACCTCTGTAGAGTGTCAAACTATTCGAATAGCCACGTATCTTGTCATGGACAGTTGGATGGCCATATTGTTCCGTTGTCAGATGTTTTCAAAATGACTTGTGACTCGAAATATGACTTTGACTTGACCATAATAGGGTTGTGGAAAGGAAAACTATGTTTCCACTTGAGTAATCTAGACAACTAAAATAGGTCTTTACTACTAAGTACTTCAGAAATAAAACTGGCTTATTGCAAACAAGCCTAGAGCTTAGGAGTACTTTAAGAGTACTCATGGCTTTGTCCCTGGTATTCCCATGGCTAGACTATGAAGAGGAGTCTATGATAACTAGGATCACCTCCCATCATCAACATTGCCTATGACAATGAAGATGAAGTCTCTACTGCGTTTATTTCCGCTGCTTTGATGTGTATTAAGACTTGATCATGAGATCAGCTATTTGTAAGACTATTATGGTTTGTAATGGATGAGGTATTGTGATATTAATTTTGTTATGTCTCGCAAAAATGGTATTCCTGGGATTGTGATGTACGGCATAACATGCATCTGGACTTAAAAATCCGGGTGTTGACAGCCAGTCATATGTAGCTGGAGTGATCCCTTCAGCAAGCAAGGCTTGCTCAGCTTGCTCCTACTTAGGCACGAAAGACTTGTAGCCACCTGTCCCAGCTTATGGTGATATATTTTTCGCGCAGCATTATCCTTATTCTTTTTCGATGTTTCTTGAGCTACTTCTGATTTCTTATATTCTAGAAATCTGTCCTAGTGATGCTGCTGCTTCTCTAGTGTGCTAGTGAATTCTGGAACTTTTCTTCCTTGAGATATTCATTGTATAATCTTTTCTTGTAGTTATTGAATTGTTCAGCCATCTTCTTAAGAGCGAAAGCCTGACTTTGAACCTCATGGCTTTTGTGAGATCATTAGACTCCAAGACCGGTTCGGTGAAATGTTAAATGAGCTTCTCCCAAAGCAGGTCTTTGTGTCTGTCCTTGAGAAAACTAATAGGGTTTCCATCTTCCTTTGCTGTCTTATTCCAATCGAGAATGTTGATCGGGATATTGTCCCTAATAATAACTCTGCATTGATGCATAAATGTATTTGCATTATTTATGGGAAGCAATGGTTTGCCATATGGAGAGACGTTCTTAATTGTGAGATGCGCATCGGCGGCCATACCTTCGGCCGGGCCTTGTTTACCTTTACCAGATTGGGTTGATGAGGAGGTCTAAAATAAGAAACATATTTGTTAATATATATACACAAATAAATTAATGCATATATCTAGCGATCACATAGAGGCTTAATATACCTCGCCAAACTTTCTTAAGGCCGGTCCATCATTTCGCGAGCCATCATCGAAATCAAAACTCGTTGGCGCTTTGTTTTTTGTTCTATCTCCATTCCCTCATCGGACTCATTCAGAAGCTGTGAGCCATCTTCCGCTCCATCATCTTCTGCTCCACACTAATATGCTCCACTGTCTTCTGCTCCACCCTGATATGATCCACCATCTTCTGCTCCACCCACGTGATTCTGTATTACATAGAACATATCTTCTTCACCTTCTCTGTCATTGAAGTTCATAGATTCACTAATACAGAAGATAAAACTATTTTAGCAATATCACAAAATTCAATTTTCTAAAACCACTAAGTATAAAAACAGTAAGTTAATGCAAAAACAGAAGAAAGTACTAATGAAACAATAAGTAAAGTTAATACATCTGAATAATCGAGTTAATGCAACAATAATATTAGATCTCTAAAGAAACAATAAGTAAAGTTAATACATCTTGAATAATACATCACTAATACATCTTGCTCTCAATCAAGCTGGACGTCGACTCCCGGGTCCTGAGCCACGAGTGGTGTACACCCAAAGAGAAGAAACCATCATAGGAGCATAGCTCGGGAGAGATCCCTGAAGAATCTTCCAAGTATTAGAGAACCTGACGTCGAACGCAACCATATACCGACGGACATGCTCGTCCTCCTCCCTGACACGATTCTGTACCACCCCCTTTGGGGCCGGCTCCCGCTGCACCAATAGTGGACCACATGACCGCCACCAAATAATCTCCAGGACAACGACGAGACCCAGATTCCTCACCAAGCTATGTGTCTCGGAAGGTAGCACCTCCCAGTGCTAGCCCGGCGGAGCCCAGTCTTGGACATGTCCGGCGGAGCCTAGTCCTCCGTCGTTACTGTTGAGTCGATGACGAGGATGCAGTGGGCATCCTAAAATAGGCATTTCATCAAAATAACAAATTACTAAGTGTGCGGTTGCTCGGAGCTAATGTCAACAAATCGAAATAAAATCAATTTTTTACTACATTATATACTACTTCTATTTCTATCTCTATTTTTATATTTTATTTCTCCTATTTCTATTAATCCCTAAACTAAATAATCCTAAGCAAATAAAATAATACCTAAACTAAATAATCCCTAAACCTAATAAAACTAATAAACCTAAACTCTAAAATCTAAACTAATAATCTAATAATCCCTAAACTAAATAATATCTAAACTAAGAAAAAACAAAAAAAAGATTGATCTCGTCGGAGCACTTACGTGAGCTCTGTTGTGGGTCGGCACGGGGACGGCTGGGCGGCGTGGGGGCTCCTCCTCCAGGAAGCGCGGGGGCTTCTCCTCCTGGTGGCGCGGGCGATGCGGGGACGAGAGGAACGGTCGCGACGGATCTCTATGCGACGGAGAAGATGAAGTGGAGGTGTCCCGGTTCGTTGCTCGAACTGGGAGGAGGCAGTGGGTATTTATACCCACCCACCCCTAGTCCCGGTTGGTGGCTCAAACCAGGACTAGAGGTGTTTTCGGGCACCATGTTTTGCACACGCGCCACAACTCTTTAGTCCCGGTTGGAGCCATCAGTCGGGACTATAGGTATTTTGTAATTGTTTTATTTACAAAATCCAGAAAATAAGTAAATATTATAAAATCAATATCTATCATACTATAATGAAGAAAATTATGTATTATATATCAAATTTTTCATAAAAATAAGATCTATAATTTAAATCTATTATCATACTCTATTATACAACTAAAGTTTTTTGCATATTTTCAATTAAAAATGCATTAAATTGTATCTTTTGCAGACTTTCGAATCTGATAGCACTTTCAACATAAAAAAGTGTTTGAATTTGATTGATTAAAACAAAACCATTTTATTTTTTCTAAAATAGTTAGTTTAACTATTAAAACTAGTAACTGGGACTAAAAATATTTTGGGGGCCTTTAGTCCCGGTTTGGAGCCCCTAACCGGGACTTGTTGGGTTCGCAGCATAGGAAACAAAAAAAATCCTACGATGGAATCTTCTAAGCACCCAGATATATCTACCTAGATACAAGCAACAAGTGGATATACATCCATAGAGAATATACCCTTGAAGACCGACAAAGTGTAACGGGATAAGACTCGTGAATGATGTAGTTGATCGCTTGCCGATCTCAAGATCGAGAGGAAGTCCTAGCGCCGTTAATCAGCAGCGCATCCGTACTCGCACACATGTCCGGTCCACCGAACAACCTCCACTTTCTCGCTCCAGCGATGCAGCGGAAGCAGCAACTCCTTCCAGACAAAAAGCCACCGGGAACATGTATCTCGCTAATCCGAGACCATGGGGAAATAATTCAAGAGGGGGAGATAGATCCTTCATCAGGATGTGTGCTTTCTGAGGAGGAGAGGGGGGCTTTTATAGGGGATAGGGGGAAGCCCCTCAGCCAAGGTGGTGCCCCCAACTCTTCAATCATTCATGTGGTGGATGCTCCATTCACATAAACATGCCTCCCCTCACACTTCCACTCGCATGCATTAAATTTCCACCAAATTTAATACAACTCTCATTTAATAAAACTCTTTTATTTATTTTATGCAGAATTTTGTTAATTACTTTAATTAACAAACATTCACATAAAACCCCCTGCAAAACTTCAATATCACATGCATAACTAATTTCAGCAATTTCACCTGAAACAATTTCGTTGTCCATTGAAATAATTCTAGCGCTCTCTAATTCTTTTGTGTGGAACACATTTTCTCCAAATGATGTTGGTATCCCTTAAGTGTGTCACCCTACGGTTCGCGAATAATGCAGACATGATCGAGACCCTTCTCTGATAAATAATCAGCAGCGGGACCTGGAGGTCCATACTGACTCCCACACATTCAACGCTAGTAACTAAATCCCTTTGTCTCGCAATATACTACATGTCTGAGATTCGATCATCGGTATCTCCATACCTAGTTTGATCTTGTTACCAACATGCACTCTTTTCTCGTTCCCCTGATATAACATTCTAGTGATCACATTACTTGCTTACAAGCTATCTTAATGTGATATCACCGAGAGGTCCCAGAGTATATCTATCCATCATCAGTATGGATAAATCCCACTCTTGATCCATGAGCCTCTACATAACACCTTCGGAGTACTGTACCCACCTTTATAGTCACCCTGTTACAGTGTGGCGTTTGATGTTATCAAGATACTCATCTAGTGTTAGTGATTGATATGATCTCTTGGTCTAAGGACTAGGATTACTTCATATGATATTCTAGAAATATAAACACAATGACTTTAATCATAATGCCATACTTCGGATGAATGTTCATCACATCATTCCACCAATGATGTGACCTTGTTATTAACAACATCCAATGTCCATGACCAGGAAACCTTGATCATCGTGTTATTCAACGAGCTAGTTTATAAGAGAGGCATAACTAGGAACCTTTTATTCGTTTATTAAACACACATGTATTAACGTTTCCGATCAATACAATTATAGCATGCAAAATAAACATCTATCATATACTTGGAATACATATAAGAACCACTTTGTTATTGTCTCTCGGGCATATTCCCTTCAGTCTCCCTCTTGCACTAGAGACAATAATCTAGTTTACATAGTGATAAATCTAATACCCATGGAGTTCTGGTGTTGATCATGTTTTCCCCTAGGGAGAAATTTTGTCAACGGATCTTCTACATTCAGATCCATATGTACTTTACAAATCTTTATATCTCCATCCTTGACATGCTCGCGGATGGAGTGAAATCGGCGCTTAATATGCATGGAATTCTTGTGATACCTTGGTTCCTTGGTGTTGGCTATGGCTCCATTGTTGTCACAATAGATCACCATTGGGTACAACGCACTAGGAACCACACCTAGTTCAGTGATGAACTCTTTCATCCAAACCGCTTACTACGCCGTTTCTGAAGAAGCAACATATTCTGCCTCCATTGTTGATCCAACCATCATAGGTTGTTTGGAGCTCCTGCAACTAACTACTGCTTTGTTCATGAGAAATACGTATCCAGATTGAGACTTATAGTCATTCGTATCGGTGTCAAAGCTAGTGTCGACATAACACTTAGACCCCAGCTCTTATTCACCTCCGTATTTAAGAAACATTTCCTTAATTCTTCTTAAGTACTTAAGGATATTCTTGACCGCTATCTAGTGTTTCTAACCTAGATCAGATTGGTACCTACTAGCGAAACTAATAGCATGTGCCACATCCGGTCTTGTACATAGCATGGCATACATTATAGAGCCTATGGCTGAAGCATAGGTGATCTTATCCATTATCTCTCTTTCTTCCGCCATAGCCGAACTTTAAGTCTTACTCAATGCCTTGCCTTGCTAAATAGGTAAGAACCCTTTCTTGCTTTCGTCCATTTTAGACTTCTTTAAAATCTTATCAAGGTATGTACTTTGTGATAGGCTAATTAGGCGTCTTGATCTATATCTATAGATATTGATTCCTAATATATATGATGCTTCACCAAGGTCCTTCAAAAATTTGTTCTTTAGATAACTTTTAACACTATTTAAAAGATCTATATCATTTCCAATCAATAATATGTCATCCACATATAATATTAGAAATGCCACATTGCTCCCACTCACTTTGTTGTAAACACAAGCATCTCCATAAGTTTGGACAAATCCAAAATCTTTGATCATCTCATCAAAGCAGAGATTCCAACTCCGGGATGCTTGCTTCAGTCCATAGATGCATCGCTGAAGCTTGCATACCTTGTCAGCATCCTTAGGATCGACCAAACCCTTTGCTTGTATCATATACAACTCTTCTTCAATATTACCATCGAGGAACGTAATTTTGACATCCATCTGCCATATCTCATAATCGAAATATGCAGCAATTACTAACATAATCCTAACCGACTTTAGCATCGCTACGGGAGAAAATATATCATTGTAGTCAACTCCTTTAATTTGTCGAAACCCCTTTGCCATAATTCGAGCTTTATAGATGGTCACATTACCATCAGCATCAATTTTCCTCTTGAAAATCCATTTTTTCTCAACGTCCATTCGGTCGTGAGGTAAGTCCACCAAGGTCCAAACTTGGTTTTCGTACATGGATTCCATCTCGGATTTCATGGCTTCTAGCCATTTTTTGGAATCCGGGCTCATCATCACTTATTCACACGTCGCAGGGTCATATATTTCATCAACCATGCATGAAACTCATGACAGGATTCCCGTACAGTTCAGGAGCTGCACGTGTCCTACTTGACCTGTGAGGTTCGGTAGTGTCCTCTTCTGGAGTTTCATGATCATTATCATTAGTTCCTTTTTCATTCGGTGAAGTCAACTCCGGAACAATTTTCGGCGTTGCGCCACTTGCCATTTCATGACGAGAAGGTTCAATAACCTCTTCAAGTTCTACCTTCCGATTACACACAACTTTCGTGAGAAACTCTTTCTCTAGAAAGGATCCATTCTTGGCAACGAAAACCTTGGCCTCGGATTTTTGATAGAAGGAATACTCAATTGTTTCTTTAGAGTATCCTATGAAGATGCATTTTTGCACTTTGGGTTCGAGTTTATCAGGCTGAAGTTTCTTCACATAAAAATCGCATCCCCAAACTTTAAGAAATGATAGCTTAGGTCTGTTTCCGAACCATAGTTCATACGGTATCTTTTCAGCGGATTTAGATGGTGCCCGATTTAAAGTGAATGTAGCGGTTTCTAGTGCATAACCCCAAAATCACAGTGGCAAGTCAGTCAAAGATATCAAAGATCAAACCATATCCAATAAAGTATGATTATGATGTTCTGACACAACATTATGTTGTGGTTTTCCAGCAAGTGTGAGTTGTGAAACTATTACACATTCTCTCATGTGTGTGCTAAACTTGTAACTTAGATACTCACCTCCACGGTCTGACCGCAAAAATTTGATCTTTCTATTATGATGGTTTTCTACTTCACTCTGAAATTCCTTGAACTTTTCAAAGGTTTCAGACTTGTGTTTCATCAAATAGATATACGCGTATCTACTCAAATCATCCGTGAAAGTAAGAAAATAACTATATCCACCTTGCGCCGACACACTCATTGGACCACATACATCAGTATGTATGATTTCTAATAAATCTATCGCCCGCTCCATTGTACCGGAAAATGGGGTTCTAGTCATCTTGCCCATAAGGCATGGCTCACATGTATCAAATGATTCAAAATCAAGTGATTCCAAAAGTCCATCAGAATGGAGTTTCTTCATGCGTTTTACACCAATATGACATAGAGGGTAGTGACACATATATGCAGATATATAATATCAAGTTTAATCCTTTTAGCATCAACATTATGAATATGTGTATCACTACTGTCGAGATTCAACAAAAATAAACCATTCATCACAGGTGCATGACCATAAAATATATTATCCATATAAATAGAACAACCATTGTTTTCAGATTTAAACGAATAACCACTTCACAATAAACACGATTCAGATACAACGTTCATGCTTAGCATAGGCACCAAATAACAATTAATTAGATTTATCACTACTCCCGACAACATATGGAGAGGCAGCATTCCGACGGCGATCACATCAACTCTTGATCCATTGCCGACACGCATTGTGACCTCATCTCTTGCTAGCTGTCGCTTGCTCAGCAGCCCCTGATTCGAGTTACATATATTAGCAACCGATCCAGTATCAAATACCCAAGTGTTACGGCGAGTACTTGTCAAGTACACATCAATAACATGCATGTCACATATACCTTTGTTTGTGTCGTGGTGGTGTCACGGCAGATGCCATGGATAGGCTAAAGGTGGGGCCAATATGCACTAGAGGAATCCAGGGAGGGATAGTGTGGTGATTCCACAGACAGATGCTTTCTATTCTCCAAGTTCACTGAGTTTACAGATGCTCCTTGAGCTGTATTGGGAAGAGGAGGAAGAAGAAGCTCTCTTACTCTCACCACAACCTATCACCCAATGAACAAACTACTCACCCGCCAGCCCCTTCTACAGAGGCCCTAGCGCTCCTTATAAAGGGGAGGCTAGGTTGCCAGTTAGGGCATACGTGGAGGCATATTCCTGGGAATATGCCTCTCCCAAAATAGCAAACCGACCGGGTCTCCTTTTCCCTTTGTAAGCCATGCAGAGGCTACGTAACCCTCTGCGGCACCAGCGTCAGCCGACATAGGCTACGTCACCCTTGTCGGCCACGCCCTGCTGGTCCCTCCCTCTGTTCGCTTCCCTTACGCTCCAGCGCACAGATACCACCTTTTGACCAGCGAGATACCTTCCTTCTCTTGCAAGCCTGGTATAACCCTGCCCTGTGGGTACCTGCATACAAGTTACAAAAGCCTGCCGGGCTACGACATACGTCGGCGGGGACACATTTAGGTGGACATCCTCTGGTATGGGTTACTCCGTAAGTCGGCCTGCCATGAGGTGACCCGTCCAGCTTTCGCTTTGACCTTGCCACGCCTCGGCTAACTCGGCCTCTATACCCCGGCGTGACCCTACCCGGGGGTATCCCCCCAACATTATTCCCCGAAGTTGGTGCGGTCTTAGCAATTTCAGCTCCTAAGGCCACGGTAGGTTCAATCTACCGAGCTTTTTGCACCCCTTTCCGAGTTACCTTGTAGCTCGGACTTCGTGGCCTAGCTTTCCCTTGGCACATTCCGAGTTTTACTCGCTGGCCGGGTCACCCTTCAGTTTTCCGTGTTATCCTTCCTTCTCTCATACACTTTCCCACGTCCTACATGGAGGGTAATCATCACCTTGCCTCATTTTAAGGGCCTACGCCTGTTACTGCACTTATTTTTAGGGGTTACTACTGCAAACGTCGCGTCGTAGCTGCCTCCTCGTTAACTGCATCACCACGTCGCGTCATGGGATCCCCTATTTCATGTGGCCCTTCCTGTGGCTTGCCTCTGATTGGCTGATCCGGCAGATACACGGCCACACCGTGTGGCCTCAGGGCACTGCCCGATCCCACTATCCATTGCAAGGGTGCTGTTAAATAAGGGAGGGAGCGTGTACCTTGGATGTTTCCCCCCTTCTCGCGCCTCTCAACCTTTCTGCTCCTTCTTCTTCCTTGCGATAGCGCCGCCGTAGCCGCTTCTGCTCCACAGCGCCACCGCCGCCCCTCGCTTCTTCGTCACGGGGCCGCGCCAATCCAAACCTCTGTCCTCCACCTCTGATTGGTCCGGTGAGGATAGTCACCTAGAGATGACTGAGGAGGAGCTCGCCGTTGTCGAGGAAGAAGAAATGGAGGAGGAGGGCGAAACTCTGGAGCGCGGTGCCTGGGCCGATTCTTGGGTGTGCCAAGACGATCTCGACTGGCTCTACCGCACCCGCCGCAACCCCAAAGGCGTAATTTCCCGCCTTGCCTCCGAGGAGCTCGCTCCCTCACCCAATCCGAGTGAGTTCGTCGTCTTCCTCTCTCACTTCCAGCGCGGCTTCGGCCTGCCAGTGAGTGACTTCTTCCATGATTTTGTCAATACCTATGAACTCCAACCTCATCATCTTCCGGCAAATTCCATTACATCCCTCTCCTCCTTCGCATCCGCCGTAGAAGGATACCTCGGCTTGTGGCCTACTAAAGAGCTTTGGATCCGGTTCTTCGGTCTACGGAGGAATGTGGTTCCGGATAAGGAGCGTGCCCCGGAGGACAAGTTCCTGACCCAATGTGGTGCCGCCTCCATCTCTCCCCGAAAACAATCTGTCTTCCCCCGAGTCACGGGGCTTGAATCTTGCAAGGGCTGGGCCCAGACCTTCTTTTATGTGAGGAATGGCTCGGATGAGGATCTGATCCGGCTGCGCCCCTTCGCGATGGGTCCTCCTAATCCGGATTTGTGTGACCGGGTTCCCAAGAAACCAACTGTCTTGGCGAATCAGGTTAATAAGCAGTTCAAGGAACTGAAGGATCTGGGGCTGCGCAACGAGGATGTGATGATCACATTCGTCCACAGCCGGATTTCCCCCCTACAGAAGCACACACACAAACTCTGCTATATGAGCTGGCGACTTGACCCCAACCGGACCTCCTCCTTCGAGTTGAACAACACCGAGATCTTCCACCGGGTCAAGGCCATCTTCACGACCGATAAGGACTTCACCGCTGACTGGCAGTGGGGGTTGGAGCATTACTGCCTGGACAAGCCTCCTCCAGCGGAAAATCTCATTACCCAATCCTTCTCCGAGTTATATCCTATGTGGGAGCATGTTGTTTATTTGATCCCTTTGCATTTCCCTTTAGTTGTTTCTTCAGCAGACCATTGAAGATGGCACCGAGCCTTCCCTCAAATGGGGGAAAGATCGACTTGTTTCAGACGAGGAGGAGCCGGATCAGGAAATGTTCTTGCCTGCCCCGGACGCATCCAAGCGACCCTCTAGTAACTTATTTTCCTTAAGGAATTGGCCTGACGATGAGGATGATTCCGACATTGAGGTGGTGGAGGTATTTGACCTGGTGCCCATTTCTTACGCGTTTCTAGCTTCAGCTAACCCGGCTGGGCAGATCCATGAAGATCCCCCTCTTGCTACGAGTGAGCCGGCCCCAGTCGTGTCTAAGAAGCTGGCCGCCACTTCGGCTGCTTCTTCCGAGCCTCACGAAACAACCAAAAGGCGGAAGAAGTCCGCTGACAAGGTCGCCAGCAAACCTCCGACTAAGGCCATAGTTCGGAGAGCTCGGAAGCCCAAGGAGCCTCCGACCTCTTATGAGTGAGTTTCTTTTTCCTTGTACCATTTTCCACTTCAAGTTTCTTTGTCTTCATGCCTCTCTCTCTGTTGTATAATTTGTTATTCGTTATTTAATTTGATAGGGCTGCCGTGGAGATTCCCTAGAGCGGCTCCAGCATTGCTTCGTCTTTTCGGCGTTCCCCATCTCCTGAGTCCAATTCAGGAAGGCTCGGTGGCTACACCGGATCTTAGTCCACCTCGCCCAGAGGAGGGCAACTTCGATGTAGGGGGGAAGTGGTGCCGCCGAGGACAAGCTAAGGCCGGATGCTCCCAGGTCCTCATCGGCTCAGCCGCGACCCGTTGTCCCCGAGATAGCAACAGTAGTAGCAGCACCAACGCCAACACCAGCACCAGCACAAGCACCGGCACCCGTACCACCATCAGCACCAACAGCATCAGCAGCAGCAACAGCAACATAAGCACCAGCACAAGCACCAACTCCTCATGTCTCGTCCGAGTCTTCCAACACTCGGCGAGAAGACCCAACTAGCACTAAGGTTGCGCCCAAGTCCAAATCTGCAGCTCAAGCCTCAGCCTCCCAACAGCAACCCAAGGCCAAGAAAAGTTCTGGTGCCACTAAAGCATCATCTATCGAGGCTGGACAGCGTACCCTTGCGTCCATAATGCCGAAGAAAGATGCCACCTCCGGGTCAGCTAGCAGCAAACAACTTGCACTGCATACCAGCCCTGCTGCTGCCCTAGTTGCAAGGAGAGAGGCCCACGCCAAAGGCTTGGTCGCGCCCCACATGCTTAGTGGAGAGATCTATCCTCCGGCTTTGATCGAATATGTTGATAATTGGAACAGAGCGGAATTCTTTGATCCAAACGACGATCTCCCGGAGAATTTGGGCCCGCCGAGTTCAGCGTACAGATGAACACGGCAGCCAAGGCTATCAACATTGTTGGCCGGATGATGGTGGTACGCTACTTTGTCTTTTCCTTAATATGCACAAGTGCTTAGAGATACCTCCATTAGTCCCCAAGCCTCCGGGGGAGTAACTTGTTATTCGGCCGGATGCTCCTTAGAGAACTAGCGTAGCTCCTTAGTAGCTTAGAATATGCACACACCTAGAGCCGGGTTAAGTTCCACTTGGCCCGGATTTTGTACACTTTAAATATGCAGACACCTAGAGCCGGGTTAAGTTCCACTTGGCCCGGATTTTGTACACTTCGAATATGCACACACCTAGAGCCGGGTTAAGTTCCACTTGGCCCGGATTTTGTACACTTCGAATATGGACACACCTAGAGCCGGGTTAAGTTCCACTTGGCCCGGATTTTGTACACTTCGAATATGCACACACCTAGAGTCGGGTTAAGTTCCACTTGGTCCAGATTTTGTACACTTTGAATATGCACACACCTAGAGTCGGGTTAAGTTCCACTTGGCCTGGATTTTGTACACTTCGAATATGCACACACCTAGAGCCGGGTTAAGTTCCACTTGGCCCGGATTTTGTACACTTCGAATATGTACACACCTAGAGCCGGGTTAAGTTCCACTTAGCCCGGATTTAGTACACTTCGAATAGGCATATAGCTCAGCCGACTATGCTCTTTTCAGATCACTACCAATCGTCAGACTGCTGAGTTTCAGCGCCTCTTGGACTCACACAAGGTGCTGCGCTCGAAACATACTGCTTTTCTTGCTAAGTGCAAGAAAAAGGGTAACTTTTCTCTTCGACTTCTCCCCACATCTTTCTTTGTCTTTTCCCGCTGAATTAATCTGTCCTTCGGATTGCACAGCCAGAGTGGAGGCCAAAAATACAATTATGAGAAAAAACTTGGACCAGATAAAAGGTAATTCACTTTGGTTACTTATTTTCCGTGCTTTCTCTCCTTTCTCCTGGGCTCGGCGGATATTCATACTTCGGCTCTGCCGGGTCAACAAATCGTTAAAGAATCCCTTGAAGATAGTGTGCCTGTGCCTGATATGATGCCGCATTTTCTCGAACAAGCAGGGCAACATCAGGCCGAGCTCAAGAAAAAGGATGACAAACTTGCCAAACTCCGAGCCAAGGATGATGAACTTGCCAAGCTCAAGGCTGAGATGAAAAAGCTCAAAGAGCTCCACAAGATTGAGATGGACAAGGCTGGCCAAGACTTCACCGAAGAGCGAGAATGTCTTAGCCTTAAACTTGCAAAAGACCAAGAGTTGCTGAAGGAGGTCGACGTCAAGCTTGACTCAGCTAATGTTGAACTTGAGAAGCTCTGGAAGAGGTGTGCTGATTGCACCAAAGAGCTGATCCGGATCCATAGTCATATCTCCCGTAAGCTCTTTTCCTTCCGCCGACGTGTATTTCTCCGGGTTAAACTGCTTTACTTATTTCACTTGTTTTGGTTTCAGGCAAATTCCCAGAGGGCGATGTCGTTGCGGCTAATGCCGTTGCCAACTTCCGCCGGTAGAGGGGTACCCCAACTAATCCTGGCGCTGAACCCATTCCTTATGACATGGAGGATCTGCTAGTCAGCCTATCCTCCTGGATTGAAATTGTGAAGAACTATGGTTCGGGTCTCCTGGATTCAGCCGTTCGGATCTTCCATGCACTTTGGCCTGGTGAGGATCCTCCGGAGGGATCAACTGCTTTGATTAACAAGCTGATGGACTACGAGACCCAGCTCGACCTCTGGAGGGAATCCGTCACTCGTGCTAGAGCTGATACTGTCCTCCATTTCGTGCTCACTTGGTATGAAAAACTGGACTTGAAGCTCCTCGATCGCTTGCGTACCGGGTCCAAGTGGTCGAATGATCTAGATTGGGCTGCTCAGCGCAAGGCTTGTGCCCACAACCTTATCCAGTTTGCCCCTGTCCATCAATGGAACGAAGGACCAAGCTTCCTCGGTGTCGTTGATGACGAATACGCCGAAGATGGTTCAGATGACGAGGAAGAGGACGAAGCCTCAGATCTCGAAGAGAATGAAGATGACGACGAGGCTGAAGCTAACCCGGAAAATGAGGCTGAAGCCGCTGCTCCACCCGCTGGCGCCGAGTTTCCCCCTCCTGCTACTGCTCCTTGAGCACCAAAAAACACTTTGAAATTTATCAGATCCCCGGTATGCCAGGTGCAGATGTATCAATCATACTGATTATATTTTGCTACTAAGCTATTCATGCCGGATTAACTTGGGCGTAGTCCCCGAGTTTCATTTTTTTGTTTCTTCAATTTCATGGCTCGGCTCACGTCTACCTTGATCGGTTTTGTGACTTACGAGTCCGAGTTTCAAAAATTGACTTAACAATACTTGGAAACTTTAGGATTAGCTCAAAATAGTGCAGCATAGTAAAGGTAAAGTAAACATAGGGTTAGTCCGAACAATAAATGTCGGCTCGATTACATTCCTTTCCTTAGTCGTTTTTCATGTGCTACGAATTTCCAAACTTGTTCTCTTGCTCACCATGAAGCCAATTCTTGTTGGACAGCAGCGAGTCGAAGAGTTGAGTTTTTGGTGCTCACACACTGTTGGGTCCGCAGCATAGAAAACAAAAAATTTCCTACGGTGTGAACTACACGCCAAGATCTATCTACTAGGTACAAAGCAACGGGTGGACATACATCCAACGAGAACTTACCCTCGAAGACAACGAGTTTTGTTAACAAGCAGGAACTCGTGGTTGATGTAGTCGAACACTTGCCGATCTCAAGATCGTGAGGAAGTCCGAGCGCCGCAACTCAGCAGCGCATCCGTACTCGCACATACGTTCAAGCCACCAGACAACGTCCACCTCCTCTCTCCAGCGATCCAGCAGAAGCAGCAACTCCTTCCAGACGAAATGCCACCGGGAACATGTATCTCACTAATCCGAGACCATGGGGGAATAATTCTAGAGGGGGAGAGAGATCCTTCACAAGGAGGTGTGAGGATGAAGGAGGGAATGGGTGTCCTTTTATAGGAGGAGGGGGGCACCCCCTCTCTCCATGGCCAGCGCATGGGGGTGGTGACCCCTCACCTCCCCCATTCATGTGGTGGTAACCCCTCCACATTAAAATGCCTCTTCACATTCCCTTTTAAAATCTCCACTTTAAATGCATTAAAATTCTCCAAGTTTAATGCTCTCTCATTTAATAAAACTCTTTTATTAAATTTATTCAGAATTTTTTTAATTACTTTAATTAACAAACATTCACATATAGCCCCTTGCAATATTTCAATATCACATGCAGAACCACTTTCTGCAATTTAACCCGAAATAATTTCCGCGCTTTACAATTCTTTCGTCTGAAACATATGTGCTCCAAAATGGTGTCCGGTAACTCTTAAGTGTGTCACCCTACGGTTCGCGAATAATGCAGACATGATCGAGACCCTTCTCCGATTAATAATCAGCAGCAGGACCTCCAGATCCGTACTGACTCCTACGCATTCAATGATGACTTCTGTGATCGTGAGAACCTTTAACGCATGTAACTAAATCCCTTTGTCTCGCGATATATTACATGTCCAAGATTCGATCATCGGTATCTCCATACCTAGTTTGATCTCGTTACCGACATGCACTCTTTTCTCGTTCCCGTGATATAACATTATAGTGATCACATCACTTGCTTGCAAGCTATCTCAATGTGATATCACTGAGAGGGCCCAGAGTATATCTATCCATCATTGGGATTCACAAATTCTACTCTTGATCCATGAGCCTCAACATAACACCTTCGTAGTACTGAACCCATCTTTATAGTCACCCTGTTACGGTGTGACGTTTGATGTTGTCAAGATACTCTTCAGGTGTTAGCAATTAACATGATCTCATGGTCTAAGGATAAAGATTACTTCGTATGATGTTATAGCAATATAAACATAATGACTTGATCGTAATGCTATACTTCGGATGAATGTTCATCACATCATTCCACCAATGGTGTGACCTTGTTATTAACAACATCCAATGTCCATGATCAGGAAACCTTGATCATCTTGTTAATCAACAAGCTAGTCTATAAGAGAGGCATAACTAGGAACCCTTTTTGTTTATTAAACACACATGTATTGATGTTTCCGATCAATACCATTCTAGCATGCAAAATAAACATCTATCATATATAAGGAATACATAATAACAACTTTATTATTGCCTCTTAGGGCATATTTCCTTCAGTCTCCCACTTGCACTAGAGACAATAATCTAGTTCACATAGTGATAAATCTAACAGCAATGGAGTTCTGGTGTTGATCATGTTTTGCCCTAGGGAGAACTTTAGTCAACGGATCTGCTACATTTAGGTCCGTGTGTACTTTACAAATCTTTATATCTCCATCCTTGACATCCTCGCGGATGGAGTGAAAACGGCGCTTAATATGCTTGGAATTCTTGTGAGACCTTGGTTCCTTTGCGTTGGCTATGGCTCCATTGTTGTCACAATATATCACCATCGGGTCCAACGCACTTGGAACCACACCTAGTTCTATACTGAACTCTTTCATCCAAACCGCTTCCTGCGCCGCTTCTGAAGTAGCAACATATTCTGCCTCCGTCGTTGATCCAGCCACCACAGGTTGTTTGGAACTCCTCCAACTGACTACTGCTCCGTCCAAGAGAAATACGTATCCGGATAGAGACTTAGAGTCATCTGGATCGGTGTCAAAGCTAGCATCGACATAACACTTAGCGACTAGCTCTTCTTCACCTCCGTATATAAGAAACATATTCCTAGTTCTTCTCAAGTACTTGAGGATGTTTTTTACCGCTATCCAGTGTTCCGAACCTGGATCATATTGGTACCTACTAGTCAAACTAATAGCATGTGCCACATCCGGTCTTGTACATAGCATGGCATACATAATAGAGCCTATGGCCGAGGCATAGGGGATCTTATCCATCATCTCTCTTTCTTCCGCCATAGCCGGACTTTGAGTCTTACTCAATGTCCTGCCTTGCAACATAGGTAAGAACCCCTTCTTACTTTCGTCGATATTAAACTTGTTTAATATCTTATCAAGGTATGTACTCTGCGATAGCCCAATTAGGCGCCTTGATCTATCTCTATAGATTTTAATTCCTAATATATATGACGCTTCACCAAGGTCTTTTATCGAAAATTTGCTGTTTAGATAACTTTTAACATTGTTTAAAAGATCTATATCATTTCCAATTAATAATATGTCATCCACATATAATATCAGAAATGCCACATTGCTCCCACACACTTTCTTGTAAATACAAGCCTCTCCATAAGTTTGGACAAATCCAAATTCTTTGATCACCTCATCAAAGCGGAGATTCCAACTCCAGGATGCTTGCTTTAGTCCATAGATGGACCGCTGAAGTTTGCATACCTTATTAGTATCCTTAGGATCGACAAAACCCTTAGGTTGTATCATATACAACTCTTCTTCAATATTACCATTGAGGAACGCAGTTTTGACATCCATCTGCCATATTTCATAATCGAAATATGCAGCAAATGCTAACATAATCCTAACCGACTTAAGCATCGCTACGGGAGAGAATGTCTCATCGTAGTCAACTCCTTGAATTTGTCGAAACCCATTTGCGACAAGTCGAGCCTTATAGATGGTCACATTACCATCAGCATCAGCTTTTCTTTTGAAAATTCATTTATTCTCAACGGCCTTTCGATCGTGAGGTAAGTCCACCAAGGTCCAAACTTGGTTCTCGTACATGGATTCCATCTCAGATTTCATGGCTTCTAGCCATTTGTTGGAATCTGGGCTCATCATCGCTTCTTCATACGTCGCAGGGTCATTAATTTCATCAACCATGAAATTCATAACAGGATTTCCATACAGCTCAGGAGCTGCACGTGTCCTGCGAGGTTCGGTAGTGTCCTCTTTCGGAGTTTCATGATCAATATAATTAGCTCTCTCTCTTCATCAGGTGAAGTCAACTCCGAAACAACTTCCGGTGTTGCGCCACTCGCCATTTCATGAAGAGAAGGTTCAATAACCTCTTCGAGTTCTACCTTCCGACTACTCACACCTTTCACGAGAAACTCCTTCTCAAGAAAGGATCCATTCTTGGCAACAAAAACCTTGCCCTCGGATCTGTGATAGAAGGTAAACCCAATCGTTTCCTTAGGGTATCCTATGAGGACGCATTTTTCCGCTTTGTGTTCGAGTTTATCCGGTTGAAGTTTCTTCACATAAAAATCGCATCCCCAAACTTTAAGAAATGACAACTTAGGTTTGTTTCCAAACCATAATTCATACGGTGTCGTTTCAACGGATTTAGATGGTGCCCGATTTAAAGTGAATGCAGCTGTTTCCAGTGCATAACCCCAAAATGACAGTGGCAAGTCAGTCAGAGACATCATAGATCGAACTATATCCAAAAAGATACGATTACGATGCTCCGACACACCATTACGTTGTGGTGTTCTGGCAGGCGTGAGTTGTGAAACTCGTAACTTAGATACTCTCCTCCACGTCAGACCGTAGAAATTTGATCTTTCTATTACGATGATTTTCCACTTCATTCTGAAATTCCTTGAACTTTTCAAAAGTTTCAGATTTGTGTTTCATCAAATAGATATACCCGTATCTACTCAAATCATCCGTGAAAGTAAAAAAATAACGATATCCACCTCGCGTCGACACACTCATTGGTCCACACACATCAGTATGTATGATTTCCAATAGATCTGTCGCCCGTTCCATTGAACCGGAAAACGGCGTTCTAGTCATCTTGCCCATAAGGCATGGCTCACATGTATCAAATGATTCAAAATCAAGTGATTCCAAAAGTCCATCAGAATGGAGTTTCTTCATGCGTTTAACGCCAATATGACCTAGACGGCAGAGCCACATATATGCAGATATATCATCATCAAGTTTAATCTTTTTAGCATTAACATTATGAATGTGCGTAATATTACTATCGAGATCCATCAGAAATAAACCATTCAACATAGGTGCATGACCATAAAAGATATTATCCATATAAATCGAACAACCATTGTTTTCAGATTTAAACGAATAACCACTTTGCATCAAACACGATCCGAATACAATATTCATGCTAAGTGTAGGAACCAAATAACAATTATTCAGGTTTATAACTAATCCCGGTGGCATATGGAGAGGCAGCGTTCCGACGGCGATCATATCAACTCTTGATCCATTGCCGACCCGCATTGTGACCTCATCCCTTGCTAGTTGTCGCTTGTTCCGCAGCCCCTTAATCGAGTTACATATATTAGCAACTGAACCTGTATCAAATACCCAGGTGCTACTGCGAGTACTAGTCAAGTACACATCAATAACATGTATATCACATATACCTTTGTTTGCCTTGCCGCACTTCTTGTCCGCCAAATACTTGGGGTAGTTGCGCTTCCAATGGCCAGTCCCCTTGCAATAGTAGCACTCGATATCGGACTTAGGGCCAGCTCGGGGTTTCTTTTCAGGCGTGGCAATAGATTTGCCACCCTTCTTTCCCTTGTGCTTGCCTTTCTTGTCCTTCTTGAAACCGGTGGTCCTATTGATCATCAACACTTGATGTTCTTTCCTAATCTCCACTTCTGTAGTCTTAAGCATTGACAGAAACTCAGGAAGAGTCTTCTTCATGCCCTGCATATTATAGTTTATCACGAAGCTCTTGTAGCTAGGTGGCAGATATTGGAGAACACGATGTATGCCTAAGTCAATGGGAATCGTTATGCCCAAGGACACAAGCTTATCGGCGTACCCAGACATTTTGAGTACGTGCTCACTAACGGAGCTGTTTTCCTCCATTTTGCAGCTGAAGAACTTTTCAGACGCATTATAACTCTCTATGGCAGCATGTGTATCGAAAATCATTTTCAATTCTCCCATGGTATCAAAAGCATTGCAATTTTCGAAATGCTTTCGAAGTTCTGGCTCTAGCCCATACAATATGTCGCAATGAACTAAGTTGTAGTCCTCCTGACGAGTCAAATAGAGATTCTTTTCCTTGTTAGGGGCATCGGGAGCTGGTGGGGGGCCTAGCGGCGCTTCTAGCACATATTGCTTTTGTGGAGAACTGAGGAGAATCCTCAAATTCATGGCCTTGTTGGTAAAGTTGCTACCATTCGTTGCAAGTTTCTCTTTCTCCATGAACACATTAAAATTAAAAGCAGGTGGTGCCATCTACTACATAATTTGTAAAGTTTAGACTAATTTTATGACAGATTGAGTTCAACTTATCCAAATTACTAATGAACTCCCACTCAAAAACGAAATCCCTTGTGTCTTTTGGTGATTACATGAACCAAATCCACTACACCAAGTCTGATCATCACGTGAGTCGGTGTAGCTTCAAAGGCGAGCATCTATATGGGAATCATATCAACCATATGACTCATACTTAACCTTTCGGTCCGTGTTCCGAGGCCATGTCTGTACATGCTAGGCTCGCCAAGTACGAACCTTAGTACTCGCATGTGTAAAACGGTCTTACACCCATTGTATGAAAGCGTAGAGTTGAGTACACCCGATCATCACGTGATGTCTCGAAACACGATCCATAGAACGGTGCATACTCAAGAAAGAACACATTTTATCTTGATATCTAAATGAGGGATCATCTTACAATGCTACAAAAGCGCCAAACTAGCAGTATAAGATGCTAACATCTAATGTGTAAAGTGAGATGATATGGTCCATGCATTTGATCTCTATCAGTTGCATCGTGGTATGATCTCCATCATTCCTTTGTGTGTAAGGCCAAGGTCTATGGAACTTACACGTTGAATGTCTTGTAAGAGTATCTATCATACATCTACTTACAACAATACCATATCAATGCACTAGCCCAGCAACGATCTAAACTAGACGCCTCTAATTTATTAATTGCAAGTTTTACGTGGCTTAGGGCTTTCGGAGATATAACCGTTCTCACCTACGAACATGAACCACAACGAGGATAACTAAGTTATTAGCAACTCGTTGTAAATTAGATATTGACTATAGTAGGAGAGACAGACACCCGTCAGCCACTTATGCAAAACAAGTTGCATGTCAGTCATGGAACCGGTCTCATGTACGATGACATGTAAGGTTGGTCTGGGCCGCTTCATCCCACTATGCCACCAATATCCAAAACACATAGAAGATGCAATAACATGATCATCATCGCCCACATATAAACATATGTGTACTACCCGTGCAAAGCACCTACGATGTGAACTACACGCCAAGATATGTCTACTAGGTACAAAGCAACGGGTGGACATACATCCAACGAGAACTTACCCTTGAAGACAACGAGTTTTGTTAATGAGTAGGAACTCGTGGTTGATGTAGTCGTACACTTGCCGATCTCAAGATCGTGAGGAACTCCGAGCGCCACAACTCAGCAGCGCATCCGTACTCGCACACACGTTCAAGCCACCGGACAACCTCCACCTCCTCGCTCCAGCGATCCAGCGGAAGCAGCAACTCCTTCCAGACAAAATGCCACCGGGAACATGTATCTCGCTAATCCGAGACCATGGGGGAATAATTCTAGAGGGGGAGAGAGATCCTTCACAAGGAGGTGTGAGGATGAAGGAGGGAATGGGTGGCCTTTTATAGGAGGAGGGGGTAACCCCTCTCTCCATGGCCGGCGCATGGGGGTGGTGACCCCTCACCTCCCCCATTCATGTGGTGGTAACCCCTCCACATTAAAATGCCTCTTCACATTTCCTTTTAAAGTCTCCACTTTAAATGCATTAAAATTCTCCAAGTTTAATGCTCTCTCATTTAATAAAACTCTTTTATTAAATTTATTCATAGTTTTGTTAATTACTTTAATTAATAAACATTCACATATAGCCCCTTGCAATATTTCAATATCACATGCGGAACCACTTTCTGCAATTTCACCCGAAACAATTTCCGCGCTTTGCAATTCTTTCGTCTGAAACATATGTGCTCCAAAATGGTGTCCGGTAACTCTTAAGTGTGTCACCCTATGGTTCGCGAATAATGCAGACATGATCGAGACCCTTCTCCGATCAATAATCAGTAGCGGGACCTGTAGATACGTACTGACTCCTACACATTCAATGATGACTTCTGTGATCGTGAGAACCTTTAATGCTTGTAAACAAATCCCTTTGTCTCGCGATATATTACATGTCCGATATTCCATCATCGGTATCTCCATACCTAGTTTGATCTTGTTACCGACATGCACTCTTTTCTCGTTCCCGTGATATAACATTCTAGTGATCACATCACTTGCTTGCAAGCTATCTCAATGTGATATCACCGAGAGGGCCCAGAGTATATCTATCCGTCATTGGGATTGACAAACTCCACTCTTGATCCATGAGCCTCAACATAACACCTTCGTAGTACTGAACCCATCTTTATAGTCACCCTCTTACGGTGTGACGTTTGATGTTATCAAGATACTCTTCAGGTGTTAGCAATTAACACGATCTCATGGTCTAAGGATAAAGATTACTTCGTATGATGTTATAGCAATATAAACATAATGAATTGATCGTAATGCTATACTTCGGATGAATGTTCATCACATCATGCCACCAATGGTGTGACCTTGTTATTAACAACATCCAATGTCCATGATCGGGAAACCTTGATCATCTTGTTAATCAACAAGCTAGTCTATAAGAGAGGCATAACTAGGAACCCTTTTTGTTTATTAAACACACATGTATTGATGTTTTCGATCAATACAATTCTAGCATGCAACATAAACATCTATCATATATAAGGAATACATAATAACAACTTTATTATTGCCTCCCAGGGCATATTTCCTTCACATACTACTAATCCGGCTTAGGTAGAAGCAACTTAAGCTAGCCGACATAAAAATAATAATAAACACACAGGACAACAAATATTACTAAGGCAGTCCCTGAGTTACTGCTCGAGGTGCCAAGATTTCATTGATAAACTCATTGCCGGCATACATACCGACATATGAGAAACTCGGATACACACACTTCTTTGTTAAGTGTAGAATGGACGAAGTAGGGCTACATTCCATGGGCGCTTAGATTCCTCGCCAGACCTGTCCGCCTTGTTCTTCTCCTGCGGTTGTGCATCAATGAGATAATAAGAGTCATTGTGCAATGCTTTGCTTACAATGAATGGCCCTTCCCACGGGGGATAACTTATGCATGCCAGCAGTACGTTGCACCAACGGGAGTACCATATCACCTTCCCGGAAGACTCGGGGATTTACTTTCCGGCTATGATAGCGTCGGAGATTTTGCTGATATATGGCGGATCTGGACAATGCCAATTCTCTCGCTTCTTCCAGTAGATCAACATCATTTTGCCGGGCTTCTCGCACTTCAGCTTCTGTGTATTGGGTGACCCTAGGCGAATCATGCTCTATGTCGGCTGGTAATACAGCTTCTGCCCCATATACCAGAAAAAATGGCGTATAGCCTGTTGATCGATTTGGAGTTGTTCTGAAACTCCACAGTACCGCTGGTAGTTCTTCTATCCAGCACCCACTGATCTTTGCAGCGGCTCAATGAGCCAGGGTTTTATCCCCGATAAAACTAATCCGTTGGATCTTTCCACTTGTCAGTTCGATGCGGGGTGGGCTACCGAAGCAACGTCCAGCCGGATCTTCTTAACCCGGCAGAATCGCGCAAATGCTCCTTCAGCAAAATTAGTGTCGTTATCTGTTATGATACTGTGAGGGTAGCCATTTCTCAGGATGATATCTTTGAGGAATGACACGGCTGTAGCTCCATCACATTTTCTTATCGGCTTTACTTCAATCCATTTTGTAAACTTGTCAACCATAACCAAGATATGGGTCATGTTTCCTTTTGCCGACTTAAATGGGACAAACATATCCAAACAACATACGACAAATGGCCAGGTAATCGGTATGGTCTTGAGCTCCGACATTGGCATGTGTGTCTTGGTAGCATACCTCTGACAACCATTGCATGTTCTTACTAGATCCTCTGCTTGCTCCAAGGCACTTGGCCAATAAAACCCATGCCGGAAAGCTTTTGCTACTAAGGCTCTAGATGAGGCGTGATGCTCACATTCCCCCTGATGTATATCTCGGAGGATGTCAAGACCTTCTTCCGGGTCAACACATCATTGGAGGACATTCGTGACAGTCCTCTTGTATAGCTCGGTGTTGATAATCGTGTATGCCTTTGCGCGCCTCTGAATTTTCCTTGAAAGCACTTCTTCATTGGGCAAATATCCATCCTTCAGGAACTGGAATATGTGCAATGCCCAAGCTGGTATGGCTCGCACCGGAAACACATCCTCGTCAATTTCCATTTGATACACTGACATAACCTCTGCCGGATCACGCTGCGTAGTCCCTGGGTTCTGCGAAGCAGTCCCCGGGTTTGCCGAAGTAGTCCCCGGGTTTCCTGAACCACTTCCCACATCAATGTCCATGGGCACAGCTCCGGGCTCCGGATCGGCCGGTATATAGATTGACTCGGACTCTGGGGATGGCCTGGTAGATGGCTTTCTGAGGTGCTCTAGTGCTACACCTGGCGCGATCGCTTGTCGGGTTGATCCGAGCTTCGACAATACGTCGGCAGCCTCATTTTCTAGCCGAGGTACATGGTGAAATTCACATCCCTCGAAGTATCCTGATATCTTCTGCACATGAAATCTATATAATGCCATGTTTGCATCTAGAACATCCCATTGCCTTGAAACTTGCTGAACTACCAAATCTAAGTCACCGAAGCCCTGGATTCGACGTATTCCAATTTCTTTTGCTACTTTGAGTCCATGCACAAGTGCTTCATATTCGTTAACATTGTTCGATGCGGTGAAGTGGATCTACAGCACATACTTCAGCTGATATTTCTTAGGAGAGGTAAGCACAAATCCGGCGCCTAACCCGGTTTTCGTCTTTGATCCGCAAAAATGCATTCTCCACTAATTCGGATCTGGCAACGGTGGCTCGTATTGCATTTCAGCGCAATCTACAAAGAAGTCGGCCACAACCTAAGATTTGATCGCATCTCTCCTATCAAATTGTGGAGCGTAAAGGGCTAGCTCGATTGCCCACTTTGCGATCCGGCCGCTTGCATCCTTGTTGCTCATTATTTTAGATATGGGGGCTTCACATATCACTTTGATGGGGTTCTCTTAAAAATAATGCTTTAGCTTCTTAGCCGCCATATACACACCATATGCCATCTTCTGATAGTGAGGATAGTTTTGCTTTGATGCTGATAATACCTCGCTCAGGTAATAGACTGGCCTTTGCACTGACTTACCATCCTCGTCGCGCTCTACCACAACCACTGCACTTACAACCCGGTTGGTTGCGGCTATGTAGAGCAACATTGGCTCTTTTGATAGTGGAGAGGCTAACACCGGTGCAGTAGCTAGCATTTTCTTTAACTCGATGAAGGCTTCATTGGCCTGCGGCGTCCATATGAACTTATCTGACTTTTTCATTAGCTGATAGAGAGGCAGTGCCTTTTCTCCCAACTGACATACAAACCGACTTGAGGATGCTAGGCAACCAGTGAACTTCTGGACATTGTTAAGACACTTCGGCAATTCCATTCGCTCTATGGCTCGGATTTTATTTGGGTTAGCTTCGATACCTCGGCTGGAGACAAGAAATCCGAGTAATTTTCCAGCCGGGACACCGAAGGTACACTTCTCCGGGTTAAGCTTCATCCAGAACCTCCTTAGGTTCGCGAATGTTTGCCTGATATCATCAAGGAGCGTTTTGCTTTCCTTGGTTTTTATAACCACATCGTCAACATACACCTGCACATTTCGACCAATTTGATCATGTAGGCATTTTTGCATACATCTTTGATAAGTTGCCCCTGCATTACGTAAACCAAAAGGCATAGTGCGATAGCAATAAGCCCCGTACAGGGTGATAAATGCAGTCTTTATTTGATCATCTGGGTTCAGTGGTATCGGGTGGAAACCAGAATACGCGTCTATGAATGACAGCAGTTCACACCCATCAGTACAATCTATGACATGATCTATCCTAGGTAGCGGGAATGGATCTTTTGGCCACACCTTGTTCAAGTTCGTGTAATCAATGCACATACGCCAAACCACTGCTACATTCGGATCATCTTTCTTCTTTTCCACAAGCACCGGATTAGATAGCCAGTCCGGGTAAAGCACTTCCATGATGAACCCGGCTGCTAGGAGCCGAGCTATCTCATCTCCAATGACTTTTCTCCTATCTTCGGCGAAGCGACGGAGAGGTTGCTTCACCGGCTTTGCTCCGGGTCTCACATTCAAAGAGTGCTCGGCCAATTCCCTCGGGACACCTTGCAAGTCCTTTGTGGACCAAGCAAAGATATCCCGATTCTCACAGAGGAAATTGACGAGCTCAATTTCCTATTTATCAAATAACCCGGCACCAAATGTTACGGTGCGCTCTGGGAACAGATCATCAACGGGCACTTTCTTTGTATCCTTTGTTGCTTGAAATGAGACACTTCCATGCGGGTTACTCAGCACCGGCATATACTGTTGCGCGGACTGAGCCAATGCCGCTACTTCCTGGATCTTTCTCTTTTCTTGTGCAATCATGAGTGACTCAGCCAGGTTAGACCAGGCTGATGCACACTCAATGGAACGTCGGAAATCCCCAGCTATGGTAATTACTCCATTTGGCCCAGGCAACTTCATCTTCAGGTAACTGATGTGAGTACTTGCCATGAATTTGTTCAGGGCTGGCCTACCGAGTAACGCGTGATATGCGCTTTCTAAGTTCACAACCTCAAACTCCAAATTCTCACTTCGGCAGTTATCTCTTATGCCGAATAACACGTCAACCCGAACTTTTCCAATGGGTTCACTGGAGATACCAGGCACAATGCCATGGAAAGTTTTCCTTGTAGCCTGGAGCATGTTCTCTGAGATACCCAACTTGCGCATTGTATCCACATACATGATATTGATGCTGCTGCCATTGTCGATCAGCACCTTGGAGAACCTCACATTGATATTTGGCCCAATGAACGTTGGGTCCAGCACTAGTGCATACGAACCAGGACTCGGCATGATCCTGGGATGGCCCTTGATACTCCATGTAATTTCCTGATCAGACCAAGGCATATACCTCGTCACTGCCGGCATAACTACATTCACCTCCATATGTCAGCGTTGCATGCTCTTTCTATCCGTTTCCTCCGTGGTAAACACATAGTAACTCTGGTGATGCTCTTTGTATTCATTTCTCCCCTCATTGCCGGGATACCTTTGATCTGGCTGATGCTGGTTTTCCACCTAATGCACTGCATCCCTTCTCTCATGATTCCCATACCTCGGCGGAGGTGGTGGCAACATTAACTATTGCGTATTTGCTCTGGAGAGCAGTTGCTGCCGAGGCAACTCCTTCCGAGGCTGATCGTTCCGAGGTGCCTGAGCATTCCCCGAGCCACTTTGCTCTATCTTCCTCATCCACTCACATTTCCAGGTTGTATGACCTGCCGGGTTACTCAGATTTGGCGTGTGAAATTTGCACGGCTGGTCCAGCATTGCCTCATACATATACCTCGGCCGGTCTTTATTTTCTTACCTCTATCTCTTTTGCTCGGGCATCCAATTTTTCTTGCCAACATTTCTTGGAGTCCACTGTTGCCCTCCAGTTTTCTGACGCTGATTACTCCCTGCTCCGGGTTGATCTTGAGTTACAACAGCAACTTGTTGCGAACTGTACCTATAATCCGGTCTATCATCTCTTCTCTTACTCCAGTAATCATTTCGCCAGGATGATGCGGCTCCGTCTCGCTGGTAGTACTCCTTATTCGACTCATTTGACACTAGCCGGGGTTGAGTCAGATCACCCAAAGCATACGAATTAGCAATCCGGATTGTCTCTGCCAGTGTAGTTGGCATATCCCTTTGTAACCTTTGCCACAACATGCTTTCATATCTACACCCTTGTGCAAACCAAGCTATGGCCTGAGACTCAATCACGCCTTCACATGAGTTTCTCACGTTGCACCAGCGAGTTAGGAACTCCCGGTCTGTTTCATTTGGTCTCTGCTTGCAGATTGCTAAGGTCTGTGGCCTATTCTGCCTCTGATAAGTGCTCGAGAAGTTACTGACGAACATTTCCTCAAAATCCAGCCAGCTGTTGATACTACCGGGTGGTAAATTGTTTAACCATACCCTCACTGGCCCCTCCAGCATCTGAGGTACGTATCTCACTTCCCATCTTAAATTGCATGTCGCAATTTTCACTGCCGTTGCATAGTTTATTAACCAATCCTCCGGCTTGGTGCTGCCATCATATGTTTTCGTGCCTCTGGGTAACTAGAAGTTAGGTACCGGAGGCTCTTTCATGATCCGGGGCCCAAAGCACGCTGGACCCGGATGACCTTGCCCCTCAATTTGCTCCGACCTGTAGAGCTGATCTAGCTTTAACCTGGCGTCATCAGGCAGCAAGTTCCTGCTTCCCAACCTTGACCCTATCACATGATGATCCGGCCTATGGTATCCTGCATTCACCATTTCCAAATCCCCATTGTTGTATCTATCTTGCTCTTGTTGAGCACATTTCTGCCGCATACCTTGGCCGGCACTCTGCTCTTGCCGAGGTACATTCCGCTGCTGCTGTTGCCACGGTAGGTTTTGCCCTACACCCGCCGAGTTACGCTGTCCGTCATTGCTGTTTTCAGCGTTTCTCCAACTGGCATTGCCTTGGTCGCGGTTACCTCGACCAGCTTCACCTCGGCTGACACTTCGTCGATCCTCATTTCCCTGCATTGCTTTTCCTTTCTCTGCCCTTGCCGGGTCATACGAGACTATCTGTTTGTTTCTCCTTGCCGAGGTTACCACTTCCTCTCTTCTAGGGCCATCATGAGGGGATGATGCAGCTCTAGCAGATTTCTCCGGGTTACCCACTGCCGAATAAACGACTTTGGAAACCCTAGCTCTTGCCAAGTTAGCCCTGAGCAACTCTTCATTCTGTCTGTTAGCGATCCGAACTAACTCGTTGACCCTCTCCTGCTTCTGTTTGCCGGGCTTCACCCGTCAAACCTTCTAGTTCGGATGCATCCGCATCCGTTGCTCTGAGGTTCTTTGCTGGGGTACTGTACTTCGGCAGCCCCATGGACAACAGGTTCTCTGATTCCTCAACTCTAGTCTCACCCTCTTTGTTCATTTCACTGATGAGGTTTCTCCCTTTTACTTTTACAGCGTCTACCTTATTTGCTCTTGCGTACTCGTGCAGCGTTATGTCCAACGACTGCTGAGCCACGGCTATCTTTTTCACACTCTCTAGTATTTTCTGCCTAGTTTCCTCTAACTCGGTCTGTGCCTGAGCTGGATCTACCACAGGTGCTATGGGGCTTGCCAAGCTATCTATCGCCTGCTGCAGCACGTTTTCTAGCCTCTCTACCGGAGGACCTCTACTTTTCCTCGGCGCCATGGGTGTTACCTCCGGATCTGGTGTCGGGTCCTTGCTCGCGCCAACGTCAGGCGCTGTCATCATCACCTCAGCGCAGTCAGGAGAGCGAGTAATACGTGCACCGTAAGCCGCGCTAAGGGGTGGCTCGCCTCCTTCGACGACGTGCTACGGGTGAACGCATGACACATGGACGCTGATGTAGATCTTTTGGGCACCAAGCTTGACGAAGAGGCCATTGCGCGGTGGAGGTCGCTTGCCAAAGCTACCAACATTGTCGCTGACGTAGTCCCCCGCTCCAAAGCGCTGAACGAGCCTAGAGACGATGTGCTTGCCGTTGCCGATGATGCTTCCCGTCCGGATCTTCACTCTTGCTAGCGCCGCTAGCCCCACGGTGGGTGCCAACTGGCATGTTGGTGTCACGGCAGATGCCATGGATAGGCTAAAGGTGGGGCCAATTTGCACTAGAGGAATCCAGGGAGGGATAGTGTGGTGATTCCACACACAGATGCTTTCTATTCTCCAAGTTCACTGAGTTTACAGATGCTCCTTGAGCTGTATTGGGGAGAGGAGGAAGAAGAAGCTCTCTTACTCTCACCACAACCTATCACCCAATGAACAAGCTACTCACCCGCCAGCCCCTTCTACAGAGGCCCTAGTGCTCCTTATAAAGGGGAGGCTAGGATGCGAGTTAGGGCATATGTGGAGGCATATTCCTGGGAATATGCCTCTCCCAAAATAGCAAACTAACCGGGTCTCCTTTTCCCTTCGTAAGCCATGCAGAGGCTACGTAACCCTCTGCGGCACCAGCGTCAGCCCACATAGGCTATGTCACCCTTGTCAGCCACGCCCTGCTAGTTCCTCCCTCTGTTTGCTTCGCTCATGCTCCAGCGCACAGAGACCACCTTTTGACCAGCGAGATACCTTCCTTCTCTTGCAAGCCTGGTATAACCTGGCCCCGTGGGTACCTGCATACAAGTTACAAAAAGCCTGCTGGCCTACGACATACGTCGGCCGGGACACAGTCAGGTGGACATCCTCCGGTCCGGGTTACTCCGTAAATCGGCCTGCCTTGAGGTGACCCGGCCAGCTTTCGCTTTGACCTTGCCATGCATCGGCTAACTCGGCCTCTATACCCCGGTGTGACCCTACCCGGGGGTATCCCCCCAACAGTTTGCCTTGCTGGCCTTCTTGTCCGCCAAATACTTGGGGCAGTTGCGCTTCCAATGGCCCGTCCCCTTGCAATAATAGCACTCGGTATCAGACTTAGGGCCAACTCAGGATTTCTTTTCAGGCGCAGCCACAGATTTTCCGCCCTTCTCTCCCTTCTATTTACCCTTCTTGTCTTTCTTGAAACTAGTGGTCTTATTGATCATCAACACTTGATGTTCTTTCTTGATCTCCACTTCTGTAGCCTTAAGCATTGACAAAAGCTCAGGGAGATACTTCTTCATACCCTGCATGTTATAGTTCATCACGAAGCGTTTGTATCTAGGTGGCAGAGATTGGAGAACACGATATATGCCTATGTCAATGGGAATCGTTATTCCCAAGGACACAAGCTTATCGGTGTACCCAGACATTTTGAGCATGTGCTCACTAACCGAGTTGTTCTCTTCCATCATGCAGCTAAAGAACTTTTCAGAAGCATCATAACTCCTTACGGCTGCACAGGTATCAAAAATCATTCTCAATTCACCCATAGTATCAAAGGCATTGCCATTCTCGAAATTCTTTAGGAGTTCCGGCTCTAGCCCATATAGTATGCCGCAATGAACTAAGTTGTGGTCCTCCTGACGAGTCAAATAGAGACTCTTTTCCTTGTTAGGGGCATCGGGAGCTGGTGGGGGGCCTAGAGGTGCTTCTAGCACATATTGCTTTTGTGGAGAAGTGAGGAGAATCCTCAAATTCATGGACTTGTTGGTAAAGTTGCTACCATTCGTTGCAAGTTTCACTTTCTCCATGAACACATTAAAATTAAAAGCAGGTGGTGCCATCTACTACATAATTTGTAAAGTTTAGACTAATTTTATGACAGATCGAGTTCAACTAATCCAAATTACGAATGAACTCCCACTCAAAAACAACATCCCTTGTGTCTTTTTGGTGATTACATGAACCAAATCCACTACACCAACTCTGATCATCACGTGAGTCGGTGTAGCTTCAAAGGAGAGCATCTATATGGGGATCATTTCAACTATATGACTCATGCTTAACCTTTTGGTTCGTGTTACGAGGCCATGTCTGTACATGCTATGCTCACCAAATAAGAACCATAGTACTCGCGTGTGTAAAATTGTCTTACACCCGCTGTATGAAAGTGTAGAGTCACATACACCCGATCATCACGTGATGTCTTGAAACGACGGACTTCCTTAACAGTGCATACTTAAGGAAGAACACATTGTATCTTGATATCTAAAAGAGGGATCATCTTATAATGCTACTAAAATGCCAAACAAGCAATATAAGATGCAAACATCATATGCGTAAAGTGAAATCATATGGTTCTTGCACTTGATCACTATCATGTGCTTCATGGTATGATTTTTATCATTCCTTTATGTGTAAGGCCAAGGTCTATGGAGCTTACACGTTAGGTGTGTTATAAGAGAATTAACTATACTTCAACTTACAACATTACCATATCATGACACCTGCCCAGCAACAATCTAAACAAGACGCTTCTAATTTATCAATTGCATGTTTTTATGTGGCTTAGGGCTTTCGAATATAGAACTGGTCTTACTTACGAACATGGAACCACAACAATGATAACCAAATTATTAGCAACTCATTGTAAATCAGATATTGACTATAGTAGGAGAGACAGACACCTGCTAGCCACTTATGCAAAACAAGTTGCTTGTCAATCGTGGAACAGGTCTCATGTGTGAGGACATGTAAAGTTAGTCCGGGCCGCTTCATCCCACTATGCCACCAATATCCAAAATACATGTAAGAAGCAATAACATGATCATCATTGCCCACATACTCTTATGTGTACTACCCTTGCAAAGCATCTACGCATAGATCGGGCTCTGATAGCACTATTGGGTTCGCAGCATAGAAAACAAAAAAATTCCTATGATGGGAACTACTAAGCACCAAGATCTATCTACCTAGATACAAGCAATGGGTGGATATCCATCCATGGAGAACATACCCTTGAAGAATGATAAAGTGTAACGAGATTAGACTCGTGGATGATGTAGTCGATCGCTTGCCAATCTCAAGATCGAGAGGAAGTCCTAGCACCGCAAATCAGTAGCTATGTGCGGAAGCAGGAACTCCTTCTAGACGAAAAGCCATCGGGAACATGTATCTCACTAATCCGAGACCATGGGGGAATAATTCTAGAGGGGTAGAGAGATCATTCATGAGGATGTGTGCTTTGTGAGGAGGAGAGGGGGCCTTTTATAGGGTAGAGGGGGAGAAGCCCTTCCCATGGCCGACAGTCAAGGTGGTGCCCCCACCTCTTCCATCATTCATGTGGTGGATGCTCCACTCACATAAGCATGGCTCCACTCACACTTCCACTCACATGCATTAAATTTCCACCAAATTTAATGCAACTCACATTTAATAAAACTCTTTTTATTTTATTCAGAATTTTGTTAATTCCTTTAATTAACAAACATTCACATAAACCCCCCTACATATTTCAATATCACAGGCAGAACCAATTTTAGCAATTTCACCCGAAACAATTTCGGTGTCCATTGAAATAATTACAACGCTTTGTAATTGTTTTGTCTAGAACACATTTCCTCCAAATGGTGTCGGTACCCCTTAAGTGTGTCACCCCACGGTTTGCGAATAATGTAGACATGATCAAGACCCTTTGCCAATCAATAATCAGTAGCGGGATCTGGAGATCCATAGTGACTCCCACACATTGAACGATGACTTCTATGATCGTGAGAACCTTTAACGCTAGTAACTAAGTTGCTTTGTCTCGTGATATATTACATGTCCAAGATTCAATCATCGGTATCTCCATACCTAGTTTGAACTCGTTACCGACATGCACTCTTTTCTCATTCCCATGATATAACATTCTAGTGATCACATCACTTGCTTGCAAGCTATCTTAATGTGATATCACCGAGAGGGCCTGGAGTACATCTATCCATCATCGGATGGAGAAATACCACTCTTGATCCATGAGCCTCTACATAACACCTTCAGAGTATTGAACCCACCTTTATAGTCACCCTGTTACAGTGTGATGTTTGATGTTATCAAGATACTCTTCTAGTGTTAGTGATTGACATGATCTCATGGTCTAAGGAGTAGGATTACTTTGTATGATGTTATAGCAATATAAACACAATGACTTTGATCGTAATGCTATACTTCGGATGAATGTTCATCACATCATTCCACCAGTGTTGTGACATCATTATTAACAACACCCAATGTCCATGATCAGGAAACCTTGATCATGTTGTTAATCAACGAGATAGTTTATAAGAGACGCATAACTAGGAACCTTTTATTTGTTTATTAAACACACATGTATTAATGTTTCCAATCAATACAATTATAGCATGAAAAATAAACATATATCATATACTTGGAATACATATAATAATAACTTTATTATTGCATCTCGAGCATATTCCCTTCAGGAATAAATATATTTCCCGCCAATCTCAGAGCCGTCAGGCCACGCGCCATGCTTTCCTGCCATTCCCCTATGCTTCTCGCCATGTTTTCCCGCCCTTTCGCTCTATATCTAGGCCAACCACCATGGTCATCCACACATACACACCTCTCTCTCTCTCGCAAGACAGCGCATACCGGGTCTTTTTGACCGTCTAGGACATCGAGGCACTGTGTGCGTCCATCTACCCATGCCCGCCAGGCTCCCTGCTGCTCGTCGACTGGATGTTGAGCACTAGAGGGGTTGTTGTCCCTCCTGTGCCTCAAGGTTCTTACTGCTAGGTGGCCATCATGAACCACTTCTACCTCGAGCTCACGTAGGACCAACGGATGGATCCCCATTCGGACCCCAATAACAACAACACCTGGAATGCCTTTTTCGCTAACCGGTGGAAAAGAGAGCTCGTCAGGTACGAGGGTGATGGACCGCCCCCGGTGAACCACAACGAAGCCATATGCCGCATGTGGTGGGCGAACCAGACTATCGCTGGTCTGATAGGCTACATCACCAAGGGAGATCATCCTCGCATGTGGTACCCGCACTTTCACCCGCAGCAGAGCCACAAGAAGGGTGGAGGTAGTGACGGCCGCGTGCGTAGCAGCGTCATCATCTGGGAGACCCTTCCCCCGTGCGTCATGAATCCGAGGCTGGAGTGGTAGGTGCCCCCGGAATATGCCATGGTTGACGGTCCCCGGTTCCCCCATGCAAAAGCCGGGGAAGGGCGGCTGAGGATCTAGCCACGTGCACCTAGCAACGATGACGATGACGGTTCCGAAGATGACCCTGAAGCTGTGTACTATAGGGATAGACATGATTATGACTAATAAATGTCTTGTGTGTTGATCTCTCTATAACCCTCCTGAACTATGAAGATGTTGTGTATTCTTGTGAGTTCTCTCAAGTGCTGAATTGCTTATTTTTTAATATTAATAAATGTCTTGGGTGTTGGCAACAACAAGTTGCAATACTACCTATTGAGAGTCAGTTCATATCCATATAAGCATATCACCAAAAATAAAGGTTTAATACATTATTACACATCACCAACATCCCCATCTAGTGTTGGAGTTTTCTTCCGCATCGTAACCATGGAGCAGCTTCATAAATTAACAGGAGAATTGGATCATCCTTCACTATGAAGGGCAAAATTTCATGAAACTTATCATAATCTTCTAACATGTATGTCTTGTCATCCACTCCCACGATGTTTATTTTCCCTAAAAGAACTATGTGGCGCTTTGGCTCATCGTATGATGTATTCGTTTGCTTATCTTTTATTTTTCTTGGTTTGGTAGACATGTCCTTCACATAGAAAACCTGAGCCACATCATTCGCTAGGACGAATGTTTCATCTCTGTACGCATGATTGTTGAGATGCAGTGTTGTCATTCTGTACTTCTGGTCTACCTTTACCCTGCCTCCTGTCAGCTTGACCCATTTGCATCGAAACAAAGGGACCTTAAAAGTAGGTCCATAGTCAAGTTCCCATATCTCCTCTATGTAACCATAATATGTGTCCTTTGATCCATTGTCGTTTGTTGCATCAAAGCAGACACCACTGTTTTGGTTGGTGCTCTTTTTATCTTGGGCGATCGTGTAAAATGTACTCCCATTTATCGCGTACCTTTGGAAAGTCCATATAGTCGAAGATGGTGAGCTGGCCAACAAGTACAACTGATCTCCAATGGTGTTTTTATTCACGAGAAGTGTTCACAACCAACTGCCGAAAATCTTCATGTGATCATCTCTAATCCAAGAGTCAGGCTTCCCCGAGTTATTGGAGCATACAATATTCTTGTGTTCGTTGATATACGGAGCTGCCAAGGTGGAATTCTGTAGAACTGTGTAGTGTGCTTGAGTGAAAGAATGCCCGTCCCTACATATTATTGATTTCCTTCCTAGCGTGCATTTTCCACTCAGTCTCCCCGCATGTCGTGATTCAGGAACACCAATCAGCTTAATGTCAGGAATAATGTCAACACAAAAATCAATGACCTACTAGTTCCATATCCCTTGGAGATGCTTCCTTCTGTCCTAGCACGGTTATGGACATATTTCTTCAAGACTCCCATGAACCTCTCAAAGGGGAACATATTGTGTAGCAATACAGGACCCAGAATGTTAATCTCGTCGACTAGGTGTACCAGGAGATGCGTCATAATATTGAAGAAGGATAGTGTGAACACCAACTCAAAACTAACAAGACATTGGATCACATCATTCTATAACCTTGGTAGATTTTCTGGATCAATTACCTTCTGAGAAATAGCATTGAGGAATGCACATAGCTTCACAATGGGTAGTCGAACATTTTCCAGTAGAATCCCCCTCGATGCAACCAGAAGCAATTACATCATAAGCATGTGGTAGTCATGAGACTTTAGGTTCTAGAATTATTTCTCTACCATATTTATTATTCCATTTATATTCGTCGAGAAGCCATACGGGACCTTCATACTACTTAGGACTTCAAAAAATATTTCCTTATCTTCTTTGGTAAGAGTGTAGCTATCACGTAGCAGGTCTTCATTGGATGCATGTTGTCTCGGTCTTTCATACCTTGCTGGTCCTGCCGTGCTTCCGACATATCTTTTGTCTTCCCATACACGCCCATGAAGACTAGCAGATTCACGCAAAGATTCTTCATCACATGCATCACGTCGATTGCAGAGCGGACCTCTAGAACTTTCCAATAGGGTAGATCCCAAAATATAGATTTCTTCTTCCACATGGGTGTGTGTTCGTTAGCGTCATTCGGCATAGGTTGACTGCTAGGACCCTTTCCAAAGGTTACTATTACATCCAAATCATTAACCATACCAAATACATCATCACTAGTACGACGAATAGGATTCTTCTAGTGATCTTCCTCACCTTTGAAATGCTTGCCTTTCTTTCTTTTGAGATACCTGGGCGGAAGAAATAGACGACGCCCCGGGTACACATTCTTCCTACATTTATCCAAATATGTACTTTCAGTATCATCTAAAAAATGTGTACATGCATTGTATCCCTTGTTTGACTGTCCTAAAAGGTTACTAAGAGCAGGCCAATCATTGTTGGTTACGAACAACAACGCTCATAGGTCAAATGGCTCATGTTTGTGCTCATCCCACATACATACACCTGCATCATGCCACAACCGTAGAAGTTCTTCAACTAATGGACTTAGGTACACATCAATGTCATTGTCGGGTTGCTTCGGGCCTTGGTGCACTAGTATCATAATGAACTTCCACTTCATGCAAAATCAAGGAGGAAGGTTATAGATACGTATAGTCACATGCCAGGTGCTATGATTAGTGCTCTGCTCCCCAAAAGGATTGATGCCATCTGTACTTAGACCAAACCTTAAGTTCCTTGCGTCATCTGCAAAGTCTGGGTATTCTCTACCGATTTTTCTCCACTGCTTCTCATCAGCAGGGTGTCTCAAATTCTTGTCTTTCTTGCGGTCTTCTTTGTGCCATCGCAAAAACTTGTCATGCTCTTTGTTTTTGAACAAACGTTTCAACCGTGGTATTATAGGAGCACACCACATCACCTTTGCAGGAACCCTCTTCCTGGGACGCTCCTCGCCCTCAACATCACTAGGGTCATCTCGACTAATCTTATACCACAATGCACTGCATATCGGGCATGCATCCAAATTCTCGTACTCCTCACCGTGGTAGAGGATGCAGTCATTAATGCATGCATGTATCTTCTGCACCTCCAATCCTAGAGTGTGGACAACCTTCTTTGCCTCGTATATACTAGCAGGCAATTCGTTATCCTTTGGAAGCTTCATCTTCATTATTTTAAGTAGCTTCTCAAATCCCTCGTCATATAACCCATTCTCTGCCTTCTATTGCAGCAATTCTAGTGTGGTACCGAGCTTTGTGTTACCACCTTTGCAATTTGGGTACAACAATTTTTTGTGACCTCTAACATGCGCTCCAACTTATTCTTCTCATTTTCATTTTCTCATTCTCTCTATGCATCAAGAATGGCCTGACAAAGATCATCAGTGGTCTCATCTGATGCCCGTTCTTCACCTTCTTCTTGTTCATTGTCTTCCATTGCGGTACCATCGTATTCAGGGAACATTGGAGATTTGTCATCGTTCTCTTCTTCTTCGTTGTCTTCCATTATAACCGCTCTTTCTCCATGCTTTGTCCAACAATTATAGCCGGACATAAAAATGGGCTGAATAATGTGGATGTGAATCGTTCTTGAGGAAGAGTAATCCTTCTCATTTCGATAGACAAGGCAAAGACAACAAATAAAACCATTCCGCTTGTTTGCCTCAGCCATATCGAGAAAAGAATGCTCGCTGTTAATGAACACGTCATACATTCGGGGAGCACCATACATCCATGGCCGACTCATCTGCATTATGTAAGTACATCAAATGCAATCACGATGATAAAATTAGTATTGGTCTAAAATTTATACCTATCTATAAAAACTATGCACTCATTTAAAAACTTTTCACTCCATCTTTAGTCCTGGTTGGTGGATATTTAGTCCCGGTTGGAGACACCAACCCGGACTTAAGGAGTTGCAGCAAGATGAACCTTTAGTCCAGATGGCTCAAAATATGTCGACCTCATTAGGAACCCCAAGAGGAAGGTATGATGAGCACAACAACAAGTTTTCCCTCAGTTATGAAACCAAGGTTATCGAACCAGTAGGAGTAAGGAAACAACTCCATGGTGTTGCTAGCAACTTGGAATCCTGCACAACACAACCACAGAACTTTGCCCCAACTTACAGTGAGGTTGTCAATCTCACTGGTATTGCTAAAAATAAAGGATTAAACGTATAGTGTGGAAGATAGTAAATGCTTGCAGAAAGTAAACAGTAGATGGTATATCAATGGTAAAGGAATGGACTAGGATCCACCATTCACTAGAGGTGTTTCTCCTTAAGATAAATAGCATGTTGGGTGAACAAATTATAGCGGGGCAATTGACAGATTTGAGAAAGCATAACAATGCATATACTAGACATCTTGATTCCTATGAGATCTGATTGGGCATTACAACATTATACATATACCGTAATCCAACTGCATCTATGAATAATAATCCACCTTCTGGTTATCATCCGAACCCCTTCCAGTATTAAGTTGCAAGCAATAGATAATTGCATTAAGCAAAGTGTGTAAAGTAAATAATACGATTGCCCTATGGATAAAGGATTGTTGTTTTCTCCCTAGTAGCAACAGCACATCTACAACCTTAGAGATTCCTGTCACTTCCCAGATTACTAGAGGCATGAACCCACTATTGATCATAAATACTCCCACTTGGAGTTGCAAGCATCTACTTGGCCAAGATAGCTACTCACAACGGAGAGCATGCAAGATCACAAATAATATAGACACGATAGAATCAATAATCAATCTGAAATAGTATCTCAATATCCATCGGATCCCGCAAACACAACATGTAAGATTACAAATAGATGATCTTGATCATGAACAGAGCTCACAAGATCTAAACATGATAGCACAAAGGAGGAGAACCAACCATCTAGCTTCTACATGGATGCATAGTCCAAGGGTGAACTGCTCACGCATCACTCCGGAGGCTTGCATGGTGATGAAGAAGGCCTCTAGGGTGATCTCTCCCCTCCGGCAAGGTGCCGGGAAGAGCTTCGGATCCCCCCGATCTAGGGATGGAGATGGCGGCGGCTACAGACTCTTTCGTGGATTTCTTATCGGGTACTTAGGGTTTTCGTCCCGGAAGGCTTTTATAGGCGAAGGGGCAAGGTCGGTGGAGCACCAGGGGCCCCACACCCCCTGGTGGCGCCCCCTGGCCGCGCGGCCACCAGGTGTGGCTGCCCTGGTGCGCCACTTCGTCTCCCCTTTGGTCTCCGTATTGCTTCGGGTAAAATATTGACTTTGGCTTTTGTCCCATCCAATTCAGAGAATATTTCTTTACTAGCTTTTCTGAAACCAAAAGCAACATAAAACAGGCAACTGGCACTATGGCATCTTGTTAGTAGGTTAGTTCCAAAAAATGTATAAAAATACCTCAAAGTGTGAACAAAACATAAGAAAGTAGATACAAAACAAGCATGGAACATCAAAAATTATAGATACGTTTACAACGTATCAAGCATCCCCAAGCTTAACTCCTGCTCGTCATCGAGTAGGTGAGTGATAAAAAGAATAATTTTTGAGGTGACATGCACCATCACAATCTTGATCAAGGTATTTGTAAAACATTGATAGCTGGGATCAAAGTACTCTAAACATAAGCATGAAAGATAGAGTTCTAACAATAAGACATAGAAACTATGTTGTAACATGAAAAGGTACAAACAAACAATCATGAATAACAATGCATTGAAAGACGTTTGTTTGTTTCACATATAGAAAACATAATAAAAGTGGTATTCAGCTTGTCCCTCGTGGTATAGCAAAACATAAATGCATAGGACACCTTCAAAGTTCATAAGGGTGACTAGATACAAATAATTTAAGAACAAGCAATATCAAAGTTATGAATCAATCAACAAGTTTTGGGACAATGCACATTAAACTAAGAATGACCACTATGCTCTCTCAGTTGGTGCATTAAGATAGAAGATGGAGACTCAACATAAAAGTAAAAAAGAAAGGCCCTTCACAAAGGGAAGCAGAGATTCAAGTTTCATAAAGAGCTTCCAAAAATTATGGTACTTATTAGCTTTCAGCTCTCATTCCCTCTATCATAAGCATCTTGAGGTGATTAAGGTTAACGTGACACAAATATGAAGATATGCTTGACAAGTTATAAGTTGAAAATCTCATTCCCCGTGCTTACGAGTACTGAACCTCATGCTACTCAACTTCAGTCACAAGTAAGTTCTTGTCATTGTAAGTACATGTGTATCATAGAGAACCGCCAATGGGGTACCCCTTGCCCCATGATACAGGAACTATCCCATATCAAAATGACAAGGCAACAGACAATGAGCATCTCAACGATCTTTTTATTTGCTATTTGCATAGGTTTTTATTGAGGATGCTTCATAGAATGCTCACTATGGTTATGCTACAAGGTTCCACCATGACTAGGCATGGCTTAGGCTAGCCGCCCAGGCATTTCTCTAACACACATACAAACTCCATGAGCTTACAATCTCCCCTTTTATTTCACACCACCGGGATCCATAAGCAGAAGAACATGATATCAACTAAATAATAAGTGCAATGTTGAAAGTGTTCCCCATGACATCGTGGTTCTGCTAATTCACAACTTATAAAGTGCAAGCACATAAGCAACATAGATGGACACAATGGTTCAAGTTTATTAAGTGCAAGAAAGTAAAGTGTGCCATCAAGTTTGTGAGAGCTTTAATCACTAATTTTCACATAACAAGTTTAATTTGGAAGGTAGATAAAAGCATGAATATACTTGGAATGGTGTAACACACCATGTATAGGAATTTATAGTGGACTCTTTGGAATAACTTGGTTTTATTGGGAGTTGGATGCATGAGTAGAACTCATACTTGGTACAGGTGGAGGCTAGTAAAAGACTGGAAGAGACCAACTAAGAGAGCAATAATGGCTATAATCATGCAAAGAGACAAAACATTATTACTTAAAGCATAAAGTGATATTACAAGTCATAAACTAAATGATCATAGAGGCTAAGGTGACTGGTTCATAGTCTTAACATGGTGTAAGCATGTGCCAAGTCAACCCAATTAAAGCATCAAAGGAGAATACCACAATACTATGCTTGTGTATGCTAAAACAACGCATGATTCTTTCAAGGCACATTAAGCAATCTCAATTGTTTGGAACAAGTCATGCTACAACAATAATCACTAAGCATAAAGTCAAAACAATATCACACATGACATGATAAAGTCTAGGCCATGATCTAAACAAGCTCCTTATGTACCACTTATAAGCATGAAGCTTCCTACTCTTTTCCAACACTAATCAACTTATTTGAAACCACATATGAATGCGGGGGTCCAACCAATTTATTTAAGAAAACCAAACAAAAGAAAACTAAAAACAAAAACAAAGACGCTCCAAGAACAACACAATTGTGCACGAAACAATGAACATAAAATGTTTGAAAGAAAACCTGAGATTTTTATTCATGAAGAAGGGAATGCCTTGGGAATTCCCAAGCTTTGATGCATGTACTTCTTGAATATTTCTTGGGGTGACACGGGTGGAATCCCCAAGCTTGAGATTTTTTCTATACTTAATCTCACATTATTCTTCCCTACACTTGAAAATTTCCTTCATACAAAACTTCACACAATCTTCATTAGCAACATTAGTGTATTCAAGATAATAATCTTTGGGTTTAGTTTCAACACAAGTAAAAGTTTCATTAAAACACGAACTACTGTAGCAATTCTTTCTAAACGCTCAAGTGATCAAATAGAACTAAAAGAGAAAGAGATTAAGAGACAAATGCAAATAATGGCAGAAATCTGTCAAAACAGACCAGTAGGTAAAAACCGATTTTTTCGAAGACCTTCTGTTGCTCAAATTGAAAAGTGATAAACTAACAAAAGTTAGATAATAACCTGAGGCATAAGCAAAAAACATTACATCTTAATCCGACATACAGGGATTTTTCACTATTTTTTACAGTAAAGCACAAAAAATTTGTTTCGAGACAGCAACTTTCCTAAGTCTTACTTCTCTCTCATTAGAGGTTACTAGTCATCGACCCGTGCTACTACACGGCTAGTATTTTCAAACAATTACAACGAAGACACGTAAAGTATTTCTTACATATCCTTTAAGAATAAATATTTTGGTATTATTAACATTGGACATTATAAATTGGTAGTAACCATGAAGATAAAACAGTCGTTGAGACTTATAATATTATTGGTGTTCATGGTTATTTTGGCCGATTGACCTTTCAATATGCTAGCTTTTAGAACTCATGTTCTTTACACTTCTTGGCTGCTTGGCCTATAGTTGTGATTTGATTCACTACATTAGGTAAAACCTATAGAAAATTTAGGCAAAAAATACTGCACGCCATATATCATACGGTCAGAAAGATCATAAAATATTTTGTTTTTTAACCACCCTCTAGGTCCAATATTTTAGCATGCAGAAAACATATTTCACTGAAAAGCATCTTAACAATTGCAGATATATTCCCGGGTGCCTGATTGCATTAAATTATAAAAATAATGTTATGGCTCAGGGAAAAATGGATTGTGTGTTCGCAATTCAGAAGTACAAATCGACTTGTAGATAAATAAATACTAGCCAGTGTTGGCGCGGCAGCATGCCGCGCCTGTGTTTTGAGCCCGCGTCTTGAGCCCATCGCTAGAGCTACATTGAGAATTTAGGATTATAGACCAGTGTATTATGATCCAACAAATTCAAATCGATATTATCATGGGAGGTGAATAGAACATTGAATCTAGTCTTCATCAACCCCAAATACAAACTTAAGATCAACGGACACCGCACACTGAGCATGTTCACAAGCACATGCATTTCGTGTAGATTTTTTTTTGAGGAAATGCATTTCGTGAAGATTGATAGCAGTTCGATACAACAATATAGTCATGCTACAAGCTCTGGTTGCCACCTTGTCGAGATGGGAGAAAAACCTCTAGGAAAGGAGGCAGAAGAAGCTTAATTTGGAATCAAGTGCAGCAAGGCCTCCCTTGTGACAGAAGATAGTGGTTGCTCGTAAGTTCCCCTTGGAATCCATTGTCGTGGGCTCAGCTTCTGATGACCACCACTAAAGGCCACCTCCACCAAGAGCCACGGAGCTGCTGAATTCCTCTCCCTCGCCACCAAGGCATGCCAAGAGAAGCAGTGGTGCCGAGCTACTACGAAGGGGACAAGTGTAAAATCCCCTAGACGAAATCGAAATTGGATAGCGCGGCACCACTCCACCTTGCTACCATGGCCGACCAGGAGCAAGCCTGCGATATCGCTCGCCAGGGCACGCTCATTCCCCCCTCACTGCCACGGATGGTCGGGGAAACGCATCGCATGTAGCGCTCGAACAGCACCAGGGAATACACTACCATGAATTTATTCAGGGGAGCAGCTGCTGTCATCTCCACCCTCATCGCTGGCCACCGGAGAAGAAGGAGGAAGAAGAACAGACCTAAAGCTCTCAGGATCTGGGTGGCAAGATTTAGAGCTCTACCCCAACTACCATCCAAGCGGCCAACTACCAGCATACTGCTGCTACACCTACACCTAGCTACCACGGCGCCACGCCTCTACCGTCTCCGACCAGCCATGCCGGTGGATAAGGCTCAGGGGCGGCCCGTTTTTCTTTGGAAGACTCTCAAAGTGCTGAGAGAGGAGGATATGTGTTGAGAGGAATGCCTCATTCCGGCATGCTACATTGATCATTTTTGTTTGTTTGTGAGGGTCAATAATCATTTAAAGTTCCTATTATAGAGTGAAATACTTCAATTGATAACATAGAACCAACTAAGCCTAATTGGTAATCAGTCTTAGGCTTATGTTGGTCACATGTGTGGCAAAAGTTTGAAGTTTGATTCTCATTGCCAGATTGGCATACTCTTCTTTATTTTATCTTGCATTTTTCTACCCCAGTGGCTGCCTCTTAAAAACCAACATAGTCTCTACTCCACTAGCTACCTGTTAAAAAATCAACAGAATCTCTAGTTTATGTTTTCTATGTTATTGCTTTAAAAAATCTCTAGTTCGGATTTATTATATTCGGTTATGTATAGTTTTTAAACTCCATGTTTTCTCTTAAAATTGTTTTCTAAGATGATTTTACCGCAAGTTTGGAATCTACGGACTGCGGACATTGAGAGTAGTTCTTCTATTGAAAATTCTGTCTAATTAAGACAAGTGCATAACTATCCCTGATATATATCTCCGTAATTGTGTAGTTGACAATTACTTGCTCTCATTTTACTGAGAATTTTCTTATCCAGTTGTAGATTTATTATGAAGATAGCATTTCATAAAAATGAATAAAAGAATGATACCGCTTAAATAAATATGATGCAATGAGGAGTTGAATAAACATAATACTTAATATATCTAGTTGTTATGCAAATTATTATGCCATATACTTCATAATTGTTTATTTATATTTTTTAGTAAAATAGGGTCCTAATTTGGATTTTCGCACATGCCCCAGACTTCGCCGGCTTAGCCCTGCTCACAAGTAAAGTAAAGAAACCCAGAACTATCGTACATTCCATATATCATGCGCCAGGTGATTTTTCTGTAACCTGTTAGAATAGTAACAAACCTGGTTGAATAAATCACAATCATATTATGAAGAAAATGGAAATCCGAGACTGAACCCAATGTAAACATGGTTGAATAAATCACATTTGGATTCTTAAGAAAGTGGGAATCTGAGATACGGACCAATATATAACAGATACATTGCTTCATTTTTTAATCATACAAATAAAATTCAAGCGGCATCAACAAATGAATATTTTATGTTCTAAAGTTATGCACCGAAGGAAATGATAACAACCAGTTCCACATATCATTGTAGTGAAGTTGTGCTCTTGGAGGGCATCTATCCACGGGAAAGAAGTAAAAATGTTGGTCGGACAAAAATAAGAAAGGAATATGCTGCTTGTCAAATAGCAGTGCTATTTATTGAAGAAAATACCTTGTATAGATTGCTGCATTTGGTCACTGACGCCTAGGGCTATTATTTGCAAACCTGCAGAGATAAGCTTTGTTCCAAACCTTTGAATGCAATACGCACCTTAAATCTAAACTTCAGTATCCAACACATCGATCAAATTTGCAAGTCATGTGCAAATATGTAGACATTGCAACAACTCACACAAATATCATAAGGTGGCTAAGATACAGTAGCGGCAATGGATGATTTGTAATGCCCAACAAAATTGCTAGACACTTAGAAAAAGAAGGCCATAGAACTGATATTTTTCAATCTAGAGTGATGGGTGCAAGATTGAGGTGCAAGATATTCGATACACTAAAAGACATCGATTCACAAAGCTAAGACGTTTTATATTTCTGAACGGAGGGAGTACAACATAGTTAAAATGAGACACTCTCTCTACAAGCTTAGCTAAACCTGAAGTCCTGAACAAGGATGGAAGTAGACCGGGACAGAAGAAACCCATCCTCTAGGCACATGAGCTACAAGAAATTATTTCTCATGGAGCCAGATGTCAAGAGGGAGAGAGGAGTGCATGTTGTTTCTTCTCTCTTCATCAATCATCATGGTGACTTCTACTGAACCAAAACTCACAGAGCAACCAGGGGCCCCGAATGCCTGCAGTGCACCATGAACAACTTTGCGAGAACAGATCCTTGGTCAGCTTCTTGAGATCGAAAAAGCGCAACAGAGGCACGATGTGTTGGTGCTGCTTCAAGCTCTTCGATAGACGATGCGAACTACCTGATGACCTCCTCTTTTCCTTGTCCTTGGCGGCTAACTCCGCCTTGAGAGCATGCCTTGTTCTCTTCGATCACCTTCTACAGCTTTTCAGATCTGAATTCTGCTTGTTGAGCCTCTTGATCTCTGCATGCATCAGCTCTGCCTCCTGTTCAGGCTGGTCCTTCTCTGCTTCCTCTGTATCACCTTCAGATACCTTTTCATCATGATGTTCTTCAGGGTCATTGACTTCAAATCCCGAGTCCTAGCAACATACAGGTCATATCCTTCATGCCGAGCTGCAAGCCTGCAATTAGCTCAAGTTCACTCATGCCTTCTCATTGATTGCCAAGAAGAGAGATGACTTTCTGCGACATGGAAATTTGCACCGGGTTACAAGAAGCTGCAATCCTCCGGGCAGCATCAGGAGTGAGCCACTGCCGGAAACCATTGGAGCCTTTATATTGCCATGAGGCACTCTTTAAGGAAACCACCCCTAGCTGCAAAGATGCTCCATCCTGATTCCTTCTGTGTGTCGATGTAAGATGGAAGGTAAAACTTTCGCACATTCTCGGGAGTAGGGTATAGACTACTATAGTTATACCAATCACACTCACATTTGCCAAACTCTTTTACCGGACAGTGAATGCTTGCTTGGCTGATCCCTAGAGACCCTTCACAGCAGCTCGTTTGAAGTAGATTTCTAGGCATCTCGGGCCGACTCGGCATAGCTCATCTAAAGACAATATTTAACTTGACATTTGAACTCATCATTAGAAAAGAATCTCTTTCAGAAAAGAAAACTAAGGAAGATAGTGAAACCATTTAAATCAGAAGGTTTCTATTAAGGTAAATTTCACATAAACAAAATACCTATAACACAAAGCAATCATGAGAGGCCCAACCATGTTTATGTCAGGCAGAGCTAGCACATCTAAGTGAACAGTTTAGTTGACTTACAGCCATGGATTGAAGTACTAAAACCATCTGTCAACCTGTTGTCACTGGCCCCAAAACCTCAGCTACATATTTGTCATTACTCAATGTGTGTTGTTTTGTTATCCTAAATACATGGATATTGTCCATATCTTCAATCTGGTAGGACAAAACACTCTTAAATTACAATGTGTCAATGTTCACCCAACTTTTCCTGGCCAAGTATATTCCTAAGGAGGTGTATGCTAATAGAAGGCATTAAAAAGAAATGGTCTATTTGAGTATACACTAAAACCTGAAATAGGATGAAACTTTATATTGCTTTATATCGCACCTGGATTATAGCTACTTGGCAGTATATAATTCAGAATTATGTAGCGCACTAAAATCTAGAGCAAGCTAAATAATTCCTACCACTATCAAAATCAAGGACGAATGGCTCAATTGTTTCGGTAGACCATGAATAGCGGCGGCGGAAAATTTCAGGCATCATTTACTGAAATAATATTTGGCTCCAAGGGCATAAACACAATTTTTTCTAAGGTTTAATCAGGACTACTTAAGACAAAGATCCAAACACAATGTTTTTTATTACCAAAAGACTAGGGTGTGAAGCATGGCCCTAGAACGTACATTAAAATCACGTCGTTGGTGACTTACATTAAATCACGCCGCTGGCATGCGAATGGAAGCATACATGTCTGCCTAAGATATAGAAACCTCATTCTTGTAACTGAAACCAGATACTAAAACCGATAGTTTGATATTCTCTTGTAGGCATTCACTCCATCAAAGATGATAATACCAAATCCAAGCATTACTATATCCACCTTTTCTGCAAAGGCATTTACGTGTTCTCAACGGTAGTGACCAACCGATCTTGCTTATGAATTGGGTCTGGCAAGTGGCAAGATGCCCTACGTGTTCTCAACAGTAGTGACCAACCGATCTTGCTTATGAATTGGGTCTGACAAGCGGCAAGATGCCCTTGTGTTCTTCTGATGGGAAACACCACCTACAAAGGACCATACAAACTGAGACACGTGCATAGATCATTACCTATAAAACGCTCTTCTATAAGACAACAAGTAAATAATATCTTGTCTCATGTATTATAAATATAGCAGAGAAATACAACAAAGGAAATCTTCCTACCTGTAACCGCAAACCGAAAGAGTCATTCTAATTTCCAAGCAAGCAGCAAAAAACTTCTGAATATATTACAGTTTCGAGCGAACCTTCGTTGTGTAGTTTTGTTCTTCTTAAGGGTTCTCATAGTTCCTCCTAATATAGTACAAATTTTCAGAGATTTTAATGCACCTGAAAAAGTTACAGTAAAAAATTAAACTATCGTACCGATCATCCCAGAGCTAACGAAAAATTAAAGGAGCTGCATCCAGCGAGACTTACTCCAGCAGGAATCCCACCATGTCACATCCATGTTAGGAGGCTCAGGCTAGCAGATAATTGCCTTGAAATATCAGCTCATAGCTGCATAAGTAAATCAACAGTTTAATAATATTTTTTAAAGTAGCCGGACAACGGAACATGCCTATCTAATTTACAGTCTGTAGATTAATCATAGGACAAATCTAAGCAGTAGTCCCAGGCTAAATCATTCAGACCTAATATATTAAATAGGAGGAAACTAAAGACAAAATATCAAAGAACACCGGATCATGCCATCACGTTGTATATATCAAAGAACATCAAAGAGCGATGGTTTGAGGCAACTGACCATATGAGTTCAAGGGACAGTCACAATGAAGCAAAAGATAAAGGAATCAATACCATCAAGAGGCTGAAACGGCCATTTGCCAAGACTAACTGCACGCCACCGAGCATCCATCTGAACCAAAAAAAACAGTATTCGATGAATCCACAGAAAAATAAACTGACTACGCCAACAGTTAATCAATAGAAGAGCCGATAGTGTACCGATGTTGACTTGCACCTCGCCCAGCGCTACCACGTGTAGGAAGCACGACATCATCCACATTCTGAGGCCAGCGACACAGTCGATCGCTTATCTATAATAACTAAATAGTTCATCCCCACTAACATATTTCTCTAAGCATGCAGCCTATCCACCTCAGCAAGTCTGCCATGTCGCCATTTGTTGGAAAAAATTTACCCAAGATGCCATGTCAGCATTTACTATTCGTGGGTTGGCCTTCCGCTCAGTCCACAAAGCACCGAAACTATGTGGCCTTTGATTCAACCCGCATGGAGACAATTACTCCATCATCTTTGATGCTCAACTAATGGACCACCGAATTGTTGTTTTTCTTTTTTTCTTCACAAGCACAAAAAACCAGGAACGAAATTAGACGAGTCATCTCTTCTTCCTCAATTAATTTTTTGGCCTGTTCAGCTCCTTTCCACGGTTCCAGAAATAGTACTTTTCATCTTCTTGCCTTCCCCAACCCCACCCCTTCATCTCTCTATGTATTCTTAGATGTCCAACAACATCATCGACTGGAATCTGGAGGAGTGCAAGCCTGCGGTTAATTATCCAGTAGCCATCTTCCAGACGCACACATTTGATCCAGCCATGCGAGGATGGTGGAAACAATGGCCAATGGTCCACCAATTCGCCTCCAAGTGTTCGGGTTACATATAGCCAGGTCGTTCAGTTTGTACAGTGAGGTTTGTATCGTGGCCTAGAAAGCCACACAATGGCATGGGCCTTTCTTGCGTTCTGAGCGATTTAGATTGGATATTTGTCTAATTATTTTTTTCTTAATATAGCCAAGTGATTATTTGTCTAATATAGACATGCAGGAACAAGGTGTACACATTCTGACGGTTGTAGTGCATATATCAGCGGTTGGATAAAACTGGGAAGACTTAGAAGTCCAATGATTGATTCTTTGGCATTTTTAATTACTTCTCATATTTGGAGCCACACCATAGCATGGTATTTGTCTTTGTCTTAATACAACCAACTGATTATTTGTCAGATTTAGACATGCAGCACAAGGTGTAGGCATTCAGCACACACACGGTTGTCCTACATACAACAGCAGTTGTTCAAGGATAAAACTGGGGGGACCGAAGGCAGATGATTGGTTATTTGGTTGGTGTTTTTACTTCTCATATTTCTACTCTGCTTTTCCATGTGGTATCTTTTTGTTGTTTCCTTCAGAGATTTTCTCATGTCTTCCCAAGGTATGTCCACTATTGGTTTGCAACAGATTCTCTCAATTCAGAGTCATGTAAGTACTGCAGTTTTACATATCACCAATTACACATTTGAGAATGTTGAATAGAACTTTGCTGCAACACTGGCTACCGACTCCATGTGATTATTGCATCAGGTTTTGTGCCCAGCCTCACCCTTATCTCTCTTTAACCAATTATTTATTTTGACTATTCCTAGGATGATTTCATCATTTTTTGTGTGTGGTTGATTACTTACACACATTCTTGCTGAATCAGCCTCTTCTAAAATTTGACAGACGAGGCCGTGTAGGGCGCGAGGGCGGGGGCGGCAGACGAGCGAACAACGCCGGTCGGCACCACGACGGTACACAGCTCCGGTCGCGGGAGGGCGTGCAACAGCTGGTTGTCCAGCGCGACGGCAAGAACACAAGGCAGCGCAGCGCGACACACCCAGCGGTGGGACACGAACGAGTCACCGATATTCACCGTGGTCGGCAATGAGGAGCTTCATAGGGGGCAGAACAGAGCAGGACATGACCTACGCCACGGCTGTCGGCCATCGAGGAGCTCGGCCACCGGGAGTTCACGGCACGGGATAGTTGCATGTCCTGCGTGAGCTCGCGGGAGCTCCTCCTCATCCACGGCAGCGCGCGGAGGTTTGGCTGAAATCTCACAGAGGTGGCGGCCGCTCCAGCGCAGGGCGACCGGGGCAGCGCGTGGACAACGGACCATACACGCGAACCGGCAGCGGCGTGGAGCATCCGGTTGTGACAGCACGCGGTAACGACGGTTCGTACACGCGGAATCGAACCAGCCATAGCGCGGGGGCGTCGACCTTGGGCCACAGCGCCACCGCAGCACCGCCGCCCACGAGCGCATGTGACCCCTGTTGCACCTGCGCCGCCCGCCTTGGCGGTAGTCTCCTCCTCCTCCTTATCTGCGGGGGCGGAGGCCTTGATCTCGGTGACGGTGGGGAAACGGCGGCGCGCTGGTTCGGGAGGAGCCCGGGCCGGTGGGAGGGACGGGAGGATCCCGGGCATTGGTTTGGGAGTGCGGTGGCTCGCTGGTTACTACTTTGATCTTCGCCTCCTCTTTTGTCATTCGTGAGGATGGTATACGAGGACCTTTCCTGATTCAAGAAGAGCCGAAGAGGACAAACCGAAACGCTAAAATTCAGCCACGTTCAGCCAACGTGTCAAACGCACAGCTTGCTAGCTCACGGTGTGAACATCTAGACCCACACATGTCAGCAACTCAAACCGCTAACCAGTGACAACCAAAAACTTCAATCACACCACACGACCAGAGGGAAGCATACACGAGAGAAAGATGCGCTACAGACAAAAATCCTAATCACTGCACGACCATACACTCTCTGGAAAACAATACGTACAAGAAAAGAAGAGGACAACTGAAAGAAAGGGAGATGAGTAGACACGCGTCGGCACCTCAAAAATCAAAACGGAGGCCAAAATTCTGAGAAAAAGGAGAAATAACCAACCTTAGGATATTATCTATGGCCATTACAACTGATAATAGAGGTGCAAATGCATTCAGTGCCTAAACCATAAATCCCCATGTTAATACTCTTAACTCGATCGGATGGCCTGATTTAAATAAAAAACACATCAGTAACTTAACGCCTATTGTGAACTTGTCTCCGTCCTCCATCTCAACTCTTATTGGCATTCGTGCACTATCAATAAAAACTATGGGAAGACTTGTGCAAGTAAATGTCACCGTATCAACGAAGAGAAGTCATCAGCTCCGATTTAAAAGACCAACAGTCCCTTGTCTCTTGCTAAAACTCATTCGAGACTACAGATTTTAAATAAATTGTATATGTATATGAAAACCGTGGATACATCTTAAAAAATCAGCATGTATTTAGGGACCATTACCAATCTAGTTCCTTGGGTTCCTCCAAGTCCAAGCTCCTTCTAGCACCCAACCAAACTCTGATCGGGCCGATGAAATTATCCATCAACGGTGAAATCACATTACCACCGTGACATGAAGGAAATACTCTTCTGAGCACACAAATCTTAATCATGAGGTGATGCGCCGCGAATTGCTCATCGACTGCAGCCTCCTGTGCTTGGATCAGACAAATGTCCTGGAAACGCAATATAGTTAGTGGATTTGGTCTAACAAATAGGGAAATCTAGAAAAGGTAACTAATTATGCCTACACGGCTACACGTGTCCAGATTATAGGGAAGACGAAATTAGATGAACATGATCATTAAGACCACGATGCAGCAACAGCAAATTTTATAAATTCCGTAATCCTGGGCACATAATATCAGCTTTAACTGCCGCTTGGTTTTCCCTAATAGATCTTTTACACGTTATACCTGTAGAGATCGTAGAAAAAATTCATCTAAAAGGGAGAAGCAATGAACATGGAAGAGGGCCACGATTTTATAGTTGTTGATTGCTTGCCTGCTGGCCGCCGACGGTATGCGCCAAGAGCGACGGAGCTAGAGTCTAATGAAGGGGGCGTTGACGTCGAACTGCAGAGGCGGCACGTGGTGATGTATTTGGGACTCTTAAGATTTAGGGCATGGGAGGGAGACTAAGTTTGTTTTTCTTGCATAGCCGGGTGGAGTCCATGCGTTCTACAACACATAATTAATCCAACGGGTAGAGATAAATCATTATGTGATCGCATGGACGATTTTCTTCAGTGCCTCGGAGTTAACGTGGAGGCTCCTACGGTGCCTCCAATTAGTAAATATAAGATTCTTGGCACAAAAACCACACAAAAAGGATAAGGAAAGGTTATTACTGAGACAATAACTTCCAAGACTCAATAAAAGAAAAACTTACTGAAAGTAAAAATAATGTAGACATGGTAAGCATGGAGGGCGATCAAATAAGGTATTAGTTAAAGAGTTGCTGTTATTGGGAGGTAGACATGGGTAGCTGCTCCATTCTTCCTCCTCTTGATCATCACTCTCCTCCTCTTTTTCATCCAATGAGCTTACAGTTTCAGCAATTTCTTCTTTCATAGGCTCCTTCAAGGCATTAGTCTCTTCCGTTGGTGGAGAGCATCTATTACGATATTTAAGAATATAGCCATTTTCTTCCTTCTAATTGTCAAAGCAAAATTTAAGTATATCATAAACCTCATATTTATAAGATGCATCATCAGTATTTTCAAGCAAATAAGTAAGTTCGAATGCAACCTTCCAAGCAATAAATTCTTCAATTTGTTCCACATCATAAAAATCATAATTTCCCTAAACATAAGAAGATAAGGTAACATTATCATTATACTCACATTAAAAATGGAGGTGTTTATACCTCCTACAGCAACAAGATTTATGAAAGAAATAAGTAACAGTATAAGTAGAGCACAGTAGCAATGGTATACAATTTATTAATTTATTCCCATAAGTGTTTCCCTTTTTGTGGCAAGCGGTGTTCCTCATAATATTTTTGTTATTCCATGAACCCACCTTGCCAATAAGATCTAGTTTCAAAGAAACCAACCATTGATAGAAAGCATGACAATAACAGACCAACAAAAATAACAACTATAGTAGGAACTAATTTTTTTGTATTTTTGATAAAAAAGAAGCAAACAAAATAAACTAGAGAAACTAGGCAAAACAATAACAAAGTAAAGAGATAGGTTGTGAGAGACTCCCCTTGCAAAAATCTTTTTTCTCCCTGAAAAGTGATTGACGAGGAGGAAGAGATTGAAGTTTTCCTTAAATCCCCGGCAACAGCGCCACAAAAAAGGCTTGATGGCTCAAAATATATCGAGCTTGTTGGGAACCCCAAGAGGAAGGTATGATGAGCACAACAACAAGTTCTCCCTTAGTTATGAAACCAAGGTTATCGGACCAGTAGGAGTAAGGAAACAACTCCAAGGTCTTGCTAGCAACTTGGAATCCTAAACAACACAACCACATAACTTCGCCACAACTTACAGTGAGGTTGTCAATCTCACTGGTTTTGCTGAAAACAAAGGATTAAACGTATAGTGTGGCAGATAGTAATTGCTTGTAGAAAGTAAACAGTAAACGGTAAACAGTAGATGGTATATCAATAGTAAAGGAATGGACTAGGGTCCACTGTTCACTCGAGGTGTTTCTCCTTAAGATAAATAGCATGCTGGGTGAACAAATTACAGCGAGACAATTGAAAAATTTGAGAAAGCATAACAATGCATATACTACACATCATGATTGTTGGGGATATACTTTCCAGGTATCCTCACTGTGCCTCACTCACCAGGATGGCCCAGTTCAGGTTAGAGCTTAGCTTCATGCTGACTCGTGTATTAACGAGCTTGTTGGGAAACCCCAAGAGAAAGGTATGATGAGCACAGCAGTAAGTTTTCCCTCAGTTATGAAACCAAGGTTATCAATCCTGTAGGAGCAAGGAAACACCCCAAAGGTGTAGCTAGCTGAACTTTGGCAGAGCGCACTACCGGTGCCAGCAGCAACGTGGACACCTGCACAACACAACCACAAAACTCTGTCCCCAACTTGCGATGAGGTTGTCAATCTCATCTATTTTACTGAAAATAAAGGATTAAACGTATCAAGTGGAACAAAGTAATAGTTTGTAGAAAGTAAACACAAAGCAGTAAACAGTTGATTGTAGATTGATAGTAAAAGAAAGGACCGGGGTCCATAGTTCACTAGTGGAGGCTCTCCTTAAGTTAGATAACATGTTGGGTGAAAAAATTACAGCGGGGCAATTAACAAACATCGAGAAAGCATACGAGCATATACTACTCATCTTGACTCCTTCGAGACTTGATTGGGCATTACAACATTATACATAGACCGCCATCCAACTGCATCTATGACTAATAATCCACCTTCAGGTTATCATCCGACCCCCCCCCCAGTATTAAGTTGCAAGCAACGCATAATTGCATTACGAATTGCGTGTAAAGTAAACAATACGATTGTTCTATAAACAAAGGATTGTTGTTTTCTCCCTAGTAGCAACAGCACATCTAGTACCTTAGAGATTTCTGTCACTTCCCCATATTAATAGAGGCATGAACCTACTATCGAGCATAAATACTAACTCTTGGAGTTGCTAGCATCTACTTGGCCAAGATAGCTACTAACAACGGAAAGCATGCAAGATCACAAATAACAAAGACATGATAGAATCAATAATCAATCTGAAATAACATCTCAATATCCATTGGATCCCCGCAAACACAACATGCAGAATTACAAATAGATGATCTTGATCATGAACGGAGCTCACAAGATCTAAAAATGATAGCACAAAGGAGGAGAACCAGCCATCTAGCTACTACATGGACCCGTAGTCTAGAGATAAACTACTCACGCATCACACCGGAGGCTTGCATGATGATGAAGAAGGCCTCCAGGGTGAATTCCCCTCTCCGGCAGGGTGCCGGGAAGAGCTTCAGATCCCTCCCCATCTAGGGATGGAGATGATGGCGGCTACAGACTCTTTCGTGGAATTTTGATCAGGTGCTTAGGGTTTCTGTATCGGAGGCAACTTATAGAAGGAAGGAGAGGCCGAGGGGGTGCCTGGGGCGGCCAGACCACCCCCTGGATCGGGCTAGGCTGGGCCACGCGGCCAGGTTCTGTGGTCGGGCCCCAGCCCCTCTCCGTCACGTATTCTAGCTCTAGGTGCCCCTCGGTGAAAAACTGACTTTGGCTTTTATCTCGTCCAATTCCGAGAATATTTATTTTTTGACTTTCCTGGAACCAGAAACAGCAGAAAACAGGCAGCTGGCACTATGGCTCTTGTTAATAGGTTAGTCCAAGAAATCATATGAAAAGTACTCCAAAGTGTGGACAAAACATAAGAAAGTAGATAAAACCAAGCATGGAACATCAAAAATTATGGATACGTTTGCAACGTATCAACATCCCCAAGATTAACTCCTGCTCGTCCTCGAGTAGGTAAGTGATAAAAAGAAAGAATAATTTTTGAGGTGACATGCACCATCATAAACTTGATCAAAGTATTTGTAAAACATTCAGAGCTAGGATCATAGTACTTCAATCATAACATGAAAGACAAAGTTCTAGCAATAAGACAAAGAAACTATGTTGCAACATGAAAAGGCACAAACAAAAGATTAATGAATAACAATGCTTTGCAAGACGTTTGTTTGTTTCACATAAAGAAAACATAGCATAGTAGCATTCAGCTTGTCCCTCATAGAGTAGCAAACATAAATGCATAGGATACCTTCAAAGTTCATAAGAGTGACTAGATACAAATAGTTTAAAACAAGCAATATCAAAGCTAAGCATCAATCAACAAGTCTTGGGACAATGCACATAGAACTAAGAATGGCCACTATGCTCTCAAAGTACGTGCATAAAGGTAGAAGGTGAAGACTCAACAAAAAAATAAAAGAAAGGCCTTCATAGAAGGAAGCAGAGATTCATGTTTCATAAAGAGCTTCCAAAAATTATGATACTTAATAGCTTTCAGCTCTCATTTCCCCTATCATAAGCATCTTGAAGGTGATTAAGGTTAAAGTGACACAACTAAGTGGATATGCTTGACAAGTTATAAGCTGAAATCTCATGCCCCTTACTTACGAAGACCGAACCTCATGCTACTCAACTTTGGTCACAAGTAAGCTCTTGTCATTGTAAGTACATATGTATCATAGAGAACCACCAACGGGGTACCCCTTGCACATGATACAGGAGATATCCCATAATCAAAATGACAAGGCAAGCAGACAATGAGCATCTTAGCGATCTTTTTATTTGCTATTTGCATAGGTTTTTATTGAGGATGCTTCATAGAGTGCTCATTATAGTTATGCTGCAAGTTTCCACCATGATTAGGCATGGCTTAGGCTAGCGGCCCAGACGTTTCTCTAACACAAATACAAACACCATGATCTTACAAGTTCCCCTTTTATTTCACACCGCCGGGATACATAAGCAAAAGAACATGATATCAACGGGGTACAAAGTACATGTGCAATGTTGAAAGCGTTCTCCATGATACATGGTTCTGCTAACTTCAACTTATAAAGCACAAGCATATACGCAACAAAGATGGACGCAATGGTTCAAGTTTATTAAGTGCAAGAAAGTAAAGTGTGCCATCAAGTTCGTGAGAGCTTTAATCACTAGTTTTCTCATAACAAGTTTAATTCAGAAGGTAGATAAAAACATGAATATACTTGGAATAGCATATGATAATAGGTAGGTATGGTGGACTCTTTGAAATAACTTGGTTTTAGGAGTTGGATGCATGAGTGGAACTCATACTTGGTTGTGGAGGCTAGCAAAAGACTGGGGGCGACAAACTAAGAGAGCAATAATGGCCATAATCATGCAGAGCAACACAACATCATTGATCAAAGCATAAAGTGATACTACAAGTTGAAAACTAAAGGATCATAAAGGCTATGGTGACTTGGGATAGTCATAACATGGTGTGAGCATGCACCAAGTCAACCCAAATAAAGCATCAAAGGAGAATACCACAATACTATGCTTTAATATGCTAAAACAACGCATGATTCTTCAAAGGCACATTAAGCAATCTCAATTGTTTATAACATGTCATGCTACAACAAATAATACTAAGAATAAAGCCAAAACAATATCAAGCATGGCATGACAACGCATTTGCCACAGTCAAAAACAAGTCTCTTTACCACTTAAGCATGAGCTTTCCTACTCTTTTCCAATCCAAACCAAACTATTTGAAAACCAATGCATGAAAGAGGGGGTCCAACCAATTTATTCAGAAAACGAAGCAAACCAAGCAAATGAAAAAAACAAAACAAAAATGAAAAAGAAGACGCTCCAAGAACAACACAACTGTGCATGAAACAATAAAAATAAAGTGTTTGGAAGAAACCTGGGATTTTTATTGATGAAGAAGGGGATGCCTTGGGCATCCCCAAGCTTGACGCTTGTACTTTTTGGATATTTCTTGGGGTGACACGCGTGGCATCCCCAAGCTTGAGCTTTAGTCCATTCTTCATCTCATTACTTATTCCTTCCATACACCTGAAATTTTTCCTTCATACAAAACTTCACACAATCTTTATTAGAAACATTAGTGCACTTAAGATAATAAGTCTTTAGGTTCAGTTCTAACACGAATAAGACTTCCATTAAAACACTAGATACTGTAGCACTTCCATCAAAAAGATAAATTTCCCAAAAGAACTAAAAAAGGAACCAAGAAGCAAATGCAAATAATGGCAGAAATCTGTCAAAACAGACAAGCAGGTAAATACGAATTGTTTCGAAGACCTTCTGTTGCTCAAATCGAAAAGTGTTGAACTAACGAAAGTTAGATAACAACCTGGGGCATAAGCACAAAAATTTACGCCTCAAAAGGACGTACATATATTTTACACAAAATTTTAAGGTGAAGCACAAAAATCTGTTTCGGGATACCAACTTTCCCAATCATTACTTCTCTCTCATTAGAGGTTACTCTTGGCACAAAAAGAAAATAAAAATGAGAAGGATCGGTTATTACAGAGGTAATAACTTCCAAGACTCATATAAAACTTTTGGGTTATCTCTCAATAAGTACTTTTCTTTAACGCCTTTAAGTTAGGCCAAAGAAGCAAGAAAAAGGATCAAGTGTTCTCAAATGAAGAAGCATTGAGAGAAAATTTGGTTTTATTAGAAGAGGCAAAAGAAATCTTCTCTCTCTTCTTAGGGAAGTGTTCTATACCTTTCTTGAGTGGAATTTGATATTTAATGGTGCCTTCTTTCATATCAATAATGGCACCAACAGTTCTAAGAAAAGGTCTTCCCAAAGTAACAGGACAAGAAGCATTGCATTCAACATCCAAAACATAGAAATCAACAGGGACATAGGCATTGTTAACCATAATAAGAACATCATTAATACTCCTCATGAGTTTCTTTTTAGCATTATCATCAAGTGGGACATTCAAATAACAATCTTCAAGTGGTGGCAAATCAATCATATCATAAATCCTTCTAGGCATAATAGAAACACTACTATCAAGATCACATAAATCTTTGAAATCAAAATCATTCACTTTCATATTAATGATGGGTTCCCAACCATCTTCTTGTTTTATAGGAATAGAAGCTTTATGTTTCATCTTTTCTTCTTTAATCTTTATGAGAGCATCAGTAATGTGTTTTGTAAAGGCCATATTCATAGTACTAGCATTAACACTTTTAGCAAGCTTTTGTAGGAACTTAATAACTTCAGAGATATTGCAACCATCAAGATCAAAATCATAATTATCATCTAAAGTAGTAGAGCTATTACTAGCCTCAACACTAGTGGTAGTGATAGTAGAAACACTAATGTTTCTAGCAATTTCATCTTCTCTTTCCCACTTAGCGTGCAATTCAGTTAATAGTCTATCATTTTCATCAATTCTTACTTGTATGGCATTAGTAGCTGCAAAGGGATTATCAACAGTTTCAGGTTTAGCAGCCATTTTATTAATCAAAGAGGATTGTGCTTCAGACAAAGATGATATATTTCTTTCAGCATTGGAAAGTTTCAATTGCAAACTATGAATTTCCCTATTCAAACTCTCAAGTTGATGACTAGTATTCTTCATAATGGTAGATTGTTCCTCCCTCGTTTTAGTAAATAATTTGTTTTGTTCATATTGCATTTGCATGAAGTTTTTAGTGGCTCTTTCAACTTCTAAAATTCTTCCTTCACTAGGTGTTCCAGGTTTGCCATTATAACCATAAGTATTATTAGGAGGGTAAGGCCTATAATTGTTATTACCATAAGCATTGTTGCCAAAATTGTTATTTCTTATAAAGTTCACATCAACTTGCTCTTCTTGAGCAACCAAAGAGGCTAAGGGAACATTATTTGGATCAATATGGGCTTTCCCATTAACAAGCATAGACATAATAATATCAATGTTATCACTCAAGGAGGAGGTTTCTTCAACAGAATTTACCTTCTTACCTTGTGGAGCTCTTTCAGTATGCCATTCAGAGTAGTTAACCATCATATTATCCAGAAGCTTTGTTGCAACAACCAAAGTGATGGCCATAAAGGTACCTCCAGCAGCAGAATCCAATAGATTTCTTGAAAAATAGTTCAATCTTGCATAAAAGGTTTGGATAATCATCCAAGTAGTCAGTCCATGAGTGGAACAATTCTTTAACAAAGATTTCATTCTTTCCCAAGCTTAAGCAACATGTTCATTATTAGATTGTTTAAACTTCATTATTTCACTTCTCATAGATATAATCTTAGTACGAGGATAGTATTTTCCAATAAAAGCATCTTTGCATTTAGTCCAAGAATCAATAATATTCCTAGTTAAGGAATTCAACCATTCTTTAGCTTTTCCTCTCAAAGAGAAAGGAAACAATTTAAGCTTAATAATATATCCATCTATATCGCTATGCTTTTGCATCTCACAAAGTTCAACAAAGTTATTTAGATGAGCAACAACATCTTCATTATCAATACTAGAAAATTGTTCTCTCATAACAAGATTGAGTAAAGCAGGTTTTATTTCAAAGAAAGTAGCTTCAGGAATAGGTGGAGCAATAGGTGTGCTCATAAAATCATTGTTGTTGGTGCTAGTGAAGTCACACAACTTAGTATTTTCAAGAGTAGTCATTTTTTGTGTTTTTAATAAAGAAAGCAAACTTGTGAAACTAATTTTTGTGTGTTTTTGATAAAGAAACAAGCAAACAAAGCAAAAATAAACTAAGCAAAACAAAAACAACAAAGTAAAAGATTGGTTATGAGGGACTCCCCTTGTGAGGATGTCCTTGACTCCTCGGCAACGGCGCCAGAAAAAGTACTTGCTAACTCGTGTATTAACGAGTTCGTTGGGGAACCCCAAGAGGAAGGTATGATGAGCACAACAGTAAGTTTTCCCTCAGTTATGAAACCAAGGTTATCGATCCAGTAGGTGCAAGGAAACACCCCAAAGGTGTAACTAGCTGAACTTTGGCAGGGCGCACTACCGGTGCCAGCAGCAACATGGAGACCTGCACAACACAACCACAGAACTCTGTCCCCAACTTGCGATGAGGTTATCAATCTCACCAGTTTTGCTAACAACAAAGGATTAAATGTATCGAGTGGAAGAAAGTAATAGTTTGCAGAAAGTAAACACAAAGCAGTAAACAGTTGATTGTAGATTGATAGTAAAAGAAAGGACCGGGGTCCATAGTTCACTAGTGGTGGCTCTCCTTAAGATAGATAACATGTTGGGTGAACAAATTACAGCGAGGCAATTGACAAACATCGAGAAAGCATACAAGCATATAATACTCATCTTGACTCCCTTGAGACTTGATTGGGCATTACAACATTATACATAGACCGCCATCCAACTGCATCTATGACTAATAATCCACCATCAGGTTATCATCCGACCCCCCCTCCAGTATTAAGTTGCAAGCAACGCATAATTGCATTACGAATTGCGTGTAAAGTAAACAATACGATTGTTCTATGAACAAAGGATTGTTGTTTTCTCCCTAGTAGCAACAGCACATCTAGTACCTTAGAGATTTCTGTCACTGCCCTAGATTACTAGAGGCATGAACCCACTATCGAGCATAAATACTAACTCTTGGAGTTGCTAGCATCTACTTGGCCAAGATAGCTACTAACAACAGAAAGCATGCAAGATCACAAATAACAAAGACATGATAGAATCAATAATCAATCTGAAATAACATCTCAATATCCATTGGATCCCCGCAAACACAACATGCAGAATTACAAATAGATGATCTTGATCATGAACGGAGCTCACAAGATCTAAGCATGATAGCACAAAGGAGGAGAACCACCCATCTAGCTACTACATGGACCCGTAATCCAGAGATGAACTACTCACACATCACACCGGAGGCTTGCATGATGATGAAGAAGGCCTCCAAGGTGAATTCCCCTCTCTAGCAGGGTGCCGGGAAGAGATTCAGATAGCAAGGGAGATCTGGTGTATCCAATACACATGATAGTCAATTTCTGGAAGTGCGTAAGGTTCTCTTTGAGGGATATCCGGGGATGCCTCGGCTCGATAGCAAGGGAGATCTGGTGTATCCAACACCAGTGCAAAACACTGCCGTTGCTCGAGACATCCTGACAAATAATCTAGGCCCGGAACAGGTTTAATTGGGCATCAAGCTACTCACCAAGGGTCTGGAACAGCAGAAGGCCAGGAAATCCGGAAGCGGAAAACTGGTATCTCAGTCCGACCAATGTCGCACGGATCCGGCCTGGAACGATGCAAGACCCTAGCGGGCTCCGGAAGAACATCACTGTTCCGACCGTCGGGAAGACAATTACTCAAGAACCGGATCTTCAGGACAACATCACAGAGCTGCACATGATTGGCGCAACATTGCTCTAGCCGCCGAGAAAGAGGCGATCGCTGCCCTGTATCCGAAGAATACTCCCTAGCGAGAGTCGAACGATCGCAGGGAAGAAGACAAAGAGAAGTGTCGGGAGGAGGACCGACAAAGAATGCCACCTCCTAGGCATTCAAGCCATCCAGCTGAACCCCACCGCAATGGGAATGACGGACGACGAAACAACGACACCGTAACTGAGTCAAGCCGGCAGGAGCCTTGTCGTAATGAATATCCTCCCCGGAGCCGGAGTAATGACGCTCCGGACGGAGGCCGGCGATCAGCCGGAAACAATCCAGCTGCTCCACCCTCTCCACCAAGTAGCCATCACAATGGCTCCCAAGGAGGCCAAGGAGGGCGTTGTGGCGGAGGAGGTGGTGGCAGAAGCCGAAGTCCGGCTCCAAGGCACCGCAGCCATAGCCGTCAATTAGGATGATCTCTGTCCCCAAGTGACGCGAGACACATGATTAATTCCAATATAGAGGCACGATGCTATGAAAACGATGATATATACGTGGGCCCAAAATGCTTCGGACCATGCATAAGAGCAACAAAATTCCCGGAAGGATTCTCTATCTCAGGGCACATCCAACCCTACGACGGTGTAGCTCGGCCAAATACTTGGCTCCAGGACTTTTTTCAAGCTTGCTGCATCGCCAAAGGCGGAAACAGCCTGGTCGCGACCTGATATCTCCCACTCATGTTGCGGAAGACGGCACGATCATGGCTCAATGAACTTCCGGAGAACACCATACACAACTGGTATGACATGCAAAGCGCATTCTTTCAGAATTTCGAAGGCACATATCGGAGGCCCTGTATGGTAGGAGACCTACAGCATTGCACCCAGAAATCCGGAGAAACTTACCGAGATTATCTTGGACGATGGATCGACACTAAGAACTCCTGTGAAAGGGTAAATGACCAAACTGCGATTGAAGCTTTCATTACAGGATTCCCAATTGGTTTACTACATCATCGCTTGAAATGCGACAAGGTAACTGATTTGGGAGAGATGATAGAAACAGCGAGCAAGTATGCAGATGCTGACGACGATGCGGAGGGATTACTTAATGCCCTAGCTGTGCCACAGTCGGCAAAACAACCAAAGCAGCAAGCTCAGAAGCGCAAGAATACCTCAGAAGAAAAACCCAATGTGGAAATGGCAGTGGTCACTACTACTCTCAGGTCTAGAGGACGAGGAGGGCGCGGCGGTGGCCGCGAACGCGGTTGTGGGACATCCAGAGTCCAGGGTAGAGGAGACCAGCAACCTGGCAAAACCTACTCCTAGGCCGACATTGCCAATAACCCATGTGTGCATCACTTAGATGTCAATGGGGGCTCTTCTCGCACAAACACCGAGTGTCATTTTAATGACAACATCAAGAAAGACGATACTGCTGGCTACAGGGCTAAGCAGAAGAAGGGAAAGAAGAATCCCGAAAAAGAGAAAGAGGCCAAGGAAGATTCTGACATGGAGGAAGCCGACGCTTCAAATCCCAAGCCGGAAGGGTAGAAAAACTTCACAACAAAGAAAGACACTTATGTCACCTTCCTCGGATCTCAACCAGCTAAGGTCAAGAAGGCAGTTTTGCATGAGCTCAACGCGACTATTCCGGCTGTCCCCCAATTCTTGGACTAGTCGGAAGTGGAAGTCACCTTTGACCCTGCTGATCATCCGCCTAAGTTGCACAGGCGAGGAAAATACGCCTTAGTCGTCAATCCACTTACTGATGGCTATGGATTCTCCAAGACTCTCATGGACGGCGGCAGCAACATTAACATTCTGTATGTCGAAACTCTACGCCGAATGAAGATCTCGGAGACCCTGCTGAATTACAGCTCTGTGATCTTTCACGGAGTTGTCCCAGGAAGACAAGCAAATTCCCTGGGAGAAATCACTTTGGATGTGACCTTTGGAACTCCAAAGAACTATCGGACGGAAGCACTTTCCTTCGAAGTGGTCCCATTCAAGAGCGCGTACCACGCTATATTTGGATGTCCATGTTACTGGGCTTTTATGGCTCGTCCGTGTTACATTTACAATATGATGAAAATTCTAGGTCCCAACGGCGTGATCACCATCAGGGGAGACCCTAAGAAGGCACGAGAGTGCAAGGATGGAAATGCCTCATTTGCTGAAGCCGTGCTGCATGCCTAGGAGTATTAGGAGATCAAGAAGACCATCAATCTGTCCGAGATGCCCGCAATGAAGAAGGAGGTGACAAAGCCGAATCCGGAGTTCAAGGCATCGGAAGGGACGAAGAAGACGTCGTTGAAGGATGATGACCCCTCCAAGGTGACCCAGATAGGCATAGGCCTAGATAGCGCATAGGAAAGCGCACTCGTCAAGTTCCTCCAAGCAAATCAAGATATCTTCGCATGGCAGCCATCTGACATGACCGGAGTACATAGGGAACTTGCCGAGCACTCTCTAAATGTACACCCAAACGCTAAACCCGTCAAACAGTCCCTATGATGTTTCGGCGATGAAAAGTGTAAGGTAATAGCTAAGGAACTAGCCCAGCTCGAGTTAGCCGGATTCATATAAGAGGTCATCCACACTGAGTAGTCGGTCAATCCTGTAATGGTCCCTAAAAAGGACACCACTGATTTAAGGATGTGTGTTGATTATATTGCCTTGAACAAGGATTTTTCCAAAGATCTGTTCGCTCTGCCTAGGATTGATCAAGTTATCGATTCTACGGCAGGCTCGAAGCTCCTATGTTTTCTCGACACATATTCCGGTTATCACCAAATCCGGATAAAGGAATCTAACAAAGTCAAAACTTCATTCATAACCCCCTTCGGAACCTTCTGTTTTGTTACGATGCCCTCTGGGATCAAGAACACAGGAGCTACGTACCATCGCACTATGCAGTGTTGCCTCCATGATCAAATCGGACGCAATGTACATGCATATGGGGACGATATTGCGGTGATGCCCAAAAAGAAGGAAACGCTAATTTCCGACTTGGAGGAAATATTCGCTAATCTACAAAAATACAACATAATGCTTAACCCGAAGAAATGTTTCTTTGGAATACCAGCCGAAAAATTGTTAGGTTTTATCGTGTCTCAAAGAGGCATAGAGCTAAACCGAGACAAGATCAAGGCTATACTCAATATTTCCAGGCCAACTCGCCTGAAGAATGTTCAAAGACTAACTGGTTGCATTGCCGCAGTCAGTCGGTCTGTAAGCCGGCTCGATGAAAGAGCCGCACCACTATATAAGCTCCTGAAAAAGACCAAGAAATTCGTTTGGACTGACGAAGTTAAAGCTGCGCTACAAGACCTGAAAGCAGTACTCTCATCTGCTCCTATCCTTGCAGCACCGGAACCGATGTTGCTCTATCTCGCTACGACAAACAGGGTCGTCAGTATTGTCATGGTGGTGGAGAGACCGGAGGAAAATCAGGAGCACCTGGTGCAGCTTCCAACTTACTATCTCAGCGAGGTCTTAACTGAATGAAAGAAGTGGTATGCGCACTATCAAAAGCTGGCTTACGGTGTGTTCTTAGCATCTCGTAAGTTGCAGCATTATTTTCAGGAACATCCAATTACCGTGGTGAGCACAGCTCCCATGAGAGACATAATCAACAACAGTGATGCCACAGGACGCGTCGCAAAATGGGGCATAGAGCTTTCAGCTTTTGACATTGAGTACAAACCTCGTACAACAATCAAATCCCAAATCCTCGCTGACTTTGTCGCCGATTGGACAGAGACAATGGAGAATATGACCCTACCAGAATCGGAGTACTAGACCTTGCATTTTGACGGGTCTAAAGCTCTCGGGGGCTCGGGGGCTGGCGTGGTACTTAAATCACCCCAGGGAGATAAACGTTTCTATGTACTGCAGATCCACTTCACGGCGACGAATAACATTGCCGAGTATGAAGTACTACTCCATGGAATCCGGATTGCTAAGGACATTGGCATCCGATGTTTAATGTGTTATGGAGATTCGGATCTTGTTGCTCAACAAGTGTCGGATATCTGTAATGCAAATAAACACATGGCAACATATAGAGCTGTCGTGGATGAATTATCTAAATCGTTTGAAGGATTTGAAGTTCAGCACATCCCTCAAACAGAAAATGAGGAAGCAGATGCACTATCTCAAATAAGCTCTGCTCGGAAAAAGGTCCCAGATGGCGCTTTTTTGGAGCACCTCAAAGTTCCCTCTATAAAAGGAGTAGACGAGAAATATCCGACCAAATCCAACTCACCTTTAGTAGCGGTTCTGGCTGTGATTCCCAACTGGACTCAACCCTACCTTGATTACTTGGTAGACGGAAAATTACCCGAAGACGAAGTTCTGAGCCGGCAGATCATCCGATGAGCAAAAGCGTACACTATAATTAGTGGTGAGCTCTATAAGCGGAGTGCATCTGGGGTCTGTCAGCTCTGTGTATCTCCAGAAGAAGGAGTGGAAATCTTACGAGAGATCCACGAAGGAGAGTGTGGTCACCACGCTTGAGCCAAATCTCCAGTGGCAAAAGCTTTCCGACACGGTTTTTTCTGGCTTACAGCCAAGGCAGATGCCGAACGGCTGGTCAAGACGTGTAAGGGCTACCAAAAATACACCAAACAAGCTCACGTTCTGGCTGATCAGCTGCGAACAATACCTATAACATGGCCTTTTGCGGTCTGGGTGCTTGACATGGTAGGACCGTTTAAACGGGCTCCAAGTGGATTTACTCATCTCTTAGTGATGGTGGATAAATTCACAAAATGGATTGAGGCTAAACCTGTCACTAGTTGTGATGGAGCAACAACCATAAGATTTGTTGAGGATGTCATAATCTGATACGGTTATCCGCATAGCATTACCACGGACAACGGGAGAAATTTCTCTATGGGAGAGCTTGCCGAATTCTGCAACGAACAAAATATCCAGCTTGACATTGCGTCAGTCACACATCCAGAAGCTAATGGACAACTTGAAAGAGCAATTGTTTAATCCTACAAGGCCTAAAACCAAGAATCGAAGCACCACTATGACGTGCTGCGGGGGCTTGGGCAGAGGAATTACCTTCTGTAATATGGAGTTTATGAACAACTCCAAACAGGTCGACTGGATACACACCTTTCTTCTTTGTCTATGGCGCAGAAGCAGTTCTTCCTAGTGATTTGATTCACACTTCTCCTAGAGTTGCCGCGTATATTGAAGAGGATGCCGAAATTTCTCGACAAAATGATCTCGACTTAGTCAAAGAAGTGCGCGTAGTTGCTGAGATGAGATCAACAGCCTATCAACAAAAGTTACGCAATTATCATAGCCAGAGAGTCAGAAACCGGTCTTTTAATATGGGCGATTTGGTTCTCCATCTTGTGCAGCAAAGAAAGCACAAACTTTCCCCAATATGGGAAGGGCCATTTTTAGTTAGTCGAGTAATGCACAATAGTTCTTACTACCTGATACATTGCAAATATATCTATAATTTTTGATGTTCCATGCTTGGTTTTATCTACTTTCTTGTGTTTTGTCCACACTTTGGAGTACTTTTCATATGATTTCTTGGACTAACCTATTAACAAGATGCCACAGTGACAGTTGCATGTTTTCTGCTGTTTTTGGTTCCAGGAAAGTCAGAAAATCAATATTCTCGGAATTGGACGGGACATAAGCCAAAGTTGATATTTTACCGGAAGACTCACGGAGCCAGAATACGAGACGGAGGAGGGCCAGGTCCTGGCCACACCATGTGGTGGCACGGGCTAGCCCTGGCCGCGCCACCAGGTGGTGTGGGCCCCCTGGCCGTCCGCCGACCTTGCCCTTTCGCCTATAAGAAGCCCCCGATGCGAAAACCCTAAATCATCAAGCCTCCAGCCACGAAAAGTTCCGCAGCGCCACCGCCACTGAAGGGGAGATTCGGGGGATAGAAAGTCTCTATTCCGGCACCTTGCCGGGACGGGGAAGTGCCCCCGGAGCCATCTCCATCGATCTCCACCACCATCTCCATCACCATTGCTGATTCCCATGACGAGGAGGGAGTAGTTCTTCCTCGAGGCTAAGGGTTCTACCGGTAGCTATGTGTTCATCTCTCTTTCTATGCATGATCATATTGTGATCATGAGCTTTGTAATCAAATAGATCTACCTTGCTACTCAAGTGCTTTAATGAATTTCTGCTCCCCCCATGTGTGTGAAAGTGACAGCGTGCTCACCATGGTGGCACTTAGGCTAGAGATTACAAATACTTGTTATGAGTTATATTTGGAGTTGGATGTCTCTATGAAATTGTGGTGTTTGTTGGACTCATCTAGTACTCAACGTGACAGTGTGGGGTTTTCTAGATGGGAAAGGCTTACTTTGAGGTGTGTTGTTATAGCCGTACCATCGATTAGAGTGTTCAACCGAAGAGTAGTTAAGAGTAGTATCATAAAGAGAAGAAATTTCTAAGTGAAAGTATGATCCCTAGGCCTTGTTTCTAAGCGTTGATACTTTGTTTGCTATTAGATCTATTACATGTTTGCTTGCTTCTATCTTTATTTCAGTTTTACTTTAGTCTTTTCCACGCCACCAAGCTATTCTCTAGCACCGTTACCACTTATAATTATCCATACCACTTGTATTTCACTATCTCTTCGCCGAACTAGTGCACCTATACACCTGAAAAGTGTATTGGGTGTGTTGGGGACACAAGAGACTTCTTGTATCTTGATTGCAGGGTTGCTTGAGAGGGAATACCTTTGACCACTTCCTCCCTGAGTTCGATAAACCTTGGGTGATCCACTTAAGGGAAAACTTGATGCTGTTCTACAAACCTCTGCACTTGGAGGCCCAACAACTGTCTACAAGAATAGAAGTGCATAGACATCAAGCTATTTTCTGGCGCCGTTGCCTGGGAGGTAAGGTAAATGGTACTCACATCCTCTAGTGTGAGTGCTCAAAGTTATTTCCTTTAGATTCTGCAATTTTGTCTTTTTGTTTCTTGTTTTCAATAGTTAGGCTTAATGGAAAAAAAAATTAGAGAGCTTTATAGTATTTATCTTAAGTTAGGACATGAAGTGTTTGAACATAAAATTAAAAAACCTATGGAACTTTATTTCCATGCTAATAGCAATGTTGTTAGTATGAATTCTTTGGACACCATTATTGCTAATGCTATGTAAAAGTCTAAGCTTGGGGAAGCTAGTTTTTATGAAAATGATCTTTTTAGTTCCCCAGCTTTGGAAGATAGCCATTCTATTGCTTATGATGATACCAAACCTCCAATATATGATGATTACAATGATGAATATGATATTTTCAGTCCACCTACTATTGAGGAGAAAATTAATTATGATTACAATATGCCTCCTATATTTGATGACTATGGTGATGAGAATAATAATAATAGCTATTTTGTTGAATTTGCTCCCACCACAATTAATAAGAATGACTATGCTTATGTGGAGAGTAATAATTATTATATGCACGTGGCTCATGATAAGAATATTTTATGTGATAGTTATATTCTTAATTTCATTCATGATGCTACTGAAAGTTATTATGAGAGAGGGAAACATGGTTTATGTATCTCAAGAATATTAAGTTTCCCATCTTTATGTTGAAAGTCTTGAAGTTGCACTTGTTTTGCTTTCCTATGCTTGTTGCTTTGTGTTTTCATGACTTGTTTCTTTATAAGATGCCTATGCATAGAAAGTGGGTTAGACTTAAATGTGCTTTGAATTTGCTTCTTGATGCTCTCTTTTACTTCAATTCATATTTCTTATGTGAGCATCTTCTTAAACTATCATGCCTAACTTAAAGGCGTTAAAGAAAAGTACTTATTGGGAGATAACCCAAAAGTTTTAGATGAGTCTTTGAAGTTATCACCTCTGTAATAACCTCTCCTTATCCTTTTCATTTGCTTTTTGTGCCAAGAGTAGCCTCTAATGAGAGAGAAGTAATGATTAGGAAAGTTGCTGTCCCGGAACAGATTTCTGTGTTTCACCGTAAAAATTCGTGTAAAATCTCTGTGCGTATTTTTAAGGCATGAATTTTTGTGCTTCAGACCCAGGTTGTTATCTAACTTTCGTTAGTTCAACACTTTTTTGATTTGAGCAACAGAAGATCTTCGAAAAAATTCTTCTTTACCTGCTAGTCTGTTTTGACAAATTTCTGCCATTATTTGCATTTACTTCTTGTTGGTTCCTTTTTGAGTTCTTTTGGGGAATTGAGCTTTTTGAGGGAAGTGCTACAGTAGCTTGTGTTTTAATGGAAGTTTTATTGGTTTTAGAACTGAACCTAAAGACTTATTATCTTGATTGCACTAATGTTGCTAATAGAGATTGTGTGAAGTTTTGTATGAAGGAATAATTTCAGGTGTATGGAAGGAATGAGTAATGAGATGAAGAATGGACTAAATCTCAAGCTTGGGGATGCCACACGTGTCACCCCAAGAAATATCCAAGAAGTACAAGCGTCAAATCTTGGGGATGCCCAAGGCATCCCCTTCTTCATCAATAAAAATCCCAGGTTTCTTCCAAACACTTCATTTTTATTGTTTCATGAACAGTTGTGTTGTTCTTGGAGCGTCTTCTTTTTCGTTTTTCGTTTTGGTTTTTGTTTTCTTAGTTTGCTGAATAAATTGGTTGGACCCCCTCTTTCATACATTGGTTTTCAAATAGTTTGGTTTGGATTGGAAAAGAGTAGGAAAGTTCATGCTTAAGTGCTAAAGAGAGCTTGTTTTTGACTATGGCCTATGCTTTGTCATGCCATGCTTGATATTGTTTTGGCTTTATGCTTAGTATTCTTTGCTGTAGAATGACTTGTTATAAACAATTGAGATTGCTTAATGTGCCTTGGATGAATCATGCGTTGTTTTAGCATATTAAAGCATAGTATAGTGGTATTGTCCTTTGATGCTTTATTTGGTTTGACTTGGCGCATGCTCACACCATGTTATGACTATCTCAAGTCACCATAAGCCTTTATGATCCTTTAGTTTTCAACTTGTAGTATCACTTTATGCTTTGATCAATGATGTTTTGTCGCTCTTCATTATTATGGCCATTATTGCTCTCTTAGTTTGTCCCTCCCAGTCTTTTGGTAGCCTCCACAACCAAGTATGAGTTCCACTCATGCATCCAACTCCCTAAACCAAGTTATTCCAAAGAGTCCACTGATGACCCACAAGTATAGGGGCTGTATCGCAGTATTTTCGAGGGAAGTGAAACCCAATTTATTGATTTGACACAAGGGGAGCCAAAGAATATTTATAAGCCTTAACAACTGAGTTGTCAATTCAGCTGCACCTGGAAACAATCTTGCTCACAGCAGTTTATCAGTAGCAACATTTTTGTAGTAGGAATAGTAAAGTAATAGCAGTAGTAAAGCAAAGACAGTAGTAACAAAAGCAGTAAACAGTGGGATTCGAGTGTGGTAGGCATAGGGATGGATGGATGGGCGTTGCATGGACAAGACAATTCACATAGCAATCAGAACATAGGACAAGTGCAGATAAATAAGATAAAGCATCCAAGTACTAGACAATCCTAGGCATGTGTTCCATATATAGTCATACGTGCTCGCAGTGAGAACTTGCACAACACCTTTTGTCCTGCCAGCCCGTTTGCAGCAGGGCGTCTAGGGAACTACTGGCAATTAAGGTGCTCCTTTTAATAGAGCACCGGAGCAAAGCATTAACACTCCGTGAACACATGTGATCCTCACATCAAAGCCTTTCCCTTCCGATTATCCCGATTTCTGTCACTTCGGGGCCATAGGTTCCGAACAACAACGTGTGTATACAACTTGCAGATAAGACCAAAACAATACTATCATAATGAATCGATAACATGTTCATATCTGAAATCATGGCACTCGGGCCCTAGTGACAAGCATTAAGCACAACAAGTTGCAACAAAGTCATAAAGCACTAATAAAAGATACTAGGCACCATGCCCTAACAATCTGATGCCATTACATGAATGATCTCATCCAATCCCTACCATCCCCATAGCCTACAGCGGGGGATTACTCACTCATAGATGGGGTAACCATGGATGGTCGATGGAGAATCGATGGTGATGATGATGGCGATGATCTCCTCCAATTCTCTGTCCCGGTAGGGTGCCACAACGTAGTATCTGGTGCTGTTTCGTGGAATCTGGTGGTGGCAGCGGAGCGGAACTCCTTCTGGAAAAACGTCGAACCCCCCGGAGTTTTTAGGTTAGAAGGCTTCTTATAGGCGAAGAGGGAGACCGAGGGGGTGCCTGGGGGGCCCACACCACCCCCGGGCGCCGCCTGGCCTGGCCCGCGCCACCAGGTGGTGTGGCCACCCCCTGGCTCTTCTCCGTCTCGTATTCTGGCTCCTAGAGTCTTTGGGTGAAATAGGATTTTTGGCATATTTTCCGGGATTTTTCTTGATAGTTGGTTTTCTGCACAAAAAGTACACACCAAGGCAAATCTGCTAAAAACAGCGTCAGTCCGCATTATTTGTATCCAAATCACACAAGTATAGAGGAGAAACAATAGCAAAAGTGTTCGGGAAAGTAGATACGTTTTGGACGTATCAACTCCCCCCAAGCTTAGCTTATTTCTTGTCCTCAAGCAATTCAGTTGAAAACTGAGTGCGATAAAAGAACTTTCACGAACACATTTGCTTCATAAGATTTAAATACTCTCAGCAATGTGGTCAGCTACTTAGACAATTCATAATAAAGAGTATGCAACCAAGTCTACTTAATAGTCTTTGCAAGCTATGAAGAGATTCCAACTCAAGAATAATAAGTAGCATGAGGTACAAACATAAGCAACATTACAATGGTCATAGAAAGGTATGATAGAGTGGTATCTCGCTTGCCTTTGATTATGAATGCCAAGACACCTCTGAAGTTCAAGTGATGACTAGAAGTAAAGATATCAAGGATACAAGCATCAAAGTCATAACACAAATAATCAAGTAATGGGACAAACACAAAGAATGACAACTATGCTCTCAAGAAGGTGCTCAAAGGATATGTGGAGCCTCAACAAGTAAAGAAAAAGTTTTGAATAATTTTGAATAGCTTCCAAATGCTGAAAGTATGGTACTCATTAGCTTTGAGCTCTCATTGCCCCTATCATAAGCATCTTTAAATGGTTAAGGTTAAAGTGACACAACTAAGAGGATATGATTGACAAGTTATAAATCGAAGTCTCATGCCCCTTACTTACGAAGACCGATCCTCATGCTACTCAACTTTAGTTACAAGTAAGCTCTTGTCATTGTAAGTATATATGTATCATAGAGAACCGCCAACAGGGTACCCCTTGCACATGATACATGAGCTTTCCCATAATCAAAATGACAAGGCAAGCAGACAATGAGCATCTCAGCGATCTTTTTATTTGCTATTTGCATAGGTTTTTATTGAGGATGCTTCATAGAGTGCTCATTATGGTTATGCTGCAAGTTTCCACCATGATTAGGCATGGCTTAGGCTAGCGGCCCAGGCGTTTCTCTAACATACATACGAACTCCATGATCTTACAAGTTCCACTTTTATTTCACACCGCCAGGATCCATAAGCAAAAGAACATAATATCAACTAGGTACAATGTACCTATGAAGCGTTGAAAGCGGTCCCCATGATACATGGTTCTGCTAACTTCAACTCATAAAGCGCAAGCATATGCGCAACAAAGAAGGACGCAATGGTTCAGGTTTATTAAGTGCAAGAAAATAAAGTGTGCCATCAAGTTCGTGAGAGCTTTACTAACTAACTTTCTCATAACAAGCAAACATTTTATTCGGAAGAAAACAAGGCATAATGAATATGCACGAAAGTAGCAAATGATGCTAATGGGTAGGTATGATGGACACTTTGGAAATATTTGGTTTAGGGAGTTGGAAACTTGAGTAGAACACTCGGTGGAGATGGAGGATAGCAATAGTAAGGGAGCAACAAACGAGAGAGAAATAGCTGTCATTATCATGCTTGCAACAAAACAGGACTACTCATGGCATGAAAGTGATTCAAGATCCTCAAGGCAAAATAATTCATCAAGGCTTAACTGATTAGCACAGTCATGTGCATGCGTGAGCATGTGCCAAGTCAATTCAAATGAAACATTCAGAGGAGGATATCGCAGTATCATACCAATTTATGAATAGAGCAATGCAAGCAAACATTCATAAGACATGCTACAAACTATTAGCGAGCTAGAGCTAATCATAAGAAAGCAAGAACTACTAAGCATCCAAAGATAACATACACCCTACTTGAACGGACTAAGCAAGCTCACAATGATGAGTATATGTACAAAATGAAAACAAATAGAGTTCGTTACCAGCCTCTTACCACGCCTCAAGTTGTCATTAATCCTCATTATTGCTCTTCACTTGTGTGGCTGGAATAATAATATGAAACCAATATTCCACTGAGGACTGCTGAACCCTATAGCAAACTCACAAAACCAAAGAAGAACGACAAATATTTTTGGTGTTTTTGATTTTTAAACAAGAACCAAAAAGGGAAAACAAGCAAAGCAAAATCTTTTTGGGTTTTTCGAATAGTTCAAACAAAGCAAAAAGGCAAGAGCAAACCAAGGCAAAAAGAAGAAGCAAACCAAAGAGAAACAACAAAAATATTTTTGGTCTTTTTGTGTTTTAAAAAAAGCAAAAGCAAAGAAGAACGAAAACTAAAAAGAGAACGAAAACGTGAATATACAAAGTACCGACGCAACATGATATGAAGATGAGTGTGGTGTCGGCGTACCTCCCCCCAAGCTTAGGCTTTTGGCAAGATAATATGCAAAGTATCTAAGAGCAGGGAGTTGGATATTTCTTATCTTTCTGTGCTGCCCCACGCGGTCATCATCATTGGTCACCCCTCGGTAAAGCTCCAACAAATCAGCGGGTCGCCCTTGAATTTTCTTCACGGTTCCTGTCATGCGCACACCTACAATACTGCAAAATCTCTCCAAGGGCATGGTAAAGGGCAGACTATAGATTTTGAAAGAGACAGTAGACTGATAGGGTGTGTTAGTAAACGTGAAGCTCTCAACAAAAGTTTTGGTGAGCATAGCGTATTGCGCACTCTCATCTTGCATATATGAGGTCAAATCAACCCTCTCAATCAGTAGCAAGAAATTATCAAGAATACCTGCAGCTTGTAAGAAAGTAAAACAAGGAAAAGAGGATGGGTGAGCATCCCCATCATCCCTTTCACTACCAATACGAGTTGCAATGAGGTCTTCATTGTATGATGGCCTAGCTTGAGAGGCTGTCCTCGAAGGCCTCAACCTCCTAGGTGCATCACTCTCAAATATCTCTCCAAAAGTATGGTTGTTCATGCTTGGTATTCTGAAATTTAAACACCTATTAAACAAGTGATTGCAAAGTAAATATAATGAAGGATTATACTCATATGGACTTGCAAGAGGCCTAAACATGCATCAAAACTATATCTATAAGCATCAAACAAGATTACAAGCTCTCATAACCAGTCACCTACAGCAGCAAAATACTCAATATATAATCCACTAAACACAAATCTACTTGGACAATGGGAGGAGTCACATACCAGGGAACAAATGCTCCAAATTTCAGCAAGAAAGATGGGCTGAGCAAGGAGATCGAAAAAAATCGAGAGAAAGCACAGCAAGAACGCGATTTTGAGCAATGAACTGGAGCTTACTCGGGAGAGAGAAGAAAGTGGCAGGTGAGAGAGTTAGTGGGGGACCAGGGGTGGCCCACAGCAGGGCATGGCGCCACCCGAGGCTGGCCGCGCCACCATGTGGTGTGCCTGCCTGGTGGGCCCCCCTGGTACCTCCTAGGTACTCCTCTGCCCCTTTTTTCACGTAAATATTTAATATGAATTTTCTGAAATTTTTCGAGACACTTTATTTTTGGGCAATTTTCAGAAATAGAAGAATGATTTTTCTGATAGACAGATTTTTTTTTCTTTTGGAAACATGATGCAAGGACAAAACAAGGCTACAACTACAGAAGATCTAACATGCAAGCAACTAACAACAAAAAGAAAACTAAACGAAAGCAAAAACTAAAATGCAAAGGATAGAAATAAACGGAGATAATCATAATGAAAACATTGTTTTGTTCAATGGAATCCTTTTGTTAACAAGGTTGATCAAGTCTTGCTACCAAAACAATTGCATATGAGACAAAACTTTGTACTCCACTAATGATTATATTACCTCAACCTCGATAGCAATGGTCCCAATCATAATAGTTTCAAATTTTTCTCTTGGTATGGGACAATATATTTTTCCAACTTGAATGCCTTTAACATGTTCAATTGAATTCAAACCATAAGTCCTTTCAATCTTCTTGGGGAAATAGATAGTATGTTCCTTGTCATTAACATTGAAGGTCACCTTCCCTTGATTACAATTAATAACAGCTCCTGCAGTATTAAGAAAAGGTCTCCCAAGAATAATAGACATATTATCATCTTCGGGCATTTCAAGCACAACAAAATCAGTTAATATCAAGCAATTGTGAGCCACTTGAACAGGTACATCCTCACATATACCCACAGGAATAGTGGTAGATTTATCAGCCATTTGCCAAGATATATCAGTTGGCATTAATTTTTCAAGTTGAAGCCTCTTATAGAGAGAGAAAGGCACAACACTAACTCCAGCTCCCAAATCACACAAAGCAGTTCTAACATAACTGTTCTTAATAGAGCAAGGGATAGTTGGAATCCCTTGGTCTCCAAGTTTCTTAGGAACCTTACCATTGAAGGAATAATTAACAAACAAAGTAGAAATTTCTTCATTAGGGATCTTCCTTTTATTCAAGACAATGTCCTTCATATACTTTGAGTAAGGAGGCAATTTAATAGCGCAGTCAAAGGAATTTGCAAGAATAAAGGCTTCATCCACTCACAAAACTTATTATAGTGTTCATCTTCCTTTGACTTGTGTTTCTTATCAGGGAAAGGCATAGGTTTTTGGACCCAAGGTTCTCTTTCACTACCTTAGCAATAAAATCTTCTTTGGTGTATTTAGTATTCTTAGTGTGGTTTTCAGGTTCTTCTTCAACATTTTCTTCATTAGGAACAACATTTTCTTCATTACCACTTTCAATTTCAGCATTAGAGATAGATATACTAGTAGGATCTATAGCAGGTTCAGAGGGTTCTACAATAGTTTTATGTTTCTTTTTCCTTTTCTTACGAGTAGAACCACTATTTTCAGCTTGTTGAGAATCCTGCTCAATTCTTTTGGGATGCCCCTCAGGATATAGAGGATCCTAGGTAGCAGCACCACTTCTAGTTATAATTTCATAAGCATGTTTTTCTTTAGCAGCATTAACTAGCAAGTCATTTTGCACTTTAACAAGTTGATCTATTTGAGTTTGAACCATTTGAAAGTGTTTAACAATCATTTTAACATCATTAGAGGTTCTTTCCACAATATCTTTCAACTCAACAATAGCTCTAGTGTTTTCCATTAGATGATTTTGCACCCTTTTATTAAAGTTATCTTGCTTAACAATAAAGATGTCGAATTCTTCTAAGCATTGATCAGGAGGTTTAGAGTAAGGGATATCACCTTCATCAAAGTGTTGGAGAGAGTGTACCTCAATAGTGGATGAGTAGGGGATAGGCTTACATAATTCTTCTATAGGAGGTAAATTCTTGACATCTGCAGCTTTAATTCCTTTCTCCTTAAGACATTTCTTAGCTTCCTTCATCACTTCATCATTTAATTCAATAACTCCCCTCTTCTTTGATGTTGGAATAGGCACCGGAATAGATGGTTCAGGTACAATTACTTCAGGTATAGCTTGTTTAGGAGGAGTCCAATCTTCATAATTCTTGCTTATTTTAGCCATTAATTCCTCAGCTTCCTTAGGAGTCCTATTCCTGAAAACACAATCAGCACAACTATCTAGGTATTTCCTAGGTTCTTCGGTTAGTCGATTATAAAATATATCAAGAAGCTCATTCTTAGGTAATGGACTTCCAGCCTGTGCATGAATCAAAGCACAAAACCTTGCCAAAGATTCGGGCAATACCTCTTTTTCTCCCTGTTTAAAATCGAAAAGTTCCTGCAAAATAGCATGTCTAGCACTAGGAGGAAAATATTTCTACAGGAAAGTACTAATCAAGCACTCAGGGCTATCAATAGATCCAGGAGGTAAATTACTAAACCAAGTTTTAGCTTCTCCTTTCAGTGAAAAGGGGAAAATCTTAGCAACAAAGTAAGTACGCATCTTAATATCAACAGAAAACAAGCCACTCATGGTAGAAAGTTCATTCATATGTGCTACCACACTTTCATTCTTAGTCCCACAAAAAGGTTCTTTCTCGACAATAGCTATGTAAGATAGATCGAGAGAGAAATCATAATCTTCATCTATAATGTTTATGGAAGAAGCAGCAAACTTAGCAGCAGGAGATAATTTGGGTCTAACAGTACGCCTCTCAAGGAGACTCTTAGCAGCGCTCCTATCATGGGTGTTCTTACATTCTTTAATAAACTCATCGGTCATCTCAACATAACCATCTTCAATATCATAACTCTCACTAGACTCAGGTGAGCTAACATGTGTGGTAGTGTCTTCATTAGGAGTTTCGGTATTTCCAACTATAGTTCTAGCCATCGTAGCATCTAGGAAAGGACCTAATGAATCACTCTTATCAAGCAAAGTAGAAGCAGCATCATAAGCATCAGAAGTTTCAGATTCAGCAGTAGTAGCAGTGTGTGTAGCATGCGTATGTGGTGGTGTAAGGAACTTACTCAAAACAGACGGTGAATCAAGAGCAGCAGAGGTGTTCAAAACCGTACCTCTTCTTGTAGTGGATGGTAAAATAGGAACCTTGCCATCACGAGGCTTACCCATGATGGATGGATAGCAGCGAACAATAGAGAATCCAAGTGATCTTGATAAATAAAGCTATGCTCCCCGGCAACGGCGCTAGAAAATAGTCTTGATGATCCACAAGTATAGCGGCTGTATCGTAGTATTTTCGAGGGAAGTGAAACCCAATTTATTGATTCGACACAAGGGGAGCCAAAGAATATTTATAAGCATTAAGAACTGAGTTGTCAATTCAGCTGCACCTGGAAACAATCTTGCTCACGGCAGTTTATCAGTAGCAACAGTTTTGTAGTAGGAATAGTAAAGTAACAGAAGTAGTAAAGCAAAGACAGTAGTAACAAAAGCAGTAAACAGCGGGATTCGAGTGTGGTAGGCATAGGGATGAATGGACGGGCGTTGCATCGACAAGACAATTCACATAGCAATCAGAACATAGGGCAACTGCAGATAAATAAGATAAAGCATCCAAGTAGTAGACAATCCTAGGCATGTGTTCCATATATGGTCATACGTGCTCGCAATGAGAACTTGCACAACACCTTTTGTCCTGCCAGCCCATTTGCAGCGGGGCCTCTAGGGAACTACTGGCAATTAAGGTGCTCCTTTTAATAGAGCACCGGAGCAAAGCATTAACACTCCGTGAACACATGTGGTCCTCACATCAAAGCCTTTCCCTTCCGGTTTATCCCGATTTTTGTCACTTCGGGGCCATAGGTTCTGGACAACAATGTGTGTATACAACTTGCAGATAAGACCAAAACAATACTATCATAATGAATCAATAACATGTTCAGATCTAAAATCATGGCACTCGGGCCCTAGTGATAAGCATTAAGCACAACAAGTCACAACAAGGTCATAAATCACTAATAAAAGATACTAGGCACCATGCCCTAACAATCGGATGCTATTACGTGAACGATCTCATCCAATCCCTACCATCCCCATATCCTACAGCGGGGGATTACTCACTCATAGATGGGGAAACATGGATGGTCGATGGAGAATCGATGGTGATGATGATGGCGATGATCTCCTCCAATTCCCCGTCCCGGCAAGGTGCCAGAACGGAGTTTCTGGTGCTGTTTCGTGGTTTGGTGGTGGCGGCGGAGCGGAACTCCTTCTGGAAAAACGTTGAACCCCCCGGATTTTTTAGGTTAGAAGGCTTCTTATAGGAGAAAAGGGAGACCGAGGGGTGCCTGGGGGGCCCACACCACCCCCTGGCGCAGCCTGGCCTGGCCCGCGCCACCAGGTGGTGTGGCCACCCCCTGGCTCTTCTCCGTTTCGTATTCTGGCTCCTGGAGTCTTCGGGTGTAATAGGATTTTTGGCATATTTTCCGGGATTTTTCTTGGTAGTTGGTTTTCTTCACAAAAAGTACACACCAAAGCAAATCTGCTGAAAACAGCGTCAGTCCGCATTAGTTGTATCCAAATCACACAAGTATAGAGGAGAAACAATAGCAAAAGTGTTCGGGAAAGTAGATACATTTTGGACGTATCATCCACCATACCTACCTACTAGCTTATGCTATTCCAAGTATATTCATGCTTTTGTTTACCTTCCGAATTAAACTTGTTATGAGAAAACTACTGATTAAAGCTCTCACGAACTTGATGGCACACTTTACTTTTTTGCATCTAATAAACTTGAACCATTGGGTCCTTCTTTGTTCCGTATATGCTTGCGCTTTATAAGTTGAAATTAGCAGAACCATGTATCATGGGGAACACTTTCAACATTGCACTAGTACTTTGTACCCCGTTGATATCATGTTCTTTTTCTTATGGATCCCGGCGGTGTGAAATAAAAGTGGAACTTGTAAGATCATGGAGTTTGTATGTGTGTTAGAGAAACGCCTAGGCCGCTAGCCTAAGCCATGCCTAATCATGGTGGAAACTTGCAGCATCACCATAATGAGCACTCTATGAAGTATCCTCAATAAAAACCTATGCAAATAGCAAATAAAAAGTTCGCTGAGATGCTCATTGTATGCTTGCCTTGTCATTTTGATTATGGGATAGCTCCTGTATCATGTGCAAGGGGTAACCCGTTCGCGGTGCTTTATGATACATATATACTTACAATGACAAGATCTTACTTGTGACTAAAGTTGAGTAGCATGAGGTTCGGTCTTCGTAAGTAAGGGGCATGAGTTTCGGCTTATAACTTGTCAAGCATATCCTCTTAGTTGTGTCACTTTAACCTTAATCACCTAAAGATGCTTATGATAGGGGCAATGAGAGCTGAAAGCTAATAAGTACCATAATTTTTGGAAGCTCTTTATGAGACTTGAATCCCTGCTTCCTTCTATGAAGGCCTTTCTTCTACTTATATATTAAGTCTCCACCTTCTATCTTTATGCACCTACTTTGAGAGCATAGTGGCCATTCTTAGTTCTATGTGCATTGTACCAAGACTTGTTGATTGATGCACAGCTTTGATATTGCTTGTTTTAAACTATTTGTATCTAGTCACTCTTATGAACTTTGAAGGTGTTCTATGCATTTATATTTGCTACTCTATGAGGGACAAGTTGAATACTACTATGCTATGTTTTCTTTATGTGAAACAAACAAACGTCTTGCAAAGCATTGTTATTCATGAATCTTCTATTTGTGCCTTTTCATGTTGCAACATAGTTTCTTTGTCTTATTGCTAGAACTTTGTCTTTCATGTTATGATTGAAGTAATATGATCCCATCTTTGAATGTTTTACAAATACTTTGATCAAGGTTATGATGGTGCATGTCACCTCAAAAATTATTCTTTCTTTTTATCACTTACCTACTCGAGGACGAGCATGAGTTAAGCTTGGGGATGTTGATACATTGCAAATGTATCCATAATTTCTAATGTTACATGCTTGGTTTTATCTACTTTCTTGTGTTTTGTCCACACTTTGGAGTACATTTCATATGATTTCTTGGACTAACCTATTAACAAGATGCCACAGTGCCAGTTGCCTGTTTTCTGCTGTTTTTGGTTCCAGGAAAGTCAGAAAATCAATATTCTCGGAATTGGATGGGACAAAAGCCAAAGTTGATATTTTACCAGAAGACTCACGGAGCCAGAATACGAGACGGAGGAGGGCCAGGTCCTGGCCACACCATGTGGTGGCGCGGGCTAGCCCTGGCCGCGCCACCAGGTGGTGTGGCCCCCCTGGCCGTCCACCGACCTTGCCCTTTCGCCTATAAGAAGCCCCCGATGCGAAAACCCTAAATCACCAAGCCTCCAGCCATGAAAAGTTCCGCAGCGCCGCCGCCACCGAAGGGGAGATTCGGGGGACAGAAAGTCTTTGTTCCGGCACCCTGCCGGGACGGGGAAGTGCCCCCGGATCCATCTCCATCGATCTCCACCACCATCTCCATCACCATTGCTGATTTCCATGATGAGGAGGGAGTAGTTCTTCCTCGAGGCTAAGGGTTCTACCGGTAGCTATGTGTTCATCTCTCTTTCTATGCATGATCATATTGTGATCATGAGCTTTGTAATCAAATAGATCTACCTTGCTACTCAAGTGCTTTAATGAATCTCTGCTCTCCCCATGTGTGTGAAAGTGACAGCGTGCTCACCATGGTGGCACTTAGGCTAAAGATTACAAATACTTGTTATGAGTTATATTTGGAGTTAGATGTCTCTATGAAATTGTGGTGTTTGTTGGACTCATCTAGTACTCAAGGTGACAGTGTGGGGTCTTCTAGATGGGAAAGGCTTACTTTGAGGTGTGTTGTTATAGCCCTACCATCGATTAGAGTGTTCAACCGGAGAGTAGTTAAGAGTAGTATCATAAAGAGAAGATATTTATGAGAGAGTGTTCACTAGTGAAAGTATGATCCCTAGGCCTTGTTTCTAAGCGTTGATACTTTGCTTGCTATTAGATCTATTACATGTTTGCTTGCTTCTATCTTTATTTCAGTTTTAATTTAGTCTTTTCCACGCCGCCAAGCTATTCTCTAGCACCGTTACCACTTATAATTATCTATACCACTTGTATTTCACTACCTCTTCGCCAAACTAGTGCACCTATACACCTGACAAGTGTATTCGGTATGTTGGAGACACAAGAGACTTCTTGTATCTTGATTGCAGGGTTGCTTGAGAGGGAATACCTTTGACCACTTCCTCCCTAAGTTCGATAAACCTTGGGTGATCCACTTAAGGGAAAACTTGCTGCTGTTCTTCAAACCTCTGCACTTGGAGGCCCAACAACTGTCTACAAGAATAGGAGTGCGTAGACATCACTACCTAACTGATATGCGGCCAGTTAAAGAAAGATCTGCTACTAAGAAAAGAAAGAGAGCTGGAGGAAGTACATACCCGGATGAATTAGACAGACCATGGAATATTGCTCACCTACGTCCCTTTTATTTTTAGTTTATTTTTCTTTGTAATTATATATGTGTGTACATGTTCAATGAGAAATAAAGTGTTGGTTACCTCCAATTTTTTTGAGAAATTTTTTACCATCTTATTTCCAAATGATCATGTCACAGTCGAAAATCCCAGAATACTTGACAGTACTTTATGCTCATGTCTGTTATGGTCTAGATTTCCGATTCTAAATTTGCTACCTTCGGGTATAAATCTAAATATTATAGTCTGTGCTTTGGTTATTTGTCTGATTGCCGAATGCGGGCATTTTTCGAGTAGTGAATTGTTGGTATTGGAAGACGGCTTTGTTTCCGAGTTTAAACTGGTTTAGCAATTAAGCTCTATTGCTCCGAAAAGTTTCCATGCTAAAGGTTGGCCGGCTCATGAAAGGGACGATGTGGAAAGCCAGATAAACGACACGTATAGACAAAAAACATAAGTGCTTATGAAAATATTTCAGGCACGAAAAATTATAAAGCCAAAGGTGCTAAATAGATATATTTAAACTTAGCACTAGGAAAAAGTATCATACTACTTATTTACAACCCGATTTTTTTTTAGAATAATACAATGTTTGTTCTAATGCTCTACGATGCCGGGGAAGAAGGAGCTGCCGGCTCGCTAGAAACATCAGCCTCGCTTCGGTATCTTTCCAAGACGTTCAAATCCGAGATGGTTTGTTCGTCGTCAGAAGCTTCACCGGTTTCTTCGGCGGGCGGAGGAGGCGTCTCTACGCTAGTGAAGAACGGAGTATCATAGCTGGTCAAGTCAGCTACGTGACACCCGTATCCGGTGCAGGAGTCCATGATGGCCTTGATGTACTGCTTCTGGTTGTCTTCGTCCATAATAGAATACCCTCTGGTCACTTGCCAAATCTCCATTTTTCCATGGTGGCTCATGACCATGGTGAGAGCGTTCTGTGCTGCGGTTCACACGTAGGACATGTTCTAGTCCTGGATGAGCCGAGGCATCTCTTTGGCCTTATCTCGCACTTCAAAGCCGGACATGCTATGCATGTCCGGAACCTTGAGGACTTCACCAATATCTTCGATGAATTGGTGGAAGTCATGTAGCAAATCACCGACTTGAGTAAGTCGGCTGGTGCGAGATTTGGTAGAGGCTGAGTCCAGTAAATTCACAGGACCTGCGCATGTAACGCAAATGGGGTTAATCAAATAAATCCGGACTCCAAAGAGTTGGAAGATGAGGACAAGTCAGAAAGAAGGAAACATGCCAAAGCTGACATAGTCGACTTTGGTCTTCTCCTCCCGAAGACTCTAGAGTTCAGCCCGGAGTGCCTCGGTAATATCCCTCTCTCTGAACAAGTCATTGCTAAGATCCGAGATTTTCTTATCCTAGAGCGCAATCTTATGATCACGCTCCTCGGTAGCCATGGAGGAGGACTTGAGAACTTGAGCAATGCTCTTCTCATGATCCGCCTTAAGCTTATTCAGCTCTTAGTGGAAGTCCTTGTTTTCCACCTCCAGGGTTTTCAAATTCTAGGCCTCCTCAATCATAGCACAGGATTGCTTCACTAGTGCTGACGTCAAAAGAACAGAAGTTGAACAAAAATTCGACTATGAAATGAAAGGAAAGGTTTGAGATCTGGAATGTTTACCTTCAGCCTCATCCCTGGATACTTTCAGTTGAGAATTTTCAAGTTAGAGAGCTCTGATCTCTCTCCGCTTGTTAGATATATTCTTCAATAATTCCTAGTTATATGAATTAACTTTCTGTAAGTCAGAATACCCAGAGTCAGAAGTCTACTAAAGACTCGGGCTAATATTTTTGCTAATACAAGCACGAGCATTGGGGGCTACACTAGTTCATTCTTTGGCATCCTAAGAAAGCATAAATCCGAATTGTCTATCCAACTTCATGCTTGGGGGCTAGAGGATATGATATATGATATGAAATAAAGTAAAACGTGAGTTGGAATTCTGACTTATAGGTTGTTCATGAGTGAGTTTTCTCAAACTCATGTTTACTTCTGTGGTAACCTTCTTGGCGAGAGTGAGCGGGATCACTGGCGGAGTCGGAAGCTCGTCGGTTCTCAGCCTCTCGTCGTGAAGGCGGACTTGTTCAAGAAGTTCAGAGTACTCAACGTCCTCGAATTCTTGTGCTTCTTCTTCGGCAGTAATGGTCTGGCTTTCTAAGCATTGCTGGGCCAGCCGCTGGATTTCCTCCGCAGATTTCAGAGAAAGGCCAAGTTTGGCAAGTCCCGCATTGCTTAGGAGATTGTCGGCGAAGCCTTCTACCGAGGGATCATTACCCGAAGAGGGTTCACCCTTATCAAAACCCGAGTCACCCATGGTGACGTCAGTCTATGATCCGAGGATCACTGGCTCTGCTGATTGAGTCAGATCTTCTACAAGGGTCGGAGATGGAGTAATCTCCGGTGTTGTAGAAGGCTGAGGGGCACGAGTCGGAGGATCTACGGCAGGAGAAACCAAGTTTAGCTTTGACTGGCATAGAGGCTTCGAGGCAACTCCTTTCCCTCTGCCCTTAGAGAGTTGTTTAGCTCTAAGAAGGTAATAGAACAGAAAATGTTACATCTCGGAAAGAATTAAGATGTATAGTACAAAGACCTTGTGAGGAAAGATAACCTCTTCACAACGGGAACCTCCTTTGTACCAATAGCCACTGTCGAAGCTTTGCGCTTCCGAGGAATAACAACCGGCAGTGGAACCAATTCTCCCTCATCCTGAGAAAACTCAGGAGGATATCCCTCGACTGGAGCAAGCTCCGACTTGGGGAGGTCGGCAAGCTAAAAAGAAGAGATATCTCAGTATTGCAGAATAACATAAAGATGAGCACATAATACAAGTCGTTGCTGGAAGCTTATCGGCACTACGGGATCTTCCGACGTATGCATGTCCAAGGACAGCTCCAGAATCTTCCTCTCAATCCGCTCCCTTATCAGCCACTTGATTTGGCATACATAATATTTTGCTGAGTAGGCCTTGGGGCTGATTCGGAGGGAATCTTTCTTCGACGACGTGATGGAGTGCACCAGTCGATCTCCATGATGTTGAAGAGGCTGGATCCGGCGTGCCACCCAGCAGTGAACTAAATCGGACCCTTTCAGGCCCTTGTGCTTCATCAAATACTCAATCCGCCTCTTGGAAAGAAGCAGATCGTCACTAAGAGCTGGTGCATCTGCGTCCCAGAACTCTTGGGGCGTGGCAGCACCGTTGATGAAAGCTGGCAAAGCAGTAGCTTTGCCGGGAGCGGGAATATCCATATGATAGAAAAAAGTGGACGGCCATGGCTTGGCCGACTCACTGGCCATAATCTGAGGATAGACGCGCTCTCGCTTAACCGAAAAACTAATAGTACCGGTAATATAAGGATTACCGACAGTAATGGAATTTCTCCGGACATGAAAGTAATACCAGAAGAGAATAATGCTCGACCTAATACCGAGATACCCCTCGCACAAATATGTGTACGCGCTCATCTCTAAGAGAGAGTTTGGGGGGAGATGATGGAGTTGAACTCCGTAGTAATCTATAAACTCAGAGAAGAATCTGAGGGCGGAAAGCTCAAACCTCTATCGAGGTGAGTGCCAAAGTTAACCTGTTTGCCTTCGCGAGGGTTGGGGATGGTTTCACCGAAGCCTCTCCGCTAGTCGCCGGCGCGGAGGAGCCCTTATTCTTCCACGACGCGGAGCTTCTCGTTGTCCAGAACGCACGGGATCCATACCCCGCGATTGCTCTCCTTCTCCGCCGCCGTACCGGAGGATGATGTTGAAGCCAGTTTTTGTGTGCTGGTGACCTTGGATGGGCTGTGCTGGAGGTTTTTTTGGGGGATCAGAGGAGCTCTAGGTTTGTGGGGAGGCATAGGGGAGAAGGAAATGGCTCAAGTACTGGTGAAGAAGTGGGGAAAGAGATCCTCACCACTTATATCCTCCAGCCGCGTCAAGATTCGTGTAAACGCTACAGTGAATGTGCCACGTGTCGTGGAAGTAACTGTGAAACCCCTGCGCGATGATTACGCCGCCTCTATCTCCACGCACGCATTGAAACTGTGTCTCGGTTCCGCGAAAGGCGGACCCACCAACGGTCATGCTGATAGGAAATGTCTGTCACTGACGTGACTTGACCATGACTAGTGTCAGGTTACGTCAAATACCAAGTTCCGGCTTAGTTTGAATTTCGAGCTGGAAACCCGAATAACATATTCATAGGTCTGACTCATTTGAGACTCGGATCTACTCCTTTCTTTTTTGAAGTTTCAGGAACCCTTCACAAGTCAGCAAGCCGAAGATCAAGCTAGACTATAATGAAATCTGACTTTCGATCATGGAGGCTTCCGGGGGATGCTGTTGGGGATATACTTTCCGGGTATCCTCATTGTGCCTCACTAACCAGGGTGGCCCACTTCGGGTTAGAGCTTACCTTCACGGGCGGCCCAGTCAGGTAGAAGAGACGGAGTCCAATCCGTCTACAGGAAGGCCCAGAAGACTTACCGACATAGGCCCATAGTGTTACTTGTAGTTCAAGATGTACTCTATAACCGACTCTTAGTCATAGCCGGATGGATCTCTCCTGTAAACCCTAGGCCGGATATCTATATAAGCCGTCCTAGGGAAAGCCTTTAGGGCACCCTCACAATAGTCTACAATCTCAACTCGCATAGGCGAAACCCTTGTAACCCATATTCCAGCTCTGTCGTATTACTAGATTGCTAGCAGGAGTAGGATCCGTCCAAAGCCGGCAGATTCGAACCTGGGTAAACTTGTGTGCTCACCGTCCCGGAACACCGTACGTCTCACACCCCTCTCTTCCACACGCCTCGAGGACCCCCTCATGGCGTACCAGTCATCAATCTGACGACAATGATTCCTATGAGATTTGATTGGGCATTACAACATTATATATAAACCATAATCCAACTGCATCTATGACTAATAATCTACCTTGAGATTATCATCCAAACCACTTCCAGTATTAAGTTGCAAGCAACAGATAATTACATTAAGCAAAGTGTGTAAAGTAACCAATACGATTGTCCCATGGACAAATGATTGTTGTTTTCTCCCTAGTAGCAACAACACATCTACAACCTTAGAGATTCCTAACACTTCCCCAGATTATTAGAGGCATGAACCCACTATCGAGCATAAATACTCCCTCTTGGAGTTGCAAGCATCTACTTGGCCAAGATACCTACTAACAACTGAGAGCATGCAAGATCACAAATAACATAGACATGATAGAATCAATAATCAATCTGAAATAATATCTCAATATCCATCAGATCCCTGCAAACACAACATGTAAGATTACAAATAGATGATCTTGATCATGAATGGAGATCACAAGATCTAAAAATGATAGCAGAAAGGAGGAGAACCAACCATCTAGCTACTACATGGACCCATAGTCCAAGGGTTAACTACTCATGCATCACTCCGGAGGCTTGCATTGTGATGAAGAAGGCCTCCAGGGTGATCTATCCCCTCCAGCAAGGTGCCGGGAAGAGCTTCTGATCCCCCCTCCGATCTAGGGATGGAGATGGCGGCGGCTACAAACTCTTTCGTGGATTTCTGATAGGGTACTTAGGGTTTTCGTACCTAGAGGCTTTTATAGGCGAAGGGGCAAGGTCGGTGGAGCACCAGGGGGCCCACACTCCCTAGTGGCGCACCCCCTGGCCGTGCGGCCACCAGGTGTGGCCTTCCTGGTGCGCCACTTCGTCTCCCCTTCGGTCTCTGTATTACTTCGGGTAAAATATTGACTTTGACTTTTGTCCGGTCCAATTCCGAGAATATTTCTTTGCTAGCTTTTCTGAAACCAAAAACAACAGAAAGCAGGCAACTGGCACTGTGGCATCTTGTTAATAGGTTACTTCCAGAAAATATATAAAAATACCTCAAAGTGTGAATAAAACATAAGAAAGTAGATACAAAACAAGCATGGAACATCAAAAATTATAGATACGTTTACGACGTATAAGGTCTCGGTTGGAGACACCATCCGAGACTAATAACGTTTAGATTTATTTAATCGTGGGTGGAGACACTATGTCATGGGTGAGTGTAGACACTACGCGGTGACTTGCGACAACAGGCCATGAGTGTCGACACTAAAGATGGACCTTAGTCCCGGTTGGAGACACCAATCAGGACTAAATGTTTAGATTTAATTATTTAATCGTGGGTGGCGACACTATGTCATGGGTGAGTGTCGATACTATGCCGTGAGTGGCGACACTATCCGGTGGGTGATGACACTATGTCATGGGTGAGTGTCGATACTATGTTATGGCGCTTAATCTATAAATAGGCAAGATGCATCCTTATGAAGTAATAAACTACAAGATGTGGTACAAGAGGGACACCACTATGGCGGGGCTTCTCGAAGATGTTTTAGGATCCCGTCCTCAGACATCTTCGAGGATCTTGCCATAGAGGCACTCCCATATATGTGAAATTTGTTAACTACCAGGCGTATTGATCTAGCTAGAGAAGTTATAAACTGCAAAATGGTGTGACAGGGACACCACTACGGCGGGGCTTCATGAATATGTCTTAGGATCCCATCCTCAGACATCTTCGAGGAGCTCGTCATAGAGACACTCCCATATATTGATCTCGGGGAGCTTTTGGAAGATGTATTGAGCTAGTGTATCTTCCTATGAAGCTTTTTTTGATTTTAACCTTGGTTTTCTTACAATTTTATGATTATTATTGTTTACTATGGTACATATATAAGTATGGAGTTTCTAACCTTTTAGAACATTTGAATAGATGAGACACCACCAAATCTTGATAAATCGTGTGAAAAAAGGGGATAAACTCGAGCTCGAAAAGGAGCGCAGCCAAATCTGCATTATGTAATTAAGTAAGTATATATTGGATAAAACTGTTAACATAAAAATATTGAGTTTTTAATTATTGATCTAGCAGAGAAAACCTCATTCAATTCTGAGCTCTGAAACGCTAAAATTACACATCTCAATTTTCAGTAACTTTTTGCATAATCAAAATGTACCTAAAATTACACATCTAAAATTTTCTATACTTTTAAAGCATAAAATCCCTCTCTACTTCTAGAGCATTGAGCAAAACTAACAATGAGAGATGAAAGAATGAAGATACTAACATTTGGAACCTTAGATTGATGCGTGCCATCAAATCTTGGACTAAAAATGGGGATGAACTTGAGCTAGTTTGGAGGAAAATGGCCATGAGCTTGGGCAGGGACGAAGCATATATTGAAAAAATATTATTCCTGGTTGGTGTTACAAACCGGGACTAGAGATCATGAACTAGTCCCGGTTTGTAACACCGGCTGGGACTATAGGTTCTCTTGGCTCCTAGCCATTGACTTGACATCTTTAGTCCTTGATGGTATTTCCAACTGAGACTAAATATCCCATCGAACCGGAACAAGTCACATGCGTCCTCCTAACCGTTGGAACCGAGACGAATCGGGATAGTGCTCATACTAGTCCCGGTTACAAACCCAATTGGGACTAGAGCCCATGGCAACTCCAAACGGAAGCCTTTTTCAACTAGTATAGGTTCACTTTACGTCAAGGTGCGGTGGTCCCGGTTGTTGGTGTACTAGCTGTGATGGTCTCGTGCGATTTGCCAGGTGCATATTGGATTGCAGGTGGCTAGATCATACGACATTACGGCTCAAGCGTGTAGCATTGGTACGTGGAGATTTTAACAATCCGGTTGGTGACATGGAGCATCTAGCTAGTCATCAGGACGGGACATAATCAGAGATGTTGCCAAAGGTTCGGCAAGTTTCGTCGTGAGATGATTTGGACCGTCATCAAACGGTTATAGGCTCGACTCCTCTACAATTGAGCTATTACTGTAGGGGTGTTGTAGCACTTACAATCTGACATCCGTTTCAATCCCAAAGCTATCCTTTTACTCCATCTATTCTATTATTATTAATTGAAAGAAAACACCGGTCCTCGAGCTCCTTGCCGGTAGTCAGCACGGTTTTACAAAGCCACGCCGGCGAAGCTCGCCCCGTCGCCCGGTTCGTAGAGGTAGAGCAGCTGCAGAACAAGGCGTCGGCCAGACCAAGGAGCAATTGTTTGATCAAATTTGCTTGGTATTTTCATAACCTTCGGTGCCTTATATATAAGAATTGAAGAATACATTTTGTATTGCACTTGCGCATCATGCATCAAGAATTCACACTACAGGAACAAGTCAAGGCGCCGACAGCCATAAGCTACGCCGATGGCCATTTGTCGGGACTGTCGGCGTAGCCCCCGAGGAGGGCAGCCGAGCAAACCATCCGTCGGCCTAGGTTGGCCGTTGGCCTAGGGTAGGATAGGCCTACGGCAACCGTCGTCCTAGTAGATTGGCCGTAACGGCGATCCGACGATCTCAAGGCTACGCCGACGGCTTTACCATCTGTCAGCGTAGGTTTCACATCTACGTCGATGGCTATTTCTCCTTTTTGTCATATTAATCCAAGAAAAATCATACTAAATCATTCTAATTCAGAAAAATATATATAATATATCAAAACTTGTAGAAAAATAAGATCTATCTATCTAATCTCACATATTGCATATTTTTATTGAATAAAATAAAAAAACATTATACATACTTTCGTATAACACATTTTTCATTTTTTAGTGCTAAAAAGGGTGTTGTGTGAAGCAACCACCAAATGAAAGTTTCAAAATGCTACTATCCCATTTTTCAAAAATACTAGACCACCTTACATGGACAATATCCCAACCGGGGGATCTCAAATCTTTACGTCCGCCCTAGTGAAAAAGATAAATTCATGCTGAATTGGTAGGAAGTGGGTTAGATTTGAACTATATGTACATTATCTGATGCTCATTACTTTTTGCAAAAATCATTTTTAGACTCATAATAAGCTATTTTATCAAAGATCCAATGTAAGTTTAGCAAGGCTCATCCCCGAGATAAGAACCTTCATGCCCGCCGTTTTGATCATAGTTTGAAACAGACATAAAAATTTATAAAACAGTCCAAGCAATGTAAAATCTTCGCCTGGTGTCATATTATGTGACATAGTTGCAAGGAAAAATACGAAACTTGGTATATTGATTGTATCTCAAAAAAACCTTCTCAGAAATGACCTATCATGTTCGAGGTTTTGCTTTCAGGCCAAACGATCAATGTTATGGCTAGAATTATGATATAGTTTATGATAAAGTGTCCATATTATGCACTCATGTGCATCTTGGTATGACGAACAATATTGTAAGAGGAAATTTTTTTCCGTCGCATGGAAAAGCCATTTCCCTTTTTTCGAGTGCTAAAAACGGGTTGTTTTGTGAATCAACCATGAAAGGGCTAATTCAAAATGCTATGACCATGTTTTTCAAAAATACTAAACCACCTTAAATGAACAATATCACAACCGGGGGATCTCAAACATTTCCATCCACCCCTGGTGAAAAAGATAAATTCTTACTGAATCGGTAGGAAGTGACTCAGATTTGAACTACATATACATTATCTGATGCTCATGATTTTTTGTAAAAATCATGTTTAGAGTCAAAATATGCTATTTTATCAAAGATCCGATGCAAGTTTAGCGAGCCTCAGCCCCGAGCTAAGGATTTTTTACAATCCTCAAATTCAAAAGGGATTTTTATATGATTTTTGAAGATTTGTACACTATTAAATAAATTTTATTTGGAAAACCTTGTTGTACAGTATTAAAAATACATTATGCATGATTAAAAAGATGATAGGGATGCATGTTTATATTCTTCTCATTTTTCTGATCGATTTAGACATATTATTTGTCGAATTCCGATTTACGGATTTAAAGATATGAATTTTTCCATATTAAATTGGAAAAGGAAAAAAAAATATTTATTTTATTTTTATTTGAAATAATTATTATTATTACTTATACATTTTTGTTTATTTAAATATTTTTTTTAATTTAAAAAATAAATGTGTGTGACACCATGGTCCAAAGGTTAATAGGATTTATACGGTAGTATTATCAACAAGATCTAATTTTTTTATTGAAAGCTCATCCGAAATGAACACAGAAGTTAAGCGTGCTGGGACTAGAGTAGCATTAAGATATAACCGATCGGGAAGTTTAACCATAAGTGCAATTTAACCGGAGATTAAACGTAATTAGAGTTTAAAAAAGATCGTGGGATTAAAGAGTCAAACAATTAAAAAATTGAAAAAAATTTGAAAACATAAAAAAAGGAAAATAAATTTGAAAAAATACTAGGTCGATGGCGTAGCCAAACGTCCGTTAGCCGTTTAGGTGGGACCCATGTGAGCTATGCCGACAGCTTAACCGTCGGCGTAGCCGTCTAGCCGTTTAGCCGACGGGAGTTGCGTCTAGGCCGATGTCGTGCTACGCCGACGGGGCTAAGCTCACGACTGTCATCGACATAGACCTACGCTGACGGTAATTTGGCCTATGCCGACAGCTTTTGGCCGTCGGCGTAGTGAGGCGTTCCTGTTGTGTCAGCAGACGAATTTCTCCGGCCGCTAATAATTACTCCATCCATTTCAAAATATAAGCTAAAAGGGGATCTAGATACACTCCTTTCATAAAGCTAAAACAGGTTATATTTTGAAACAGAGGGAGTATCAATTAACCTACTAGTTTTCTCCTCCATGTTTAGTCATCCAGCTACCAATTGTAGGGAGCTCGGTCGTCTCCTTGTGAATCTTGTGCTCCAGTCCTGTAGCCCCTCTAGGAGTATACCTGCACACGAGCTGGACAGAACCTGCTCGCCAGCGAGCCGCAAAAAGCTCGATATTTTTTCGGCAAGCCCAAGCCAGCTCGAAGCTGCCGGCGAGCCTCAAGGTGGAGCTCGGCCCGACCTTCGCAAAACTCGGTGCAGCTCGCAACCAGGCGTGGATGACTCACTGACGACCGGGGTCATCTTCCATAGTGGTGGCGGAGGCAGCGGTGGCGGTACACGGCGGTGGTGCATGGTGGATGCTCGATCTCCTCGTCGACGGCACGTGCAACGAGGGGAGTCGAAGATGGGGGTGGAGGAGAGGAGCGAGGCCGGCGCGGTTGGCGTCGTAGATGGGGTGGAGGATAGGAGCAAGGCCAGCATTCACTGGTAGAAAGAGAGCCTTTGGTCCAACGCCCAAATTCCATTGGTCCCGGTTCTTTTTCATAATCGGGACCAATGCCAGGCACCGGTCCCGGTTCATGCCGCCTAGGCATTGGTCCTGGTTCGTCTCTAAGCAATGGTCCCGGTTCGTCTCTAAGCATTGGTCTCGGTTCGTGGCATGAACCGGGACCAATGCCCCGCGACACACACGTGGCGCTCTGCGGGGCATTGGTCCCGGTTCATGCCACGAACCGGGACTAAAAACCCCGCGACGGTCAACAGTCCAGGACAAAATTAATTCGGGGCAGAAATTAATTCGAGGTAGAAACTGAATTGATCAGTATTTTTGAAAAAATCTTTCACAAATTAATCGAGACAAAGATCTAAATTGAGACATTTTATTATTCGACCACACATTTTTCCATACAAAGATGAGACTTTACAAATTTTCCTAGTCGACAACACTTCCGCTGCCGCTGTCCTCCGAGCCACCGGCTTCCTCGACGTCGTCGGATGAAATATCCACTATTTCGGCGTTGTTCAGGAGACGGAGCTCCTCTACGCGGCTAGCGGCGTCAATGGCGGTGTAGATGGTCCGTCCAGGGACGGACCAGAACATCTCCTGCCCTTCTTGGTTGCGGAGATCCGGGTGCACCAGGCGCCCGTCCACGATGCGGTTGCCAAGGTTGGCCTTCCGCTCCTTCTTGAACAGTTGGGGCCCCCTCGTTGGCCGCCGCGTACCGGGGCAACGCCCTCATCCACGCGGGCAGCTGGCGGCGACGCTCCGCGATGACGCACTCCATCTCGTATCCGCGGGGGTTGAGGAGCAGAGCTAGCAGCACACCCGCCTCGCTGATGCGAAATCCGGTGGGCACGGTCGCGCGCGGCGGCGCGAGGATGCCATAGTACGCAAACATCGCCGCCTCGTAGTAGTTGAGCATGGGCACCTCCATGGCGGCACGATGGATATTGGAGAGGGAGGGGAGGCGAGACGACAGCGCGGTGGAGAGGCGATGGCTAAAGGGGTGGGATGGAGATGGACTGCAGAGAGGCTGAGGCGATGGCAAAAGCGAGCGCTGTGGCCTCATATTTATACACAGGGATGACGAAGCGACGGTGGGAATTGGTCCTGGTTATTGCCACGAACCGGGACCAAAGCCCCTCCCGCGTGACACATGGCGGCCCAGCAGCGTGCCCCCCACCCTGGTCATTGGTCTCGGGTCGTGCCATTAACCGGGACCAATGACCTGGGTGGGGTGCGAGCTGCTGGGCGGCCACATGTCGCGTGGGAGGGGATTTAGTCCCGGTTCGTGGCAATAACCGGCACCAAAAACCCTCTCCTGACTATATATAAGCCCAACCCTTTGCCCACCAAATTTTGCTGGATTGTGTGTGAGGTGTGGGTGCTAGATTTTTTTTCTTTGATTGCACACAAGGTGTTCGATGAAATGTCCGAGCCACACTTTAGTTCACACAACACGGTACGGCTGAGGTTAGTAACCTTATCTTCTTTATCTGTAACTGATACAAAAATATTGCATGTGTCCATGTAGGGTGGTCATTTTACTATTCACGATGTTATTGTAATGGTTAATTATTATGACGCAAATCGATGCACGGATGAGATGGGTGTATGGCAACCAACGCCATTTCGATTTTATTGCAGGCCTGCATAAATTTATCGATTTGGCTAAGGCAAACAAAGTGGATAATTGTATGCCTTGTCCCTGTGTCGACTGTCGGAACGTGTCGGAGCACTCTGCCCCGAGAATCCTTCAAAGCCATCTACTTCGGAGAGGTTTCATGCCCGGATATTATTGTTGGGCCATGCACGGAGAAAGAGGGGTTAGGCTGGAAGAAAATGAAGAAGAGGAGGATGATGACAGCTATCCTATATCCCCTGAAGAATACGGTGATACTGCCATGGGAGACAATGAAGAAGAGGGAGGCGGCAATGAAGAAGAACAACGGGCATCGGATGAGCCCGCTAATGGTCTTGGTCAGATCATTTCTGATGCAAAGCAACAATGTGATACAGAAAGAGAGAAGCTTAAGTTGGAGGCCATGCAAAAGGATCACAAAAAGTTGTTGTACCCAAATTGCGAAGATGGCAGCACAAAGCTCGGTACCACACTTGAACTTCTGAAATGGAAGGCAGAGACTGGCTTATCTGACAAGGGATTTGAGAAGTTACTGAAAATAATGAAGCCGAAGCTTCCAAAGGATAACGAGCTTCCCTAGACAACGTGCGAAGCAAAGAAGACTATCTGCCCTCTAGGATTAGATGTGGAGAAGATACATGCATGTATTAATGACTGCATCCTGTACCGTGGTGAGAAGTACGAGAATATGGATAAATGCCCGGTATGGACTGCATGTCGATACAAGATCAGACAAGATGACCCTGGTGATGTTGAGGGCGATGACGAGCCCTCCAGGAAGAGGGTTCCTGCTAAGGTTATGTGGTATGCTCCTATAATACCACGGTTGAAACGTGTGTTCAGAAATAAAGAGCATGCCAGGTTGTTGCGATGGCACAAAGAAGAGCGTAAGAAAGACGGGAAACTGAGACACCCCACTGATGGGTCGCAGTGGAGAAACATCGAGAGAAAGTACTCGAACTTTCCAGGTGACGCGAGGAACTTATGGTTTGGTCTAAGTACAGACGGCATGAATCCTTTTGGGGAGCAGAGTTGTAGTCACAACACCTGGCCAGTGACTCTATGTATCTACAACCTTCCTCCTTGGTTGTGCATGAAGCGGAAGTTCATTATGATGTCAGTGCTCATCCAAGGACCGAAGAAACCCGGCAATGACATTGATGTGTACCTAAGGCCATTAGTCGATGAACTTTTGCAGTTGTGGGCAGAACCAGGTGTAAAGGTGTGGGATGAGCACAAACAGGAGCCATTTGACCTACGAGCGTTGTTGTTCATAACCATCAATGATTGGCCTGCTCTTATTAACATTTTAGGACAGTCAAACAAGGGATACAATGCATGCACGCACTGTTTAGATAATACTAAAGGTACATATTTGGATAAATGTAAGAAGGTTGTGTACCTGGGGTGTCATAAATTTCTTCCAACCAATCATCAAGTAAGAAAGAAAGGCAAGCATTTCAACGGTGAGGCAGATTACCGAAAGAAGCCTAAGCTCCCTAAAGGTGCTGATGTATTTGGTATAGTGAAGAACGTAGAAGTAATCTTTGGAAAGGGTCCTGGCGGTCAATCTATTCCGAAAGACCCCATTACCGGACACATGGCCATGTGGAAAAAGAAATCTATATTTTGGAAGCTTGAGTATTGGAAAGACCTAGAGGTATGTTCTCGACGTGATGCACGTGACGAAGAATCTTTGCGTGAACCTGCTAGGCTTCCTGGGCGTGTATAGGAAGACAAAAGATACACCAGAAGCACAGGAGGACCAGCAACGTATCAAAGACCCATACAACAAGCATACCGATAAAGGACATGAATACTTAAGCAGCTACGCTCTTACCAAAGCAGAGAAGGAAATATTTTTTGAAGTCCTTTACAGTATCAAGGTCCCAGATGGCTTCTCGTCAAATATAAAGGGAATAATAAATATGGCAGAGAAAAAATTTCAGAACCTGAAGTCTCATGATTGCCACGTGATTATGACACAGTTGCTTCCGGTTGCATTGAGGGGGCTTCTACCGGAAAATGTTCGATTAGCCATTGTGAAGCTATGTGCATTCCTCAATGCAATATCTCAGAAGGTAATCGAGCGAGAAAGTCTGGAAAGGCTACAGAAGGATGTGGTCCAATGTCTTGTCAGTTTTGAGTTGGTGTTCCCCCCGTCCTTCTTCAATATTATGACGCATCTCTTAGTTCACCTAGTCGAAGAGATTTACATTCTCGGTCCTGTATTTCTACACAATATGTTCCCCTTTGAGAAGTTCATGGGAGTCTTAAAGAAATATGTTCGTAACCATGCTAGGCCAGAAGGAAGCATCTGCAAGGGCTATGGAACAGAGGAGGTCATTGGGTTCTGTGTAGACTTTCTTCCTAACCTTAAGCTGATTGGTGTTCCTGAATCACGGTATGAGGGGAGACTGAGTGGAAAAGGCACGCTATGAAAGAAAGCAATGATATTTAGGGACGGACATTCTTTGGATCAAGCATACTACATAGTTCTCCAAAGTTCTACCTATTGGGTCCGCAGCATAGAAAACAAAAAATTCCTACGGTGTGAACTACATGCCAAGATCTATCAACTAGGTACAAAGCAACGGGTGGACATACATCCAATGATAACTTACCCTCAAAGACAACGAGTTTTGTTAACGAGTGGGAACTCGTGGTTGATGTAGTCGTACACTTGCCGATCTCAAGATCGTGAGGAAGTCCAAGCGCCGCAACTCAGCAGCGCATCCGCACTCGCACACACGTTCAAGCCACCGGACAACCTCCACCTCCTCGCTCCAGCGATCCAGCGGAAGCAGCAACTCCTTCCAGACGAAATGCCACCGGGAACATGTATCTCGCTAATCCGAGACCATGGGGGAATAATTCTAGAGGGGGAGAGAGATCCTTCACAAGGAGGTGTGTGGATGAAGGAGGGAATGGATGGCCTTTTATAGGAGGAGGGGGGTGCCCCCTCTCTCCATGGCCGGCGCATGGGGGTGACCCCTCACCTCCCCCATTCATGTGGTGGTAACCCCTCCACATTAAAATGCCTCTTCACATTCCCTTTTAAAGTCTCCACTTTAAATGCATTAAATTTCTCCAAATTTAATGCTCTCTCATTTAATAAAACTCTTTTTATTAAATTTATTCAGAATTTTGTTAATTACTTTAATTAACAAACATTCACATATGGCCCCTTGCAATATTTCAATATCACATGGAGAACCACTTTCTGCAATTTCACCCGAAACAATTTCTGGTTTCTATTGAAACAATTCCTACGCTTTGCAATTCTTTCGTCTGAAACATATGTGCTCCAAAATGGTGTCCGGTAAGTCTTAAGTGTGCCACCCTATGGTTCGCGAATAATGCAGACATGATCAAGACCCTTCTCCGATCAATAATCAGCAGCGGGACCTGGAGATCCGTACTGACTCCTACACATTCAACGATGACTTCTGTGATCGTGAGAACCTTTAACGCTTGTAACTAAATCCCCTTTGTCTCTCGATATATTACATGTCCGAGATTCGATCATCGGTATCTCCATACCTAGTTTGATCTCGTTACCGACATGCACTCTTTTCTCGTTCCCGTGATATAACATTCTAGTGATCACATCACTTGCTTGCAAGCTATCTTAATGTGATATCACCGAGAGGGCCCAGAGTATATCTATACGTCATCTGGATTGACAAATTCCACTCTTGATCCATGAGCCTCAACATAACATCTTCGTAGTACTGAACCCATCTTTATAGTCACCCTGTTATGGTGTGACGTTTGATGCTATCGAGATACTCTTCCGGTGTTAGCAATTAACATGATCTCATGGTCTAAGGATAAAGATTACTTCGTATGATGTCATATCAATATAAACATAATGACTTGATCTTAATGCTATACTTCAGATGAATGTTCATCACATCATTCCACCAATGGTGTGACCTTGTTATTAACAACATCCAATGTCCATGATCAGGAAACCTTGATCATCTTGTTAATCAACAAGCTAGTCTATAAGAGATGCATAACTAGGAACCCTTTTTGTTTATTAAACACACATGTATTGATGTTTCTGATCAATACAATTCTAGCATGTAAAATAAACATCTATCATATATAAGGAATATATAATAACAACTTTATTATTGCCTCTCAGGGCATATTTCCTTCAGTCTCCCACTTGCACTAGCGACAATAATCTAGTTCACATAGTGATAAATCTAACACCCATGGAGTTCTGGTGTTGATCATGTTTTGCCTAGGGAGAACTTTAGTCAACGGATCTGCTACATTTAGGTCCGTGTGCACTTTACAAATCTTTATATCTCCATCCTTGACATGCTCGCGGATGGAGTGAAACCGGCGCTTAATATGCTTGGAATTCTTGTGAGACATCGGTTCCTTTGCGTTGGCTATGGCTCCATTATTGTCACAATAGATCACCATTGGGTCCAACGCACTGGGAACCACACCTAGTTCCGTAATGAACTCTTTCATCCAAACCGCCTCCAGCGCCGCTTCTGAAGTAGCAACATATTCCGCCTCCGTCGTTGATCCAGCCACCACAGGTTGTTTGGAACTCCTCTAACTAACTGCTGCTCCGTTCAAGAGAAATACGTATCCGGATTGAGACTTAGAGTCATCCGGATCGGTGTCAAAGCTAGCATCGACATAACACTTAGCGACTAGCTCTTCTTCACCTCCATATATAAGAAACATATCCTTAGTTCTTCTCAAGTACTTGAGGATGTTCTTTACCGCTATCCAGTGTTCCGAACCTGGATCAGATTGGTACCTACTAGTCAAACTAATAGCATGTGCCACATCCGGTCTTGTACATAGCATGGCATACATAATAGAGCCTATGGCCGAGGCATAGGGGATCTTATCCATCACCTCTCTTTCTTCCGCCGTAGCCGAACCCCTTCTTACTTTCGTCCATATTAAACTTCTTTAATATCTTATCAAGGTATGTACTCTGCGATAGCCCAATTAGGCGCCTTGATCTATCTCTATAGATTTTAATGCCTAATATATATGATGCTTAACCAAGGTCTTTCATCGAAAATTTGCTGTTTAGATAACTTTTAACACTGTTTAAAAGATCTATATCATTTCCAATCAATAATATGTCATCCACATATAATATCAGAAATGCCACATTGCTCCCACTCACTTTCTTGTAAATCCAAGCCTCTCCATAAGTTTGGACAAATCCAAACTCTATGATCACCTCATCAAAGCGGAGATTCCAACTCCGGGATGCTTACTTCAGTCCATAGATGGATCGCTAAAGTTAACATACCTTATTAGCATCCTTAGGATCGACAAAACCCTTAGGTTGTATCATATACAACTCTTCTTCAATATTACCATTGAGGAACGCAGTTTTGACATCCATCTGCCATATTTCATAATCGAAATATGCAGCAATTGCTAACATAATCCTAACCGACTTAAGCATCGCTACGGGAGAGAATGTCTCATCGTAGTCAACTCCTTGAATTAGTCGAAACCCCTTTGCGAAAAGTCGAGCCTTATAGATGGTCACATTACCATCAGCATCAGTTTTTCTTTTGAAAATCCATTTATTCTCAACGGCCTTTCGGTCGTGAGGTAAGTCCACCAAGTTCCAAACTTGGTTCTCGTACATGGATTCCATCTCGGATTTCATGGCTTCTAGCCATTTGTTGGAATCCGGGCTCATAATCGCTTCTTCATACATCGCAGGGTCATCCATTTCATCAACCATGAAATTCACAACAGGATTGCCATACAGTTCAGGAGCTGCACGTGTCCTGCTTGACTTGCGAGGTTCGGTAGTGTCCTCTTTTGGAGTTTCATGATCATTATCATTAGCTCTCTCTTCATCAGGTGAAGTCAACTCCGAAACAACTTCCGGTGCTGCGCCACTCGCCACTCCATGAAGAGAAGGTTCAATAACCTCTTCGAGTTCTACCTTCCGACTACTCACACCTTTCGCGAGAAACTCCTTCTCAAGAAAGGATCCATTATTGGCAACAAAAACCTTGCCCTCGGATCTGTGATAGAAGGTATACCCAATTGTTTCCTTACGGTATCCTATGAAGACGCATTTTTCCGCTTTGGGTTCGAGTTTATCCGATTGAAGTTTCTTCACATAAACATCGCATCCCCAAACTTTAAGAAATGACATCTTAGGTTTGTTTCCAAACCATAATTCATACGGTGTCGTTTCAACGGATTTAGATGGTGCTCGATTTAAAGTGAATGCAGCTGTTTCCAGTGCATAACCCCAAAATGACAGTGGCAAGTCAGTCAGAGATATCATAGATCGAACCATATCCAATACGATACGATTACAACGTTCCGACACACCATTACGTTGTGGTGTTCCGGTAGGCGTGAGTTGTGAAACTATTCCACACTCTTTCATGTGTGTGCTAAACTCGTAACTTAGATACTCTCCTCCACGGTCAGACCGTAGAAATTTGATCTTTCTATTACGATGATTTTCCACTTCATTCTGAAATTCCTTGAACTTTTCAAAAGTTTCAAACTTGTGTTTCATCAAATAGATATACCCATATCTACTCAAATCATCCATGAAAGTAACAAAATAACGATATCCACCTCGCGCCGACACACTCATTGGCCCACACACATCAGTATGTATGATTTCCAATAGATCTGTCGCCCGTTCCATTGAACCGGAAAACGGCGTTCTAGTCATCTTACCCATAAGGCATGGCTCACATGTATCAAATGATTCAAAATCAAGTGATTCCAAAAGTCCATCAGAATGGAGTTTCTTCATGCGTTTAACGCCAATATGACCTAGACGGCAGTGCCACATATATGTAGACATATCATCATCAAGTTTAATCTTTTTAGCATTAACATTATGAATGTGTGTAATATTACTATCGAGATCCAACAGAAATAAACCATTCAACATAGGTGCATGACCATAAAAGATATCATTCTTATAAATCGAACAACCATTGTTTTCAGATTTAAAGGAATGACCACTTTGCATCAAACACGATCCAGATACAATGTTCATGCTCAGTGCAGGCACTAAATAACAATTATTTAGGTTTATAACTAATCCCGATGGCAAATGGAGAGGTAGCGTCCCGACGGCGATCACATCAACTTTTGATCCATTGCCGACCCGCATTCTGACCTCATCCCTTGCTAGTTGTCGCTTGTTCCGTAGCCCCTGAACCGAGTTACATATATTAGCAACCGATCCCGTATCAAATACCTAGGTGCTACTGCGAGTACTAGTCAAGTACACATCAATAACATGTATATCACATATACCTTTGTTTTCCTTGCCGGACTTCTTGTCCGCCAAATACTTGGGGCAGTTGCGCTTCCAATGGCCAGTCCCCTTACAATAGTAGCACTCGGTGTCAGACTTAGGGCCAGCTCGGGGTTTCTTTTCAGGCGTGGAAACAGACTTGCCACCCTTCTTTCCCTTGTGCTTGCCTTTCTTGTCTTTCTTGAAACCGGTGGTCCTATTGATCATCAACACTTGATGTTCTTTCCAAATCTCCACTTCTGTAGTCTTAAGCATTGATAGAAGCTCAGGAAGAGACTTCTTCATGCCCTGCATATTATAGTTCACCACGAAGCTCTTGTAGCTAGGTGGCAGAGATTGGAGAACATGATGTATGCCTAAGTCAATGGGAATCGTTATTCCCAAGGACACAAGCTTATCGGCGTACCCAGACATTTTGAGTACGTGCTCACTAACGGAGCTGTTTTCCTCCATCATGCAGCTAAAGAACTTTTCTGTAGCATTATAACTCTCTACAGCAACATGGGTATCGAAAATCATTTTCAATTCTCCCATGGTGTCAAAGGCATTGCCATTTTCGAAACACTTTCGAAGTTCTGGCTCTAGCCCATACAGTATGCCGCAGTGAACTAAGTTGTGGTCCTCCTGACGAGTCACATAAACATTCTTTTCCTCGTCGGGGGCATCAGGAGCTGATGGGGGGCCTAGCGGCGCATCTAGCACATATTGCTTTTGTGCAGCAATGAGGAGAATCCTCAAATTCATAGCCCAGTTGGTGAAGTTGCTACCATTCGCAGCAAGTTTCTCTTTCTCCATGAACACATTGAAATTAAAAGCAGGTGGTGCCATCTACAACAGAATTTGTAAAGTTTATTTAGACTAAGTTTATGATAGATTGAGTTCAACTAATCCAAATTACTAATGAACTCCCACTCAAAAACGACATCCCTCGTGTCTTTTTGGTGATTACATGAACCAAATCCACTACACCAAGTCCGATCATCACGTGAGTTGATGTAGCTTCAAAGGCGAGCATCTATATGGGCATCATATCAACTATATGACTCATGCTTAACCTTTCGGTCCATGTTCCAAGGCCATGTCTATACATGCTAGGCTCACAAAGTAAGAACCTTAGTATTCGTGTGTGTAAAACTGTCTTGCACCCGTTCCTATGAAAGCGTAGATTCGAGTACACCCGATCATCACGTGATGTCTCGAAACACGATCCACAGAATGGTGTATACTTAAGGAAGAACACATTTTTATCTTGATATCTAAATGAGGGATCATCTTATAATGCTACCAAAAGCGCCAAACTAGCAGTATAAGATGCTAACATCTAATGTGTAAAGTGAGATGATATGGTCCATGCATTTGATCTCTATCATTCCTTTGTGTGTAAGGCCAAGGTCTATGGAACTTACACGTTGAGTGTGTTGTAAGAGTATCTATCATACATCTACTTACAACAATACCATATCAATACACTAGCCCAGCAACGATCTAAACTAGATGCCTCTAATTTATCAATTGCAAGTTTTACGTGGCTTAGGGCTTTCGGAGATAGAACCGTTCTCACCTAAGAACATGAACCACAACGAGGACTAAGTTATTAGCAACTCGTTGTAAATCAGATATTGACTATAGTAGGAGAGACAGACACCCGCTAGCCACTTATGCAAAACAATTGCATGTCAGTCGTGGAACCGGTCTCATGTATGATGACATGTAAGGTTGGTCCGGGCCGCTTCATCCCACTATGCCACCAATATCCAAAACACATAGAAGATGCAATAACATGATCATCATTTCCCACATATAAACATATGTGTACTACCCGTGCAAAGCACCTACGCATAAACCTGGCTCTGATACCACTGTTGGGTCCGCAGCATAGAAAACAAAGAGTTTCCTACGGTGTGAACTACATGCAACGGGTGGACATACATCCAACGAGAACTTACCCTGAAAGACAACGAGTTTTATTAATGAGTGGGAACTCGCGGTTGATGTAGTCATATACTTGCCGACCTCAAGATCGTAAGGAAGTCCGAGCGCTGCAACTCAACAGCGCATCCGCACTCGCACACACGTTCAAGCCACCGGACAACCTCCACCTCCTCGCTCCAGCGATCCAGCGGAAGCAGCCACTCCTTCCAGACGAAATGCCACCGAGAACATGTATCTCGCTAATCCGAGACCATGGGGGAATAATTCTAGAGGGGGAGAGAGATCCTTCACAAGGAGGTGTGTGGATGAAGGAGGGAATGGATGGCCTTTTATAGGAGGAGGGGGTGCCCCCTCTCTCCATGGCCGGCGCATGGGGGGTGACCCCTCACCTCCCCCATTCATGTGGTGGTAACCCCTCCACATTAAAATGCCTCTTCACATTCCCTTTTAAAGTCTCCACTTTAAATACATTAAATTCCTCCAAATTTAATGCTCTCTCATTTAATAAAACTCTTTTTATTAAATTTATTCAGAATTCTGTTAATTACTTTAATTAACAAACATTCACATATAGCCCCTTGCAATCTTTCAATAGCACATGCAGAACCACTTTCTGCAATTTCACCCGAAACAATTTCTGGTTTCTATTGAAACAATTCCTGCGCTTTGCAATTCTTTCGTCTGAAACATATGTGCTCCAAAATGGTGTCCGGTAAGTCTTAAGTGTGCCACCCTATGGTTCGCGAATAATGCAGACATGATCAAGACCCTTCTCCGATCAATAATCAGCAGCGGGACCTGGAGATCCGTACTGACTCCTACACATTCAACGATGACTTCTGTGATCGTGAGAACCTTTAACGCTTGTAACTAAATCCCCTTTGTCTCTCGATATATTACATGTCCGAGATTCGATCATCGGTATCTCCATACCTAGTTTGATCTTGTTACCGACATGCACTCTTTTCTCGTTCCAGTGATATAACATTCTATGATCACATCACTTGCTTGCAAGCTATCTTAATGTGATATCACCGAGAGGGCCCAGAGTATATCTATCCGTCATCTGGATTGACAAATTCCACTCTTGATCCATGAGCCTCAACATAACACCTTCGTAGTACTGAACCCATCTTTATAGTCACCCTGTTAAGGTGTGACGTTTGATGTTATCGAGATACTCTTCCGGTGTTAGCAATTAACATGATCTCATGGTCTAAGGATAAAGATTACTTGGTATGATGTTATAGCAATATAAACATAATGACTTGATCGTAATGCTATACTTCGGATGAATGTTCATCACATCATTCCACCAATGGTGTGACCTTGTTATTAACAACATCCAATGTCCATGATCAGGAAACCTTCATCATCTTGTTAATCAACAAGCTAGTCTATAAGAGAGGCATAACTAGGAACCTTTTTGTTTATTAAACACACATGTATTGATGTTTCCGATCAATACAATTCTAGCATGTAAAATAAACATCTATCATATATAAGGAATATATAATAACAACTTTATTATTGCCTCCCAGGGCATATTTCCTTCACTACCTTCGTGGCTCCCTATATCAAGGAACACATGAATGTTGTACGCTCCAAGTTCCCGGGGAAGGATGACTACTAGATTAAAGAAAATCACATGGAGACTTTCGGAACTTGGTTGCAATTACATCTCATGAATGACAGCACTATTGGAGATCAGCTCTACTTGTTGGCCGCGACACCATCTGTGACTGTATTGAGTTTCCAAGGGTACGAGATAAATGGAAATACATTTTACATGATTACCCAAGATAAAAAGAGCAGCAACCAAAATAGTGGTGTCCGCTTTGATGCAACATGCGAGAATGGGAAAAAGGACACATACTATGGTTACATAGAGGAGATATGGGAACTTGACTATGGACCTACTTTTAAGGTCCCTTTGTTTCGGTGCAGTTGGGTCAACATGAATGGAGAAGGGGTAAAGGTAGACCAGCTATACGGAATGATAACAGTGGATCTCAAGAATCTTGGTTACAGAGACGAACCATTCATCCTAGCCAATGATGTGGCTCAGGTTTTTATGTGAAGGACATGTCCTCTAGACCGAAAAAAAGAAAAAATAAGGAAACGAATACATTAGCCGATGAGCCCAGGCATGACATAGTTCTTTCAGGAAAAGAAACATCGCGGGAGTCAAGGACAAGATAGACATGTCAGCAAATTATGATAAGTTTGATGAAATTCCGCCCTTCACCGTGAAAACTGACCCAAGCATCCCGTTAAGCAAAGAAGATGCTCCATGGTTACGGCCTAAGAAGCGATCATAGGCAAGGGATCGACATACGCGACGAAGGACTCATATCCTAAACCCTATGTAAATCTATGTAATGTATGGAAACTTTATGTGATGTATGGAAACTTTATGTGATGTATCGAAACTTTATGTAATGGAGTCTTTCACGGGCTTGCAGGGAAATTTTTCCGAGGCGAAGCTTCCGAAGATGCCGTAGGGCATGTGCACCAATGACATCTTCGAGAAGCTCCGCCACGGGAGATTTCCCAACCCTTTCCCCAACACTGTTAGAGGAGATGGGGTCTTTCATGGGCTTGTAGGGAAAATTTTCCGACGCGGAGCTTCCAAAGATGTCGTAGGGCGTGTGCACCAACGACATATTCGAGAAGCTCCGCCACGGGCGATTTCTCAACCCTTTCCCCAACACTGTTAGAGGAGATGGAGTCTTTCACGGGCTTGCAGGGAAATTTTTCCGAGGCGGAGCTTCCGAAGATGCCGTAGGGCGTGTGCACCAATGACATCTTCGAGAAGCTCCGCCACGGGAGATTTCTCAACCCTTTCCCCAACACTGTTAGAGGAGATGGAGTCTTTCACGGGCTTGCAGGGAAATTTTTTCGAGGCGGAGCTTCCGAAGATGCCGTAGGGCGTGTGCACCCACGACATCTTCGAGAAGCTCCGCCACGGGAGATTTCCCAACCCTCCATCCATGGGGATGAAACTCTCTCTACCTATGTTGGCTTGTTGAGCTGCTTGCCATGGCATATCGATGGTCCTTTTATAGGCACGTCGCCGCTTCTACTTTGTCTTGTTCCTCCGACAGGGCGTCGTGCGCTACATGCTTTATCTCATCGAGCAGTGCGTCCACTCACACGTCCTTATCCCGCCGACAGCTTTAGTCTCGGGTGCACCCACCAGCCGGGACTAAAGGTTACCCACGCGTCCTTATCCCACCGACAGCTTTAGTCTCGGTTGCATCCACCAGCCGGGACTAAAGGTTACCCACGCGTCTTTATCCCACCGACAGCTTTAGTCTCGGTTGGCTTTTTCGTGCGTCGAAAGGGAAAACTTCCTCCTGCAACATCGTAAGCCATCCCAAGATGCACATGTGTGCACAATATGGGCACATTATCACAAACTATGCCCTGATTCTAGCCATAACATTGGTGGTTTGACCTAAATGCCAAGAAACCTCGAACATGATAGGTCATTTTGTGAAGGATTTTTTATGATGTTTGCAATTTTTCAAGTTCAATATTTTTCCTTGCAACTGTGACACATAATATGACACCACGCGAAGGTTTCACATTGTTTGGATCATTTTTGAATTTCTTATGCCCATTTCAAACTATATTCAAAACGGCGGGCATGAAGCTTCTTAGCCCGGGGCTGAGCCTCGCTGAACTTGAAGTGGATCTCTGATGAAATATCATGTTGTGAACCTATAAATGATTTTTTTTAAATTCACAAGCATTATATCATGTACTTGTAGTTCAAATCTTGGCAACCTCCTGCCGATTCGGCAGGAATTTGTCTTTTTTAGGAGGGATGGACAGAAAGATTCCAGATACACCGGTTGGGAAATTATCCATATAAGGTGGTCTAGTATTTTTGAAAAATGGGTTGGTACCAATGCCAAACTTTAATTTGGTGGTTGCTTCACAGAACATCCCAATTTCGGCACCTCAAAAATGGAAATTAGCTTTTTCGTGCGTCGAAAAGGAAAACTTCCTCCTGCAACATCATAAGCCATCCCAAGATGCACATGTGTGCACAATATGGGCACATTATCACAAACTATGCCCTAATTCTAGCCATAATATTGGTGGTTTGACCTAAATGCCATGAAAGCTCGAACATGATAGGTCATTTTGTGAAGGATTTTTTATGATGTTTGGAATTTTTCAAGTTCAATATTTTTCCTTGCAAATGTGACACATAATATGACACCACGCGAAGGTTTCACATTGTTTGGTTCATTTTTGAATTTCTTATGCCCGTTTCAAACTATATTCAAAACGGCGGGCATGAAGCTTCTTAGCCGGGGGCTGAGCCTCGCTGAACTTGCAGTGGATCTCTGATGAAATAGCATGTTGTGAACCTATAAATGATTTTTTTAAAAATTCACAAGCATTATATCATGTACTTGTAGTTCAAATCTTGGCAACCTCCTACCGATTCGCCAGGAATTTGACTTTTTCATGAGGGATGGACGGAAAGGTTCCAGATACACCGGTTGGGAAATTTTCCATATAAGGTGGTCTAGTATTTTTGAAAAATGGGTTGGTACCAATGCCAAACTTTAATTTGGTGGTTTCTTCACAGAACACCCCGATTTCGGCACCTCAAAAATGGAAATTGGCTTTTTCGTGCGTCAAAAAGGAAAACTTCCTCCTGCAACATCGTAAGCCATCCCAAGATGCACATGTGTGCACAATATGGGCACATTATCACAAACTATGCCCTGATTCTAGCCATAACATTGGTGGTTTGACCTAAATGCCATGAAACCTCGAACATGATAGGTCATTTTGTGAAGGATTTTTTATGATGTTTGCAATTTTTCAAGTTCAGTATTTTTCCTTGCAACTGTGACACATAATATGACACCACGTGAAGGTTTCACATTGTTTGGATAATTTTTGAATTTCTTATGCCCGTTTCAAACTATATTCAAAATGGCGGGCATGAAGCTTCTTAGCCCGGGGCTGAGCCTCGCTGAACTTGAAGTGGATCTCTGATGAAATAGCATGTTGTGAACCTATAAATGATTTTTTTTAAAATTCACAAGCATTATATCATGTACTTGTAGTTCAAATCTTGGCAACCTCCTACCGATTCGGCAGGAATTTGACTTTTTCATGAGGGATGGATGGAAAGGTTCCAGATACACCGGTTGGGAAATTGTCCATATAAGGTGGTCTAGTATTTTTGAAAAATGGGTTGGTACCAATGCCAGACTTTAATTTGGTGGTTGCTTCACAGAACACCCCGATTTCGACGGGCTTGTTCGTCTGCGGTACCAAAGTTGGCAGGCCAGCGCATGGCGGTACCTAAGTTGGCTGAAATTACCACGTTTCGAAAAGTTGGGCCGCCAACTACTGAGAGGGGCCATTTCGAGGCAAACTCATCTCACCCTGTCAAATTCAAACATTCCATTAAACTCCCCCGTGAAGTAGACGGTCTGGACCCTCATGTCGGTCATCTGTCCGTGACGCGGGTGCCAACGCAGCAACCTCTTAGGCAAATCGAGCAGCTAACTGGATTGGATGCGTTGACCAATTTCACAAATCCATTCCCAGCTTTCCCCTAGAACCGGTGGTGTCGGAATCCACCCTCCAGGCGGGACGATCCCTTCGGACATTTGACTTCCGGCGCCAAGTTGCTGCGCCTAGTCGCTGATCCCGAGCTCCAATGGCGCATGCCATAGTCGCCGTTGCGAGGCTCTAGCCCGCCTCCGCCGCCGACGAGCCGAGCAGCTCGGAGGATGGCAGATCCTACTATCAAGAAAGAAGAAGTTCTATCTACAAGTGGGTGATCTACCCTTCTCTTTGCTATTTGCACTAGTTACAACTGCTAGCTGGCTACTGAACCTCAAATTGTTTGTTAGCCCAACGCTGACAAACATATTTTGTCCACAGTTTTCTGTCAAGTAGGATCTGCACGGACCCCCCTTACCTGGTTACGGTAGTCCTCTATAGGTACGACTCTAAGGGCAAGAGGTATGGACAGCATTGTTTCACGATGGAAGAAGCGCATGCACAGATCTGCACTATATCTGGTATGGTTGCTGCTCTACGTAATCATGTTGAATTATGGCCGAAGCAGACTGCAAAGTTCAGCTTCATGGATGAACATGGCATCATGGTTCCTATAACGTGTGACAGTTAGCTAATTGGGTTGATGAAAAGGTATGCTTCGGCTGCCATGTTTGAGCTGAAATGTGATGTACTGGATGTGGAAGCTGCCGCAACTGGGAGTCGCCTTTCTATTCTTGGACAAGGTGGTTGCTCGAACCCAATTAGCTCCTGGTAAGCAAAGGTCTCTTGGGGTTCGCATGTTTGTGCTGAATTGTAATTTTTGTTTTATTTACTCTGTAGATATTGGGCAGTTATGCAATAGTCTTGTTCCTTTGACAGGAAGCACTGCAAGGTTAGAAACATGACTGTCGGGTCAGTCATTTTGCTGCCCGAAGAAATTAAAAACGAGTGGAAATATGTCATTTTGCTACCCGAAGAAATTAAAAACGAGTGGAAAGATGATGCTGGACACGATTCTGGTGCCCATTGTCCCGGCGATGTAGAGTACGTGAAGCTAAGAAAATTGGCACCGAGGAAGAGGAAGAAGGCAGGAAATGAAGAAGCCATTGGACGCACCCAGGCTGCGGAAGAAGGCTGCTGGCAATGAAGATGCATAGTAATGTGTTGAACTTGAACCTATATATGTAATTCTGTTAAATTCGGATCACTCTATGTGTGACACATTGCTGGGCAAAACAATCTACCCATGTTCTCTGAGTAAAATGTATCGCGACTTAGGGTTTGGAAACGCCCGAGTCAGTAGTTGAATCCGAAATTGTGATTGTGCCACTACTATCTGAAAACAAGGATCCACCGGTTCCATGATTGCTGAGGGGCAGGAGGTCTCCAAATACGACGGAATGTAAGTGGCACATAAATAAATTATTTAAGCTGCCACACTCCACGAAGCAGCAACTTATTTCAGATGCTACACAACGACGTGGCAACATAAACAATAATGTTCTCAACGATAATGCCCAGATGAGGTGGAAATGGGTACCACTTTCTGGCCTAATCTTGAGCCCGTCTATCTCACCACATCTCTGCTCCTGCATCCCCTGCATCTGGCGAAGCTCCCGGATCTCCAGTAACTGGGTGTACGTGCTTCCACTTTATAAATTGTGGTTGTGCCATTTGCATGCAGCACAATCCACGTAGATTACGTTTAAACAAACCACCAGTGTCAGAATACACTAGTAGAAAAGGTGTCTTTGGTCCACGGTTACGTTCCCAATCCGGGACAGAGATCTAAATCAAGGCAGAAATTGATCTAAATCACGAATTCTTCCACAAATTAATGCGGGGTCAGAGCAATTTTTTTCCTCCCTAGAATCCGGGACCAATAGTTCAAACCGCTAGGTCAACAAGTACAAATATTACAACTTAAAAAGGCACGGAGCTTAAGCTAAATAGAACTAGTTATCACACATCTCCTTGATCTTCCTAATCTTGGCCCGATGCGCATCTTCCTACGAGAGCAAGGATCGAATTGTCTACTCCTTCCTTTTAGCATCTTCCTTGCACAACTTCAATTGTTTCACTGCATTTTTCCTCATGCACTTGTCAATACTCGTATTTGTGTACTGCAGGACTTTGGCCTGGTGGAGATCGTTCCTTGCTTGAGTCAGTTCTTGCTGTGCTTTAGCCTATAGGGCCAACGCCGCGTCCCTCTCCTTCTCGACTTTGATAACCTTGTCTTGCACCCACCTGAGATCTCGCTTATGCTTGGTTGTGTCAACTGGTTCCCATAGCTTCATCTCAACACTGTCAAGAAGTGAGCTAAATACGAATTCTTTCAACTCGACAATCATTTCCCATAGTTTGTCCAGCGTTTTCTGCATCGATTTGGGCCACTCTAGATCCACCCATTTGACAACATCAACTTCCGCCTTGCATCATTGCACGATGTCCTTGACACCGTAGAAACCTCATGCCTGCATTTCGTCCTTCGAAGGCTACAAATTTAGCGGGCACATATCCATGTTTACATACCAGAGGATTGTCTTCATCCTCTAAACCGTGATAGTCGGAGTCATACATCGTTTGGTTGGCCTAACACATCATACGCGCATGTGTAAACAAATTAGATCTAGCTCAAAAAATAGATAACTGGCCACCGATGATAGAAATAGAGATGAGACGACTCACATCGAAATCACCGTCCCTGCGTCACGACGCGTTTCCTCACCGTCTCCCCTTGAACCCATGGCGAGAGGGGTGGGAGTGGCTGCCGGAGAGGGGATTGTGATGGAGGTGTCGTCGGCTTGCGGCTATGGCAGGATGGGAGTGAGGTGGGGAAAGTGGCTTCGAGGGTAAGGAAGAGAAGTACGGGGAGGAAGAGAAGTAATGGGGACGTGACACTGGGATGTGGCCCACTGAACTCGTGAGACGTGACACTCGCAACAGGGGAGCGCCCGGAGTTGCCAGTTTGTCTAAAGCAAGCGTGGCCAATCATGCCGCAGAATAGCCTACTCGCGGATCGCTCTCACGAAGACCATCCCAATCGTCCAAGCGCCCCAATCGAACGGTATGTAACAATCGTCAAGCAGAACAACTGGTTAGGGTGTGCCTTCTAGAAGACTCGGTCTAACGGCTACCCATGCAATGACACTGGGTGTGGTTCATGAAAAGAACAGACATGCAATGACATCGGTGGATCCATGCGTGGTTTATGGAAGTAACAGACATGCAATGGCTCTAGCTATGGTTAATTAAAAGAACACACATGCAATGACACTTGGTGTGGTTCATGAAAAGAACACACATCCAATGATACTGGTGGATCCTTATGTGGTTTGTTTAGAGGAACAGACATGCAATGACACCGGTGGATCCACGTGTGGTTCATGAGAAGAACACACATCCAATGAATCTGGTAGATCCTTATGTGGTTCATGAAAAGAACAGACATGCAGTGAAACTAGGTGTGGTTCATGAAAATAACAGACATGCACTGACACTAGGAGTGGTTCATGAAAAGAACAGACAGGCAATGACACTGGTGGATCCTTATGTGGTTTATGGAAGGAACAAACATGCAATCACACTAGGTGGATCCATATGTGGTTTATGGAAGTAACACACATGCAATGACACTGGGTGTGGTTCATGAAAAGAACACACATGCAATGACAGTGGTAGATACTTATGTGGTTCATGAAAAGAACAGACATGCAATGACACTGGTGGATCCTTATGTGGTTTGTTTAGAGGAACATACATGCAATGACTCTAGCTGTGGTTCATGAAAAGAACAGACATGCAATGACACCAGGTGTGGTTCATGAAAAGAACAGACATGCAATGACTTATGTGGTTTGTTTAGAAGAACACACATGCAATGACACTGGGTGTGGTTCATGAAAAGAACAGATAGGCAATGACACTGGTGGATCCTTATGTGGTTTGTTTAGAAGAACAAGCATGCAATGACATTAGGTGTGGTTCATGAAAAGAATAGACACGCAATGACATTGGTGGATCCTTATGTGGTTTGTTTAGAGGAACAGACATGCAATCACACTAGGTGGATCCATATGTGGTTTATGGAAGTAAAAGACATGCAATGACTCTAGCTGTGATTCAGGAAAAGAACAGACATGCAATGACACTGGTGGATCCTTATGTTGTTCATGAAAAGAGCAGACAGGCAATGACACCGGTGGATCCTTATGTGGTTTGTTTAGAAGAACACACATGAAATGACACTGTGTGTGGTTCATGAGAAGAACACACATCCAATGACACGGGTGGATCCTTATGTGGTTTGTTTAGAGGAACAGACATGCAATGACACCGGTGGATCCACGTGTGGTTTATGGAAGTAAAAGACATGCAATGACACTGGTAGATCCTTATGTGGTTCATGAAAACAGACATGCAGTGAAACTGGGTGTGGTTCATGAATAGAACAGACATGCACTGACACTGGGTGTGGTTCATGAAAAGAACAGACATGCAATGACACTGGTGGGCTCATCCTTATTTGGTTCATGAAAAGAACAGACATGCAATGACACTGGGTGTGGTTCATGAAAAGAACCGACATGCAATGACACTGGTGGATCCTTATGTGGTTCATGAAAAGAACAAACATGCAATGACACCGGTGGATCCTTATGTGGTTTGTTTAGAGGAACAGACATGCAATGACTCTAGCCGTGGTTCATGAAAAGAACAGACATGCAATGACACCGGGTGTGGTTCATGAAAAGAACAGACATGGAATGACTTATGTGGTTTGTTTAGAAGAACACACATGCAATGACACTGGGTGTGGTTCATGAAAATAACATGCACGCAATGATACAGGTGGATCCTTATGTGGTTTGTTTAGAGGAACAGACATGCAATCACACTAGGTGGATCCATATGTGGTTTATGGAAGTAAAAGACATGCAATGACTCTAGCTGTGATTCATGAAAAGAACAGACATGCAATGACTGGTGGATCCTTATGTGCTTCATGAAAAGAATAGACAGGCAATGACACAGGTGGATCCTTATGTGGTTTGTTTAGAAGAACACACATGCAATGACACTGGTGTGGTTCATGAGAAGAACACACATCCAATGACACTAGTGGATCCTTATGTGGTTTGTTTAGAGGAACAGACATGCAATGACACTAGGTGGATCCACATCTGGTTTATGGAAGTAAAAGACATGCAATGACACTGGTAGATCCTTATGTGGTTCATGAAGAGAACAGACATGCAGTGAAACTGGGTGTGATTCATGAATAGAACAAACATGCACTGACACTATGTGTGGTTCATGAAAAGAACAGACATGCAATCACACTGTTGGGCCCATCCTTATGTGGTTCGTGAAAAGAACAGACATGCAATGACACTGGTGGATCCGTATGTCGTTTGTTTAGAAGAACACGCATGCAGTGACACTGGGTGTGGTTCATGAAAAGAACACACATCCAATGACACTGGTGGATCCTTATGTGGTTTGTTTAGAGGAACAGACATGCAATGACACCGGTGGATCCACGTGTGGTTCATGAGAAGAACACACATCCAATGACTCTGGAAGATCCTTATGTGGTTCATGAAAAGAACAGACATGCAGTGAAACTGGGTGTGGTTCATGAAAAGAACAGACATGCACTGACACTAGGAGTGGTTCATGAAAAGAACAGACATGCAATGACACTCGTGGATCCTTATGTGGTTTATGGAAGGAACAAATATGCAATCACACTAGGTGGATCCATATGTGGTTTATGGAAGTAACACACATGCAATGACACTGGGTGTGGTTCATGAAAAGAACAGACATGCAATGACACTAGTAGATCCTTATGTGGTTCATGAAAAGAACAAACATGCAATGACACTGGTGGATCCTTATGTGGTTTGTTTAGAGGAACAGACATGCAATGACTCTAGCTGTGGTTCATGAAAAGAACAACATGCAATGACACCGGGTGTGGTTCATGAAAAGAACAGACATGCAATGACTTATGTGGTTTGTTTAGAAGAACACACATGCAATGACACTGGTGTGGTTCATCAAAAGAACAGATAGGCAATGATCCTCGTGGATCCTTATGTGGTTTGTTTAGAAGAACACGCATGCAATGACACTTGGTGTGGTTCATGAAAAGAACAGACACGCAGTGACTCTGGTGGATCCTTATGTGGTTTGTTTAGAGGAACAGACATGCAATCACACTAGGTGGATCCATATGTGGTTTATGGAAGTAAAAGATATGCAATGACTCTAGCTGTGATTCATGAAAAGAACAGACATGCAATGACACTGGTGGATCTTATGTGGTTCATGAAAAGAACCGACAGGCAATGACACTTGCGGATCCTTATGTGGTATGTTTAGAAGAACACACATGCAATGACACTGGGTGTGGTTCATGAGAAGAACACACATCCAATGACACAGGTGGATCCTTTTTTGGTTTGTTTAGAGGAACATACATGCAATGACACTAGGTGGATCCACATGTGGTTTATGGAAGTAAAATACATGCAATGACACTGGTAGATCCTTATATGGTTCATGAAAATAATAGACATGCAGTGAAACTGGGTGTGGTTCATGAATAGCACAGACATGCACTAACACTAGGTGTGGTTCATAAAAAGAGCAGGCATGCAATGACACTGGTGGGCCAATCCTTATGTGGTTCATGAAAAGAACAGACATGCAATGACACTGGTGGATCCTTATGTGGTTTGTTTAGAAGAACACGCATGTAATGACACTGGGTGTGGTTCATGGAAAGAACAGACATGCAATGACACTGCTGGATCCTTATGTGGTTTGTTTAGAGGAACAGACATGCAATCACACTAGGTGGATCCATATGTGGTTTGTGGAAGTAAAAGACATGCAATGACTCTAGCTGTGATTCATGAAAAGAATAGACATGCAATGACACTGGTGGATCCTTATGTGGTTCATGAAAAGAACATACGGGCAATGACACTGGCGGACCCTTATGTGGTTTGTTTAGATGAACACACATGCAATGACATTGGGTGTGGTTCATGAGAAGAACACACATCCAATGACACTGGTGGATCCTTATGTGGTTTGTTTAGAGGAACATACATGCAATGACACTAGGTGGATCCACATGTGGTTTATGGAAGTAAAATACATGCAATGACACTGATAGATCCTTATGTGGTTCATGAAAAGAATAGACATGCAGTGAAACTCGGTGTGGCAGACATGCACTAAAACTAGGTGTGGTTCATGAAAAGAACAGGCATGCAATGACACTGGTGGGCCAATCCTTATGTGGTTCATGAAAAGAACAGACATGCAATTACACTAGTGGATCCTTATGTGGCTTGTTTAGAAGAACACGCATGCAATGACACTGGGTGTGGTTCATGAAAAGAACAGACATGCAATGACACTGGTGGATCCTTATGTGGTTTGTTTAGAGGAACATACATGTAATGACAACGGTGGATCCACGTGTGGTTCATGAGAAGAACACACATCCAATGACTCTGGTAGATCCTTATGTGGTTCATGAAAAGAACAGACATGCAGTGAAACTGGGTGTGGTTCATGAAAATAACAGACATGCACTAACACTAGGAGTGGTTCATGAAAAGAACAGACATGCAATGACACTGGTGGATCCTTATGTGGTTTATGGACGGAACAAACATGCAATCACACTAGGTGGATCCATATGTGGTTCATGGAAGTAACACACATGCAATGACATTGGGTGTGGTTCATGAAAAGAACAGACATGCAATGATCCTTATGTGGTTCATGAAAAGAACAGACATGCAATGACACTGGGTGTCGTTCATGAAAAGAACAGACATGCAATGACTTATGTGGTTTGTTTAGAAGAAAACAAATGCAATAACACTGGGTGTGGTTCATGAAAAGAACATATAGGCAATGACACTGGTGGATCCTTATGTGGTTTGTTTGGAAGACCACGCATGCAATGACATTGGGTGTGGTTCATGAAAAGAACAGACACGCAATGACACTGGTGGATCCTTATGTGGTTTGTTTAGAGGAACAGACATGCAATCACACTAGGTGGATCCATATGTGGTTTATGGAAGTAAAAGACATGCAATGACTCTAGCTGTGATTCATGAAAAGAACAGACATGCAATGACACTGGTGGATCCTTATGTGGTTCATGAAAAGGACAGACGGGCAATGACACTGGCGAATCCTTATGTGGTTTTTTAGAAGAACACATATGCAATGACACTGGGTGTGGTTCATGAGAAGAACACACATCCAATGACAATGTGGATTCTTATGTGGTTTGTTTACAGGAACAAACAAGCAATACACTAGGTGGATCCGCATGTGGTTTATGGAAGTAAAATACATGCAATGACACTGGTAGATCCTTATGTGGTTCATGAAAAGAATAGACATGCAGTGAAACTGGATGTGGTTCATGAATAGAACAGCCATGCACTAACACTAGGTGTGGTTCATGAAAAGAACATGCATGCAATGACACTGGTGGGCCAATCCTTATGTGGTTCATGAAAAGAACAGACATGCAATGACACTAGTGGATCCTTATGTGGTTTGTTTAGAAGAACACGCATGCAATGACACTGGGTGTGGTTCATGAAAAGAACAGACACGCAATAACACTGGTGGATCCTTATGTGGTTTGTTTAGAGGAACAGACATGCAATCACACTAGGTGGATCCATATGTGGTTTATGGAAGTAAAAGACATGCAATGACTCTAGCTGTGATTCATGAAAAGAACAGACATGCAATGACACTGGTGGATCCTTATGTGGTTCATGAAGAGAACAGACGGGCAATGACACTGACGGATCCTTATGTGGTTTGTTTAGAAGAACACACATGCAATGACACTAGGTGTGGTTCATGAGAAGAACACACATCCAATGACACTGGTGGATACTTATGTGGTTTGTTTAGAGGAACAGACATGCAATGACACTAGGTGGATCCACATGTCGTTTATGGAAGTAAAAGACAAGTAATGACACTGGTAGATACTTATGTGGTTCATGAAGAGAACAGACATGAAGTGAAACTGGGTGTGGTTCATGAATAGAACAGACATGCACTGACACTAGGTGTGGTTCATGAAAAGAACAGACATGCAATCACACTGTTGGGCCCATCCTTATGTGGTTCGTGAAAAGAACAGACATGCAATGACAGTGGTGGATCCGTATGTGGTTTGTTTAGAAGAACACGCATGCAATGACACTGGGTGTGGTTCATGAAAAGAACACACATCCAATGACACTGGTGGATCCTTATGTGGTTTGTTTAGAGGAACAGACATGCAATGACTCTAGCCGTCGTTCATGAAAAGAACAGACATGCAATGACACTGGTGGATCCTTATGTGGTTCATGAAAAGAACAAACAGGCAATGACACTGGTGGATCCTTATGTGGTTTGTTTAGAAGAACACACATGCAATGACACTGGGTGTGGTTCATGAGAAGAACACACATCCAATGACACTGGTGGATCCTTATGTGGTTTGTTTAGAGGAACAAACATGCAATCACACTAGTTGGATCCATATGTGGTTTATGGAAGTAACAGACATGCAATGACACTGGTAGATCCTTATGTGGTTCATGAAAAGAACAGACATGCAGTGAAACTAGGTGTGGTTCATGAATAGAACATACATGCACTGACACTGGGTGTGGTTCATGAAAAGAACAGACATGCAATGACACTGGTGGGCCCATCCTTATGTGTGGTTCATGGAAAGAACAGACATGCAATGACACTGGTGGATCCTTATGTGGTTTGTTTAGAAGAACACACATGCAATGCCACTGGTGGATCCATGTGTGGTTTATGAGAAGAACACACATCCAATGAACTCTAGTGGATCTATCTTGGCATAATTTGATGTATTCCACGATGTATGTCATTGTACAAGACACTTTCCATTTTTATACTACTCAGTTTTGCCCTTGGTTTTATGTGGTACTACTTAGTTTTGCCCACCACCCCTCTCTATCTTTCGTAGAAGCCCAAAACTGTGCTCACCCTGTCTGCTACTCCCTGATTGGTTGTCATAGTTGTCACGCGGATCGTGCGCACCAACCGTTGATTCTGTGCGATCCAACGATGATCGTTGCACACCTCGTGCCCTTCACAGTACAGCGTGAGACAGCATGGACGTCTCCCTCCGCGAGACTTCTACAGGAAGGAACACGATGCCGTCCATGCAAAAAGTCGTCGAGCAGTCATGCCAAGTTTAATCAAGTCTGAAAAGCCTACTACTGCTACTACAACTCATGCACAGGGCAACGGGGTCATCGAGTGCACGGTTGTCGACGGGACGCTGCAATTTATTGCCACTTGATTTTAATTAGACATATCCCATTTATACGCAGCGCTCTCAATCTCACTTCCAACTGGGCCCTAATGCTAGTAAATTCCATGAGTCAAGGGCCCCCCTCGAGTAGATCTAACGTTGCTAGAAATTAGTTCCGTGCCACTTGCATGCAGTGGAATCGAGGTCTGCCATGAGCGTGTTTTCAATGTAGCTCTAAAGTGGAGATCGTGGCTGTTTAAAAAAAAAGGGAACCGAAAAAAAGGGTGTAGATCGTGGTAGCCTCCCGCCCACCACACGTGTCCACTCGAGGACTACGAACGGTCCGGTGGTTATAACCCCCCTCGACCTTCTTCTTCCATGAGCTCGTGTCATTTCCCCCTAATCTGTCTAGTCCCAAGACCCCAATTTACACCTGCTACGCACGCCGAATCTCCCTCGTTTGCACTACCTCCTTCCCTTGGTGCGCCATGAAGCGTACGCGTGGAGAAGATCTAGAGGTGAAGCCAGTTGAAGGCGAAGCAGCAGATGGCTTGGTCGTTGCCAAGCAGACGGAGGCGTCTTCTCCAAGCACGAACGCCGCTCGTCGCCGCGCCATCGAGGGTGCGAACTCATCCGTCCAGCCAGTAGTCATCGCTGCCGAGCAGCAGGTGGTAGCCGTCGGCGCCGAGCAGCAGTTGGTAGCCATCGCTGCCGAGCAACAGGTGGTAGCCATCGCCGCCGAGCAGCCGGTAGTAGCCGTCGCCGCCGAGCAGCAGGTGGCCGACAACATCATGGTGCCAGCGGCAGATCTGGATGGGTGGCAGGCGGCAGGCGGCAGGCGGAGGCAATCTGGTGATCTGCATCAATGACCCCATCGCTGTTCAAGAAATCTTCGACGCAATCGCGGAGAATGATGAGTTCGAGGAGGAGGTCCCTGATGAGGAGTCTGAGGTACTACATTGCTAGCTTCTCTAGTCGCAGCCGCAGTTTTCACTCTTCATACATAGGATTTTCTCAATCATGTACAGATTCTTTTGCTCTTGAAGTAGGATAGTATATATATGATTCAATCGGTTGATTAATGCATCTGCCATCTAGTCACAAAACCCCAATCCGTCTAGTCACAAAACCCCAATCTCCTCATCTGCCATCTAGTTGAGTTTGCTAGTTGAGTGTTGATTTCGATACACAGCAGGCCTATAACATTACATTTCTATTCCTTACTGAGCCCAATGATTCAATTTTGCTCCAAAAGAGTTCAAGGGCATCTGATGGTGTCGTTTTCTTAGGGATGGTTAGTGGCCCTGAGGCAGCAATGCACATAAACAATACATGTTCTGTTGTTGGTATTTTGGTTCTCCGACTACATCGCTGGAAAAAATGAGGCCCTAATTTTTTCTCTCATATCGAACCTAAATATATAATATTTGTATTGTTTATGATCTATGAATGCGTTGTATGATGCATTTGTATATCCCTGAATATTGTTTGGTACAGTTACATTTCAATTTCTTATTATGGCCAAAGATTCAAATTTGCCCCAAAGAGAGGCAGACACATTGGTGTCAGATTTTTACAAGGATGAGTGAGCGAAGGCCATGTACAAGATCAATATAAGCTGTGCAATTGTTACTTGGTTCGCTTACGCCATCTTTGTAGAAACTTATGAGGCTGCAATCTTTATTCTACATTCATAGAACTATGATATTTGAATTATATATTCCATGCATTCATAGTGTATAAGAATTACATTTTAGTTTGTCACCGAGGCCGATGATTAAAATTTGCCCCAAAAGAGTTCAAGGGGAGACACGTATGACTGTGTCGTGTTTTAGGGATGGGTTGGTGAACCTGAGGCAGCAATGCACACAAACAATATATGTTGTGTTGTTGGTACTTTGGTTCCCCAACTCCATCTCTGAAACAAATTATGAGGCCCTAGATTTATTCTCATATGGAACTACATATATGATCCTTGAATTGTTTCTGATCTTTTAATGATTGGTATGATGCATATATATATATGAATGGTTTTGATCATAAGTATTTTTAACATGTACCTGAAGATTAATTGTCTGGTTTTTTATTTATAATTACAATATTTAGGCTTGTTTTTGTACCTGGCTATGTATATCCCTGAATAATGTTTTGTACGATTACATTTCAATTTCTTATTGTGGCGAATGATTCAAATTTGCCCCAAAAGAGAGGCAGACACATCGGTGTCAGATTTTTTCAGGGACGAGTTAGTGAACCTGGGGCGATGTACAAGAACAATATAGGCTGTGCAATTGTCACTTGGTTCAGTTATGCCGTCCCTATAGAAACTTATGAGTCCTTAATCTTTATTCTACATTCATAGAACTATGATATTTGAATTACCTATTCAATGCATTCAGTGTATAAGAATTACATTTTAGTTTGTCACCGAGGCCGATAATTGAAATTTGCCCCAAAAGAGTTCAAGGGGAGACACGTATGACGGTGTCGTGTTTTAGGGATGGGTTAGTGAACCTAAGGCAGCAATGCACACAGACAATATAGGTTGTGCTGTTGGTACTTTGGTTCTCCAACTCCATCTCTGAAACAAATTATGAGGCCCTAGATTTATTCTCATATGGAACTACATATATGATCCTTGAATTGTTTCTGATCTTTTAATGATTGTTATGATGCATATGTATATGAATGGTTTTGATCATAAGTATTTTTAACATGCACCTGAAGATTAATTGTTTGATTTTTATTTATAATTACAATATTTAGGCTTGTTTTTGTACCTGACTATGTATATCCCTTAATAATGTTTTGTACGATTACATTTCAATTTCTTATTATGGCCAATGATTCAAATTTGCCCCAAAAGAGAGGCAGACACATTGGTGTCAGATTTTTTTAGGGACGAGTTAGTGAACCTGGGGCGATGTACAACAACAATATAGGCTGTGCAATTGTTACTTGGTTCACTCATGCCATCCCTGAATAAACTTATGAGGCCGCAATCTTTATTCTACATTCATAGAACTATGATATTTGAATTATCTATTCCATGCATTCATAGTGTATAAGAATTATATTTTAGTTTGACACTGAGGCTGATGATTGAAATTAGCCCCAAAAGAGTTCAAGGGGAGACATGTATGATGGTGTCGTGTTTTAGGGATGGGTTGGTGAACCTGGGGCAGCAATGCACACAAACAGTACAGGTTGTGTTGTTGGTACTTTGGTTCGCCAACTCCATCTCTGAAACAAATTATGAGGCCCTAGATTTATTCTCATATGGAACTACATATATGATCCTTGAATTGTTTCTGATCTTTTAATGATTGGTATGATGCATATGTATATGAATGGTTTTGATCATAAGTATTTTTAACATGCACCTGAAGATTAATTGTTTGGTTTTTTATTTATAATTACAATATTGAGGCTTGTTTTTGTACCTAACTATGTATATCCCTAAATAATGTTTTGTACGATTACATTTCAATTTCTTATTATGGCCAATGATTCAAATTTGTCCCAGAAGAGAGGTAGACACATTGGTGTCAGATTTTTTCAGGGATGAGTTAGTGAACCTGGGGTGATGTACAACAACATTACAGGTTGTGCAATTATTACTTGGTTCGCTGACTCCATCCCTGAAGAAACTTATGAGGCCCCTAGATTTATCCTACATTCACTCTGATGCAATTATTTGTCATTATGTTGAGATGAAATGATATATGAACCGATCAAACTATTGCTGAGATACTTTATCTTTGATATCCACGGATATATTGTCTTACATATACATGTTGTCAATTCTTGAGTTATAATACAATTCAATCATATGTATGGGTTCAAAGTTATGTTCTTAAAAATCAATAGGAGGATGATGATGAACTGGACGATAGCAAGGAATCCAGGGACAATAAGAGCTGCTACGTGCTGAGGCGGTTACTGTGTGGGATAATTCGTTTCCACCATAGGGGGAGACTGTTTTGCCCATTCTGTGGCAGAGCAATCAACGTGGACCTCGACAGCATGATCCAGCATGCGGAGGGCGTTGGCAGAGGCGGAGGCAGGCATAAGGCGAATACCTTGGCGCGACACGCAGCCTACGGCAAATTTCTCCGGGAGTATGTTAGGACTGGCCTGTATCTCATCGACTAGGCTGTCACTGCCTCCTGCTGATAAACCCCTGCCCTGCTAGGCGTCTCCGTGTCCCGGCCTCCTACTACAGCCCCTGCTTTTATTTTGTTCTAGTTAATTATTACCTGTGTGTGGCATGTAAGACAATATATCAGTGGTGTCTCTGGTGACCTTATAGATTAATCTACTCCTTTATATGGAGTGCCTTAAAGTTTCTAGTGTTCAGTTATATTTACTGATCATGCTCATGCACACTACAAAATATTTCTAGTGCTCGATTATATTATAATTGTCAAGAAATACATCAACAAGTTAAATTGGTCGAAATTTTGTATTGAAATAACTAAATGTATCACACACATAATAAACTAGAAACTAAAATCTAGTTCAAACGCATAATGTATCACCACCACTTGTTATCGTCCTTGACTTGCTTCTCCTTCAGCCGCTTGATATCGCCACCGTCCCAAGATCCCTGCTCATCCTGAAACCGCTTTTTGTCCTCCTCGCACTTCTTCTCCTAGGCTAGCTTGCAACCAGGGCATAGCTCTCTCGCGAAAAACCCACCTTAACCATCCCATCTTTCATGGTAATGAGCTTACTGTACAACTCGTACGCCATGTAGGCGTCTCTGGCTGCATACTTGAGGTGCATGTGGCTCATCGTCTTCCACTCCCAGTAGTCGTGATCGAGTCGCTTCAATTTCTTCAGTTTTTCATAGGATTTATCGATGATTTCCGCTGCCAGATCACCCATGCCATCCTTCGCTGGGTATGATCTGATCTTGTACAGATTTTGGATGTCGATGTGGTGCCCCTCTGGGTTTTTTATCAATGCACGAGAAAGCATAATTGTGTCATTTGTGATATCCATGCTAGTGAAAGTTATCCCTTTCCTACACAAGAACTCGACCAGAGCCGGACAACGCATCTCAGTTGGTTTACTCCTACACTTAGATGCTTCTTGGGATGTAAGGGAACAAGGGATGCAGAAGTGGTGTTCTCAAATTTAAATTTCACATACCTGCAGAAGTGGTAAACGAGGACCTCCTCATGTATGGCGATTTGCACGACAGCGATCTCTTATGGAGGATTTTTTCGCTTATTGGCACGGGTGTACTCCAATTCTATCCCCACAAACTTGTGCTTCTCTTTCTCAAGCAATTGCTCAAACCTAGCGAGAGTTGTCTCCACAGTCGCTTCATCATTTGTGTACACCACTGTCAAAGTCGTGGTGCCATGGGCAGGGACCAAGTGGGTCTCTGTTGTGCATTTCCCATCGTCCATGTCTGCAAGGAAATGGGTGAAAGGAACTGCCAGCAAGGAACTGCCTTTGAGAGGAAGAAGAAGATGAACCAACGGTTCCAGAATAGAGGAAGAAGAAGCGCCTAGGAAAAACTGCAGAGGAATGACTCAGGAAGAAGAATGACTGCAGAAGAAACGTGGTAATTGCAACTTTCTGTTCGAGAACTCACCGTGGTTACGTGGAGATCGTGGCAGTGTCGCTAGTTCAACAAGTGGGGCCAGTTCCTTCGAGAATATGAAATTAGATGTGCATTTTTCTATGCAAGAAATTGAGAGAAGTCATTTATATTTTGTCTTTCATAATTAAACACAATGAAGTTGGTAAAGCCCAAGAGATTTGAACAAAAGAGATTTGCTAGTTTAACATACAACAATACTTACAGGCCCAACATGGCAGAACTTGGAGAGCCCTAGAACTTGAGCTACCACAGAGACCTCGGTAGAGGTGGCAGAATTGGTGCGGGTGCAACCACGGCGACGGCGAGCTCAGATTCTAGAGGAGGAAAACATAACCGAGCATGGTCGACAAGGTGCTAAATCTCACCGGGAACCAAGTCTCATCCCCAACCGTGACATGGGTGCGTCCATGGTGAGGGCGAGCTCCGACTCGGGATGGGGAGGAGAGCGGGCCCGAGCAGCTTCGTCACTTCCCAGCTCTGCGCCATGGCCGCGACCACAGATTGCCGCTCCGGGGAAGAAGACGAGTAATGGAGGCGCCAACGCTGCAAGCCTACAGGGAGGAGAGCTAGGCCGAGCAGGTTCGTCCACGTCCCAGCTCCGCGACATGGCTGCGACGCCCCACAGATTGCCGCTCCGGGGAAGAAGAAGATGCGTAATAGATGCACGCGCCAACGCTGCAAGCCTAATTGACACCTAAGCTACGGGAGCGACAGGAGCAACATAACGGCGAAAACTGACAGGGGGGCCCAACTTGACGGCCGTTAGCCTGATTTTTTGTATTGAAACATAAAGTTGAATTCGTGCCGAAAAAGACCCTCTGAGTATTTGGCACGCCAACTATAGTCATCGCGGATGATATCAGGGAACTCGGGTACCGCGTTGCCTGGACACCCCAACTTTCGGGCCGCAAAATGATATTCTCGATTTCGGCACCTCAAAAATGGAAATTGGCTTTTTCGTGCGTCGAAAAGGAAAACTTCCTCCTGCAACATCGTAAGCCATCCCAAGATGCATATGTGTGCACAATATGAGCACAATATCACAAACTATGCCCTGATTCTAGCATAACATTGGTGGTTTGACCTAAATGCCATGAAACCTCGAACATGATAGGTCATTTTGTGAAGGATTTTTTATGATGTTTGCAATTTTTCAAGTTCAATATTTTTCCTTGCAACTATGACACATAATATGACACCACGCGAAGGTTTCACATTGTTTGGATCATTTTTGAATTTCTCATGCCTGTTTCAAACAATATTCAAAACGGCGGCATGAAGCTTCTTAGCCCGGGGCTGAGCCTCGCTGAACTTGAAGTGGATCTCTGATAAAATAGCATGTTGTGAACCTATAAATGATTTTTTTTAAAATTCACAAGCATTATATCATGTACTTGTAGTTCAAATCTTGGCAACCTCCTACCGATTCGGCAGGAATTTGTCTTTTTGATGAGGGATGGACAGAAAGGTTCCAGATACATCGGTTGGGAAATTGTTCATATAAGGTGGTCTAGTATTTTTGAAAAATGGGTTGGTACCAATGCCAAACTTTAATTTGGTGGTTGCTTCACAGAACACCCCGATTTCGACACCTCAAAAATGGAAATTGGCTTTTTCGTGCATCGAAACAGAAAACTTCCTCCTACAACATCGTAAGCCATCCCAAGATGCACATGTGTGCACAATATGGGCACATTATCACAAACTATGTCCTGATTCTAGCCATAACATTGGTGGTTTGACCTAAATGCCAGGAAACCTCGAACATAATAGGTCATTTTGTGAAGGATTTTTTATAATGTTTGCAATTTTTCAAGTTCAATATTTTTCCTTGCAACTGTGACACATAATATGACACCACACGAAGGTTTCACATTGTTTGGATCATTTTTGAATTTCTTATGCCCGTTTCAAAATATATTCAAAACGGCGGGCATGAAGCACGTTTCCTATTCAAAATTGTATAGTTCAAATAAAAATATTTGAAAGCACAAAATGGTTTTTGATTAGTTATTTAAATTGAAGCACTTTTCTTATTAATTTTTTTTTGAAATTCCAAATTATGCAATAAATATTTTGTAATGCAATTTTAATTGAAAATAATAAAATTGTATAGTTCAAATAAAAATATTTGAAAACAGAAAATGGTTTTTGATTAGTGATTTAAATTGAAGCACTTTTCCTGTTGAAAGTTTTTTCAAATTCCAAATTATGCAATAAATATTTGGTAATGCAATTTTAATTGAAAATAGTAAAATTGTATAGTTTAAATAAAAATATTTGAAAACAGAAAATGGTTTTTGATTAGTTATGTAAATTGAAGCGCTTTTCCTGTTGAATGTTTTTTGAAATTCTAAATAAATAATTATCTTAAATTGAAACATCTTATTAATTAAAAAAGAAAACAAATTTGAAAATGGCGGGAAGACCAAAAGGTTTGCCAAAATCTGAAAAACGGGTCAACGATTCCGGTTCGTCCCACCAACCGGGACCGATGATCCTGGGTGCGTGCGCTGCCATTAACATGCCTTTGGTCCCGGTTGGTGGCACGAACTGGGACCGTTGATCTTTTGGTCCCGGTTGGTGGGACGAACTGGGACCAAAGGCTCGCGCACGTGGCACCACAGCAACGCTACTGCCCAGACCATTGGTCCCGGTTCGTCCCACCAACCGGGACCGTTGATCCTTTGGTCCCGGTGGTGGGACGAACCGGGACGAAAGGCCTGTAAAGTTAACAGCCCCGGCCCTTCCTCCTCCCCAACTCCCCCAATTCACAGAGCACATCGACGCGCGGCTAAGGAAAATTTGCGGTGGAGCAAAATCACGCTGGCAGGCTGCCCAAATCCAGAGCGGCCGCTTCACGTCGTCGACGCCCGTCGCTGAGCGCCACTGTCTGCCGCCGCGAGCAGGCAAGGAAGCTCCGCCTCGCTGCAATCAACCACACCGTCCCCGACTCCGGCCGCCGCGTTCTCCACTGATTCCGGCAGTGCCCGGCCTCCTCCGGCCTCGTCGCACCCTCCATCGGCCTCCTGGTGAGCCATTGGTGCTGCAGCACCACTCCTACGTCTCCCTCCCTCAATGTATCGTCCTCCCCACGAGCACCTGCCGCCGCCGGCCACCGTCAAACACCTTGCTCCGACGCACCTCCCGTAGCGGCGTCGCCTGTTTTAGGTAGCCCGCATCGCGCTGGTTCGAACCGTCCTAGTCGCATCACCCCGCGTGCTTCTCTCCGCCGTCTTCCACCACCGCCTGGCAGTTCGCCGGTGAGCCTATGTGGCGCCACTGTGGCGTCGACGTGGCGTCGCGTGTGCGTGACGTGGGCGCTGACGAAGCCCCGTCAGCGTGGCATCTGAGGTGGCTTGGGCCCCCTGCGTCAGTCTCTGTGGCTAGTTTAGCCGTGGAGAAAAAAAACCCACCCCGAGGTAACGTCATAATGATGCAGTAAGAGTTTAATAATTGTTTAAATAATTTCAGAAAAGAGTTTAATCTTATAAATTCAATAACTAATTATTTCTAAGTCAGAAAAATATGTATAATATATCAAAATGTTCAGAAAAATGAGATCTACACAATAGACTTATAATCATGCATTGTTAAACAACTTTAATTACAAGTTTAATAAGAGAATGAAATCAACCCCTCGTAGGTGATTTCAGGGTCTCTCCTGTACTAGGGTTTGGACCCTTCGGATCCCACTTAAATTGCCAAGCATGACTTAGGGTTAAATTTCAACTTTGTTTAACTTATCATATCATCATCGATGCTATGTGTTGATTGTCCCTTTCTTGTCATAAACTTAATATGTAATTCTAGAACATCATCTTTGCAGATACTATGGATCCAACACATCAGGAAAACATCCTCCAAGGAATGATCTGCGAAAATGAAGATATCGATATCACCAGTGAGTTTCTGAAAGATTCCGGTCAGGGAGATGAGTCTCTCAACCGAGGAGACGGCTCCGGTGAGGTAGAAGCCGAAGCCTGGGACAGGGGAGAAGCCGATGAGGAAGAAGGCGACGGCTCCGGCAGAACCTTAAATCTCGCAAACACCGGCGAGGTGTATATATGTATTTTGTAATTAAAATGTTGCTGCCTATATATATACATGCATATATTAACACTCTTTCTTCTTTTAGCCCTCCGGATCGAGAACTTCTTCCGTAAGAACGAAACGAGGCCCAACAAAAAAGTTGGATGACACTGTGAGGTATAGGATCGACGTGGTCGGTGTAGATGGCGAACCGCAAGCTCCCGTCGATGTTGCAAGAAAATTTGTGAAGCAATGCGGAGTTCTTGTGAGGGACTACATCCAGATCACCGTTCAAGAATGGTATCGGTCAAGCGGCGGTGGAGTCCCGTATGTCGGCGACAACGCCAAAGATAAGTTTTTTGACAAGCTCACGACTAATTTCCTCATGCCGGTACCAAATGTGAATCTAGATGATGAGGAGAGAGCAAGAATGGAGCTTGTGCAAGGAGTCAAGAAGTTTGCTCTCAGCAAGATGGCCGATGCATTCAAGAACTGGAAGAAGAAACTGTACAAAAACTTTGTCAAGGTAGAGAAGACTCCGAATTTGAATGAAGCCGGCTATGCTAAGTTAAGACACCAGTAGGAGGATTTTGTAAAGTACAAGACATCAGAGAAAGCTAAGGAAATGTCTAGAATAAATACGGAGAACACTGCTAAGAAACTGTACCATCATAACATGGGGCCTGCTGGCTACGCCGGTTGCATGCCTAAGTGGGATGCACTTGAGGTCAATTACATAGCTGCCGGGATCAGACTAGAGCCCACAACATGGACACCACGGGCGAGAAACTGGTTTTACGGCCATGGGGGCACGTTGGACAAAGAAGGGAGGGCAATATATAATCAGAAACACAAACATGATCCCCTACAGCCCATCGACGATATTAGAAATGTAGTAGATGATATTGCAGCGGGACGGTTCGTTCCCGATAGAGAGAACGACGAGCTCACATGCGCCCTTAAAAAATCCTGAAAACGACGGACGAGCACGAGGCACACCAGGCTCCAAGCCGTGGAAGGTTGCCTTCCCCCCGGAAATGGAGAGATATCCTGATAAAAGCCATCAGAGGAGAAAGGAAAGGGAGGCAGCTGAGAAAGCGGCCGCTGCAGACCGGCTGCATAATGTAGAAGAAGCATTAAAGCGGCACCAGGATCAACTCGACAGACTTAGCCAGCAAGGTACTAGCGGCCAATCTCAGCGGCACATGGTAGAAGCTGCATTCGAGGGTACCGGCGCCCTATCGAATAAGAAAAGCAGCGTCGCTTCCATGCAGCTCCATGATGTTGATGATGATGCACCGACGACATCTCCTCCTAAATGCTACCCAGTGGATGATATCACGGAGACCACATCTTGTGAGCTAAAGGTGCAGGTTATGAACTTAAGGGTGACGGCGGTGGTCGGCATGGCGGTACCAATTGCGCCTAACCCAACTTGGCATTGCAGACCGGTTCCAAAAGGGTACGCTGTCGTCACGGTGGATGAGGTGAAGGAAGATTTTGAGGAGTTGAAGCTAGACCACCCTGCAGGGGAAGATATGGAGCTGACTCAACTAGGAGAAGCCAAAGGGGGGACTATTCTATGGCCAAAGGAGCGCATCATGCTTCCAAATTATGTGCCACCAAGGCCACCCACTCCTCAGAGCAGCAATCCACCTTCGCCGCCACCTCACCATTCTCCAGTGCAACCGTCGCCTTCACCGCCTCACCACTCAGCGCAACCGTCTCCATCGCCGCCCCAGCCATCTCCGCCGCCGTGTCAGTCGTCTCCGTCCCCTGAGCCTCAGAGACAAAAGCGGAAGTATACTAAGGGGGAAGCACCACCAGCAGCAAGAGCACGTTCCGATCACCGAAACATAAGCTATCGCCCCTCCTAAAAGTACCTCGTCAAAATATGAAGAAGCTACCTTGCGAGAAGACAGATGACAAAACTGATGCGGCCGCAGCTGCCCATTATGAAAAGTGGAAGATTGACATGGCTAACAAGAAAAGGCCGATAGAGGCATATTTCCCGGTCAACGTAGAAGATAAAGCCAAAGCAGCCGCGCTTAAGATTCAGCTTCACCAACCCATAGTGCTCACATCAGACTATAATCGCTCTATTACCAAGTCGGCTGAGGCAAAAGAGCGGAGACTCGGAAAAGAAGTTGCCCAGCTCGGACAACAGAAAAATCAATCGATCGAATCGCTCAGAGTGTACGATACCAATGAGTGTAGAGCCCAGGAGCGGCATGATCCGAATATTGATCCGGAGTTTATTCGACTGTACGGAGAAAAGGCCCAATTATATGGACTGTCTATTACTGAGTACATGAGCCGTATGAATGAGTTTGAGGGGTATCAACAAACAACATACGTGTATCAGTACGGGGCTCCTCTCGTCAAAACCGAGTTAGTCAAAGATCTACCAACAAAAATGCGAAGATTGCATAACTGGTACATCCAAGCATGTGTTGATTCCAAAAACTGGATCTATGATGCATATAAACACCACCATTACGGTCATGGAGATGGCTTCCTACTGATCGAATTTCTAGAATTATTTCAGTTTTACCAACAAGAACGCCCTCGACAAAATTATCGTCAGTGTCTATTGTTTGTAAGTATTATTAATTTCTGTAATTAAGTCTTTCTAGCTCAGCTCATTCGTTGCTTATATAATCTTACTAATCACTATACTAATTATATATGCAGAATGAAGATTCAAGAATGCAACAAAGGACAAATCTATGACCTTAGGTTTATTGACTGTAATTTCGTTCATGAAGTTACTCTAAAAACAAAACCCAAAGAGACAGAGGATAACTTGTTCCAAGCGTTGAAGCATTTCAGCAACAGAAGAGAAATACTATTTCCTTACAACGCTGGGTGAGTGTTACTGCCTTGTACACATTCTATTTTCGCTTACTCGATGTTAAGCGTATAATTGACACGTGTTATATTTTGTTAGTATGTCCAGCTTCCACTATATTCTGTTAATCATTGTTGTTGACACCGGAGTAGTAAAATTCCTGGACAAGAAACGCACACCATTAGAAAAGTAGGCGGACATGCAGGAATGCCTCCAGAAGGCTTGGAAACGGTTCACCGCCAAAACTAGGGGTGTTTGGAAGCCAGAGCTTACATTTCAACCATTGACTATAAGTACTACTTGCTAGATCCACGCATCTCTTTGATTCTAGTTTCAATACCACCATTATCATGCTTGATTATTATTTTGATTGAACTCCGTTCTCGTAAAGTGCTTGAGGCAGGAAGCCGGGAATAACTTATGTGGATACTATGTCTGTGAGTTCATTCGCCAGACGACCAAAGAGAAGGGCGCAGACCGGAACATCAAAAAAATTGAAGTACGATAAACAATAATCACAAATTTATTTTATTACCACCAATTGTGTTTAGTTTTATTTATATATATTGATCCCTTCTTTATATTAGATTGAACGGATGCGAGACGGCCTTCTATCACAAGAACGCGTGCAAACAATTCAAGAGGAAATTGCCGGATTCTTGTTGTAACAAATCATAGATCCGAAAGGAGAATACTATTACCCGCTTCATTTGGAAGGGTGAAGTGTAAAAAAGAAGATATAAATTAGATCAAATTCGTGTGAGAGTATCGTTTGTAATTATAATATGTTTCGACCAAGAAGACGGATGAGACGGTGTATATATTTGTGATCGTGCATGATGTGTAATATATATCGTGGTTTCATTATTGCTGTATATATGTATTACCATTAAATTGATAAAAAAATCCTGCCGCGGCAGAAAAATAGCCCACAAAACCCTGCCGCGGTAGAAAAATAGCCCGAAAATCCTGCCGCGGCACAAAACCCTGCCGCGGCACAAAGACCAACGATCCCGGTTCGTGCCAAGAACCGGGACCAATGATCCACCCTCGCCCGTCTCTGGCGCTGCCACGTGGAGACCCATTGGTCCCGGTTTGTTCCACGAACCGGGACCAATGATCCACCCCCCTCGTCGCGCGCCCGCCCACGTGGAGACCCATTGGTCCCGGTTCGTGCGCGAACCGGGACCAGCATTAGTCCCGAGTGATTGGTCCCGATTCCCGAACCGGGACCAATGGCCCTTATGAACCGGGACTAGAGGCCATTTTTCCACCAGTGGTTGGGGCGGCGGCTGCTCGCGTGCGGTCGTGCAGATAGGGTTTGGAGCGACCAAATGAACCCTCCCCTCTCTGTATTGATTAGGATTCAGCCCATCTACCCTTTCTACTCAATTTGGCCCATGAAATCCTAAAACAAAACAGCTAGCCAAACGAGCCGGACTGGACCGAGCCCGAGTTTGCCGTGGTCCACCTTCCCAGGATCGGCTCTGTCTACTACCCCCAGTGGGCCGAGCCCAGCTCGCCCCGGGCACTTAGGAGAAGTGGCCCTACCAAAGTGCCCTAAAAGCTCTACCATGGCCTAGTGTCCTTTGGATTGAAACTCGGACGGCAGATTGTAAGTGTTAAAACACCCATACAGTAATAATAGCTCAACTGTAGAGGAGTCGAACCTGAGATGAGCCATGCCCATGCCGTACGCGATCATAGTAGAAGAAGGGTTACGTGGTAACGTGGTGCGCGCTGTTGTAGTTTCACAAGTCTTGAACTCTTGTTGAAGCAACGCCAATGCATGCATGTGCTGATGTGCAGCTCACCAGCGCGGCTGGCAGTGCCACGGCAGAAACGTGCCGACTCGATCGCATGGTCAAATACGTCGCGGGCTCCGGCCTAACCGTGTCTACTGAATCTCGGAGATCATGACCGTGACCGTGTGTGACAAGAGTCCAATCCAGACTCTAGCTAGTATTCCAACCAGACCCGGGTCGGCCTTCTCTGAGCCTTTAAATACGGGACCGATCGATCGATAGTCCTGCATCAAACCAATCCAATCCTACGAATCGAGATCGAGCGCACGTTCCAAAGACACCCGACCGATCGAGTAGTTTCGACGAGAGATCAATCAAGCAGGAACCATGGCGGCGGACGGGAACAAGGTGGACGAGGTCGTGGGACAGATCAAGAGCAACGAGGAAGAGGTCGTGGCCGAGAAGAGCAAGATGATCACGCTCAAGAGCTCCGACGGCGAGGACTTCGAGATCAAGCACGAGGCAGCAGAGCTGTCGCAGACCATCAAGCACATGATCGAGGAGGACTGCGTCGACAACGGCATCCCACTCCCCAACGTTAACTCCAAGATCCTCGCCAAGGTCATCGAGTACTGCAACAAGCACGCCGCAGCCACCCCCGGCAAGCAGCAAGACCTCAAGGTCTTCGACGACGACTTTATCAAGGTGGATCAGGCCACGCTCTACGACATCATCCTCGCCGCCAACTACCTGGATATCAAGGGGCTCCTGGACCTCAGCTGCCAGACGGTGGCCGACATGATCAAGGGCAAGACCCCGGAGGAGATTCGCAAGACGTTCAACATCGAGAACGACTTCACGCCGGAAGAGGAGGCGGAGATCAGGAGGGAGAACCAGTGGGCGTTTGAGTAGATCGATCATCTATACGACACTACAAGCTTTGGTCTTTATATATATAGCTGCTTAAATAGTTTACTAGTATTTCGTCGCTTTTCTTGTGTTTAATTAATCACGAGTTAGGGTAGATTACGTTGTTGTTTGGAACCGTGGAAACTTTAAGCTCGGTGGATACATGTTTTGCCGTTTTTATTGTTTAATTTTTCAATATTCATCAATTTGTTAGATAGTAATCTTGAGTTCTGAATCAGTAGCTTGAAGCAATTCATGCATGAATTGCAATACTGGTGGGAGATTACCTAGCGCTATGATGAAAAAGCTTTCAGGTTAGACGGCCAGTATAAAAAACTCCTTCTACATTGAAGAACGAACAGGTGTGTAAGACACTAATTAAGACTATACGAGAAAGGTTGTTTTTTTGGTGTTTTCTTCAGGATAGAGTAACAACATATGACCAGAACATTAGCAAGAAGTAAAATTCACCTACCGCTTTATTCGCTTGTACACATGGACGGGTTTAAATAAGATCACCACTGTGACTTCTTAATGTCCGACTAAGATAGCAGTAAACTATGCTAGTTCCAGACACTCTGTAATTTTGTACAGTATTGCTCAGATGGTAGCCTTTTTCGTTTCTCCTGCCAAAAAGCCCAGGTATTCAGTGTGTATTTACAGCAGGCCTACTTAGAAATTTTTAACTCTCAGAAACACCACAGTATGTATAATATCATATCTAGGAGGACATACAACATACAGTCTTGCTTGCAGGGGCTGCCTCCTGCCCCTGGGATGATAACTTTTGTTCATTTCAGCAAACTCAAGTTTCCACTAGAATCGGACTCGTCGTTTGCAACAAAGCTTGTCTTGCTGACGGTGCGGTATATCTCCTCGGAGCAGTCGAGAAGGTGTTTTCAACATTGTCAACCTCAAGACTCTCACGTTCAGCAAACTACTCAGCATCCTCTGTCAGGACAGCCCGAAGCGTTCCTAGATCTGATTTGTTCCCAATTAGCATGACCACGATGTTCTTGTCAGCATGGCTTCGCAGTTCATCGAGTCACCTTGGCATATGGTCAAAGTACTGGCGTTTGGTCATGATACATGCACCTCTGTAGTATGCAATTGTTACTGCTCGGTACCTGTTACCACATCCAGGGTAGGTTTAGATACTGAAAGTGAACAATTAAATCAACTCGGTGCAGGTTTAAACATTGAAATTGAACAATCATTGATATTGGGAGTGTACAATTAAGTAAACCAAGCAAATTGGGGTAGGCCATTATTACTGTTGCAGTTCACTTACAAAAATGATAACAACAAGAATACCGTTCAACTGCAAACTTACCAAAATATTCATGACCAAACTGCTAGATGTTAAGACGTAATCCCTCCATTTCATCATAATATACGTGTATGATGATTTGTTAAGACCATGAGTAGAGTGATCTTTGAGTGAACCCTCATCTAAAAGAATCATGATACACCTTACAAAACAGAGAGAATATCGTCTAAGCTGTTTAATTCATTGTCTACTGTTGTCACTTGATTGCTGAGAGCCTGAGAAGTTGGTCAAAGGTTTTTTGGCAGATCCTTATCTTGTTCCTGATTGAAGATGTGCAATTATATGACAACAGGTAACTGAAATTTCTGAAAGTGTCAAAATCCATGGGATGCTATTCTGGTGTAACTCTCTGATCTACATTTGGATCAAATATATCAACCTCGTTAGTATGGAAGTATTTTTGGTACGGTAGTTGCCCAAAATCAACAGGGAAAACATATGTTCATCAATTTCAAACATATTTAATGGGTAAAGATGCCTGCTCAGAGCAAGGAGAACACTGGATAGTAGTTAATGTTCTAAAGCAGACAGTAAGCTTATGATATTACCCACAAACTTTGTTCTAAAGCAGACAGTAAGCTTATGATAGTAGTTAATGTTCTAAAGCAGACAGTATTACAATTCCATCACTATTGCACAGAAACAGACAATAAGCTTATGATATTACCCACAAACAATGATAAATCCATCACTATTCCACTCATTAACAGGACTATACCCGCATATCTATATTCCACACGAAAACCTCCATGAATTAAAAACAGAGGAGCATATAACTACTGCCGCTAGTACATGATCTACTACTACTACATCAGCAATATGCATGATTCCCCAATGAAACGATTAAAAAGAGGACGCAAAGAGGTTTTTTTGTTAATACTTGGTTATCTTTCTTGTCCTGCGGTGTCCCAGTTCTGAGCCTTGAGGGTGCGGTTGTCGATCTGGAGTGTCTTGGTCTGGAACTCAACACCGATAGTAGCCTTGGATTCGAGGCTGAACTCAGTTGCACGCGAACCGCGCCAGCAGCTGCAACTTGCCGACGGCGTTGTCACCGATGACAACTTTGAACACGTAGTCGACCATCTGCTCCACCTTCCCGTACCTACCACCCCAGGACATCTTCTCGGATGATATCGCCAAGTCTACCTTCGGATCTTAGTTTCCCCGCTTCGGCCAACCAACTATAGCAGGTTCTCTTTCCTTGGCTGGCTCGTCTCAGGATCGATCTTGGCGTCAGGACCGGAAAACGGAACCCCTTCTTGTTCTTGGTTTCTGAACCACGGGACTGCTGTTGAATCAAGAAGACAGAAGTAGATGAAGTATTCATGATTTAGGAGGGAGCCGAGATGAGCAGGTGGTGGGCGGGATTGATTAGAGTGCTGATTCGTTATTGGACAATATCATGGCGACGATGATGAGGTTCATTGGTGCTAAAATAAGAGCGCCAGTGCTGAAGGGATCAACAAGAAAGTGGACATGCACATGAGGATGTGGAAAATCTGCAAAAGGGGGAAGGATCGAAGGATAAAGGACATGAGGTGTGTTCATGTGTATATTAGCGTTCCTAGTGCTATAGTCTAGCGTGTGCTAGGACCTAGTCTTCAGGCTAGTTCTGTGTGAGTTAGTTCAGATCCTGTACTACATCTATATATGTCAATCATCACAGCAAGTGTTGCACAAACCTTTCTCTCCCAAACTCACTCAGGTTCTGACATTACACTCCATCAGATTGTCTAATGAGCCGAGTAAAAACATGTCCTTATCAAGGATGAATGAAGCCAAGCTACTTAATGTGCATGGAAGGAAATAAACAAATGGCATAACCGAGTTGACTTGATTTAATCAAGGGCAACAAATCCAATATAAACACAAATACTAGGAGCATATATAAAAATAGTACCAGGGTATCTCACTTTGACAAGAGAATACCTTCCGCATGGAGAGAAAAAAGAACTAACGTGTAAAAAGATTAGTGGGAAACCAAAACACACCTGTGACTTGGCATTAGTTACTTCCAGGCAAGTCCCTCGTCCAACAAGGTGCATATGCAAAAGAGATCTCTATCTCAGAATACGGGTGCTCCATCTTGCCCAAGTATCGAACCTTCGAGCTATTTAAATGATATGCAACTGTTGCACCATCGTACTCATGAAACAAGACAATTTCTTTGTAAGGGTGAAATCCAACACACTCAAGAATAGGAGTGCCAATGTCAGGGCTGCTCTTCTTAGAACAGCCCGTAATGCCAACAATGTTTTCATCATCAAAATGCCATTCAAAACCATCTTTCGCTACTGCTTCATTGTATTCTTCTACGAGTGCAGGTTTGACATCACTCTTCAACAGCAACTCTGTCTCCTCACGCATCTGCAAGATCCATGGTCCATGACCACAGTGATCCCAAGAATATTTTCTCCATGCTGGTTCAAGGTCGATTTCATTCTTCAACACCCAGTCTATTAGACCACACGATTCATCAAGAAACCAAACCTGAAATTTGCATCCTCCATCGATATACAATACACAGTAGACCCCTTTCTTCGATTTTCCAAGACGAATTTGTGATCGTCTGCACCCTTTTGGCAACTTAATTACTTCGTACTTGTCATTCGACAAGTTTATTCTGCAAAAAAAATCAAATCAGCGCTAAAATTAATAACCCAAATAACATTGACAGGGATAAAGTAGTAATATCGATGTAAATATAGTGTCAGAGTGTGAGCAGATACCTCAAAAGAAAATCAGCCTGTCTATGTCTACAAGGAACATAAAGTGCCCCCTGCCAGTAAGCGGCGTAGTACAAATCCATATCAGATTTCCAACACGATACCACATCTTCCATTGTTCCAGCGGCATCCCCTTCTCGTGCAAATGACCTCTGCTTCCAACAATTTGTCTCTGACGAGAAGACATGCATGGCATACGACGATGGTGGCCACTCCGTGGTGCGGGCTGTCTCAGACAGTACATCACGAGGAATACGGGGGATGAAGAAAACCTGGTAGTGTGCTGACATGGTAGGATCATAGACGAGGTAGCGGTTATGGTGGCACCGCCCGCACGACATTGTCGTTGTGGGCCACGAGCACGCACACGGCAGCGGGGGCAACCGTGCCCACTGTCGAGTGGCGGGATTGACGACCACGTCATTTTGAATCAAGAGGAGGCCATTGCAGTGATCCTTCATCTCTCCTGCGTACTCCCCATAGGCCGGATCTCCTTCGAGGTAGTTTAGCCTGCTCGTGATGTAGCGCGCTGTGGAGCGGCGGGAGAAGAGGATCGGGGCGTCCATCACAGCTTTTTCGTAGATGACGGCATCAAGCGAGAGCGGGAGCAGGTCCGCTCTCAGAAGACGGTGGTGGTCGACCGTGGCGCGCCAGGTGGTGCAGACGCAGCGGGAGGCGGCGAGGCTGCGCGGAGGGAGGTGGCGGAGGATGTCCACCAGCACATCCGTGCGCTCCATGTCCATGTCGACCGTCAGATGCTGTCGCAGCGGAAGGGAGACAGGATTCGGCCTGCAGGGGGTGGGCGTGCTCAGATCTGCGTCCGGCAAGGTCGCCGGCGGCAGGGGGCGGGTTGGCGGAGTACAGGCGAAGGAAGCGGTGAGCGATCCCGAGCGCCCTGATGCGGTACTGGATGGAGAGCTCGATACCGCGTCCTCGGCGAGAAGCCGTGGACCCAGGCGATGAGCTAGGCCACGACAGCTCGGCTGCAGCGGCGCTACCGCGCTAGGGAGAACCAGGCGCGGGGCAGGGGAGCATTCGAAGCGAGAGAGACGATGGAGACTGGACGCAGCGAGCGTGGCGGCTGTGCTTTGGCGAGGACCGAGGAGGGAGGTGCTAATACACCACCCACCTGTGGCTACGGCCTACGGGCGGCCGGGGAGCAGCGGTGAGCCGGCCCATTAAGACAGTTTTCTCTTTTATGTTTTCTACATTTTTATTTTCTATTTTTTGTTTATATTTATTTAGCTTTTTATTTTATTTTCATATGTACTATAATTTTCTGACAAAATGAATTATTTTGATATATATAAAAATGTACAAACAACATGAACAACTTTCCAATATGAATTTTTGTTTGAATCCATGAATAGGTTTTTAACCTTGTGAGCATCTTTTGAATTCTTCAACCTATTTTTTGAATCTGTGAACAATTTAATTAAGCCCCGTGAATGTTTTTTTTAATTTTTTAACCTATTTTAAAATCCATGGACAATTTAATTAAGCCTCGTGAACTTTTTTTGAAAAAGTTAACCTAATTTTAGAATCCATGAACAATTTAATTAAACCTAAAGAATATTTTTTAAATTTGCTAACCTATTTTTTGGAATACATGAATAATTTAATTAAGCTTATGAACATTTTTTCGAATAGGTTAACCTAATTCTAGAATCCATGAACAATTTTTAAGAGAGTGAACATTTTTTTTGTAAGTTAACCTAATTATAATCCATGAACAATTGTTTTAAGTCTCGTGAGCATTTTTTTTGAATAAGTTAGTCTAATTTTGGAATCCATAAAAAATTAATGAAGTCTCGTCAACATTTTTTAGACTATGTGAATAAATTTTAATATTAAAGGAACATAAAAAAGGAAATAAAAAAGAAACAAAACGTAAAATAAATAAAACAAAGAAGCCAAAAATAAAAAGGAGAAAAAGTAACCATTCAAGAAAACCGGAAGAGAAAACTGAAAGAATAGAGATGTCGCCTAGAGAGAGGTGAATAGGCAATTTCATAACTATTATGGTTTTAGCTTGATAAAATGTGAAATTAAACTAACCTTTACTTTACAAGCACAAAATCTAAATACACTAGGCTCAACTAAGTGCACCAAACAAGTTAAGCTAAGCAAAATAGCACAAGATATAAGTTGAAAGGATATTTTCTATCCTACTCAGTTTTGGTGTTCGTTAACAACTTGAGGATCCCCTTTACCGTGTGTTAATGGTGTCAGGTTAATCTACTGAAAAGTGAAAAGTCCGCGGCGATTGGAAATATCTCCGTGTCGTGGTGGTGTCACGGCAGATGCCATGTATAGGCTAAAGGTGGGGACTAATACACGCTAGGGGAATCAGGGGAGGGATAGCAAAGTGATTCTCCACACAAGAAGTTGTATTGATTTTCTTCCAAGGTTACAAGTGCTCCTAGAGCTGTATTGGCGAGAGGAGGAAGAAGAAGCTCTCTTACTCTCACCTACAGACCTCACCTGAAACCCTAGACCTTAACAGAAATGTCCAGAAAACAAACAGCCAACCCCTTCTACTGAAGCCCTAGCCCCCCTTTTATAGGGGAGGCTCGGTTTCAGCCTAGGGCATACGTGGAGGCATATTCTTGGTAAACCGACCGGGGTGCTTTTTCCCCCGCGCCACCTATGCTTTAGCTACGTGAGCCACTGCGGCGCCCTCGTCAGCTGACACGGGCGTCGTCACGCTTGTCGGCCACGCCCCGGTGGTCCAGTCCTTACTCGCTTCACTCAGGCAGTGCGTACCGGGGCACCTTTTGACCAGCGAGATTCCTTCCTTCTCCTAGAAGGTTACTGCAACCCGGACGATGGTTCATCTGGCCACACCCTTTTCCTGCATACAGGTTAGACATACGCTTTCGACTTACCGCTTAAGTCGGATGAGGGCTACTTAGGCGAACGCCCCCAGGTCCGGATTACCCCGTGATTCGGCCTACCTTGAGGTGACCCGGCTAGCATCTGCTTTGGCCTTGCCGGACCTCGGCTAACTCAGCCTTTATACCACGACGTGACCCTACCCGGGAGTATCCCCCCAACATTAGTCCCCGAAGCTGGTGCGGTCATAGCCGCTAAGGCCACATCAGGTTCCATCTTGCGCTCCGGTCGTTATTTGTCGAGTTACCTCTGTACCTCGGACGGCTTGGATTTACGTTCCCTTCGCATATTGCAAGTTCTCACTTGTCGGCCGGGTTACCACAGCTCTATCCGGGTCTTACTTCCTTCTCTCGTACGCCAGCCCATGTGAAGGGTAATCATTATGTTGTCTTATTTTAAGGGACAGTACAGTAACCGCCGCAGTAATTTGTCAGTTATCACTGTGCGTGGGTCACGTCACGCCTGCCCCCTCGTTTACCGCATCAGTGCGTCATGTCACAGGATTATTTCCGCCCTGTGGCCTTCCGTGTGGCTCCTCACTGATTGGTCCGGATGGGTAATACACGGCCACAACGTGTGGCCGGTCCACAGGGTGCGATCCCACTCACCTCTGATGGGGGTGGTTAAATAGCGGAGGGGTGTGTTCCTTAGGATTTTTTTTCCTCCGCACGCCTCTGCCCGCTGCTAGTCCCCTTCGTCTTCCTCGCGACTGCGCCGCCGCCAGCACTGCCAAAAAACAGCGTCGCTGCCGCACTTCGCTGTTTCACCTCCGCGTCTCCGTCACCGCGACGCTAATCCCTCGCTACGGGTCCTCGCCAATCCAAGCCACTGTCTCCCGCCGCCTCCAGCGCCAGCGAGGGCTTCGAGGAGCAGATGGCGGAAGAAGAGCTCGCCATTGCTGAGCAAGAGATGGAGGAGGACACCGCTGCTGCGGACCGCGGCGCATGGGCCGGCTCCTGGGTCTGCCAGGACGATCTGGACTGGCTCTATCGGACCAGACGCATCCCCGCCGGCGTCGCCGCTCGCCTCGCCTCCGCCGAGCTAGCTCCTTCGCCCAACCCCGGGGAGTTCGTTGTGTTCCTGTCTCATTTTCAACGGGGCTTCGTACTCCCGGTGAGTGATTTCTTCCATGATTGGCTCAGCACCTACCATCTCCAGCCGCACCATCTTCCAGCCAATGCCATTACTTCTCTCTCTGCCTTCGCTTCTACGATTGAAGGCTACGCCGGATTATGGCCCACAAAGGAGCTGTGGATCCGGTTTTTTGCCCTTCGCCGCAACGTTTTTCCCGACATTCATACTGACCCGGAGGACAAACGGCTCACTCAGTTCGGAGCGGCCTCCATCTCACCCCGGAGGTTCTCTGTTTTCCCCCGGGTCACAGGGCTAGAATCCTGCAAAGGTTGGGCCCGGACGTTTTTTTACGTCTGGAACACAGGCACCAAAGATTTGATCCGGTTGCTTCCCTATACTCCGGGTCCGCCGAACACGGATCTATGGGACGCCGTTCCGAGGAAACCTACGGCCCTGGCCAACCAAGTGAGTAAGAGGTTCGTGGAGCTGAAGGAGCTCGGGTTGCGCAACGAGGATGCGATGATCACTTTCGTGCGCAACCAAATCTCTCCTCTCCAGAAGGGCACCCAGAGGGTGTGCCACATGAGCTACGGCCGCGATCCCAACCGGACCTCATCTTTCGAACTGAACAACACGGAGATCTTTCGCCGGGTTAAGGCTCTCTTCACCACTCATAAGGACTTCTCCTCTGACTGGACTTGGGGGATTGAGCACTTCTGCCGTGACCGGCTTCCTCCCATGGTAAGTTTCATTATGCAACCTTACCCCGGACCAGTTACTTGTCTGTTATTGTTGCATTTTTGATTCATCTGTTTTCTCTTTTCCTCAGTTATTCCTTCAGCAAGCGCTCGAGGACAGCATGGATCCAACCCTTAAGTGGGCACCGGACCGGGAGACTTCGGACGTGGAGGAGCCGGACCAAGAGATGTTTCTCCCCATGACCGATGCCACGAAACGACCCACGGGTAACTTCTCTTCTGCTAGAGATTGACCCGATGATGAAGATTACTCGGATATCGAGATAATTGAACCGTTTGAGGTTGTCCCCCTTTCTTTTGTTTTTCCGCCATCAGCTCACGCCGGTGGCCATATCCACGAGGATCCTCCCCTCGCCACAGGCGAGCCAGTTCCGATGGCGCTGAAGAAAAAGCGCGTGGCCTCCGCAAGCTCTTCCTCCGGACCTTCCGAGCCCGCTAAAAGGCGAAAGAAGGCCCTAGCACGAAGGGCTCGGAAACCCAGAGCAGCCGAAACCTCGGATGCATAAGTCCTTCTTTCTTCTGTAACTCGCTCTTCCTTATTTCGTCGTAATTTTCCTTCTGACGTTACCTTTCACAGGGCTCCAGTGGAGGTCCCTCAGAGTGGGTCCAGTATCTCATCGCCTCTCCGGGCCAGCCCTTCACCCCGTCGTGACGACGAGTCACGTCCGCTGAGCCCCATTCCGGAAAGCTCTACGGCCGCTCCGGATCATCCTGGGGCGGGGGGAACTGGCCCAGCCAGAACAACGGCAGCCACTACCCCGGCGACGCCACAACCAGCAGCCACTAAAGCTACCTCGACTCCAGCATCTGTTCCAGTACCAGCAGCCAAAACAGCACCAACTCCAGCCTCGGCAGCAGCACCAACCCCAGCAGCGAAAATGTCAGCGCCGGCACCAAGTCCAGCAACGAAAGTAGCAGCGCCCAGTTCCTCTGCATCTTCCGAGTCCTCTCAACCTCGGCAGGGGAAAACCGCTGCTATGGCTTCTTCTTCCCAGCAAGTCAAGGGCAAGAAGACTCAAGATGCTGCCAAGCCCGGCACTGCCGAGCCTGGGCAACGTACCCTTGAATCCATGCTCCCCAAGAAGGCACCAGCGGCAAAGGACGCGCCTGCCGAGCCAACCGACGCTCAGCAGTTGGTTCTACACACCAGCCCCGCCCTTGCCTTGGTGGAGAGGAAGGAGGCACATGCTAAAGGTTTGGTGACACCACATATGCCCTCAGGTGAATGGTACCCCCCAAGCCTGATGGAGTTCGTCATGAACTGGAACAAGGCCGAGGTAATCCACGAATCTGATGAAGTGAATACCGCCGCCAAGGCCATTAACCTCGCTGGACGGATGATGGAGGTACACCGTTTCTCCTTTGCAAATTGTAGATAATAACCATTAGTCCCTGAGCCTCCGGGGGAGTAACTTGTTACTCGGCCGGATGCTCTTTTATAGAACTAACGTAGCTCCATGATAACTTCGAACATGCACACACCTAGAGCCGGGTTAAGTTCCACTTGGCCCGGATTTTAGTACACTTCGAACATGCACACACCTAGAGCCGGGTTAAGTTCCACTTGGCCCGGATTTTAGTACACTTCGAACATGCACACACCTAAAGCCGGGTTAAGTTCCACTTGGCCCGGATTTTAGTACACTTCGAACATGCACACACCTAGAGACGGGTTAAGTTCCACTTGGCTCGGATTTTAGTACACTTCGAACATGCACACACCTAGAGCCGGGTTAAGTTCCACTTGGCCCGGATTTTAGTACACTTCGAACATGCACATACCTAGAGCCGGGTTAAGTTCCACTTGGCCCGGATTTTAGTACACTTCGAACATGCACACACCTAGAGCCGGGTTAAGTTCCACTTGGCCCGGATTTTAGTACACTTCGAACATGCACTAGGCTGACTTAAGTTTCTGTATCTTTTTTAGGTGACCACCAACCGCCGAAGTGCCGAATTCCAACGCTTGTTGGATACGCATAAAAATCTTCGCACGAAACAGGCTGCACTCATCGCTGAGTACGAGAAAAGGGGTAAATTTCTTTCTCATTCCTTTCCTCATTTTTCTTCTACTTCGCTTACCGAACTAATTTGATTGTTCGGTTTCCGCAGCTGGGGTGGAAGCTGAAAACAAAATAATGCGAAAGAACTTGGAGCAGATCAAGGGTACGTCCTTCTTATCTGTTCTTACTGTGCTTTTCATCATTTTACCTCCTTGGCTCGGCAAACATTCATACCTCGGCTCTGCCGGGCCAACACACGGTTTCAGCATTGCTTGAAGAAAGTGTGCATGTGCTTGACATGATGTTGCATTTTCTCGAACAAGATGGACAACATCAAGCCGAGCTGAAGAAGAAAGATGATGAGCTCGCCCTCCTCCAGACCAAAGATGATGACATAGCCAAGCTCAAAGCTGAAATGGCTAAGATGAAGGCGCAGCACCAAACCGAGCTAAAAAGGGTTAGCCAGGACTTCACCGAGGAATGCGAGCGCCTCAAACTCCAAAGTGTTAAGGATCGCGAGCTCCTTCAGGAAGCCGAGGTCAAACTTGGGTCGGCAAATGCCGAGCTCGAGCAGCTTCGGAAAAGGCGTGATGCTTGCATCAAGGAGTTGACCCGAATTCACAGTCACATCTCTCGTAACTTCTTTTCCTTTATCCGCCTTACTTCTCTGGGTTATTTCTCATGTCTTATTTTCTCAACTTTGTCCTTTGCCTTGTTTCCCAGGCCACTTTCCAGAGGGTACCACCATTGCAAGTGCTGCTGTTGCCAATTTTTCCCGAGAAAGAGGTACCCCGGTCACTGCTAAGGGTGAGAGCATTCCCTTTGACATGGAGGACCTGTTGGTCAGCCTGTCATCTCGCGTGGAAGTTATCAAGAACTATGGCAGGGACCTCCTCGATGTTTCAGTCCGGATCTTCAACGCCTTCTGGCCCGCCGATGACGCTCCGGAGAGAGTCACGCAGCTCGCTGAAAGGCTTTCAGAAGTTGAGACCCAGCTCGACCTCTGGCGAGAATCCGCTGGCCGTGCTGCTGCCAATACCGTCCTTCACCACATTTTGACGTGGTACGAAAAGATAGATCTCAGCCTCCTCACACGGCTGCGCACCGGGTCCAAATGGACAGATGACCCGGAGTGGGTAGCTCGGCGCCAGGCTTGCGCCCACAGCCTCATTGAATATGCCCCCATTCATGAATGGACTGAGGGTCCGAGCTTCCTGGAAGCCGCAGGCGAGGAGGAAGTTGAGAACATTGAAGATGACTCGGGTGAAGACGAGGAGGACACTGCCTCGGATATCGAAGAGGGCGACGATGATGCCGAACTTCCTCCTGCTGCTCCTAAGTAAAAACACTTGAAAATTCATGAGATCCCCGGTATGCCGGGTGGAATTGTATTCCAAATACATGTGATATTTTGCTACTGAGTACTTATGTCTGATTAACTTGGGCGTAGTCCCCGAGTTTCTTTTTCTTGTTCGTTCAATCTTTTGGCTCGGATCGTGTCTACCTTGATTCGGTTTTACAACTTTCGGATCCGAGCCTGAAAAATTGTCTTAACAATACTGGGAAACTTTTAGACTTAGCTCAAAAATAAATACGGGGTTAGTCCGAAAACAAACGTCGGCTCGAATAAATTCTTTTCCTTAGTCGTTTTTCATGTGCTACGCAATTCCAAACTTGTTCTCTTGCTTGCCATGAAGCCAATTCTTGTTGGATAGTAGTAAGTCGAAGAGTTGGGTTTTTGGTGCTCACACACTACTAATCCGAGCTAAGTAGAATAACCTATTCCAGCCGAAGCACAAATAACAAAAGACAACAAACATTATTAAGGCAGTCCCCGAGTTACTGCTCGAGGTGCCCACATTTTATTGATAAGATCATTGCCGACACACACACCGACATATGAGATAACCCGGATACATACACTTCTTCGCTAAGTGTAGAAAGGACGAAGGAGAGCTACATTTCATGGACATTTAGATTCCTCACCGGACCTGTCCGCCTTGTTCTTTTCCTGTGGTTTTGCATCTATAAGATAGTAAGAATCATTGTGCAATGCTTTGCTCACGATGAATGGCCCTTCCCATGGGGGGGGATAATTTATGCATTCCAGTGGTACGTTGTACCAACCGGAGCACCAGATCACCTTCCCGGAAGACCCGGGAGCATACTTCCGGCTATGATAGCGTCGGAGATTTTGCTGATATATGGCGGATCTGGACAGTGCCAGTTCTCTCGCTTCTTCCAGCAGATCAACATCATTTTGCCGAGCTTCTTGCACTTCGGCTTCTGTGTATTGGGTGACTCTAGGCGAATCATGCTCTATGTCGGCTGGTAATACAGCTTCTGCCCCATATACCAGAAAAAACGGCGTATAGCCTGTTGATCGATTCAGAGTTGTTCTTAAACTCCATAGTACCGCTGAGTTCTTCTATCCAGCACCCCGCTGATCTTTGCAGTGGCTCAATGAGCCGGGGTTTTATCCCGGATAATACTAATCCGTTGGATCTCTCCACTTCCCGTTCGACGTGGGGTGGGCTACCAAAGCTACGTCAAGTCGGATCCTCTTATCCCGGCAGAAACAAGAAAATGCTCCTTCTGCAAAATTTGTGCCATTATCAGTTATGATACTGTGTGGATAACCATACCTCAAGATAATATCTTTGAGAAAAGTTACGGCCGTAGCTCCATCACATTTTCTTATAGGCTTTACCTCGATCCACTTCGTAAACTTGTCCACCATTACCAGAATGTGAGTCATGTTTCCTCTTGCTGGTTTGAACGGGCCCACCATATCCAGGCACCATACGGCAAATGGCCAAGTGATTGGGATGGTCTTGAGTTTTGACATTGGCGTATGCGTCTTTGTAGCGTACCTCTGACAACCATTACATTTTCTCACCAGATCTTCTGCTTGCTCTAAGGCGTTTGGCCAGTAGAATCCGTGTCGGAAAGCTTTCGCGACCAAGGCTCGGGATGAGGCGTGATGCCCGCATTCCCCCTGATGTATATCTCGGATGATTTCAAGCCCTTCGTCCGGGTCAACACACCGCTAGAGGACATTGGTCACACTTCTTTTGTATAACTCAGAATTGATGATCGTGTAAGCCTTTGCCCTCCTCTGTGTTTGCCTGGACAACACCTCCTCAGTGGGTAACGTTCCATCTTTCAGGAATTGAAATATAGGCAGTGCCCAAGCCGGTATTGGCCGCACGAGAAACACGTCCTTGTCTATCTCCATCTCATCCACCGGCATAACTTCAACCGGTCTACGCTGAGCAGCCCCCAGGTCTTGCGAAGCAGTCCCCGGGTTCGCTGAAGCAGTCCCCGGGTTTTGCGCACCACTTCTCGTGTCAACGTCCATGGGCGCAGCTCCGGACTTTGTGTCCTCCGGGACGTAGATGGACCCGGACTCCGGGGATGGCCTGATGGATGGTTTCTTGAGGTGCTCTAATGCTACACCCGGTGGAATTTCTTATCTGGTTGACCCGAGCTTCGACAGCATGTCGTCAGCCTCATTTTCCACCCGGGGTACATGATGAAATTCGCATCCCTCAAAGTAACCAGAAATCTTTTGCACGTGAAATCTATATAGTGCCATGTTTGGATCAAGAGCGTCCCACACTCCGGACACTTGCTGCACCACTAAATCCGAGTCGCCAAAGCATATAATCCGACGTATACCAATTTCCTTTGCTACCTTGAGCCCATGCACAAGTGCTTCATACTCAGCGACATTATTCGATGCAGTGAAGTGGATCTGCAGCACGTATTTCAACTGATCCTTCTTTGGCGACGTGAGGACAACTCCTGCACCTAGCCCGGTTTTGGTTTTTGATCCGTCAAAGTGCATCCGCTAATAGTTCGGATCCGGAAGTGGTGGTTCGTACTGTACCTCGGCCCAGTCCACGAAAAAGTCCGCCACAGCCTGAGACTTAATGGCTTCTCTCCGGTCATATTGCGGAGTGTAAGGAGCTAGCTCAATTGCCCATTTTGCAATTCTGCCGCTTGCATCCTTGTTACTCATTATGTCGGATATAGGGGCCTCACATATGACCCGGATGGGATGCTCTTCAAAGTAATGCTTCAATTTCTTGGCGGCCATGTACACGCCATACGCCACTTTTTGATAGTGTGGATAGTTCTGCTTTGAGGTTGACAACACTTCACTCAAATAATACGCCGGCCTTTGCACTGACTTACCTTCCTCATCGCGCTCCACCACTATCACTGCACTTACAACTCGGTTGGTTGCGGCTATATAGAGCAACATTGGCTCTTTTGATAGTGGTGAGGCTAGCACTGGCGCTGTGGCTAACATTTTCTTTAGGTGGGTAAAGGCCTCATCATCCTGCGGCGTCCAACTGAATTTATCCGACTTTTTCATGAGTTGATAGAGAGACAATGCCTTTTCTCCCAACCGACATACAAACCGACTTAACGAGGCCAGGCAACCTGTAAACTTCTGGACATCGTTAAGACACTTCGGCAGTTCCATTCGTTCGATGGCTCGGATCTTGGTTGGATTAACTTCGATACCTTGGCTGGAAACCAGAAAGCCGAGCAATTTTCCAGCCAGGACACCGAAAGTGCATTTTTCCGGGTTAAGTTTCATCCGGAACCTCCTTAGGTTTGCGAACGTTTGCCTGATATCGTCAAGGAGCGTTTTGCTTTCCTTGGTCTTGATCACCACATCATCCACGTATACCTGTACATTTTGACCTGTTTGGTCATGCAAACATTTTTGCATACATCTCTGGTACGTTGCCCCTGCATTACGTAAACCAAACGGCATGGTGCGATAGCAATAAGCCCCATACGGGGTAATAAATGCAGTCTTTATTTGATCATCCGGATCCAGAGGTATCTGGTGGAAACCAGAATAAGCATCGATGAATGACAATAGTTCACATCCAGCAGTTGAGTCTATGACCTGATCTATTCTTGGCAGCGGGAATGGTTCTTTCGGACACGCCTTGTTCAGGTTCGTGTAGTCGATACACATGCGCCAAACCACTACTACGTTCGGATCATCCTTTTTATTTTCCACCAGCACCGGATTAGACAGCCAATCGGGGTAAAGGACCTCCATGATAAATCCTGCAGCTAGCAACCGAGCTATCTCATCTCCAATGACTTTCCTCCTATCTTCGGCGAAGCGGCGGAGAGGTTGCTTCACCGGCTTAGCTCCGGGTCTCACATTTAAAGAGTGCTCGGCCAACTCCCTCGGAACACCTTGCAAGTCCTGTGTGGACCAAGCAAAAATGTCCCGATTCTCATGGAGGAAGCTGACGAGCTCGCTTTCCTATTTATCACTTAGCCCGGCACCAATCGTTACAGTGCGCTCTGGGAACATGTCATCAATGGGAACCTTCTTGGTATCTTTCGTGGCCTGGAAGGAGACGGTTCCATGCGGGTTACTCAGCGCCGGCATATACTATTGCGCAGACTGAGCCAACGCAGCCACCTCTTGAATTTTCCTTTTTTCCCGTGCGATCACAAGTGACTCGGCTAAGTTTGATCCGGCTGACGCACACTCCATCGAACGTCGGAAATCCCCAGCAATTGTAATTACTCCATTTGGTCCGGGCAATTTCATTTTCAAATAGCTGATATGACAACTTGCCATGAACTTGTTCAGCGCTGGCCTTCCGAGCAATGCATGATACGCGCTTTCCAAGTTCACCACTTCAAACTCCAGATTTTCAGTTCCGCAATTGTCCCTCGTGCCGAACAAGACGTCGACCCGGACCTTGCCTATGGGCTCGCAAGAAATGTCGGGCACAATGCCATGGAAAGTTGTCCTCGTGGCCTGGAGCATGTTCTCCGAGATCCCCAACTTGCGCATTGTGTCCGCGTACATGATATTTATGCTACTGCCGTTGTCGATCAGTACCTTTGAGAATCTTAAGTTAATGGTAGGCCCAATGAATGTAGGATCTAGCACCAACGCATACGAACCAGGGCTCGGCATGAGCTTGGGGTGATCCCTAATGCTCCAAGTGATTTCCTGATCGGACCAAGGCATGTACCTCGTCACTGCCGGCATTACCGCATTCACCTCCATATGCCTACGCTGCAAGCTTTTTCTATCAGTTTCCTCTGTGGTAAATACATAGTAGCTCTGGTGATGCTCCCTGTACTCGTTTCTCCCCTCATTTCCGGGGTGCCTCTGATCCGGCTGATGCTGATTTTCTACCTGATGCACTGCATCCCTTCTTTCATTGTTATCATACCTCGGCGGAGGGGAAGGCAACATTAGCTGTTGCGTGTTCGCCCCGGAGAGCAATTGCTGCCGAGGTAACTCCTGCCGAGGCTGATCATTCCGGGGTGCTTGAGCATTCCCCGAACCACCTTGCTCGATCTTGCGCATCCACTCGCATTGCCTCGTCGTATGACCCGCTGGGTTGTTCGGATTTGGCGTGTGAAACTTACACGGCTGGTCCAACATCGACTCGTAAGTATACCTCGGACGGTCTTTCCTTTCTTGCCATTGCTTCTTTTGCTCCGGTGTCCAAGTTTTCTTCCCATCGTTCCTTGGGGTCCATTGACCTCCAGTTTTCTGGCGCTGACTACTCCCTGCTCCGGGTTGATCTTGACTCACGGCTGCTACTTGGTGCGAACCGTACCGATGGTCCGGTCAATCATCTCTCCTTTTTCCTCTGTAATCATTTCTCCAGGATGATCCGGATCCATCCCTCTGATAGTACTCATCGCTTGACTCGTTTGAGGCGAGCCTTGGTTGGGTCGGGTCACCCAACGCATACGAATCTGCGATCCAGATCATCTCTGCCAATGTTGCCGGCATTTTCCGTTGCAACTTCATCCATAACTCGCTTCCATACCTACACCCATGTGCAAACCATACTATGGCCTGTGATTCTATCACGCCCTCGCATGAATTTCTCACGGTACACCACCGGGTCAAAAACTCCCGGTCCGTCTCATTGGGTCGCTGTTTGCACATAGCTAGGGTCTGTGGCCTATTTGGCCTTTGATACGTACTCGAAAAATTGCTGATGAACATCTCCTCGAAATCTATCCAGCAGTTGATGCTTCCTGGTGGCAAATTGTTTAACCACACCCTTGCCGGGCCTTCCAACATCTGGGGTACATATCGTACAGCCCATCTCAGGTTGCCTGTGGTAATTTTTACAGCGGTGGCGTAGTTTATCAGCCAATCCTCTAGCTTGGTACTACCGTCATAAGTCTTGGTGCCCCTAGGCAACTGAAAGTTTGGGACTGATGGCTCTTTCATGATCCAGGGTCCAAAACATGCTGGACCCGATGGGCCCTGACATTCTATCTGTTCCGACCTATATAGTCAATCCAGTTTCAGCCTCGCATCGTCCGACATCAAATCCCTACTTCCCAGTCTCGACCCTATCACATGATAGTCCGGTCTCGGGTATCCCGCATTTGCCATCTCCGAATCACCGTCGTTATACCGGTTTTGTTCCTGCGGCGCACCTTTCTGTTGCATACCTCGGCCGGCACTGTGCTCTTGCCTCGGCATGTTCCGCTGCTGCGGTTGTCTTGCTCCAGTTGGATTTTGTTGCCCGACACTACCATTGACAACGTTCCTTTGACCGGCATTGCCTTGGTCACGGTTACCTCGGCCAGCTTCGCCTCGGCTCACACTCCGTCGATCATCATTTTTCTGCGCTTCTTTTTCTTTCCCTGCCCGTGTCGGGTCATACGGGACAATCTGTTTGTTCCGTCTGGCCGAGGTTACGACCTCCTCTCTCCTTGGATCGCCATGAGGGGACGATGCGGCTCCAGTAGATTTCTCCGGGTTACCCATCGCCGAATGGACGATCTTGGAGGCCCCAGCTCTCTCCGGGTTCGCCCTGAGCAGTTCCTCGTTTGCCTGTTCGCAATCCGAACCAGCTCGTTAACCCGGTTTTGCTGCCTTTGCCGGGCTTCACCCGTCAGTCCCTCTAACTCGGATGCAGCTGCATCCGCCGCTCCGAGGTTCTTGGCCGGGGTACTATACCTCGGCAGCCCCACGGAAAAACAGTTTTTTGATTCCTCGATTTCGACATCACCTTCTCTGTTCATCTCGCTCATGAGATTTCTCCCTTTAACTTTTACAGTATCAACTTTGTTCGCCTTAGCGTACTCACGCAGTGTCATGTTCAACGACTGCTGGGCCGCGGCTATTTTCTTTGCGCCCTCAAGTATTTTCTGCCTAGTTTCTTCCAGCTCGGCCTGTGCACGAGCCGGATCTACCGCTGATACTACAGGGTTTGCCAAGCTATCCATTGCCTCTCTCAGCATGTTTTCCGGCCTCTCTAGCGGAGGACCCCTACCTTTCCTTGGTGCCTTGGGCGTCACCTCCGCATCTGGCGTCGGATCCTTGTTCGCTACCGCACCCGGCGCTGTCATCATTACCTCTGCACGGTCCGGGGAACGAGCGATACGCTCCCCGCGGGTCACAGTGAGGGGTGGTTCGCCTGCTTCGACGACGTGGCGCGGATGAACGCCTGACACGTCCACCACGACGTAGACCTTGTGCGCGCCGAGCTTGAGGAAGATGCCGTTGCGCGGGAGAGGGCGCATGCCGAAGCAGCCTGCGTTGTCGCGGATGAAGTCCCGCGCTTCAAAGCACTGGACGAGCCCGGAGACGATGCGCTCGCCAGTGGTGATGAAGTTTCCCGTCCGGATCTTGACCCCTGCTAGCGCCGCTAGCCCCACGGTGGGCGCCAACTGTCGTGGTGGTGTCACGGCAGATGCCATGTATAGGCTAAAGGTGGGGACTAATACACGCTAGGGGAATCAGGGGAGGGATAGCGAAGTGATACTCCACACAACAAGTTGTATTGATTTTCTTCCAAGGTTTCAAGTGCTCCTAGAGCTGTATTGGCGAGAGGAGGAAGAAGAAGCTCTCTTACTCTCACCTACAGACCTCACCTGAAACCCTAGACCCTAACAGAAATGTCCAGAAAACAAACAGCCAACCCCTTCTACTGAAGCCCTAGCCCCCCTTTTATAGGGGAGGCTCGGTTTCAGCCTAGGCCATACGTGGAGGCATATTCCTAAGAATATGCCTCCTCCTGAAGTGGTAAACCGACCGGGGTGCTTTTTCCCCCGCATCACCTATGCTTTAGCTACGTGAGCCACTGCGGCGCCCTCGTCAGCTGACACGGGCGTCGTCACGCTTGTCGGCCACGCCCCGGTGGTCTAGTCCTTGCTCGCTTCGCTCAGGCAGTGCGTACCGAGGCACCTTTTGACCAGCGAGATTCCTTCCTTCTCCTAGAAGGTTACTGCGACCCGAACGATGGTTCATCCAGCCACACCCTTTTCTTGCATACAGGTTAGACATACGCTTCCGACTTACCGCTTAAGTCGGATGAGGGCTAGTTAGGCGAACGCCCCCAGGTCCGGATTACCCCGTGATTCGGGCTGCCTTGAGGTGACCCGACCAGCATCTGCTTTGGCCTTGCCGGACCTCGGCTAACTCGGCCTTTATACCACGACATGACCCTACCCGGGGGTATCCCCCCAACACCCTGGATGAAACACAATCTTCATGGAAGGTTCAGACCGGAGTCTCCGGTCTGGGTAGTCCGCAATCTCCGGTGTGAAGTCGCAGGCTGGAATCTCTAGTGTGCAAAGACCGAAGTTTCTGGTGTTCCCAACCGGAGTTTCGGCACGAGTCTCCGGTGTGATCATCAAAACCAAGTCCGTGCCATTCTGTATAGGGGTCTGAATATTGTCCGGAGATGGACCGGAATCTCTGGTGTGAGAGGCTTACTGATCGGAATCTCCGGTCTCCAGACCAGAGTTTCCGGTGTGGAATTTCCCCAAAGGGCAGAAAACGGTCTGAGCTGGTTGGGCCTATAAAAAGAGGACTTCATCCCCTACCTCTAGTTGCTCGTCTCAGAATAGAAGAACACCCAAAGTAGAGCCACCAAATCAACAAGATCTCCCCCTCCAACCATCCAAAGTCCTTAATCTTTGGGGAATTGAAGGAGGAGGCCTTTATCTACATCTTCACCAAAAGAGATCTTCATTTCCCCCTCATTCACTTGAGGGCCCCTTGCGCTAGTGTTTCATTGGAAACCCTAGGCCTTGATTTGGTTCTTACAAGTTTGTCTTAGTGTTGTGACAGCTTGCTTGCATCGAACTTGTTGTAAAGGTGATGGTTTCCACCTCGAAGGTTACCGATATAGTGAAAGAGTGAATCGGTCCCTTTAGGGTGAGGTTCACGGAGAACAAGGGAGGCCTTTTGTGGCGTTGGTGGTTTGAAACCACCCCCTCTCCAAACGCATACGTACTTCCCCACAAAAGGAAGGAACTGCGGGAAATCATCCTTGTGTCTCCGTGTGCTCCATTTCGGTTACCTCTATCCTTTACCACACTTTACTTATATCTTGCTCTTGCTTAGTAAGTTGTGCTAGTGTGACATATAGGTAAATTCACCTTAGTTGCATATCTAGAGAATTTACCTTTTATGTCAAACCCTTAATTGAAAAAGAGTAAAATTTGAAGTAGCACCTATTCACCCCCCTCTAGGTGCCGATACGATCATTTCAATTGGTATCAGAGCCTCGGCTCTTTATTCGGGAGTAACCGCCTAAGAGTGTATGGGTAGCCAGGATGAAGATGGAGGGGGTGAGGCTAGCACCTCGGTGACCATGGAGGATCTCAAAAAATTGGAATCAAGCTTGAGCTCCTCCCTGGGCAACGAAATCCAACAATTGTGTCAACTAGTTGAGCAACTTTTTAAGGAGAAGATAGCCTCACCACCTCCTTCTCAAGAGGAACCCCCTATGATTCCAAAGGTTAACACTTCGGCTAAACCAACGGTTGAAGTAGTGGAGGATGAACATAATGCCACTAACTCCTCCACCAAAAAGGGCGATGGGAAGGAAGAGCACCATGCGGTTCCCGGGTGGTACTCTCCCGACCCTCTGATCCCTCATCCACATATAAATAATAGAGGTGACCCACCTATGCTAGATGCACATTCTTTTGCTCAATGGGAAATTTTGATGAAATCTCATGTGCGCAGCTCTTGCATTGACTTGTGGAATATTATTGAAGAAGGACTCAAAATTGAGGATCCAACCAACTTGACAAGAAGATAAGTGGTAAATAGTCAACTCAATGCCACCGTGTTGCACATGATTCAACTTGGTGTGGGGCCAAAAGATTTCCCTCACATTGAAAACCTAAACACCGCCAAGGAATCTTTGGATGCTCTCATTGATTTGTTTGTTGGAAATGAGAGCATGAGAAGAATCTGATATGATGCTTTGAGCAATGAAGCCAAAGGTTTCTATATGAAGGGATGGTGAGGACCATGAAGACATGTATCGAAGACTCAAATCCACTGCCACCGCCTTTAGAAATCTTGGTGCCTCTCATGTGGATTATGCTTGGATAAAGGGGAAGTATGTGAGTGCTCTCATGCCCTTCAAGCCCACCAACTTGAAGAGTCTCAAAGGAAGACACAACTACCATCTCATGACCTCCAATAAAGTTATGCAAGAGATGTCTGCCTTCAAGGTTGCTGCCAAGAATGTTAAAGATGAAGGGAATATGCCCGAGAGGCAATAATAAAGTGGTTATTATCTTATTCCATGTTTATGACAAATGTTTATTTTGCATGCTATAATTGTATTAACTGGAAACATTAATACATGTGTGTTTAATAAACAAAATACAAAGTTCCTAGTACTGCCTCTCATATAAACTAGCTTGTTGATTAACAAGATTGATCAAGCTTTCCTGATCATGGACATTGGATGTTGTTAATAACGAGGTCACAGCATTGGTGGAATGATGTGATGAACATTCATCCGAAGTATAGCATTACAATCAGAGTCATTATGTTTATATTGCTATAGCATCATACGAAGTAATCTTAGTCCTTAGACCATGAGATCATGTTAATTGCTAACACCGGAAGAGTATCTTGATAACATCAAACGTCACACTGTAACAGGGTGACTATAAAGGTGGGTTCAGTGCTACGAAGGTGTTATGTTGAGGCTCATGGATCAAGAGTGGGATTTGTCCATCCCGACGACGGATATATATACTCTGGGCCCTCTCGGTGATATCACATTGAAATAGCTTGCAAGCAAGTGATGTGATCACTACAATGTTATACCACGGGAACAAGAAAAGAGTGCATGTCGGCAACGAGATTAAACTAGGGATGGAGATACCGATGATCGAATCTTAGACATGTAATATATCGCGAGACAAAGGAATTTAGTTACTAACGTTAAAGGTTCTCACGATCACAGAAGTCATCGTTGAATGTGTAGGAGTCAATATGGATCTCCAGGTCCCGCTTCTGATTATTGATCTAAGAGGGGTCTCGATCATGTCTGCATTATTCGCGAACTGTAGGGTGACACACTTAAGGGATACCGACACCATTTGGAGCAAATATGTTTCAGATAAAGATTTAAGAAAGTGCTGGAATTATTTCAATAGACACCGAAACTGTTTCAGGTGAAATTGCTGAAATTGGTTCTGCATGTAATATTGAAATGTTGCAGGGGTTTTATGTGAATGTTTGTTAATTAAATTAATTAACAAAATTCTGAATAAAATTAATAAAAGAGTTTTATTAAATGAGAGAGCATTAAATTTGGAGAAATTTAATGCATTTAAAGTTGAGACTTTAAAAGAGAATGTGAAGGGACATTTTAATGTGGAGGGGGTTACCACCACATGAATGGGGGAGGTGAAGGGACACCCTCCATGGGCGCCGGCCGTGGGAGGGGTACCCTCCCCACCTCCTATAAAAGGCCCCCCTCTCACACCTTCATACTCACACCTCCTCATGAAGGATCTCTCTCCCCCTCTAGTTATTCCCATGGTCTCGGATTAGCGAGATACATGTTCCCGGTGGCTTTATCTAGAAAGGAGTTGCTGCTTCCGCTGCTTTGCTGGAGCGAGGGACGGAGGTTGTCGGGGTACCAGACGTGTGTGCGATCACGAATGCACCGCTGCTTTGTGGTGCTAGACTTGGTGGTGATGTACATGCTGGAGCTGGATCTGATGGACGTGCTGGAGCCGGACCTGCTGGAGTTCATCATGATCTTGAGAGCGGCAACTGTACGACTACATCATCCACGAGTTCCAACTCGTTAACAAAGCTTTGTTGTCTTCGAGGTTAAGTTCTCTATGGATGTATATCCACCCTTTGCTTGTATCTAGTAGATAGATCTTGGCGTATAGTTCCCATCGTAGGAAATTTTTTGTTTTCTATGCTGCGAACCCCAACAGTGGTATCAGAGCCTGATCTATGCGTAGGTGCTTTGCACGGGTAGTACACATATGTTTATATGTGGGCGATGATGATCATATTATTGCTTCTTTCATGTATTTTGGATATTGGTGGCATAGTGGGATGAAGCGGCCCGGACCAACCTTACATGTCATCATACATGAGACCGGTTCCACGACTGACATGCAGCTAGTTTTGCATAAGTGGTTGGCGGGTGTCTGTCTCTCCTACTATGGTCAATATCTGATTTACAACGAGTTGCTAATAACTTGGTTATCCTCTTTGTGGTTCCATGTTCGTAGGTGAGAACGGTTCTATCTCTGAAAGCCCTAAACCACGTAAAACCTGCAATGGATAAATTAGAGGCGTCTAGTTTAGATCGTTGCTGGGCTAGTGTCATGATATGGTAATGTTGTAAGTAGATGTATGATAGATACTCTTACAACACACCTAACGTGTAAGTTCCATAGACCTTGGCCTTACACACAAAGGAATTATAGAGATCATACCATGATGCATATGATAGAGATCAAATGCATGGACCATATCATCTCACTTTACACATTAGATGTTTGCATCTTATATTGCTAGTTTGGCATTTTAGTAGCATTTTAAGATGATACCTCATTTAGATATCAAGATAAAAATGTGTTCTTCCTTAAGTATGCACCGTTCTATGGATCGTGTTTCGAGACATCACGTGATGATCGGGTGTACTCGACTCTACACTTTCATACAACGGGTGTAAGACAGTTTTACACATGCGAGTACTAAGGTTCTTACTTGGCGAGCCTAGCATGTACAGACATGGCCTCAGAACATGGACCGAAAGGTTAAGCATGAGTCATATAGTTGATATGATGCCCATGTTGATGCTCGCCTTTGAAGCTACACCGACTCACGTGATGATCGGACTTGGTGTAGTGGATTTGGTTCCTGTAATCACCAAAAAGGCACGAGGGATGTCATTTTTGAGTGGGAGTTCATTTCTAATTTGGTAGTCGAACTCAATTTCTCATAAACTAAATCGAAGTGAATTTGCATAATTTGTTGTACTCATTGGCGTCTGTTCACTACCTTATGCTTAGTTTTAGTTGAGATAATAGAACTATAGAATTCTGGATATTTACTTTACAAACTGGTATCATATTGTTTTGAATGTCAATTTAAAGTTTAGAAGTCCTATTGCAAACTTTTAGCAAACTCTATTTACTCCATGAAGTTTAATAAGTAGTATTAAATGAAGAGTAAGAATTCTAATGTTAGTATCTAAAGTATCATGTTTGCCTCCATGATTCTTGATATTCAAAAGTTGTTTTAATATCGAGGTTATCTAGGAGCTGAAAATTGTTTCAGAAACCATCATGTGTGGAAGATATTGTGATACCTGAAACAATGTTTATGATTGCAATATGATAGAGTATAATTTAACAAAATACACGTTCTCATATTGTATGAGAATTTGTGAAGGTTGGAGACGCTAGGCGTCCTAATCTACCAAAAAGGTTTTGGGAACTGATATTATACTCACGATTCCTTATAGGCTATAGTAGCTTGATCATGAAAGTTGTCATGATAAGGATGAATAGAACATGTATGTAAAATGTTTACTACACTAAAAGATTACTAAAGAATGGATTTTTGAAAGAATGCCAAACATTTGATGATGGTGATCCACTTCAAAGTGCAAGTCCAAAGGTATTAGTGTTTGACTATATACGCTTTGTACTATGTGTAATGTGAATGACACCACTATTGATGTTGATAGATTCTTTTAAAAGGAAAAGGAATTGCTGAAAGAGAGATTATAAAATATTTGGCAGAAAAGAAAAAGTTAGAAATGTCCAGCTTAGGTATATAGAAGATATACATGTTATGGTTGTATTTCTTGTTTTTTAAAAATGTGGTTCTTAGGTATTGGATACCGAATTGGTAGGTATGAAGTGTCATACAGGACAACGCAATTCATGAACTGCAATGGCCTAAGTAACTAGCAAGAGAATAAGTGATGATGTTCATCGAAAACAAATAAAGTGTTATTGTGTTTTTCATTGTCATCAAACCTAGCCTTCAAGATTTGTTTTAATAATTGTTATTTTGTTCCGGTATTATGAAAACAATGGTTGTTCAAATAATTACCATAGTACATAAAGGATGGATGAACTTTTACAAGTCTAGTGGGAGAAGTCACATCCATAAACACTATTGCTAAAATGTCGCAAGACAAATGATTGAAAGATCACTTATGAAGTGACATCGCTATTTAAATTATATTGGAAAGAAAACATGAAGAAACTCCATGTTGATGGATTTTTTGGAGTCGTTTGATTTTGATCAATTGACGCTTGTGAAACTTTCCTCGAGATAATTGAAACTCTGTCCATAGGCCAAAGAGGAACGGTTGACTAACTTATTGGATATTATACATATTGATGTATATAGTCCATTATATGTAGCCATATGCGATGGATCTTTTTGCTTTATATGCTTTCTCTAGAAATTTGAGTGACTATATCTATATATTTACTTAATAAGGAAGAAGTATGAAACAATTGAAAATTGCTCAAAGACCTTCAAGATGAAGTGAAAAATCGTTGTAACAAGAAAATAAAAGAGTTTATGATTTGATCATAAAGGAAGATATTTGAGTTACATGTTTAGAAAAAACACCTAAGATTTGAGGAATTGTTCCATGATTTGTGTTTTCCAGTAAACCATAGGAGTATGGCATATTCCAGAGATGAAATCAAACCATGTTTAACATGGTAAGATCAAAGGTGTCATTTATAAAACTGCCATTATGTTTTAAGGATTTAAGATTTAGAGACTACCGCTTTTACACTGAAAAGAGCACCATCGTGATCCGTTGAAATGACACCATATAAGTTATGGTTTGGGATAAAACCCGAATTGTCTTTTCTTAAATTTTGGTATGCTATGCATAAGTAAAATGTTTACAACCAAAGTTGGATAAGCACGTCTTTGTAGGTTATCCCAAAGAATTTGTTGGGAATTTCTCCGTAACACCGAGGACAAAAGAGTTTGTTACTTGGAACGTCAAGTTTCTTGAGAAGGAATTTTTCGCGAAAAGTTAAGTGGGAGGACAATAGAACTTTGATAAGGTTGTTGAACCTTAGCTATATGTGCTAAGTAGCACAGCGCCGGAAAGTGTCCCAGTGGCGGCCACAATGCTCATGGCTCCCGTGATTACAAAGGTTGTGATCTCGGAGATTAGAGTTCCTATTGAACCACGTGGGTCGGTAAGAATCAAATAGTGTGATTTGATAAGCAAGTCGTTATTGTTTTGACAATGATGAACCGACTACATGCAAATAAGCGATGATGGGCCCTGACTCCATAAAATGACTAGAAGTCATAGAATCCGTGATAGTATCCATACACGAGAAATCAAGTTTCTGAACTTGGAAGACCCTCCGGAAAGGCGTGAAGCCTATCGATCGTGTTTGGATCTATAAAGAAATAGACATGGATGTTTAACATCTATGAAATAGTCGACATGTCGAAAAGAAGTTTACGACAATATTCAAGGACTTGACTATGACAAGATTTGATCTTTCATAGCGATATTTAGTCTTGACAGATTAATGTAGCAACCACTACATATAATTTGATGTACGGTAGTTGAACAAACAAAACAATGTTCTTCTAATAGAATGGTTACCTAGGATGTGTAAAAGACACGGTCCGAAGGGTTTTGTTAATTCAAAGGGTGCTAAAAGGGCATGCAAACTTCAATAGTTGAAGTAAGCATAGCGGAGTTGGAATCTTCACGATGATGAAACTATTAAAAGAGTTTAAATTCATCGGAGATGATGAAGATGCTTGCATTTGCAAGAAATTAAGTGTGAGCACTGAGACATATTTCTAATACATTATGTAGAGAACATATTGTTGATTGGAAATGATGTATCTTGTATTGAGACAAGTTAAGAATTTCATTAATATAAGATTTCGATGAAAGACTTGGGCAAACCAGGAATATTTGGCATCAATATCTATATGGATAGATTGAGGCGCTAATATGGTTGTGCCAGACATACATATATGAGATATTGAAAGGGTTCAATATGGAAATAACAAGAAAGGTTCTTGCTGCATGGAAAGGATTGTATCAAGATTCAAGTGTTTCAACACTTGGTGAGTAAAATCACATGAAGATTTCGATCGATTGTACCATGATATGTATATATCCAGAATGTCCTATGCTCTAAATGTTATGAGCACATACCAGAATGATTCATAAGATGATCATTGTACAATAGTAAATATATTCTTATGAGATTTGGAAGAACTAAGAATATATCATGTATAAGTGACAAATAGTTAAAGGTAGTTCATTGTAAAGTGTTACATTGATACTAGTTTTGTCACAAGATACAAATTAAATTTATCTCAATTTAGACTATGGGTGGCACAATGTAGTGGAAAGGATGTTCATGATGGATTTGGATAAGTTCCAAAGTTGAAACATTGTGACGGATACTACAACAAAAGGCTAAGTATATGACTGCTATAGTAGCAACAAAGGAGGGCATTTGTGTTAAGAAGTTTGCTATCAAACTAGGTGTGGTTCAAAGTGGGCTAATACTATGAAGATATATTGTATGACAATAATATCAACATATTTTAACCCGAACGAACTAAAGGTCTCACCAAAGGACCAAATTTATACAATGCCAACTCATTTGAGAATGAGTGATGCGTAGAGACGCAAAGACATGCAAATACACACGGACCTGAAAGTGCCAGATCTGGAGATTATGTTAACCACTAGCAAACGTGTATGTTCAACACCTAGGTGTTGTATATAAAAGTTTACAAACTAGATTATTGACTCTAGTGCAAGTGGGAGACTGAAGGGAATATGCCCGAGAGGCAATAATAAAGTGGTTATTATCTTATTATCTTATTCCATGTTTATGATAAATGTTTATTTTGCATGCTATAATTGTATTAATTGGAAACGTTAATACATGTGTATTTAATAAACAAAATACAAAGTTCCTAGTACTGCCTCTCATATAAACTAGCTTGTTGATTAACAAGATGATCAAGGTTTCCTGATCATGGACATTGGATGTTGTTAATAACGAGGTCACAACATTGGTGGAATGATGTGATGATCATTCATCCGAAGTATATCATTACGATCAGAGTCATTATGTTTATATTGCTATAGCATCATACGAAGTAATCTTAGTCCTTAGACCATGAGATCATGTTAATTGCTAACACTGGAAGAGTATCTTGATAACATCAAACATCACACCGTAACAGGGTGACTATAAAGGTGGGTTCAGTGCTATGAAGGTGTTATGTTGAGGCCCATGGATCAAGAGTGGGATTTTTCCATCCCGATGACGGATAGATATACTCTGGGCCCTCTCGGTGATATCACATTGAAATAGCTTGCAAGCAAGTGATGTGATCACTAGAATGTTGTATCACGGGAACAAGAAAAGAGTGCATGTCGACAACAAGATCAAACTAGGTATGGAGATACCGATGATCGAATCTCGGACATGTAATATATCGTGAGACAAAGGGATTTAGTTACTAACATTAAAGGTTCTCACGATCAGAGAAGTCATTGTTGGATCTGTAGGAGTCAGTATGGATCTCTAGGTCCCGCTTCTGATTATTGATCTGAGAGGGGTCTCGATCATGTCTGCATTATTCGCGGACCGTAGGGTGATACACTTAAGGGATATCGACACCATTTGGAGCAAATATGTTTCAAATAAAGATTTAAGAGAGTGCTGGAATTATTTTAATAGACACCGAAACTGTTTCGGGTGAAATTGCTGAAATTGGTTCGCATGTAATATTGAAATGTTGCAGGGGGTTTTATGTGAATTTTTGTTAATTAAAGTAATTAACAAAATTCTGAATAAAATTAATAAAAGAGTCCTATTAAATGAGAGAGCATTAAATTTGGAGAAATTTAATGCATTTAAAGTTGAGACTTTAAAAGAGAATGTGAAGGGGCATTTTAATGTGGAGGGGGTTACCACCACATGAATGGGTGAGGTGAAGGGACACCCTCCATGGGCGCCAGCCATGGGAGGGGTACCCTCCCCTACTCCTATAAAAGTACCCCCTCTCACACCTTCATACTCACACCTCCTCGTGAAGGATTTCTCTCCCCCTCTAGTTATTCCCATGGTCTCGGATTAGCGAGATACATGTTCCTGGTGGCTTTATCTGGAAAGGAGTTGCTGCTTTCGCTGCTTTGCTGGAGCGAGGGATGGAGGTTGTCGGGGTACCGGGCGTGTGTGCGATCACGGATGCACCACTGCTTTGCGGTGCTGGACTTGGTGGTGCTGTACATGCTGGAGCTGGATCTGATGGACGTACTGGAGCCGGACCTGCTGGACTTCATCACGATCTTGAGATCGGCAAGTGTACGACTACATCATCCACGAGTTCCAACTCGTTAACAAAGCTTTGTTGTCTTCGAGGTTAAGTTCTCTATGGATGTATATCCACCCGTTGCTTATATCTAGTAGATAGATCTTGGCGTATAGTTCCCATCGTAGGAACTTTTTTGTTTTCTATGCTGCCAACCCCAACAAAAGATGCCTGCACTCGCGCCCTTGGAATGAGCAATGGGTTTAATCTTGCCTTGAAGGCCAATGTTGTGGAGTATGAGGAAGAAGAAGGAAGTGATGAAGTCCTGACTATGAGCCACCCTGAAGATGTCAAGGTTGCCCATGGTGAATACATGGCCTTCTATGCAAGGAACTTTTGGAAAGATCCCACCAAGGCCAAGATGGAGATGCAACGAAGAAGGAACCCAAGTGGTAGAAAAGAGAATGGTTCAAGATTGAGAACTTGCTTCAATTGTGGTGACCGCTATCATTTTGTTGCCGAATGTCCATATTGAGAAGAGAGAAGACCATGTTGGTGGACTTATATTGAAGAAAAAGTCAAAGGTCCCTTTTAAGAAGCCTTTCATCAAGAAAAATGCCACCAACAATAAGTCAGTTGACATTGCATTGATAGCACATGAAGTGTTCTCATCCGATGATGAAGATAAGGAAGAAGAAGAAACATTAAATGGTGTGCCAACCATCGCCACCACCTGTACATCCACTTTCTCACTCTTCGACTCTCCAAACGATAATATCTCCAACAAGAACATCACTTGCCTTATGGCAAGAGCATCGGAGGTATCATCATATGCTCTCTCCACATCTATGATCAATGATGAATTTAATGATGATATAACTCTTGAGGTGAAGGAGGAATTAGTTGCTTTCGAAGTTTATATGACTAACTTGCAAGGGAAGCACAAGAAGCATTTTGTGAATCTCTTGAATCAACTTTCTCACACACAATAGCTTCTTGACGAGAGATGCAAACTTAGGAGAGAGCACATTCTTGAGATGGACTCTCTAACTAATGCTCTAGAAGAAGAGCAATAGACTAGGGAGTCTCTTAAGGAAAAACTTGAAGGCCTCGATGAGGTAAATGATCAAATTGTCACTAAACTCATTAAGGAACGTGATTATGCCATTGCTAAGTATAAAAAGGATAAAAAGGATAAGATTGAGTTTGGTGTTGTTCATGACAAACTTTCCGAGGACTTTAAGAAGCTTGACAAGGCTCACAAGGCCTTGGAAGTGAACTCTTAACTCTCACAAAGTCTCGTGAACAACTTCAAACTCAATTGACTAATGTTGCTTCACCTAGTATTTTCATTCCTTCTTGTAGTACAAACATCTTTGAGGAAAATGCTAGGTTGAAGGGGGAGCTTGCAAAGGCCACCTTCCCCGAAGGAAACAAGTCTCTTGATGACCTTTTGAGTAAGTAAAGGTCAAATAATGAGAAAGGAGGCATTGTCTATGTGTCCAAGGCCAAGAAGAAGGCCAAGCTCACACAAGCAAAATACAAGATCATTGTGGGTAGTAGTACCACAAGTGGAAAAACTATGTCAGAAGATGCCTTTGCGGGAATTGCTAACCCTCACTATGTTTTAATGCGTGATTATTATGGTGATGTTTATGCGCAATCTGTTGGCCCACTTGATGGTTATATTGCTTGGTCTATTTGGGTTCCCAAGACCCCTATCACTAACAAAAGAGGACCCACTGGAAAATGTGTACCTAAAAACTAGTTTTGATCTATTATAGAACTATGCTTCCGGTGGGTCGAAGTGGGTGCTTGATAGTGGATGCACAAGTCATATGACTAGAAGCAAGGCAATAATGACGGATATAAGGTTGAATCATGATCAAATAACCATCACATATGCCGATAAGTCAAGATATCAGGTAATGGGTCTTGGCAAGGTTGTGGTTGCACACGGTACTACTCTCATGGACGTCATGCTTGTTGAGACCCTTGGGTATAATTTACATCTAGTCCGTGCTCTTCAAAAGATGGCTTTGCCATCTTTATTGATAATATATTATGGTTCTCTTGTGGAGCAAGACTCTAAAGGTCGCTTGCGTTGGGTATGTCGAAAATGACTTGTATGTGGTGGAATTTTTGGGGAAAACCACTACAAGTGCTATGTGCCTATTCGGAAAGGCTGATGTGGGTTGGCTATGTCATCACTGTCTAGCCCATGTCAATATGAGAACTTTGCAAAGTCTCCGCAAGGGTGGCCATATTGTTGGACAAAAATAAAATGTTTGTTTTGCCAAAGATCATGTGTGCAGGGCTTATGTTGAAGGAAAAATGCATGATTCTCCCCACAAACCCCATAACATCATAAAGTCCGTCCAAGAGGATCTTGGAGCTCCTTCACGTGGATCTCTTTGGTCCTCCATCTCATGCGAGTCTTGGTGGGAATAAATATTCTTTGGTGATTGTTGATGACTACTCAATATATACATGGATATACTTCTTCAAGTTGAAGAGTGAGACCCAACAAAACTTCATCGACTTTGTCAATATGGTTCAACATTAATACAATGTCCCCGTGTTAGTGATAAGAAGCGACAACAACACCGAGTTCAAGAACTACACCTTGAATGGATTTCTTAGTGACGAGGGGATAAAACATCAATATTTCGCTGCATATACCCCTCAACAAAATTGTATTGCTGAGAGGAAGAACCGGACATTAATGGATATGGCAAGGTCCATGTTGGAGTTTAAGTCTCCATACAACTTTTGGGACGAGGCAATCTCCATTGCATGCCATGCATCGAACCGGCTCTACCTCCAAAAAAAGTTGATAAAGACTCCATATGAGGTACTTACCAGTAACAAGCCCAACGTTTCATACTTCCGGGTGTTTGGTTGTAAGTGTTTCTACCTCATAAAAGGTGTTTGTTTGTCCAAATTTGATTCCAAAGATTTAGAGGGTATTTTTGTTCGCTATGGTCTCGATTCCCACACTGATAGAATCTATGATAGACTCTCTAGGATCGTCATAGAGTCTTGTAGTGTGGTTTTCGAAGAATATAATGGCCCCCAAGCGACGCGTGTTGATGTTTGTGATGTAGATGATGAAATACCTCAAGATGCCATAAGAAGAATGGGTGTGGGATTCATCCGCCCTGTTGACGAACCCCTTGTGGCGGATCGAGAAGAACTATGATCTACTCACACTACACGAAATGTTTCCTTCCGCAATGACTTGGCCTGACGGTCCTCCTAGAAGGCACGTCTTCCGCAATGAATTTCTCGGCTCGACCATGGACGATGGAAAACTTTTTTTCCGGTTTCGCGGCCATCTACTACGACGGAACCGCTAAAACATGGAGGAAGCTCGGCCAGCGCGTGGCCTCGCGCGATGTTGACTCACCGAAGTCTTTTGAGGCGTGTGGGTCCCGGACAGTACTGTGTCTAGCGGACCATACTTTTCGGTCGCGCCTCCCTGATTTGAACTTGATAACGTTGCTCGATGCATCTACCATTTAGTCAGGTTGCTGGGTCCCACATGTCAGCCTCTCATTAGAAAAATCGTGTGTATGATAGAATGTTTTTCCTTCGCTCGTGCTACCCTTTTCTGAAGTTGATAGTGTTACTCGATGCGTCTACCATTTAATCAGGTTGCTGGGACCCACATGTCATCCTGTCATTAGAAGAAACGTGTGTATGGTGGGAGTTTTTCCTTCACTCGCGCTACCCTGTTCCATTTAATCAACCTCCTAGGCTCCACATGTCATTCTCTCATTAGAAGAAACGTGTGTATGATGGATTTTTTTACCCTCGATCGCACCTTCGTGTTCCGAACTTGATAGTGTTGCTCGCTGCTTCAGCCGTTTATACAGGCTGGTGGGCCCATGTGTCAGCCTCCTGTGTGCATGAAACGTGTGCATGTTGGACTTTTTTTCAACTCTTGCGCCTCCCCGTTTGGAACTTGGCAACATTGCTTGATACAGCACCAGTATAATGTCTCCCTGCTGGGTCCACATATCAGCCTCCTCTGTAGAGGAAACATGTGTATGTTGGACATTTTTTTTGGTCGTGTCCACCGGTTTGACCTTGGTAATGTTGCTTGATGCGGCAGTCGTGTATGGTCTTGCTGCTTGGGCCCATGTGTCAGCCTCTCTAGACAAGAAACATGTTTATCTTGGTCTTCTTTTTTCCGGTCATGACTGTTGTACACGTACTTTTTAAACCCGATCGTTAAAATTGATCTCTTGTATGGTAAGGTTGATGGGCGCTATCTGCAGGCAGGTGGGCCAGCCATGTCAACCTCTCAGTATAGAAATATTGGTACAGATAAACTCCATGCCTTGCCACTACATAAGAAAATTGTTATGCTTTTATGAAACGTAAAAAATATATACTAACATCATATATAACTTATTTATTTTTCTTCTTAAAAAATTATTTGTCCATCTGCTACGCGTGATTGCTGGCAGCTCAACTAAAAAATGCTATACATAATGTAGTAGGTAGTACTTCAAAAATATGGATAGGCGGAGTTTTTTTAGGGGTGGGTGGACAGTGCCCAAAAAGGCCGAATTGAAGAAAAATTGGCCAAGAAGGGATTGATGGACTATTATCCATTGGCTATTTTTCATGGGCTCTCGCCCAAACTAATTGGGATGTTTGCTGCGGCTGAATGACCCAAAACATGGCCAAATTAGAAGGTCTTGGGCTATAATGAGTCCGGATGGGCTAATTTATTGGGGTCGATAGTTAAAATCCCAAGGTATGTGCTGGGGCTCGACCGGATTAGAAACAAAGACGTCAACAAGGGAAAAATGTATAAAATATGAGCGCCTAGATCTCAGGCGCCTGAGAACTTATTATGTTAAGGCGCTGACATCACCCTACTAATTATGCTAATTCTCAGTTGCAACCTAGTAGTTGAAACTCATTAAATTCTTAGTTACAACCTAGTTGCAACAAATGTGTAACACTCACGTTGCACGAATCGTGAGGTAAATCCAACCGCGAGAGAGGTGACTGAGAACTGGCAAATCCGATAAAATATGCATAGATATTTCTGTGAAACTTGTGGACAAACACCCCGTGCCCACCAAAACTTTCCGCTGAGACCCCAAACTTTCCTAAGCGCGCCCTTAGTCGAGAAACTAGCCCCTGTCTCTTCAAATTTTGCGTCGTTCTTATGGGAGATGCACTGGATTAGAATTAGGATGCAAACTTCTCCACATCTTAAAAAAACTTTTCGACGCCTTTCTATCAACAGTGCCGGTCTACCACCATTGGCTGCGCCATTCTTCACGAGACGCATCGACCGGCGGTCAGCTAGGCGATCCCCACGCTTCGCCTGCTAGATTCAGGCACTGGACATTTTTCTTGTCTTTGGTTTGTTCTCTACCTCTCCTAGAAATAGTTAAAGCTTGTGACCATCTAGATTTACAAGGTGCTTGTAGATTTGGGTAGGTATGTTCTTTAGGTAAATCTATAGTAAAGCTCTGGACAGAAGAGTTGGAAAACATCTTAAAAAGGAATTGGCAGATATCCTATGCAAGCTTTTGACCTGATATATCCCCCATCCTTCTTTGATACGATGGAGCATTTGGCTGTTGATGTACCTGATGAGGAAGTACTTAGAGGTACAATACAGTATAGATGGATGTACCGTATAGAACGTCGACTTCGCATTTCCATGGAGCGAGAAGATATCCGTAGAAAGTTTGTTAAGTGAGTGTAATGCAAAGATATCTTCACATATAATATAGACTATAGAAAATTTAGATGTCTGACTTGGCTATGTTTTGTAGGTTCTTCGCAGAAATAAAAGTACTAGCAAATTTTGTTCCACCAATAAAAAGACCGGATGGACTAAGACCTAAGGATTATGTAAGATGCTCAAATTCACTATGAATTGTTTATGAATTGTCCAGATGGGATAACCTCTTGTCTATTTTGTAACGCTAGATTTCGGAGCTTGACTTTCTGGCCCTTATCTGTGGTCCTGATAGGACTATAATAGCAGCTTTAGCTTGCATTTCCAACGGTGTCTTCCATAGCACTGATGTACCTTCTATGGAGACTAACGTGGCTGGAGGTTGTCCTGATGAACTTGCACTGGATTGCATTTAGACTCGAAATCCTGCACTTGACAATGTCATCCCAAGGAAAAGAAGGTTGTGGATCTGGTAATACCTCCTTCTGTAGAATAAGATGCTGGAGGCGATGATTTCCTATGGCAATCCTTAGCATTCTATGACTTGTACGAGTAGTTATCATAATGTAATTTAATTACATGTCCCTCTCTATCAATGAAAATGGCAAATCTTTTGCCTTGTTTCACAAATAAATAAATATTTGCATGTCTCCTTGTGTTAGCGATGCAAAGAAGATAATGTTTTCTGTTCAAGTCATGTGAACAAATATGTTTGTATGTAGAGACATAAATGCGGATTGGGTGACAAAATCAACATAAAATTGCCAGATCAATAACACAGGCATAATGGCATTACAAGAAAAGGAACAGAACCATCTTTTCATCGTGCTTGTGAAAAGGAGATGAACCAGGAACCACGCCTGGAAGTGGCAGAGGCCAATTCTCATGCAGCCCAACTAGCATTGGTTTACCATCGATAATACTTAAGCATCCAAATGTGATTACATACTAGGAGTAGTTCTAGTTCCACACTACAGTTCAACAGGCAAAAGTGTAAGAAATGCGTAAGGTAGCTCCATAATACAGGTTTCAGAGAAAAGCATACAAATCATAAGAAAGACAGCTCCGCATCATAGTTCACCACCTTGAGGTGCAACATTCTCTACAGATTGTAAACCCAATTCTCCACCTCCTTCAGGTGGCACGATGATTTTGGGAGCAGGATCAGCAGCACCAACAGCAGCGCCAGCACTGGTAGCATGAGTCTCCATAATAGGTGAACTATCGACCACCATAATTTCCTCTGAGGCTCTTCACTGCCAGCTCTATCCGCATAAGTCTCCACTAATGGTAAAACCAATCCACCACCTCCATCATCTGGCACTATGATGGCAGGTGCAGGCTCATCAGTACCAGCTGCAGCTGCAGCTGCAGCTGCATCAGTCTCCACAAAAGGTAAACAAGGTGGCATCTTAGGTTTAGCAATTTGACATCCATTTTCTACTCCGTCATTAGGAAACTGAGAGTTTTCTTCAACTTTTTGCTTCTGCACTTACAAGATAAATAGAGATTATAGCGAAAGCATCTGCGCGGGATGACAAGAACATACGCCATTCTATTGATTTACCTTGTCATCTGGGATAGAAGAAGTCATAGAATTGGAACCTATTTCATCGAGAATCCTCTTTTTCACTCCTTCCCCTATCTCCTTCTGTAGTAAGTTGTAATATTGATTACATGATGTTGATTGTCAAATATATGCAAATGTTGAAAAGTTTGCACTATCGAACTGCCAACTTTGAACGGATCCCCACTGTTCTTAGTTATGGGATCTAGCCCAGAAACAAGCTTTCATGCAATCCCAGTCTATAAAAAAGGATGCATACCCTGAAGGAGATATGCCCTAGAGGCAAATAATAAATAGGTTTTTATTGTCATATCTCAATTAGTTTATAATAGTTTCATATTGTGCTAGAACTATGCCAAGTAGAAACATTGGTACATGTGTGGTATGAAACAACCAAGTCCCTAGTAGCCTCTATTCATACTAGTTCGTTGGTCACGAAGATGATATAGGTTTCAAGATCATGGGCATTTATGCCGACTGATGACGAGATCATATCATTGGAGAATGATGTGATTAGACATTTCTCAAAGGATTGCAACACGATCAAGTCATATAGTTCACTGTTGCAACAACTATACCTAGACTCCTTCTCCTTAGACCGTGAGCTCATATTACTCACTGTTTCTCGAGGCTGCTTAGACTACATCAAGCGCCACTTGGTAATATAGTGGTTATAAAGGTGTACATTGGGTATTCCGAAGGAACAGTAGATGACATGTGACTGCAAGACCGGGATTTGTTCACCCACATGACGGCTAAAGATACATATGGCCGGCTTGGTGAGATTACATCCATAAATGTTGCAACATGTGACTAGGTCACGGGGATGTAATATCACGGTAACAAGAAAACAGAACTTGTTGTGAACGAGATTGAACAAGGTATGGGATACCAATGATTGGATCTCGGACAAGTTGTATCGAGAAACAAAAGGAAGAGGATGCTACATTTAGCGGTTCAAACGACATTGTCATTAGGAATGCATAGGGGTCACATGGACATCCCTAGTCCCTCTACTGATCGTTGATACAGATCATGTCTAGAGCATTCCCGAGCCGTGAGAGGATACACTTAAGGGTATGATGAGAGCGATCATTCATAAGACGGAATCACAGTAGAGAAAGAGAGAAAGCCGGAATCATTCCGCGGAGAGATCCGAAGTTGTTTGGAGAAAGAATATAGGAAAAGATCGGAAAAGTGTTTTTGGATAAATTGGAATTTAAATATATATTCATTATATGTTAATTGTGAATTAATATATTCTAAATAATATTTTGATTAAGATTTATAAAGGAAACTTTTATATTAGGCCAAATCCCAGAGGGAAAAGGCCTAGAAATAAAACTGCAGAAAAAGAAATGGAAAAAGAAAAACAGCCAGCCCAAGTGGGCGGCGGATAACGGCCGCCGCACTGGGCGGCAAGCAGCAAGCCACCGTGCTGGGACTGCTCGACCTGGCCCACGCGGGCGCTAGGGAGCTGGACCACTGGGGCGAGCCGGCCCACCCGGGCGGTGCGGGGCGATCTGGGCCGTGGGAGCCAGCAGGCCGGTGGGGTGGCCAGCCCACCTGGGCTCGCCTCACTAGGCCGCCGCTGCAGGCAGCCAGCGGGCATGGAGTGGGCCGCGCCAGGCCCACCCGGGCAGGCCCTGTGCTGCTATCTGCTGCTCACTATTGATGTGGGCGGTTGATAGCCTGTTGGCTATCTGGGCTGCCTAGATTCGGCCCATCCGGCCAGGACAAATTTTTCTGTATTTTTCCTTTGTCTATTAGTCCCACATGGCTAACCTAATGGGGAGGGCACACCCCCTCCGCCTATATAAAGGGGTGCCCATGGGTGGGATTAAACACACAATTTGAGAACTCGTTTGGTTGACTTTCTTCCTCCCTCTCTCTATACCTTGTGACCATGGCCCCAAGTCTGGGTTGTGCGATCGAGGCACACCTGCAGTATGCCATTGCGCTGTAGGGATTCCTAGCCGGATATCAACTTCCACACTCCCGGCGGGATCAGGGAGCCGGAGGTCTCATCATGCACCGGATGTGTACGAAGACACGAGGCGCAACACTTGGGGCGCTTAAATATCGTGAGCCGGAGCTATTGCACGATGAAGATCAAGAAGGAGCAAGGGATGACCTGCGAGGAGCTTCGTGACCTTGAGGTCGGCTACGAGTACGACTACATCCACCACGTTTCCCGCGGAACGTTAACCGCGTACGATCTACAAGGGTATGTATTCTATACGCATCGGCCGTTACCGCATTACTACATAGATAGATCCTAGGCAGTCTTTGGGGTTCCCACATAGGAATTTTTTTGTTTTCTGCTGCGATCCCCAACAATGGTATCCGAGCCGATCTATGCGTAGGAGTGCTGTACGGCCAGTACGCACATGTATTGTGCGGGCATTGATCCCTTAATTGTTACCCTCTAACGTGTACTTGTATATATCGCGGTATTGTTTGATGAAGCGGCCCGGACCGACCTTACGCGTATTCGTATGCGAGACTGGTTCCACGCTCAACATACGGCTTGTACCGTATAAGTGGCTAGCGGGTGTCTGTCTCTCATTCGATAGTTGATATAGCATTTACAACGGAGGGTCCCGAAAGGGGTTTAATAGAGACAACTATTGGATCCATGTTGTGGTTGGAAAGTTCTTAGTTTAGAAACGATTCTAGTGCGAAAGCACTAACAACCATGTAAAACTTGCAATAGATAAAGTAGAGGCGTCTAACTTTATTTTGCAGAGGGCATGTGATTATGATATGGCAATGGTCGTTACGAAGGTAAAGTAGTTTACTTTTCTGTTACTAAGTAGTATAGTAATAGTCATTGTTCCGATGGACGACCTGGTGGAGGCGTCGTGGACTTGGCGTCAAACTAAGGGCAAGATGGAGATCATGCCGGAGCGCTCGATGGAGATCAAGGTGCAAGAAGGACCATATCATATCACATTATACATATGATGTTGATAACTTTTTTACATCTTATTGTGTGCTAGTATTAAGATACTCAACGGTAGCAAATAAGATAATACCTATTTAATTCCAATGTTCCGTGTTCCCCTTGTGTGTGCACCACCAAGAAAGTTCTTTGTTATGAGGCGCCCTGTGGTGAGTAGGGGTCAGACATATCTATGTTCGCATATAGTGGGTGTAAGCCATGTTGCACAACGAATACACACAAGTTAGATTTGGCGAGCCTAGCATGTGCATACATGGCCTCGGAACACAAGAGATCGAAAGATCAAGCATGAGTCACATGGATGATGTGATTGGCATTAGTGAATGTCTACTTTTGATAATTTTTGGGGATATACTTTCCGGGTATCCTCATAGATCCTCACTGACCAGGGTGGCCCACTTCGGGTTAGAGCTTTGCTTCACGGGCGGCCCAGTTAGGGAGAGAAGACGGAGTCCAATCCGACTACGGGAAGGCCTAGAAGACTTACCAACTTAGGCCCATAATGTTACTTGTAGTTCAAGATGTACTCTGTAACCAACTCTTAGTCCTAGCCGGATTGATCTCTCTTGTAAACCCTAGGCCGGATATCTATATAAGACGTCCTAGGGAGAGCCTTTAGGGCAAGACCACCAGACACCTCAATAGTCTACAATCTCAACTCGCACAGGCGAAACCCTTGTAACCCATATTCCGGCTCTGCCGTATTACTGGATTGCTAGCGGGAGTAGGGTCCGTCCAAAGCCGGCGGATTCGAACCTAGGTAAACTTGTGTGCTCACCGTCCCGGAACACCGTACGTCTCACACCCCTCTCTCCCGCACGCCTCGAGGACCCCCTCATGGCGTACTTGTCCTCAAACCGACGACAGTTGGCGCCCACCGTGGGGCAAGTGAGCTTCGGATCTGTGTTCCGAGCAGAATCTGCAAGAATCGGAATCGGCGAGACCATCACCGTCGGTCGCATCCTCTACGCCAGTGATGTCCCTCTCATCGTTCTCGACGAGACTTGGATTCCAGCTAGGGAGGCCGTGAATGCCTATACAATCATGTCTTTTGGCGAGATCGATGTTTACATCGGTTTCGCTGAACCTGCCCAACCCATCCCAGCGGTGATGATAGAAGCAGAAGAATCTTCTGGGTCCCCTTTGTCCGTAGAGGCGACAGAGTTCCGGATCCCAGACCCTAATCCCACCCAGCCCGCACCAGTTGTGGAGATAGTGGAGAAATCCGAGCCTGAAGAAGACCTCACGGTCCAAGTCGAATCTAGAGTGGATCTCCCTGGAGAAGCCGGATCCTAGATCGACCCACCCGTGGAGGTCGAAATCCAGGAGGAGCACTTTAACGACACGGATTGCGACTCTGACGATGTCGGGACAGACATGCCTTTCCTCAGGAAGCACGCACCACACTTCATCGGATATGTTGGATCCGGATCCAGATCTGCCGATGCTGGAGAAAACACCGACTTGGTGCTAGAGGCAATTGGAACAAACGCCGACGTTCCCGCATCCTCGGATGAATCCATGACGTCGGCAGATTTCCAAAAGTTATCTACGGAATATGATGAGGAGTACAACTCCAAAGCTGCAGAAGATGGAGAAGCCATGGACGAAGGATCCGGGGAACACTCTCCCAAAGCGCAGGATGATATGGAAGTCATAGACAATCCCGAACTCCAGATGTCCGAAAGTACCGATCAGAGCTTGACTCCGGGAAACGGAACCAAAGCCGTGTTTGCTACCGACGCTGCCAAGAAGGCAAAGAAGAGGAACAAGAAGAACAAGACCCCGGCAAAATGCCCTCTGACAGAGGAGGTGATCGCCGAGGAATATGAGGAAGACTCGGATGGAGCACTTATCCCAGACGAGCCGAAAAAAGAAGCATCGGTGGATGGACACGTAATCACTGAAGGTGCGCGTAAAATCATCGATGCTGCATTAACCACACCTATCCCTATAGCTGCAGAACTTACTGCGGATGAGCTGGACCAAAGGGCGCAAGCCCTAGAAGCGCATCGTCAACAACTCCTCGATGAAGCCAAAAACATCGAGGTGGAGAAGAAAGGCATGTCAACTAAAGACTACATGTATCGGTTGCATCAGAAGACACGGAAGCGTCACACCAATGATGACCAATTCCCACGTGTCCATGCCGTCCTTTTTGGGGATGAGATGGGGAAGCCACGGAAAGATATCAATGGAGATTGGGTATACCCAACACCAGTGCAAAATACCGTGGCAGCTCGCAAAATTCTATCAGCTAATCCAGGACCAGAAGAGATACGTTTGGGTATCAAGCTACTCAATAAGGGACTGGAGCAGCAAAAGGTCGCCCTGTCTGGAAGCCAAAAGCTGGTCTCGGATTCCAACCAATGTCGCACAGATCCGGCATGGGATGGCGTAAGATCCCATTACGTTCGGGCACAGTATCATAACCCCGAACGACGGGAAGACAATTATTCAAGAACCGGATCATCAGGACAGCATCACAGAACTACCCGTAACTGGAGCAACGTCGCTCCAGAAGCCAAGAAAGATGCCATTGCTGCACTGAATCCGACGAACCTTCCACGACGAGAATCCAACGATCGAAGGGGAGAAGATAAAGAGAAACGTCGGGAGGAGGATCGTTAGAGAATGCCACCTCCTAGACATGAAAACCGTCCGGCTGAGCCTTACCATGGTGGGAACGACGGACGAAGGAACGACGGAAACCACGCTGGCATAAACCGGCAGGGGGCTCGTCACAGTCAAGAACCTCCCCGGAACTGGAATAATGACGCTCCGGATGGAGGCCGGCGATCAGCCGGAAACAACCCAGCTGCACCACCCTCTCCACAGCACAGTTATCACAACGGCCCCCAAGGAGGTCAAGGAGAACGACATGGTGGAGGAGGTGGTGGCAGAAGCCGAAGTCCGGCTCCAAGGCACCGCAGCCACAACCGATATTCGGGACGATCCCTATCCCCGAATGACGCAAGGCACAGGATCAACTCCAACATAGAGGCTCGGCGCTACGAAAACAACGACGTGTACGTGGGCCCAAAGTGCTTCGGACCACGCATCAGAGCTACAAAATTCCCGGAAGGATTTGCTATCTCAAGACATATTCAAGCCTACGATGGCATTGCTCGGCCAGACACCTGGTTACAGGACTTCTTCCAAGCTTGCTGCATCGCCAAAGGCGGAAACAGCCTGGTCGCAACCCGATATCTCCCACTTATGTTGCGGAAGACGACACGATCATGGCTCAATGAACTTCCGGCGAACACCATCCACAACTGGTATGACTTACAAAGTGCGTTCTTTCGGAATTTCGAGGGCACATATCGGAGGCCCTGTACGGTTGGAGACCTACAACATTGCACCCAGAAAGCCGGAGAAACTTGCCGAGATTATCTCGGACGATGGATTGACACCAAGAACTCATGCGAGGGAGTAAATGATCAAACTGCGATTGAAGCTTTCATTTCAGGTCTCCCAATTGGTTTACTGCGCCATCACTTGAAGTGTGACAAGGTTACTGATCTGGGAGAGATGATAGAAACAGCGAGCAAGTATGCAGATGCTGACAATGATGCAGAGGGATTACTCAACGTCCTGGCTGTACCTCAGTCAGCAAAGACAAAGCAACAGGCTCAGAAGCGCAAAAACACCTCGGATGAAAAACCCAACGCGGAGACGGCAGTAGTCACTACTGTTTCCGGGTCTGGAGGACGAGGAGGGCGCGGCGGAGGCCGCGGGCGTGGCCGTGGGACATCAAGGGTCCAAGGTAGAGGAGAGCAACAACCAGGCAAAACCTACACTTGGGCCGACATCGCCAATAACCCATGTGTGCATCACTTGGACGCCAATGGGGCTCGTCCCACACAAACGCTGAATGTCGTTTTAACGACGACATCAAGAGAGATGATACCGCGGGCTACAAAGCTAAGCGGAAGAAGGGAAAGAAAAATCCCGAAAAAGACAAAGAGACCAAGGAAGATTCCGACATGGAGGAAGCCGACGCTTCAAATCCCAAGTCGGAAGGGAAGAAAACTTTTCCTACCAAGAAGGACACTTACGTCACCTTCCTCGGATCTCAACCAACAAAGGTCAAGAAAGTAGTTCTCCACGAGCTCAACGCAACAGTTCCGGCTGTCCCTCAGTATTTGGACTGGTCGGAAGTGGCAATAACGTTTGACCGCGCTGATCATCCGCCTAAACTACACAGGCGAGGAAAATACGCCTTAATCGTCAATCCACTTATTGACGGTTATGGTTTCTCCAAGACCCTCATGGACGGTGGTAGCAGCATCAATATTCTCTATGTAGAAACGCTATGCCGGATGAAGATCTCGGGAACACAGCTTAACCATAGCTCTGTGATTTTTCACGGAGTTGTCCCAGGAAGACAAGCTAACACCCTACGAGAGATCACTTTGGATGTTACTTTTGGAACACCAAAAAATTATCGAACGGAGGCACTTTCCTTCGAAGTGGTCCCGTTCAAGAGCGCATACCACGCTATATTCGGACGCCCGGCTTACTGGGCTTTTATGGCTCGTCCATGTTACATTTACAATATGATGAAAATTCCAGGTCCCAACGGCATGATCACCATCAGGGGAGACTCGAAGAAAGCACGAGAGTGCAAGGATGGAAATGCCGCCTTTGCCGAAGCCGTGCTGCACGCCCAGGAGTACTAGGAGATCAAGAAGAGCATAGATCCGTCCGAGATGCCCGGGACGAAGAAGGAGGTGACAAAGCCAAATCCAGAGTTCAAGGCATCAGAAGAGACGAAGACGACGCCATTGAAGGATGATGACCCCTCCAAGGTGACCCAGATAGGCGCAGGCCTAAGTAGCGCATAGGAAAGCGCGCTCGTCAAGTTCCTCCGAGCAAATCAAGATATCTTCGCATGGCAGCCATCTGACATGACCGAAGTACCTAGGGAACTTGCCGAGCACTCTCTAAATGTAAACCCGAACACTAAACCCGTCAAATAGTCCTTATGACAGTTTGGTGATGAAAAGCGTAAGGCAATAGCTAAGGAACTAGCGCGGCTCGAGTTAGCCGGATTCATAGAAGAGGTCATCCATACTGATTGGTCGGCCAACCCTATAATGGTCCCTAAAAAGAACACCACTGATTTAAGGGTGTGTTGATTATACTGCCTTGAACAAGGCTTGTCCAAAAGATCCGTTCGCTCTGCCTAGAATTGATCAAGTTATCGATTCTACGGCAGGCTCGGAACTCCTCTGTTTTCTCGACGCATATTCCGGTTATCACCAAATCCGGATGAAGGAATCTGACAAAATCAAGACTTCATTCATAACCCCTTTCGGAACCTTCTGTTATGTTACGATGCCCTTTGGGCTGAAGAACGCAGGAGCTACGTACGAGCGCACGATGCAGCGTTGCCTCCATGATCAACTCGGACGCAATGTACATGCATACGTGGATGATATCGCGGTCATGTCCAAAAAGAAGGAAACATTGATTTCCGACTTAGAGGAGACTACAACATCATGCTTAACCCGAAGAAATGCTTCTTTGGAATACCAGCCGGAAAATTGTTAGGTTTTATCGTGTCTCAACGAGGCATAGAGGTGAACCGTGACAAGATCAAGGCTATTCTCAATATTTCCAGGCCAACTCGCCTGAGGGACGTACAAAGATTAACTGGTGGCATTGCTGCGGTCAGTCGATTTGTAAGCCGGCTTGGTGAAAGAGCCGCACCATTATACAAACTCCTGAAGAAAACCAAGGATTTTGTCTGGACTGACGAAGCTGAAGCTGCACTACAAGACCTGAAGAAAGTACTCTCATCTGCTCCTATCCTTGCAGCGCCGGAACCTTAGGAACCGATGTTGCTTTACATCGCTGCGACAAATAGGGTTGTCAGTATAGTTATGGTAGTGGAGGGACCAGAAGAAAATCAGGAACACCTGGTGCAGCATCCGACGTACTTTGTCAGCGAGGTCCTGACAGAATCAAAACAGCGGTATCCGCACTATCAAAAGCTGGCTTACGGTGTTTTTCTAGCATCTCGTAAGTTACGACACTATTTTCAGGAGCACCCAATTACCGTGGTGAGCAAAGCTCCCATGAGAGATATAATCAACAATAGCGATGCCACATGACGCGTCGCCAAATGGGGCATAGAGCTTGCAACTTTTGATATTGAGTACAAACCCCGGACAGCAATCAAATCCCAGATCCTTGCCGACTTTGTCGCTGATTGGACAGAAACCAAGGAGAATATGGTCCTACCTGAGTCGGAATATTGGACCCTTTTTTTCGACGGGTCCAAGGCTCGGGGGGCTCGGGGGCTGGCGTGGTGCTCAAATCACCCCAAGGAGATAAACTTTTATACGTGTTGCAGATCCACTTCACAGCGACAAACAACATTGCCGAGTATGAAGCACTGCTACATGGAATCTAGATCGCTAAGGATATTGGCATCCGACATTTGATGTGTTACGGAGATTCGGATCTTGTTGCTCAGCAAGTCTCGTATGTTTGTAATGCAAATAAGCACATGGCAGCATATAAAGCTGTCATGGATGATCTATCTAAATCGTTCGAGGGGTTTGAAGTTCAACACATCCCTCGAGTAGAAAACGAGGAAGCAGATGCACTATCTCGAATAGGCTCTGCACGGAAAGAGGTTCCGGATGGCGCATTTTTAGAGCACCTCAAAGTTCCCTCGATAAAGGGAGTAGATGAGGATTATCCGACCAAATCCGACTCACCTTTAATAGCAGTTCTGGCTGTAATTCCCAGCGGGACTCGACCCTACCTTGATTACTTGGTAGATGGCAAATTACCCGAAGACAAGGTGCTGAGCCGGCAGATTATCCGACGAGCAAAAGCCTATACTATTGTTAAAGGTGAGCTCCATAAACGGAGTGTTTCTGGGGTTTTTCAGCATTGTGTATCTCTGAAAGAAGGAGTGGAAATCTTAAGAGAAATCCACGAAGGTGAGTGTGGTCACCACGCTGCAGCCAAATCTTTAGTGGAAAAAGCTTTTCGACATGGTTTTTTCTGGCTTACAGCTCAGGCAGATGCCGAACGATTAGTCAAGACATGCAAAGACTGCCAAAAGTACGCCAAGCAAGCTCATGTTCCGGCTGATCGGCTGCGAACAATACCTATAACATGGCCTTTTGCGGTCTGGGGGCTTGATATGGTAGGACCTTTTAAACGAGCTCCAAGTGGATTTACTCACCTCTTAGTGATGGTGGATAAATTCACGAAATGGATCGAGGCTAAACCTGTCACTAGTTGTGATGGAGCAACAACCAAAAGATTTGTCGAGAATGTTATAATCCGGCATGGTTATCCGCATAGCATTATCACGGACAACGGGAGTAACTTTTCCATGGGAGAGTTGGCTGAATTCTGCAACGAGCAAAATATCCGGCTTGACATTGCGTCAGTTTCACATCCACAGGCTAACGGACAAGTCGAAAGAGCAAATGGTTTAATTCTACAAGGCTTGAAACGAAGACTCGAGGCACCACTGAGACGTGCTGCGGGGGCTTGGGCAGAGGAACTACCCTCTGTAATTTGGAGTTTGCGAACAACTCCGAACATGTCAACAGGATATACACCTTTCTTCTTGGTCTATGGCGTAGAAGCTGTTCTTCCTAGTGATTTGATTCATACTTCTCCTAGAGTGTCCGCGTATATCGAAGAGGATGCCGAGATTTCTCGACAAAATGATCTCGACTTAGTCGAAGAAGTTCGCGTCGTTGTTGAAATGAGATCTACAGCCTATCAGCAGAAGTTACGCAAGTATCATAGGCAGAGAGTCCGAACTAGATCCTTCAATAAAGGTGATTTGGTTCTCCGGCTTGTGCAACAAAGAAAGCACAAACTTTCCCCCATATGAGAAGGGCCCTTTTTAGTTAGTCGAGTATTGCACAATTGGTCGTACTACTTAACTGACATGAGGCCAGTCAAAGAAAGACCTGCTACTAAGAAGAGAAAGAGAGCTGGAGGCAGTACAAATCCAAATGAGTTAGACAGACCGTGGAATATTGCTCAGCTACGTCTCTTTTATTCTTAGTTTATCTTTCTTTGTAATCATACATATGTACATGCTCTGTGAGAAATAAAAGTTTTGGTTACCTCAAAGTTTTCTTGAGATGTTTTTTACCATCTTATTTCCTAATGATCATGTCATAGTCGAAAATCCCAGAATGCTTGAAAGTACTTTATGCTCATATTCGTTCTGGTTTAGATTTCCGATTCTAAAACTGCTACCTTCGGGTATAACTCTAAAAAAAATCTAGTCTTTACTTGGGTTATTTGTCTGATTGCGGGATGCGGGTATATTCCGAGTAGTGAATTGTTGGTACTGGAAGCCAGCTTTGTTTCCGAGTTTAAACTGGTTTAGCAATTGAGCTCCGTTGCTCGGCAAAGTTTCCGGCTGAAGGTTTAGCCGGCTCACGAAAGGGACAAGGCGGAAAGCCAGATAAACGATAAGTAGAGGCGGAAAATTCTAAGTGCTTATGGAAACATTTCAGGCACGCAAATAATCTAAGACAAAAATTGCTGAATAGATAAAAAACTTAGCACTAGCAAAAGTCATAGTACTTAATTTTACAAAACGCATCATGTCTTTCCAGAATAATACATAGTTTTCTGATCTATGATGCAGGAGGAGATGAAGGAACCGTCGGATCGCTGGTTACTTCGCCTTGATATCGTGCCGAGATGTCCGGATCCGAGGTGGTCCGTTCATCGTCGGAAACTTCTTCAGCGTCTTCTGGAGGAGGTGGCGGAGTATCCACGCGGGTGAAGAAGGGCGTCTCGTAGCTGGTCAGATCAGCTACGTGGCACCCATATCCGGCACAAGAGTGCATGATGGCTTCAAGGTCTTGCTCCTGGTCATCTTCATCTACTTTGCAGTACCCTCTGGTCACTTGCCATATCTCCATGTTCCCATGGTGGCTCATGACCATGGTGAGAGCGTTCTGCGCAGCAGTCCGCGCGTAGGACATGTTCCAGTCCCGAATGAGCTACGGCATCTCCTTGGCCTTCTCCCGCACCTGGAAGTCCGACATGCTTGGCATGTCCGGAATCCTGAGAGATTCGCCAATGTCCTCAAGGGACTGGCGGTAGTCATGAAGAAGATCACCGACTTGGGTAAGCCGGTGAGTGCGGGGTTCGGACGAGGAGGAGTCCGTCAAGTTCAGAGGACCTATACACAAAACAAGTTAATGAAATTCCGACATTGATGAAAGTTGAAGAAATGATAAGTCAGATAAATGGAACATACCAAGAATGACGTCGTCAATCTTGGCTTTCTCCTCCCGGAGACTCTAGAGTTCAGCCCGGAGCGCCTGGGAGATATCCTTTTCTCTGCCAACCTCATTTTTGAGGTCCGAGATAACCTTATCTTGAGCGGCAATCTTGAGATCGCGCTCTTCAGTGGCCATGGAGGAGGACTCAAGGACTTGAGCTATGCTCCTTTCATGATCCGCCTTGAGCTTATCCAGCTCTTGGCGAAGTCCCTTGTTCTCCACCACCAAGGTCTTGAGGTTCTCGGCCTCTTCAATCATAGCGATGGATTGTTTCACCAACGCTGTAAGAAAAGAACAAAAGTTCAGAAAATTTCGACATTGAAAAAAGTAAAAGACAAGGTTTGAATCTCGCAATGTTTACCTTCGGCTTCATCCTTGGCTAACTTGAGCTTAGCATTTTTAAGCCGGAGAGCTTTGATTTCTCTCCGCTTATCACAGTCATTTTTTAACAATTCCTGGTTATAGGAATACACTTTCTATAAGTCAGAATACCCAAAGTCAGAAAGCTACTTAAGACTCGGGCTAATATTTTTTGCTAAATATCAGCACGAGCCTTGGGGGCTACACTAGTTCATTCTTTGGCATCCTAGTGAAAGCATAAACCCGGATTTCTATATCCTACTTCATGCTTGGGGGCTAGAGGATATGATATAACATAAGGTAAAAAACAAGAGTTGGAATTCTGACTTACATATTGTTCGCGGGTGAGTTTGTCTAATCCCGCATTCACCTCAGCTGCCACCTTCTCGGCGAGAGTAAGAGGAATTACTAGGGCTGTTGGAAGCTCGCCAGTCCTGGTCCTCTCGTCGCGAAGGCGGACTTGGGCGAGAAGGTCAGAGAACTTGACGTCCTCTGCTTCTTGCGCTTCCTCTTCAGGGGATAGATGGCTTTTGTCCACGACTTGCCTGGCCAGCCGCTGGATCTCCTCTGCAGACTTCCGGGATAAGCCAAACTTGGCAAGTCCGGGATTGCTAAGGAGGTTGTCAGCGAAGACTTCAGCCGAGGGATCATTACCCGGAGAGGGTTCACCCTTATCTTGAGCTGATGCACCCACGGTGACGTTAGTGTGCGATCCAAGGATCACATGCGCCGTTGGAGGAGCCGGATCTTCTGCAACAACCGGAGAAGGAGTAATCGCCGGTGTTGCAGAAGGTTGAGGGGCAGGAGTCGGAGGAGCCGTGGCAGGGGAAGCTATGGTAAGCTTCGTCTGTCGCAGGGGCTTTGCAGGAATCCCCTTCCCCTTACCCTTGATGAGAGGCTTTGCTCTAAGAATGTAGTAAAGTCGGAAATATTACATCTCAGAAAGAAATTCGAGAAAGGTACAAAGGCGGAAATTGTGAATGAAAGTTACCTCTTCACAACAGGCACTTCCTTTGTGCCAACAACCACTGTCGGAGCTTTCCGCTTCTTGAGCGCAAGGTCCGACAATGGGACCACTTCAGTCTCCTGAGAAAACTCAGGAGGATATCCTTCGAGTGGAGCAAGCTCCGACTCGGGGAGATCAGCAAGCTGAAAATAAGAAAACATATCAGCATTGCAGTATATAACTTAAAATATTGAAACACGTAAAAGGTGTACTGATGGAAGCTTACCGCTACCACGGGGTTTTCCGCCGTGTGCATGTCCAAAGAAATCTGAGGAATTTTCCTCTCGATCCGCTCCTTGATCAGCCATTTGATCTGGCTTATGTAACCTTGGGTGGTGTAGGCTTTGGGGCTGATGCGAAGAGAGTCTTTTTTGGAAGACGTGATGAAGTGCATAAGTCTATCCCTGTGGTACTGAAGTGGCTGGATCCGACGTGCGACCCAACACTAGACTAAGTCGGATCCTCTCAGACCCTTGTGCTTGATAAGATATTCGATCCGCCTCTTAGCGAGGATCAGATCGTCGGTGAGAGTCGGAGCGGCCTCATCCCAGGAAGGCTGGGCTGTGGCGGCTCTATCGACAAAAGCCGGCAAAGCAGTGACTTTGCGGGAGCCGAAATATCCCTATGATAGAAAAAAGTGGCTGGCCACTGTTTGACCGAGTCACTGGCAGAAATTTTGGGATATGCCCGGTCTCGTCTAACAGAAAAACTAATGGTACCAGTGATATAAGGAACACCGGCAGTAATGGAATTTCTTCGGACATGGAAATAGTACCGGAAGAGAAGCAAGCTCGGCCTAATGCCGAGAAAGCCCTCGCAAAGCGCAGCATATGCGCTCATCTCTAGAAGAGAATTGGGAGGAAGATTATGGAGTTGAACTCCATAGTGGTCAATCACCTCGGAGAAGAACTCCGAGGGAGGAAAGGACAAACCTCGGTCTAGATGGGTGCCGAAGTGGACGCGCTCGCCCTCGCGTGGATTGGGGACGGTTTCGCCGAAACCGCTCCGCCAGTTGCCGGCTGCGAGAAACCCCTCCTTCTCCATGTTTTTGAGGCCGTCGTCGTCGAGGGCGCAGGGGATCTAGATTCCCCAGAAGCTCTCTTTCTCCGCAGCTGCTTCCGCCGCCGCCGCCGCCAGAGAGGAAGAAGAAGATGAAGCCATTTTCTCTTCGGTGGAAACGGGTGACCTTAAAGTGGCGGCGCTAGGAGCTCTGTGGGAAGAGGATGAAAAGGCTCTGGGCGCGCTGGAGGATTGGGAAGAAAGGAACGGCGAAGGACTGGTGGAGAGGAGAAGAAGAAATCTAAACCCCTTATATCCACCTACCTGCGCCAAGATTCGTGCAAACGCTACAGTTTAATTGCCACGCGTCGTGGAAAGAACTAAGAAGGGCCTGCGCGGTGATTGCGTCGCCTTGATCTCCACGCACGCATTGAAACAGCGCCTCGGTTCCACGATCCGCGGACCCACCAACGGTCATGTTGACGGAACGTTTGTCAGATGATGTGACTGGACCATGCTTGTGTCAGGCGGCGTTAGAGACCAAGTTCCGGCTTAGTTTAAAAGCAAGCTGGAAAATCCGAGTAACTAATTGAAAGGTCCGACTTACTTTTAAGACCCGGATCGTATTTTTTGTTGTGAAGTTTCAGGAACCCTTCAAGATTCTGCAAGCCGAAGATCAAGCTAGACGATGATAAAATTCAACTTTGGATCTTAGAGGCCTCCGGGGGCTACTGTTGGGGATATACTTTCCGGGTATCCTCACAGATCCTCACTAACTAGGGTGGCCCACTTCGGGTTAGAGCTTTGCTTCACGGGCGGCCCAGTTAGGGAGAGAAGACGGAGTCCAATCTGACTACGGGAAGGCCCAGAAGACTTACCGACTTAGGCCCATAATGTTACTTGTAGTTCAAGATGTACTCTGTAACCAACTCTTAGTCGTAGCCGGATTGATCTCTCCTGTAAACCCTAGGCCGGATATCTATATAAGCCGTCCTAGGGAGAGCCTTTAGGGAAAGACCACCAGACACCTCAATAGTCTACAATCTCAACTCGCACAGGCGAAACCCTTGTAACCCATATTCCGGCTCTGCCGTATTACCAGATTGCTAGCAGGAGTAGGGTCCGTCCAAAGCCGGCGGATTCGAACCTGGGTAAACTTGTGTGCTCACCGTCCCGGAACACCGTACGTCTCACACCCCTCTCTCCCGCACGCCTTGAGGACCCCCTCATGGTGTACTTGTCCTCAAGCCGACGACAATAATGCACTGATGGCCGTGACGATCAGGGGAGGTGAAGAGGATAGGGATCATGCGATTACTAAAATTGTGTAGGGGATGACAATTTTAGTGGAGACCAATTATAAATTGATCTCTTATTATAAACTTAGTCTAGATGTTTGTTTGCATATATCTCATTAGATCATGGCCTATCCGATTGAGGTCCTTTGCGACCATGGGAATATATTGCTTAATTTGGAACTTAGCAAAAGGGTCCAACTTCATAGATTAATACCCACGCCTGAGGGATATCCTAGTAAAAGGTGATCTTCTCTTCTTGATACAATAACCATTAGGAGATAATTCAATGACTCCGGAATGTTTGGAAAAACACTTAGCGATCTTGCATTAGAGTTAAGAACTCTTAGAAGGGCTTGATTGCAAAAGGAGGTCATGGATGAAAAAGGTATATGTTTGATATACAAAATTATAAATGTGGTTCTTGCAAAACTCGTTGTAGTTTGCAAAGTATTTGATACTTGTCCTGCTTTGTGAAAACAGGATGATCTGCTTGAGAATTGCTGGATTTGAGGCAATGTGGCTTGATGACGGCAAGTAAAACAGTTTATGGCCAACATCACCTTTTCCTCAAAGTTTGTCATTTTGATTAGTGGACTTGATATAATTTGTAATCCGTGTTTGTGTGTCTTGCTTTTGGCGAGACGATTATTCATATGAACGAGTTACAAGCCCGTTGTACTATTCTTATGAACAATACCATCCTAGTCACATTACGATTACAAACAAGTTATTCTCATCACTATGTTAATGATAATAGTTTAAACATTTATAAAGGTTTAGAATGTTAAAAGATATCTAAAGTTTAATAATGAAATGACACTACAGTTTAAGTCATTTTGGTTATTGCAGGTTCTTTATGAAAGATCGGGGTCCTAGATGCTTAATCTAGAGACTTTGCAAAACCATGCCTCTTGGGCAGAATGACTAAAACTCCGCATTCTAGTAAAACGGTTATATGCGAAGAAATGTTGAATCTTATACATCGTGATGTATCGTATTTTCAACAAAAAGTGGAAATCATTAGTTAATTGTGGACTTAAGTGAATAAGCGTATTTACTTAATGAAACATAAGTTTGAAATGATTTGAATTGTTCAAATGAGTTCATAACTAAATGGGATATTGAATTAACAAGAATTAACAAGTCTCTTCGATTTGATTGACATGACTGAAGTATTCAAGTTAAATTTAGCATAAAAGGGACTTGTGAAAGATGTTTCACAAATTATGATAATTGGATGAGTTCAAACTATGTTGAAATGTCTAAACATCATAATCATTTTGTATTAGATACATATTATCTCTTATCGGGATTATATTTTGTCATTTAGAGTTAGAGATCGAAATAAGCAAACACTCATTTGAAATACAAAGGAACATCCAAAAGATTCGTGGAAACAACACCATAAGTGTTATGGCACGTTCGAGTTTCTGGAGATTTCAATAAATCGAAATCGTGGCGAATAAACAAGTCTTTGTAGAGCATTCTTAGGAAGCTATGAATGCATCTTCCACAAGGGGAAAAACTATTATTGTCCAAAGTCAACGTGTCTTAATGAAGATACATGTTGAAGAAAGTAAAAGATAAAAACAAGGTATTTGACCTTGCCCCTGAATTGTTGAGTGGCCAGTGGAATTTGTTTCGTGAATCCAAACTCTACAAATAGAGGAGAAACTATTGATAATGATCATAAAGTTTTAGTAAATACTTTTACTAAAAGAAAGTAGGATTCAACCATATATTCTACAAGATTGTGGAATTATAGTTGATTCACTTGTCATGTTTTGAACAAGACATACCTACAAATTACAAAGAAGCGTGATGGACCTAAGTACGAGAAATGAACAGTCATTGAAATCTCGTTAGTGGAATTCTCAAATTGATAATGATCAAAGAATTTTGGAATGTCCAAGATTATCGAGAGGACCTGGATTTGAGTGGGAGCAAATCAACTTGGCTAATTCATAATATGTAGCTGACATATTTTGAGTGGGAGCTAAGTGAAATCCCTGGATCTCAAACATGAATGTCATATTTGAGTGGGAGCGTGAAATCATTTTGTGATATGTGGACGACATATGTGAATGATGTGATTGGTGTTAATAATATTTAAGTTAGATAAATAAGGATGAAGATGAAGTTATTAAACAATGAGATCTATTGAGATAGATTCGTGAGTTTAATAAACACTAAATGTCGAATGCTTCTTGGACTTGATTCTGAAAGATGTTCAGAATGTCCTAAGCAAGATTCTGAAGAAGTTCAGAATGGAACAAGGTGAGAAAGTATTTCTTACTATATGAAGCATTGAGTTAGTATTGCAACTATAGTGGAAAGAAAGAGATGTGTTGGATATCCTATGCCTCAGTCATAGGTTCTTCCATATAACCATGTTGTATACTCGACGTAATATGACCCGAGGTTCTGGTTGATAGGACAAAGTCTTAACTATAAGAACGTGTCTTTAAGTGATTCCTGAGTTGATCACTGAACCAGAATTAAGTTTGTACTTAAGTAGCAAGAAGCAATGTTAGTGGCATAGTTGCATTTCATGCACTAGGATCCACATAGATATAGAAGTATAAAGGCTGCATCTAATGTGATGTATAATGTTATGGCGGGGCTAGTTCGCTTTTAACGTAGAATGATGTCTCCCAGGGCCTAGTGCCCATGCGAAAGCCCTTGAGGTTGATCTAACTTCACTGTAAGCTCCTGGAATCCGGCCTCGTTCTGCTGCCATGACTATAATATATACACAAAGGATAGCAAAGTGTGTTTCGAAGTTTAGATGAGAACGGTGCAAACGACCGTCATTATAAACACTAGAAACAAAGTCTCACTTTATTGCCAAACAAATACTTTGACCCATTATACGATAATGGTGTGAATGTCAAAGTAGAAACATTGGTATAGGTGTGGTATGAAACAACCAAGTACCTAGTAGCCTCTATTCATACTAGTTCGTTGGTCATGAAGATGATCTGGCTTTCAAGATCATGGGCATTTATGCCAACTGACGACGAGATCATATCATTGGAGAATGATGTGATTGGACATTCCTCGAAGGATTGCAACACGATCAAGTCATATAGTTCATTGTTGCAACAGCTGTACCTAGACTCCGTCTCCTTAGACCGTGAGCTCAAATTACTCACTGTTTCCCGAGGCTGCTTAGACTGCATCAAGCGCCACTTAGTAATACAGTGGTTATAAAGGTGTACGTTGGGTATTTCGAAGGAACAGTAGATGACATGTGACTGCAAGACCAGGATTTGTTCACCCACATGACGGGTAAATATACATACGGATGGCTTGGTGAGATTACATCCATAAATGTTGCAACATGTGACTAGGTCACGGGGATGTAATATCACGGTAACAAGAAAATAGAACTTGTTGTGAACGAGATTGAAAAAGGTATGTGATACCAATGATTGGACCTTGCACAAGTTGTATCGAGAAACAAAAGGAAGAGGATGCTACATTTAGCGGTTCAAACGACATTGTCATTAGGAATGCATAGGGGTCAAATGGACATCCCTGGTCCCTCTACTGATCATTGATACAGATCATGTCTAGAGCATTCCCGAGCTGTGAGAGGATACACTTAAGGGTACGACGAGAGCGATCATTCGTAAGACGGAATCATAGCAGAGAAAGAGAGAAAGCCGGAATCGTTCCGCGGAGAGATCCGAAGTTGTTTGGAGAAAGAATAAAGGAAAAGACCGGAAAAGTGTTTTCGGATAAATGAGAATTTAAATATATATTCATTATATGTTAATTGTGAATTAATATATTCTAAATAATATTTAGATTAAGATTTATAAAGGCAACTTTTATATTAGGCCAAATCCCAAAGGGAAAAGGCCTAGAAATAAAACTGCAGAAAAAGAAATGGAAAAAGAAAAACAGCCAGTCCAAGTGGGTGCCGGGTAACGGCCGCCGCACTGGGCGGCAAGCAGCAAGCCGCCGCGCCGGGCCTGCTCGACCTGGCCCACGCGCGCGCCAGGGAGCTGGGCTGCCGGGGCGAGTTGGCCCACGCGGGCGGTGCGGGCCGAGCTGGGCCGCGGGAGCCAGCAGGTCGGCGGTGTGGCTAGCCCACCCGGGCTCGCCTCACCAGGCCGCCGCCACGGGCAGCCAGCGGGTGCGGAGTGGGCCGCGCAAGGCCCACCCGGCCAGGCGTTGTGCTGCTATCTACAGCTCACTATTGATATGGGCGGTTGATAGCCTGTTGGCTGTTTGGGCTACCCAGATTCGGCCCATCCTGCCAGGACAAATTTTTCTGTATTTTTCCTTTGCCTATTAGTCCCACATGGCTAACCTAATGGGGAGGGCACAACCCCTCCGCCTATATAAAAGGGTGCCCTTGGGTGGGATTAAACACACAATTTGAGAAGTCGTTTGGTTGACTTTCTCCCTCTCTCTCTCTATACCTTGTGACCATGGTCCCAAGTCTGGGCTGTGCGATTGAGGCACACTTGCAGTATGCCGTTGCGCTGCAGGGATTCCTTGCCGGATATCAACTTCCACACTCCCAGCGGGATTGGGGAGCCGGAGGTCTCATCGTGCACCGGTTGTGTATGAAGACACGAGGCGCAACACTTGGGGCGCTTAAATGTCGTGACCCGGAGCTGTTGCATGATGAAGATCAAGAAGGAGCAAGGGGTGACCTGCGAGGAGCTTCGCGACCTTGAGGTCGGCTACGAGTACGACTACATCAACCACGTTCCCCGCGGAACATTAACCGCGTACGGTCTACAAGGGTATGTATTCTATACGCATCGGCCGTTACCGCATTACTACATAGATAGATCCTAGGCAGTCTTTGGGGTTCCCACGTAGGAAATTTTTTGTTTTCTGCTGCGATCCCCAACAACCCGAGATAAGAACTACTCTACACATGAGAATGCTGCGCAATCGACAATAAAAATTTAACCGCATCATCAACTCTATCATGTAAGTTCGGAGTTAATCTAGATACACTCGTTTTACATAAGATAAAAACATCTTATATTATGAGATGGAGGGAATAGGTACGAGTGTTCTAGTATTTCACGAACCGCCATTACTGCCGCGGGACAGGGATGATGGATGCGCCACCGCCCTATAGAAGGTTGCCACGCTGATCTCGCCGCCACCTGTAGAGGACGGAGCCAAGGAGCTAGTCAGGAACAATATGGAGCGAGAGGGCAGGGGCGGTAGTGGATGGGAAGAAGGGACTGAGTAAAATAGGCTATGTGTGCATGGGGGGAGGCCGGTGAGGGAGTTAAATCCAGCTTGTCTCGGAAGGAACGCGCTGCCACGTGCACCGACGTGTGCAAAACTCCCTCCCTCTTCTGCGACAGCTACTAACTGTAGTACTCCAGCTATCTTCATCGAGTTCTCTGGTACTAGTAGACCTTTACTACTTACTATTACTAGGTAGACCAGAAGAAGAAAAAACTAGATTAGCACACTATCGTATAGCATTGCCTTGTCAAATCACTAGCGATGCCATGATGATCGACATGTTTTTACTGGTAAACTTGGAAACATCGTGTTCCTTCCACCGCATGCAGTTTTTGAGCGAAGTACCAGCATGTCCGACTTACCTATAGTAGCTTGTTACAGGACCCAAACTGCAGTGAAGAAGAAATAAAACTATAGACCTGCTAGGAGTAATACTAATAGTACTACTAGTATACAACATTCTGGAAGTAACTATGTAGTAGTAGTAGAGTACAACTGTACTCCTAATAAGGTTCTTTTACGAGCTTAGTGAAACATACATACTTGAGAAACTACCAAGTGTACAAAAGGGGTTTGGTCATACGGAGTATTTTATAAGCCAGACCGGGTGCAAAACTAAATGATGAGTACTCGTACATCAGCTAAACTAGCCAAAAGAAAGAGTTCAATAGAAGGCTGAGACCAAATGAGTTATCCTTGAACAGGATCGTTCCACTCCAAGGCATTTGAGAATCTTGGGATGAACCAAAGCGGAGTCTCCGACCATATCCAGCTAGTGTTGGTGTGGAAACCAACAGTTGTGTCACTATTCAGACTGAAGTGGAAAATTTTAGGATGCATCATGTACTGTAGCCAATTTCTTGGTGTAATGTGTAAACATAGTTCCTTCTCGTCAGATGTCCTGGTGGATCATTTGCATATCCTACTACAATGTTAATCGGATAGTTCATGCTAAGGAAAAGAGAATATGATCCAAGGTCAGTTACCATTTTCCATTGGTTAGCTATAGTTAACTGGCTTGTGTCCATCGAGAACACCATGCACTCAAACCTAGAAGGATAGGTGTGGACAGTGCGACCATAGTGAACAACACTAGTATCATCAGCAATTGCATTGCTCGATACACCATATGTATAGACGAGAAGAAGTCTTGAACCGTTGGCAGATCTTGCTAACCACCACCTACCAAGATCATTCTCCTCAGCAAACCCACGTGTTAGGTAAAGCACATCACGTGGTGACAGGATAAGGAAAGGACCTTCAAAGGGAAAGAAAATGTAACATGGAAATAATACTGATATTAATCTGACATTGTAGAAGTTGATATACACTACTATTTTCAAAAATCTTGATCATACTTAAGATGTTTTATTGCGTTAAAAAATGCCTACATAGGGAGATGCTATGGAAATTCTCCTTCTTTTCAAAATGGGGATATGCTATGGAAATTCTCCTACAGACACGGTTTGATTCATAGGATCAAAGGAAATAGGAAATAATCCTATAGGATCTTGCAATGTAAAGTTCATAGGGAAAAAAGTAAGGTTCGGTCCTACAAGATTTTGGTGTGTTATTATGTTATGTTATGTTATTTTATCTTACCACTATATAGCGTATGAATAACTTTGAATATTAACTGTTGGATCAGGACTTGTGAATCCCAAAATTGCCAGCCGTTGAATCTTCTTTTCCATTCTAGCATCTACTTGAAGATTCTATTGATAGTCTTTAGCACAATGAATGCTATGCACAATCCTCAAAACACACTTCTCCATCATTCTAGAATCTTCTCCTTCATTTCTCAAGACCATGTTAACAAAATTTACAAGTAGTAGTACCTAATAAATGTTGACTTCTACATGATACAAAATACAAGAACTAAATATGCACCCATACTTTATAGATGTCGATCAAATTTCTAATTTTTTGAGCTTTACCTAGTATTATAATTCTACATAGTGATGACATGTTATATGTCTAGTATCTGAGTCTCACATAAGTACTACTAGTAGATACCATATTTTCCATGGATATACTAGTACTAGGAGACAAGGCAATACTATAAACAAAACTCAATCCTATGAATCAAATTACTTTTATGTAAGAAAACTTAGTAAGGATTGCATTCCTCTAAAATTCCTACAAATCAAAGAGGCTAAAATTCCTATGAAATTCCTACTAACCAACAAAAGTTCAGAAAATAGCTTAGATCGATTTAGGAATAATATCTGGGTCTCACATAAGTACTACTAGTAGATACCATATTTTCCATGGGATGTACTAGGAGATAAAGCAATACTATCAGCAGAACTCAATCATATGAAACAAACTACTTATATGTAAGAAAACTTCCTAAAGATTACATTCCTCTGAAATTCCAAGGGAATTCCTTCGAATAAAAGAAGCTAAATTTTTTATGGAATTCCTACTAACTAATGAAAGTTCAAAAATTTTATCTTATATCGATTCAGGAATAAAGCTAATAAAATACGTAGGGAGGAGAATTTACCAAGTTCTAGAGGCTTCCATGCATAAACACAGTCGTTCTCGGTCATGGTGAACACACGATCATGCTGGATAATAGCATTGTAGTATTTGAAGTAGCCCTGGAACTCGTTCACACAAATTGACCATCCATGGCTATCATTCCTCTTAAGGACAACAATCTTGAATTCGAAAATGGCGACAATAGAGAAATCTTTATATCCCCCAGCAGCTGTCTGAACTTGGAAAATGACTATCTTCTACAGTTTAGTACATCGACCTTCATCAGCATCATCCTGGAATGTAAGTGCAGAACCTTCGGTTGGTTCAAACCCCGACACTTGAGGAATAACAATCTTGTGACGAGTGTACATGTTGACAAGGTCCCACCTGAAATCGGGCTCAACTGTGATGATCCAATCTCCATTGCCGCCTGCTCGCTGCTCATCAAAACCATTTGGCATCATAACATCGGAGGAGAACCTGTCTAGTGGCGTCAGCTTGCACGGGCTGCCAACCACTTTGAAGCAGTCTTTGGATTCCTATGGTCTCACCGTCGGGTGAGAATGAAGAACACATGGGAGGCCAAACATATGATAAGAATGTGTAGTTCCGCTCTCTTTTACTGATTGAAGAATATGTTTAGACGAACCGACGAGGCTAGCAGCGGTGGTGGTGTCGCAATGGTTGATGAGTACTTGAAGGGGGCCTTCGGTGAACACCTTTTGAAACTGCTCAGGATCTTTACTGACCTTGATCGATGTAACACACCATCCACTAGGCCCATGGGGTGTCACTCCTGGCAGCCTAATAGGATATCTAGACTGGCCCCACAAACCAACACTAGTCTTTTCTGCACACTTTGTCCTCACTCGTGTGCACCTGGTACCCACTTCCCGGCCGGTCACCCATCCTAGAATTGCTCTAGGCCAAGCACGCTTAACCTTAGAGTTCTTTTCGAATGAGCTTCCGGAAAAGAAGTTACAACTTGTTGGTATGAGTATTCTACCAATCCTATTAAGCCATGTGCCTGGTCTCACATACACCCACCCTTTAGAAGATCGATGTCCTCATCGATCAAGCACACCCTAGGAACGTTCCCTCTTGGCACGTGTTTGTGCATCCAGTGCCGGCACATGTGCCATGCCGTGTCCACTCCGGGCCACATGCGCCATGCTCCACATGTCCCGCCACTGACCCGCACACACCCGTTTAACCGTGAGGTCGGCTCTAATACCACTTTTAACACCCTGTCCACTAGGCCCATGGGGTGTCACTCCTGGCAGCCTAATAGGATATCTAGACTGGCCCCACAGACCAACACTAGTCTTTTCTGCGCACTTTGTCCTCACTCGTGTGCACCCGGTACCCACTTCCCGGTCGGTCACCCATCCTAGAATTGCTCTAGGCCAAGCACGCTTAACCTTAGAGTTCTTTTTGAATGAGCTTCCGGAAAGGAAGTTGCAACTTGTTGGTATGAGTATTCTATCAACCCTATTAAGCCATGTGCCTGGTCTCACAATCGATCTCACCATGGAAGGAGGCTACAAATGGTGTTTTGGGGGATTTCTTTGGGGTAGAGTGGGGGAGGGAAGATCGTTGGCGGGAGCTAGCGGTTAGGGTCAGATGGAGAAGACAAAGGCTGATGGTGCGTAGTATTACTAGTACTGTAGAAGGTGTGTGAGTGGGGGAGGGGGGTGGGGCTCCAATTGAGGCTAGTTGCACAAACCTCCAACAATTAGAGCCGTAGTTGCAAGGAGCTACAACTATTAAGCCCGGGGTATGTCAGAAATAATGTTAAGAGGGATAATCGAGAAATATGTGCTATGTGCAGCATTTGTACCCAAAAATAATTGTAATAGTTTCTTGCAACTATACTATCCTGATTATCTGGAGTTCCCTGCAATTTCGAATCCAATTTATGGAGGTTTGTGCAATTTCCTCCCTCCTCGTGTTTCGAGGAATCTCTATGACCCTATGTTCAAACAAAAAATGATCAAAGACAAAAAAAAGAGGAAGACCATATCTTAGGGCTCGTTTGATTTGCAAGATTCTCAAAACATGGAAAGAGGAAACTACAGGAATTTGGATCAAGTATGTGTTTGAATCACAGTGAAAACAAAGCAATTCTACCATGAGGTTGGAGTGGATGGAAATTTTCCTAAAAAATAGAGAGCAAAGGAATACTTTGAAGGAATCTCTATTCCCATTTTTTCCTATCCCTGTATTTTTTCCTATCATGCATTCCAAACATGACATAATTCCTATATATTGAAATCCTTTGAATAAAAAAACAGCGTAGGATTATTTCCAAAGGGACAAAATCCTTCACAAATCCTTTGAAGTTTCTTTGAATCAAAGAAGGAATGAAAAGAGGTTTCCTCTTTGAGGAAAAAAGGAACTCCACCTCTTGGACAAAAAAGGAACTCCACCTCTTGGAGAAAAAAGGGAACTCCACCTCTTGGACAATTTAGTGTGACTAGAGTAGCTACTAGAGTCTATGTCTAGTACTAGTTGTAGGGCCCAATCTAGCATGTTATTACTAGTACTAGTACGTATCAGTCTTGGCAGGTGCCTCGAAGGAAACAAAATAAAGCTCTGTAGGTAATAAATGGTCATGCACACAATCTTTTGCTTGTTCATTTTGATCTAGGCGACAACCATAGGATAGAGAAGTACTAGCTGCTTCATGTCTTGAGCCATCGAGCTGGAGAAGAAATATGGATATCTAAACCTAAATTGTCCTGTCAAACCAATTCCCATTACATGTAGCTTGACCAAATAGACTTACTGCACTACTTTACTGCGCGTCCGAAAAACTACGGAGTATAGTACTACTACTACTACTATGTAGTAGTACGTACTACTAGTAGTACGTACTACTAGTAGTACTAGTACAGTAATGTCACACAGAGAGTTTCACATTCATCTTGTAGCGCCAAAAGCAGAAATTATGCCAATAGTACTGTAGTAGTCACGTCCAGGTTGCCTTACGGAAAAAATAGTACGATGAGCAACAAGATCTATCTATTTATGTATTCCTATTTGCGGATACTAGTAGTACTACTCATGAACGACACGAGCATGTGCTCCACTAGTGGGCCTCCACACATAGGGTAATCCAGTACTACTAGTACGGAGTAAAGATCGCCACTGCATGGTCGTGTGATTATTATGCATTGGTCCATGCCCTAGTCATAGGCACGTGCCATAGTAGTGAAAAATTTGTGAAAAATCGAATACTCATAAATAATTACTCCCTCCATCCTAAAATAGTAGTAACTGACTTGGCTTTGTCTATATACGCATATATCTCGACACATTTTAGTACTTAGATGCTTCCTCATTTCAAATTAGAAAGCATACTAGGTTTTGTCAAAGTCAATATTTATAAAGTTTGACCAACTATATGTACAAACATACTAACTCTCATAATGTCAAACGCATATAATATGAAAACATGGTTCATGATGATTCTGATAACATTTAGTTGATGTCGTAGGTGTCCATATTATTTTCTAGATATTTAGTCAAAGTTTATATGTTTGACTTCGACAAAAACTAATGCGCGTCCTAATTTGGAAAGTAGGGAGTACATGTGAAATTAGTTAATTTGGGATGGATGGAGTACTACTCCGTACTAGTAGTAGTCGAAATAATATAGTATGGAGTAGTAAGCAGTAAAACACATTTTATAGCCAAATACAATCTTCCTAATCTCAAAGAGACCTTGGCTCCGACTACTAGTAATTAATACATCATTCGGTTCACGTTAGGACCATTAGATGAGAAGATTAAGATCAATTCTTCTTGTCAATGAAAACAAATAAGAGTTTTACTCCGGTGTCCTCCCGTACTCCCAAACTTATAAAACTGAAAACATAAGAACGGCCAGGATTGGCTGATACCCCTTCATGTCCTCCAAGCCAAAGAGGCATTGGTTAATCCAGACCCTCCTTATGTTTTCAATTTCTTAAATTTGAGAAAAGGGGGAGGAACTGAAGCAAGTCTCAAGACCGAAAACACATCTTCGTCATCTCGGACGTTCCAACAACAGTGGTATTGTACCACGTAGGCACCGTGAGGAACGTGAGATCTCAAAGTGTGACCCTACCCCAGGATGCGTAGCTCGTAGGCTCTATTACCGCATATGGGTGTTCGTCAAGAAGTCAGTCTGCGTACCACACATGCAGAAGTAATACCAATTTGCTTTACCGAACAAAAACTATGAGCAAAATAATCAATGTATTTATCACACATACTCACGAACGGCATGAGCGTGCTCGACGATCACATGAAACCCACAATATTCTCCACTATGCTGCATCCTCATGTAGATCGCAACCGTACATGGTCGTTTGATTATGCATGGTCCATGGAGTTAAAAACACAAACAATCATTATACTTGTGTGTGGGGGGCTCGATTTAGCCCTCCAACTCGTGATTTGCTAAAGTTTACGCACAAACTTGTCAACATGACTAAATTTATTTGTAAGCGAGGTTTGCAGTCAAAATTGTGTTAGCCTAGATGACACGTGGACGTTGGTCATGCATGTAGGAGAGCATCTTCCCTATAACATTGCACCTAGCGCCTCTCGTATAATAACCAGTTAGGGTGAGCTAATCTCCTGCAAGATTGATTTTATGAAACTGACATGTCAGATAATTATAAGATATGTTATGTTCCAAATATCGCACATACCTAACCCTAGTTCAATTGTTTTTCCCTTGGCTTTTGCCCTGATCTTCCCGCGTGCGGTGACCCAGCATACCACTGCATGATGTAGTACACTATAGTCATTGACATAACACGAATGAAACATTGTTCACTAGTATTACATCCCTCAGAGTGGTACAACAGAAACACAGCAGGTCTAAGACATGGCTATAGATTACAACTCGGCTCTTTACAAAAGATCCAGAGAACACTCTAGGTTAAAGAGGAAGAAAACACTTCTTACAAAGAAGAACCAGAAATAACATCTCAGAACTATCTGGTGACTAAGACTAGTATCTAAACTTGGCTTGCAATTGCTGCTATTGCAATGCTCTACAGAAGTAGGTTCTAGGGCTAGATATTGTACTCCTATCTAATCGACACTTCATCTTCACTTTATTTGATGTATATCTTGACTTCCTTGGCTTAGTTGAAGAACTTGAGCTTTCGATGATGATTTGTTGAGGATGAGTTGGTGTTGACGTTGTCATCATGGCTTAAGAATCTAGCAAGCGTTAAGAAGGTACGGGTGAGTACGAGCGTACTCAACAAGTTCACTAAAAAGGAGTGTTTGATGCACTATCTACAGCCACAAACCATAGGTCGTAGGCAATGCAGGTTTTCATATACATTTGTTCAAAGGTTGCTTTTATTCTGAAAAGCTATGTCCATCAGCCTTCACAGGTTTACCAGAACTTTCTTGGAGTTCCTTTCCTGCCGTGTTCGTAGCTCCTTCCCGGAACAGTAAGTAACATGTCACAATTCTTACACTCTACAGAGGTGCGTTACTTTACCCATAAGAGACCTTATCCTTGTTGCACATCCAAGTCACGAGCTTGTCCATACTTTCTTGGTATGGGGCCCAATCTAAGATCCAAGTCAATCACTACCCTCTCCACGACCCCGCATGAAGACATGACCCTCCAAGCAGGAATACCTCCGTTAACCCCATATAGGTAGATATAACCCTGGCAACCCCTTGGAGACTCCAGTGAGCAGGTTATGTCCCACGCAACCCCCACCAAAGTGGCAGAAATACCTCCGACAGCTCCTCACGTATAATCTAGACACCAATATCATGGGGCACTGAGGGGTCCCACCCATGTGCTGGATTCTCCACAAGAAAATCTACAGCCTCACAATAAGGTCATCTATCCATGCAGAAGGGAGAAGATACATCTGACTTTCTCGTCCCATTCCAAGTATTATAGTTAACATGTAATATACGGCGCTAAAATCACTGGAAACATTGGTTGTTAAGTCCTAGATATTATGTTCCTTTACCATTGGAACTGTAATAGTAGATTATTACCACTTGGTAAATAATCCATAATCATATTATTATGAAAATAGTATTTTCTTACCTTTTGAAATGTAGGTGATGACAATATTTGAGTTACAAGTATTTGAATAGAAAATAACCAGAGGACATGAGCAAGTATGAACTTATCTTTTGTGATTACAAGATTATGCATTCACGGTCTTCAAGATAATAGAAGATCAAAACTCTGTAAATAACATCATTGGTCCGGTAAGGACTAAAGTTTAAAGAGGCAAAATGTAATTGTGCATAAGTAATGTAATGCAATTTGAGAAACGTGAATTCTCGGAATAATCGTATGTAATCTAGGATTTGGAGCTTGTGATGATTTATTTAGAATGTGATGCACTTTTATACCTGCTTCACACCTGTGCTTCTTATGAAGGTTTGTGTGAGTGTGTGAAACATCATGTAAGTACAATAAGTAGCATACAGTAGTAAGGCACTCAAGTGTGGAATGGCACACAAAAATTGCTTGAATAGGATTGTCGATTCATTCGATTCTTCACAGAAATGTTTAAGGATTACTTTTAATATTTCTTAAAAGAATAACTTTTGAGAAAAAGATTACTTTACAAAGTAAAAGCATTTAAACTTAAAGCTAACACTTTAAGGTTTTCTTATTAATTATTAGTATTAAAGAAGAAAACAATTACCATATTTGAATAGCTATTCCACTTGAAGTGGAGACTTATATATCTTTAATATGAAAGGACACTATATGTTATTGAACTTATAACACTTCATTAAGGTGAAACAAAAGTATCATTGCTTTTATTTGACTAGTGTTACTTAATATTTTTAAGTGGAGGGAAACATTTATCTTTTTTAGAACTACTGATTATATTCTCTAAACAAGACAATGGAATTACTTTAAATACTTAAAGACTTAGTTTATATTTTTAGGTGAATTCCCAAATTGGTTTAAGAACTAGATAAATATTACCTAGATGGCTATATAAATAAACAAAATCCTTTTGACAAATCATACACTATTTTTAATGATTCTATAATTGATGAAATCTTTTTAGGAACAAAATATAATTACTTTGGATGGCAATTTTAGGAACTACACTATGAAATGGTTGGAACCATTTTGGTTTCATATAAACATTATTGGAGCTTGCTCTTATAATTTTAAACTTTAAATAAATAATGGTGAAGGCATAAGCAAGATTTATATAATTTTAATACATTAAAAAAATAAAAGGGTTTAAACAAGATTTATTAAACCTTTACTTTTATTTTACTTCAAATGTGAAAGGTGATATTTTTAATGTGTAGATTTTATTTTTGTGATCATTTTGGTATATTATATGTATTTTTGTGATTTTTAATTAATAAGATATGATTTTATAAGTTTTATCACTTTATAAGTACAAATAAATAATAAATATTAAATGTTAAATTAATAAGTATCACAAAAATGTATGAAACAAGTTTATAAATGTATATATTTTTTTCTAAGAATTTTGATATCATATACTTATTTTTATGAATTTTCAATCATAGAATATGTTTTTTAAAAGATTTATCCTTAATAGGGTATTTACTAATTAATCATAATTATTTTATTTAAGTTGGAAACTAAAGTAGGATACTAGTTTTAAATTATAGAGTTTAATTTTCTGAACATTTTGATATATAATATATATTTTCCCGAGTTATAAAACAAAAGATAATGAATTAATAAGATTTAATCATTTTTTGGAATCATTGAAATATAAAAACTAAATGGTTTATTATGTCATTGCTGACATCAGCTCTACCCTTAGATCTTTTTATACCACGGCTCTTCCTAGCCTAAGTCACTAGCTGGTGGGGTCAAGGCCACATCGGCAAGCCACACGGGCGTGGACCAGTCAATACAATGACCTGGTCAAAGATGACAACACTCCAACGTCAGGCCACCAGATCCTCACCGGAGCACGGTGGCGACGCCAGTTCAAGGCACTAGGGACTACATGGATGGGTGTGTTTGAATCGGCGATACAGTGAACATGATCGTACAATCGCCGCTACTCTATGGTCACTGGAATAGTGGTTTCAACAGCGGCGAGCGATGGTGGCGGCAGTTGGATGTCGAGCGGATGATTGGAGAAGCAATCAATATATATGAGGGTTACGAGGAAGATCAGTAGCTCACCAATAGTGCGATGGATGGGTCGGCGGTGCAAGGCAAGCTCTAGATACGGTGAATCGATGGTCATGGTGGTGCCAGCCGACGAGATGTTGGGCTCGATTCCTCACGAACCGAGGCGCGCCTACTTGCATGCCGGGTCGGAGATGAACGGGAAGACAGAGGAGAGCACGATGGTGCTCAGAGTTGGTTCGGAGGCGGTCAGGGGTGGCAAGGGCAGCGAGCTCCGGCGAGCTAGGGTTTCGGTGACCCCACGCTCGAGCGTCGCAGAGCAAGAGAGAGGGGGAAATGGGGATGAGGATGGGCTAGAGCATCGCGGTGGCGTTCTTATCCCTGCAGATGATGGCGGCATGCATCGCAGTTGGCAGCATCGGGCGGTGCTGGAGCATCTAGGGAGCTGCTTGTGACGCACGAGGAAGATGACAATGTTGTTTTTGCAGAAAACCCCTGGCAAAACTTCTGTCTCAACTCGCGATCCCTGGCTGTGTCCCAGTTGTCAGTCATAGAGTGAGAGAGGACTCGGGCTGCTGTTGGGCCGTAGCAAAGTAAGCAAAAAAAAGGTTTACTGCTGCGCTGGGCGTCGCGTAAGAAATGCGTTGCTGCCTGGTTTTATTTTGTTATTTCTTGATTCTTTTTCTATTTCTGTTTTATGTTTTCTTTTTCAATTTAAATTTATACAATGATTCAAATATTCAAAATTCATTGAATCAACTAGGGTTCGACATGGATTAATATAACTAACTGGTTTGGTATTCCTTTTTAGTATTTTCACTATTCATGATTATATAAAGGATTATTTTCATTAGAAAATATAAACAGGAATAAGGGTTTTAGGGATTTATTTCTTATATAGAAAATCTCATAAAAATGGTTTCCATTTTTACCATGATAATTATTATGGTACGAATTTAAAATGGTCAATGATATATATAATTCTATTCATACGTAGCCTCATATAAGAATTAATATATACATTATAATGCTTTAAACCTTGTGGTTCATAATATGGTGATTTAAATTTCATGATCCTCCAAACTTGGTGACTTCACCTATTCAAATTCTACTTGATTTGTAGTTTTTAGAATTAGCATAGAACAATCTTGGTTGAATGATTAAGCATGAATACCAATCATTAATGGAGAATTGAAGATATTCCTTTATAGGTAGTTATCCTGATTTTTTATAATATTGAGTAGACTCATTATGGCTATGGATGAAGATTAAAAGCTAAGACACATTGCCATCATGTTTTGTGACCATGGATAATATCTCAACTTAGAGTGAGCTATTGGGATGGCTCTACTAATGTGGTCTTGATGGTTCTATGATACTAGGTTGTTATTAGGTCTAAGAGAACAAAATGGACAAGGCTCTCATCAATGCACTCTCAACTGGTATTCTAATTATCTCTTAGAAACTTCATTTAACTAAGAGATACTATTCTTTGGATGCCTAAAAATAGGAGTTGATCCCATTTCTAGCTTAATTCTAAGATTTTTGATCAAAGAAGTAAACATGGTTCTGTGCATGGCTTGATATGTTCTTGGTGAAAGATTTCTCAAGAACTCCTATCCTTAATACCTCACTATGCTTATCTTTAGTTAAGGAATTCCTTTCCTAAATATATTCCATTTAAATCTCTCATCTGATTCACCGAGATGTCCTCTGCCTAAGTGAACTAATCATCTGACTCCACCATATTCATCATCATATGATGAGATTGTCATGTCATTTCAACAATACTCATTCTCTATTATTATCCTAATATCTAACTTCCATCTCATAGCTACCTCTAATGAATCTATCAATGTAGCTATTCTAACTCCATCCATTAACTCTTTTATATTAACCTTGCATCTACTTCCAAGGCTTGCAAGATTACAATCCTCACTATATCACATGTGCTATCAATCCTCTGGAATGGGTAGGATGTTACTCCCATAATACAAGGTTGTTCTTGTATTAGCTTGGTCAAAATACTATGCCCCCAACTACTCCATACAACTCATATTCCAATTCATCATACACTAGCTTAACTACTCAAGCTCAAGCTAGATTAGTAACTTACTAGGGTTTTGCCTGATTTGGTTTTCTCGCCACTTTTCTTCAACAACTATTCATCTATTCTCAAGTGACTTGAGAATAATGACCACCATCCTTTTATCACACTAAGCTTAGGCTTCTAACTTCCTGATCAAGGTCTATTATCACTAAGTAGTAGTCTTATATTAGTCTCTTTATAGGGCTTATCTTGTTAAGGAAGCTTACTTCATATTTATATCTACTTGACTGAACAAGATTATTATTTGGTACTATATTGTTACTAGCTTTCTTATAACTCCTTAAGTACTCACTTAACTCTTAGGTTTATATACTTATTCTAGTGAACTCATTAGTGAGTTAACTCCTCCAACATCCAATGGTTTGATCACCACTATGGATCTCATACCATTGATGATGGCACACTCTACCCTAACTAGTTCCTCCTTCTTATCAATTTACTTGAGGTCTTTGGAAGGTCAATATAATAGGTCAAAGCTAAGAGTCAATAAGTGATAGGTCAAGAATTGATTACTCAACATTGATGATCAACTGACACTAGGACTTGGTTAAATAGGAATGTCATCTGTTAATATGATATTAAGGGTATGTGCTGGATGGTCTTGGCTTGACTTCCTTTCCTACTCTATTTGTGCTAAGAGTTAATGTTTAATAGCTATGGCAAGCAAGTGTATCAAGATTTAGTTATAAGATTTCTTTACTTGATTATATCCTTGATTCGGTATTCAAGAGTTATTGTAATGAGTACCATGATAGAATATCTATACGAACCAATATTTATTTATCAAATACTCTGTTGTGGTTTAGGTTTATTACATTTGATCTACCCATAGATCAAATTATATTTACCCAAAAATAAGTTTTAGCAAAGGTCATATTGAAACTTATCGCAATCAACTTGATGATCTACTTAAATTCCACCAAGTTAAGAGAAGCTTCAATCAGTTTGACAAGTTTTATTTAAAAGCGCGAAAATTATGCAGATTTTCTATGCATGAATGTAATGCGCACACCTGATCTCAGCTTATTTCTAAGCTCTAATGCTGGGATGTTACACTGCGCGAGCGCATCTCGTGGTTGGAGCTCGAGTATGGTGAGTGGTGGCTCTAGTGGTTCGAGCTCGAGTCCTAAGCAGTATCGTGTGCCCAACATAGAGCTGCTCATTGGTAAGTGTGACCAATGCAAGCATCGTTTCTTGAAGAAGTACACCGCCCAGACTAATATCCACGGGAATCCGAATGGTATTTCTTCAAGTGTGTCCTTGTCACAGGGTTAGTGAGGTGGGATCCTTTCGATTTGCCTCCAGTTTTCTCACGTGTTTGAGCTGAATTTCCTTCTTAATATAGATGTTGAAATATTTTTTTGGTAATGTAACTCAATTGGTGTAATATGTTGAATTGGTCTAAGCATAACTTTGTTTCCTTCTCTTGAACAAAACAAAAATAAAGTGGCATGGAGGTGAAAACGACATGGTGTTGCTTACTCAGAAGGATGTGCGGGGAGGGGAAGTGGCAGCTGATATGCAAATAGTGGGTCTGTTGTTTATTGTTCAAGATGCGGGATGCGCTACATGCAAAATTCGAGGGCAGCCTATGCTATACGGTGGACCCACGTCGACGTATCGTCCACACCAGCGCAATTTCGACGATAATCCTGGTTTAAGACTTAAATCAAGTCGAATTGACAAGTTTGGGCATAAAATTTCGTAATCACTGAGTTAGATTACTAAATCGAAGCACCGTAAGAACATTAGCGTGTTTATCTCTGGTCCATGCTGTAGAAGTGAAGAATTACATGATAGTCATAATAAACCCCTAAATACTCCGTAATAACATTAGCGGCGAACTTAGTTTACATTCAAAATGCATCCTTCCTAGTTCCAAAAGAGAACCTACATGCGGCTACTACTAGTAAACTGGAGTAATGAAATAGTACTACTAGTAGTATTACTATTTATCTGCTGATACACCATTACAGTCTTGATCATTAGCCGTAGTTTAAGATCATTTTTTCCTATCGATGCAAATCTAGAAAAAACATGGGTGGACTCTCCAACCTTCATCAAGAACCACAGCAGCACCCCGAGGTACGTCGTGAGCTTGTCAGATGGGAAGTTGGCCAGCGATGAGCTGCTCGTCAGATCGATTACCACATTAAGGCTCTCAACCATCAAGAAATCTACCGACCCCGGCGGGCCAAGCGCACAGAGTTTCACAATGTATTGCGGCCACAAGCACATGTCTTGCCTGATGCACACCAAGGACATGACAGCGGTTGGGCCGAGCATGCTGATGGTTAGGCTGAACACGATACCGACATCCCTGTAGAGGAAGTACGTGAATACCCTCGTGCTTGCTGGTGGCAGAATCGAGATCAGGAAAAATAAGGCGCTGTTGTAGAGGCCCTAGTTACTATGACCCCCTGGGCCTCCTTCATGCAGGGATGGAGCCCTGTCGGCGAGGCAATGAAATCACAGGCGGGAACCATGCAGGAGCACGGGTCGTGCGGGCACGCGATCTTGTGCTCATCGAGCTTGTCGAAGGCGACCAAGCTAAAGCAGCTGTCGTAGGGGCACTCAATCATCGCCACAGAGTCGATAGCGTCCATAGCAGCCGGCTCACGGTCGAATCTGCCGACACGCTACACGCGCGTGTGGAAGTGGTTACAGAGGGAAGATCGGCTTGCCGACATATTGCCCGCCGTCTAGAAACCCGGGTTGGGTGGATATACTGAAAAGTATACCGACTGAGTTTCGTACTGTACTAGTACGAGTTTATAGGAATACGCTAGGCATCGGCGCACCGGCGGTGACTGAGGCTCTGCACTTGGCCACTTTCCTCTGCCTCTATACATACGTAGTAGTAGCACAACACTACAACGCAAGATTTTAAGCACAATATTGCAAAAATAGGGTGTCTAAGAACATATTTTTCCTTCCAAGTTGTGTCTACCACGGTGAGATGGTGGTTCTAGCTAGAAAATTCTTAGTCTTATGTCCAGTACAAGGCATAAGTGTCTAAGAAAAAAGCAACTAATGGCCCCACTTGGCAGTGTATGACCAAGCTTCAAAAGTACTACTAGTATCTTATTTTTAGTAGACCCGACAAGTTTTGTTAGACACTGTCTAAACAATGGATCTTATTCCTTTTCTTAGACACATGCACATTTTTTCTTAGACAGTGTCCACACGTTGTACATGCTCACTGCTTTGTCAGAACAAAAGGATGCAGAGACAAACAGATCCACATGAGAGGAAAGAAGATCTACTCCTGGAGAGAGATAGAAAAGTCTATGGCCTGATGCAGGGTATACAGTGCTGTAGGGGAGAGACCGGGGACTATATGCATGTCTTCGACACCAACCTGTAATTAACTTTTTTTGGTCTGATCAAATTTAAATGGCCTTAATAATCCTAGACAGAGGTACTACTAGTACTAGTACTTGTAGTTCATCTTAGAAAAATCAGACAAATTTGCTAGTACTGCATTTATTAGTGGTACTTTTTTTTGAAAAATTAGTATTAGTAGTACTTAGATATATGAACAACCAATCCAAGTTACTACTCCAATAGAGAGTACGATCACTGTTTTATGTGTTCTTGTTTTGTACTCATACGTACTAGTAGTAAAGCTAGAATATAGATTATTTCAGAATAAATTTTGGCTCTACAATATCTAGAATACACGCAAACCTCAGAAGACACTTCATTGCTTAGTTTCAGAGATCTTGTGCTAAATGCATGGACTTGGTTGTAATTTTCATTTTTATGAGATCCTTGATGTAACTTGTACTTCCACCAACCGCGTGGTAACTAAAACACCTCGCTCCTACAGGCCCTACGACAACTAAAAGAAAATTACACTCCCCAATTACCAAACAAAGTGGACCATGGTTTCTTATAATTCCAAAGTTTTTAGAAATAGGATGTTTCAAGCTTCCCAGCTACCTTCGCACACTTTAGTAACTTTTTGCCAATTTAACGAAATTAGGTCAAACTTTTGCTACACAAGTAAGGAAAATTGATTGCTCTTGAATTAAATGTATTTTTAGAGGTACATGGGTGCATCTTCATGTAGTAAACAATGTCATGGGTGTGAATTTCCAACTATCATGAGAAAACATTAAATTCTCAATTTTTTGAGTGATGACAAGATTGTTCTTTTACGTAAAGAAACTCTGAAGAATAGATCTTGACAGTTTAACAAAATTAGGCCAAACTTGAGCTACAAGTAAGCGCGATAGATCGCACTTGAATTAAATGTATATGTTGATATTTGAATGAGTTCCTAGCAAACTCTACCCATTTGAATGGCTTTATGTTGATTTATCGAAATTAGGTCAAATTTGAAACTACAATTAAATTGTTGGTTGCTTTGAAAGTTCTACGAAAAAGCTTTTGGGGGTACCCATCGGGGGGTCATGATTAATATATCAGAAACCACTGAGAGTTTTGACGATAGTTTCAACTTCTTGCTAAGATTTTGCATCATGACAATTTAACGAAATTAGGTCAAACTTGAGCTACAAGCAAGTAAACGCAGTTGATTTATCTTGAATTAAATGTCTTTTTGGAGGTAGATGGGTGCATCTTCTTGTAGTGAACAATGATGTTAGTGTGAGTTTCCAACTATCAAGAAAGAACATTCTCAATTTTCCGAGTGCTGTCGAGATTATTCTCTCCTATAAAGGAAGTCCGAAAAATATGGGTCTGAATGCCACAAGCCAAGTTTTCACACATATATAGTGAACCAACATATTGTACTTACAATTTCCTGTGTTTTATGAGTTCTCAAACTTTCTAGCCTATAACTCCGCCTACTTGAATGACTTTATGTCAATTAATCAAAATTAGGTAAAATTGGAACTATATACTAGAAGTAAGTTGTAGGTTGCTCTGAATTTTTTACGAAAAAGCTTTTGGAGGTACCCATCGGGGGGTCACAATCAATATATGAGAAACAACCGTGAATTATTTCAGACAAGTTCAACTTCTTGCTAAGATTTTTGCATCTTGAAAATTTAACGAAATTAGGTCAAACTTGAGCTACAAGTAAGCACGATAGATTGCTCTTGCATTAAATGTCTTTTCAGAAGTGGATCAGTGCATCTTCTTGTAGAAAACAATGTCATCAGTGTGAGTTTCCAACTATCAGGAAAGAATATTTAATTCTACATTTTCTGAGTGAAGACGAGCGAGGTTGTTCTTTTAAAGAGAAGTCCAAAGAATATTGGATGTGGATGCCACAAGCCAATTTTACAGACATATATAGTGGACCAACATGTTGTACCAACGATGATTCTCATGTTTTATAAGATTTCAAAATTCCTAGCTAACTTTGCCCATTTGAATGACTTTATGTCGATATATCGAAATTATGTCAAATTTGAAACTACAAGTAAATTGTAGATTTTGCTTTGATGGTTTTACAAAAAAGCTTTAGGAGGTACCCATCGAGGGGTCAAAATTTACATATCAGAAACCGGCAAGAGTTTTTACGATAGGTTCAACTTCTTGCTAAGATTTTGCATCTTGACAATTTAATAAAATTAGGTCAAACTTGAGCTACAAGTAAGCGCCATAGATTTATCTTGAATTAAACGTCTTTTCAGAGGTAGATCGGTGCATCCTTGCGACGCCCTTTCCGGCCAGGCCACACATCCACTTAGTCGCTGATCGGTGGGTTCTGGCCCATGTGCTACGGCGCAATGCGAGGGACCCCGATCCCATTATGCTGACAGAAGCCCCCGGACGAGGGCCGGAAACTTGCAACGTTGGTCATGGTTCAACGAAGAGGTCGTTGCCGGGCTTACCCCTTCAATAGCATGTGGGCCCAATCCACGTCATGGGGAGCACGGCATGACTGGATGACACGCTTTCCCATTCTGCAGAACTGGCGTGCACATGCCTACACACTCAAGTGTCTTCGGGGCTTCCACGCCACGCCTTGGCTTCTGCGGTAGCCCGCATTGACTGCGCCCGCTTCGATTCCTGCAAAACATTTTTTGTGGGGCACGATTGTTGCCCTCCCACGAGATGGTGGGGTGGACAACAATCATACCCCTCGTTCGTTATAAAAGGGAAGGAAGGGGTGGGGCTGTGTCTTACTCTCCACTTCTCCTGCAGCCTTTCCCTTCCAACTCCCTGCTCGGTGGCGAAGACGATGGCGTTGCGCAGCTACGGTGACGATGATCCTCCTTCACTTGTGGGGGAGATGGCTCCGGCCTCGTTAGAGAAGCCGCGACGTAGGCGCCGAGGCCACCACATTTCCTCTGCTACTGGCGTGGATCTCCCGCAACTGCACGTTGAGGCCCCGCCCCTCCGCGGCCGCCGAGAAGGAGGCAATGGATGGGGAGGCCCTCCCGATCGCTGTTCTCCTTCTCCAAGGCATGGACGCAGCCCACCTCGCCAGGGCTTCTATGGATGGCGAGATCCTAACGGGTACTCCCCTCCGCCACCGCTCCGTTGCGTGGAAAGTGATGATGAAATGACGGGCCTTATTGGCTTTGAGTTACTCGTTGTCTTGGGCGCCGGATATAAGAAGCGGTTGGTGCTTCCTTGCCTGCTTGCTGATGAACTGAGCGGCGTCCTGCTGTGAGATGTGGAGCTGCAGGAATCAAGTGCAGGCCAGCCCATATGGGACCTCCAAATGGAGGTAGGTGAAGAGGGTCGCATGTTCCTGGGTAAGGGGTGGCCTTCGTTTGCAAAGTGGTACCAGCTTTGAGCCAGTCATGTGCTGAAACTCCGCTTCTGTGGGAACAGGCAATTCACGGTGAAGATTTTCCATGACACCATGTGCTTCCGTAGCTACTACCCCTACCTCCCTGACGACAGGGGGTCAAGGGGGATCTTCTCCTGATGCAGGCGATGCCAGGGGCCGACCAGATAGCGCGCCGCCGCTGGGAGCGGTAGGGAGCGCTCACTTGCCCCCTTTCCCTAGCGTGCAGCCTTTTGCCCGCACCCTTCCATCGAGCGTCTTCTATGCGCCGGTTGTTGCATTGTACATTTCTCAAATGTAATGCCAATTGGCTATTAGTAGCGTATTTACCTTTTCCTTCGCATTATTTGCTCTTTACCTAGCGTATCACGCTTATCGCTGCCCTTGATTCGTCTGTCCCTTGCTGCCTTTGCGCCTCCGCGGAGCCCGTGGGGGCGTTGTCATCGTCTCCAGCACCTTGCTCTTGTTACCTTACTTCCAGCTTTGCGATCGACCCATGGCTTGCTTGTGGGGCCAGATGCCCCTGGAAGCCGTGTGGTCGCTGCTATCCGACGGTGAGCCTTACACTCTTGCCCTGGCCTCTTCTTGCTCATCCATCCTCTACTCATCTTGAAACACGATGAACACACCTTACGACATCTTACCCATGCCTCGGGTTTAAAACAGGGTGTCATGTTGTAGTACCCCAAATTTTGATGCTAACTATCTTTGCCTATTTAATGTTATAAACTGTACCTTCAGGATATTCCATTATGTTTGGAAATAAATATTAGAGAGAAGAAAGAAAAAAAAAGAGAAAAAATAGCTTGTACAAGTGCTTGTACCAACGATATGTTGTTTAACGCCAATGATGTGCTAACCAATAGCTCATTTGTAGTGTTAGGTTACAAAACTAAGTGTCTTTTATACTATTATAACGTGAAGAAACAAATGGGCCAGACTAGGCTTCTTGTACGTGAGCCCTTCTCTCGTTGCCCATCTATCCTCCAGTTTAGTAACGTCAACAGAGGAAGCCATCGTCTCTGCCCTAAAATAATTCTATCCTAGTGCCACAGGCGGCCGCCGTTGCGACCTGTGATCTGCAGCGTCGCTGCCGTTGTATCAAGACTGCTTCTGCGAGTACGTGAAGTTGCGAGGATGCGACGCTGCCCTTCCCGATCGTCGTCCCTGTCAAGTTGTTCCATCGCTGCCGTCGCTAGCTAGTCATCACGTTTCTAATTGGTTAGTTCCCAATTGATTTCTGCAACTTCTTCCTTCCTAGAAGATTTGGATCAGTGCTCGTGGTTAGAGTTTTTTTAGAAACATGTTCTCCACTCTTCTTATTGCTAATACATGGGGTAAAGTTTAAAACACGGACATGTGTGACAAGTGAGGTTCGGAAGTACTAGTGGCAATTGTGGTCCAGAAAGTTTAGTAGAATGGTAGGCTTATTAGTTCAGTTCTTTGCTCAATAAGCTGTACTGGTTTAGCGTGTTGGTTTAATTAGGAAAGAGGGCTACCATTGGCTATGAGTATGCTCTAAAATAATTTATTTTTAGAACCCATCGGTTGCCCACTACAAGAATTTAGAAATACTTATTTTAATTTTTATCAGGATTGTATTTTGGATGGTTTACCATCTAGAATGTATGGATGGCATGTAGCATCCTGGATATGAACTATGTGTGCTACGGTTCCTTCCATGGTTGCATATTATACATGAGCTTTAATCTGTATGCTTGATCGTAGGCTGATGCTAAGCATGACTATATGAATTATCTGTCACCTGGTGATCATTTTAATATTTAAAGCACTAGATGAATGTAAGGCCCGTGTCTTTTCTAGAAAAAAAAAGAAGAAAAGAATGGTACCTTCTGGTTACGGTGTATCTTGTATCTTGTAGTTATTTCTTTGTGGTATTTAGATATTTTTCCCTTTTATATTTGTGAGGGTTAGCAATAGACTCTTGCGCATAGGAGTGATCATATATGTTTCTTCTATGATCTTGAATTGATGTTGTGTATTGAGTCGGATATATGGTTCAATAACAGGTGTTGGTACTTATGGTTCGGAACTCTACAGCTCACAGTTTGTGCCACGCGGTTGAGGCAAGTTCATGATGGATAGTGAATTTTTAATATCTCTATTCACTCAATTTTATTTATTGTTTATGATATGTGAATAATGACAATGATAAAGATGATGATGGCATGTGCATATTATCCTTTTGCATACCATGATGATAATGATGATAATGTGACCTATGTTGGTGGGCACAATGCGACTTTCATTGATGGGTTACGACCCACTTTGGAGGCACCCTCCACGAGTTGGAGCGAGTGGATGCTGACTGGTGTCCACTCGAGCGATACCGGTATTCGCAATGAGATGAGATGAACATATAGTCATGTAGGATATCATATTGAGTACTAATGGATTAATGATGTTTAATGATGTCTCGGTGTTTTGATTTATGTAAATTTTACTATTTGTTCTTGAACTTGTTGAGTCTTTGTACTCACCCTTATTGCTTCCATGTTTTTAGGTAAACCTTCAAGACATCATGCATGGAGAGATATGGGAGTAGCACACATCACTTGCTTCACACCACGACCTCACACTTATCACTTTTTCTTGGATCTATGATTTTAAACGTTTAGAGTCAAACTATGTCATAATTATTAGACTATGTCGGTTACTTAGTTGTTGGTTGTCGTTACCGGTATTGTGTGCGGATGTTCGTTTTAAAGTTGTGGTAATGAAGTTTGTCAGTTGGTTGAATCCTTGTCTTGTGCTATATATATCTTATTCCCCGTCGTAGATGTTCCAAAAATAGAGGAGATTCTGCCGAATTTTCCTTAAAAAGTCTTAGTTATTTTCTATGTGTAATGTATGTGGTAACACATCAACTGCTTGCTTGGCTTGGGGTGTTACACGTGCGCTTGATCAGGGCGCACGGTGTTGCCAACTCAGGGGCCTGGCATGGGAGGTGTGTCTTTGCAATTTAGTGCTCGTCGACAATGCCTAGAGCAAAATGCGCATACCTTAGAGGGGATCATGAGAGTACGACCTGATAGTCTCATTTCCCATGTCCGACCCCGAGAAAATCCAAAGGAATGCAAAATCCAGAAAAGGCTCGGCAAATGAAAACGGGCGGAAAAACGAGAGCAATGGGATTCTCATTGCAAAACGGGTGTAGCCCCGGGTTACAAGCGGTTTACACATAGGTAGGCCAGGACATATACGCTAGTATTCATCGCATTTCTACACTCACTCCCGAGCTTTTAAGGTTGAGCACCACGCACACTCCCGGGCTTTCATTTGCCGGGGGAACCTCCACTCACACCCGGGCTTTTAAGGTTGTCGGGAGCACCACGTACACTCCCAGGATTTCATTTGCCAGGGGAACCTCCACTCACACCCAGGATTTTAAGGTCGTTGGGAGTACCACGCACACTCCCCGTATTTTTAGTTGGTAGGGTGGATGCGAGAAGTTTTAGCTTACTCGGTGAGCCACCAGTACCAGAATGGTCATCGGAACTAAGTTCTAGAAAGGGTCGTAGCCTCTTCCCGGTCGAGCCAGGAATCGGGGCGAAAGGTTGGTCCAAGTCGTACAAAGAGCCATTGTAAGTCATAGGAAAAGCGGTGGCTGCCAGTTTGAACAGTTGTTTAGAGCAGAACACGGCATCCCTGATATCACTTTTGATTGTCAAGGTCCCCCACGAGGAGGGAATCTTGAGCGAGTTGTAGGCTTGGTGGGATACCGCCATGAACTTTGCCAAGGCAGGGCGCCCTATTATGCCGTTATACGGTAGGGCAATGTCCGCAACATCAAAGATAATGTTCTCAGTGCAGTAGTTATATTGAGTGTCGAATGTGACTAGTAGTTCGATCTTACCCCACGGCTGGATAGTTCCCGGGCTTACGCCCAGAAAAGACCCCGTAGGGGCTAATTGATCCTCAGTGATCTGGAGCTTATCTAGTAGCTTTGTTGAGAGGATGTTGAGGCAAGCCCCTCCATCCACCAGCATCTTGGTAACTTTGACGTTCTTTATGATGGGGGAGACCACCTGGGGTAGCATGCCGACCCCGACGATGCGGTCCGGGTGATCTCCCACGTCAAAGGTAATCGGCACATGAGACCACCGAAGTGGCCGTTGCACCTTCGGGCTGGGCTGTACGGTGCACAGTTCATGGGAGAAATGCTTAAACTCCCCGTGGGAAGTCATGGTGTAGGCTCCTCCGTGTGCGCACGCGCAGTCCTGCACTTGCGGGTACTATCCGCACCTGTCGTCGTCGCTACCTTGGTGAACGGCAGGGCCATTGCCGCACGGTTGAGGGGTTGCATTTCCGCGGCCCCCTCCGCAGCCCGTCTTGCTCCGTCTCCACCGCCTCCATGCCCTCCTCGTGCAACGTCCATGTTGCCCCTGCGACCTCCGGTGGGGGCGCCTGGGTCAGGTTGGACCGGGCAGTCTTTCGCATGATGGTCGGCCTTGTTGTAGCAGTAACAGTTCTCGAAGGTACCATTAGTCCCCTGCTCAGTGATGCGCCTCTTTCGTCACTCCGCATAACCGAGGATGGAGCAACAGTTCCGAGTGTCATGCTTGTCGGACTCGTGCACAGGGCACCACTTCCTCATGGTGGGCTTGGCAGTCGCCACTTCTTCCTCTGGTTCGGTCTTATTTTCAGCCCCGGTGGGAGCACTAGGCTCTGCAGCCAAAGCCTGTCGGAGGCCCCGCTTACGCGAGACACTCTTCTTTGCAGCAGTGCTTCTCTGTTCTGCCACTCTAGCGGCTTCCTGGGCAGTGGCCTCGGGCGCAAGACGGCCTTCCTCTGCTAAGGAGAAGAGGTCAGCCAACACCCACAAATCATGGATGCTCTTGACGGTATGCATGTTAAGCTCTTCGCGCATCTTGCTGTTGCGCACATTCATGGTGAATGCGCCAATAATGGCAGCATCCTCTGCCTCCAGTATAGTGTGTGCGATCTGTGAAAATCGCAGCATGAAGTCTCGTAGCCGCTCACCACTCCCCTGGACCACTGTGTGGAGCTGAATGAGTGGTTCTGGGTGCTTGAAGGCTGCCTGGAATGCGCTCAAAAAGCGAGTACACAACTCGGCCCAGGAACGAATGGACTCCTTGGGTAGATGCATGAGCCAGGACAAGGTCGTGCCCTTCAGGGCCATTGGAAACCAATTGGCCATGACCTTCTCATCAGCACCCGCAGCCACCATCGTGGTGGAGTAGATGGCCAGAAACTCCTTCGGGTTGGTGTTGCCTTCAAACTTGATGGGGACAATGGGATGAAACTTAGGCAGCCACGCCACATGTCGTAAGGCAGGAGAGAAGGTGGGACAGCTGCTTCCGTATCCCAACACCATGGTCCCTACCTCAGTTGTGTCCCACGGGTTAGGGATGGCCGTACCCGCAGCTTGTTGACGCAACTGTAGCAGGTAATCTCGAACTAGCGCCTTGTTCGTCGGGATGGAATCGCCTCGGTGCCCTTTGGCGCGCCTGTGTGTGGGGTCGATAGATGACCTAACAGAGACGTGATCTTGTTCTTCAGGTCTTGGGGCACCAGCCACCAAGTGGCTTGTGGCATGGTTGTCGGTTCTCCTTCCACCGTCACGTGGTCGAGCAGCCCCCGGCCCCGGGGAATCATTCCAGGAACATGGCCCCAGGGAAAAGTTTTTCATTGGCCCTACGGTGGTGGTGGGAGTGCTCCACCCGGCCCTAGGTTGGACTAGGAACAAGCGCGGGCGGACTCCTGATGCAGCTTGATGAACTCCAGCTGTGTGTCGGGGGCGTCCCTCCATGCCACATACTCCACCATCCCAGGAGATGGTGGGTGCCGAGCTATGGCACGGGCAGTAGTGACTGGTTCCCCCAAAGTTCAGTTCCCATAGTGATGGGACTGGAGTTGGTGGCTAGTATTTGGCACGGTGAGGCGAGTCCCAATGCGAGCTAGGGGTTGCTGCTTGATGCTCCGTCTCGAGGTCATCTCCTCTGGCCCCGACCAGTGCGATTCCTCGTAACAAACGGCCCCCTCCGGCGGCGTCTCCTACGCCCCCGGGGGAGACACTCCATCGGCAGCGCCTCCTGCGTCGCTGGCGAAGGGATCTTCGAATGGGACGCCTCCTGTGTCGCCTGGCGGTGGTACCTATTACGCAGCGGAGCCTCCGCCAGCATGCTCGCCTACCTCAACCGCGGGGTGTGGTTGTGACGACGGTGGCGGTGGTGCAGTTGGGCTTGGCCCTGGACGTGGGTCGGCCCCTGCGATGGTAGTTGCGTGCCATGCATAAGGCTCGACATCCAAGCCCCCAGTCATGGGAAGGGCGTGGGAGCAATTCGTGCATCGGGCGAGTTTGCCGTGGCAGGGCTGGTCCCGGCGCTGGCACCTCTCTTCGGTGCCATGGCTGGCGATGGAGCAGTCGATGTTGATATTGAACACTAAGAAGAATGGGCGCTGGTGATGATGACAATGAAGCTCATGAAATTGTTGATGATGAAGCTAATTGCTAAAGCCGAAAACGTGAGCGCCCCCTACCTGCCGTGCTAGATGTCGCGTCTCGCCTACACTGACATCGAGGATGTTGGACACCCCCTATTTGTTCGGTAGTGGGCACGAAGGAGTTCCGGCCTCAACATCGACGAAGGAACCTACTGATACAATCACACAACACAAATAGAGCACACACGGTCATTTTTTTACCCAGGTTCGGGCCGTCCTTCGGCTAACAACCCTACGTCCTTCTTTGGTGGATTATTTGGGGTGGATCGAAGTACAAGCAGATGATCTCTATGGTGCCGGGGATCTGCTTTATCTCTAGCTCCTACACTCCCGGGGCTTCCTCTTTCTTTCTTGCCTCACTTTGTTACCTCTCTCCCAACTCTCGAGCCCATTGATTTCTGAAAACTCCCCTCGAAAGCTCTCTTCCAAAAACCCTTCAAAGGACCCTTCTCCAAAAACCATCTCGAAAACCACCTCTCCCAAAAACCACCTCCTTCTCCTACGGCCAAGTGCCTCCTTTTATACCCCAAGGGGTCACTACAAGGGCCGACATGGAGCACCGTCCGGGGCATTCCCGGGCTCAAACGCGGTGTGCCACGCGGTCTTCGGGAAGATGGGCAGCGCCTGTGGCCAATGGATGGCCAGGGGCGGTGCACAAGTGCACTTGATGGCTGAGTGACACCTCAGGCCCCGAGCTGTCACTCCTGTCAGTGGCGCGCTGTAGTGGACTACAGTGCCATGATGATGTCCAGAAGTGATGGCGCGTTGCTAGTTCCCAAGGCTGGGCCTGACATGCCTTGTCAGGCTCAGTTGACTCTGGTTCCCGGACCGCGCTTGGCCCAGGAGAAGTGTTCCCCTGGTCCTTCTGGGGCTCGGTCGAGGCTGCTCCTCGGCCTCGCTGCCCCCAACCGTACCCTCACCCTCCTTCCGGGGTAGGCCCCTGATACATTGCAAATGTATCTATAATTTTGATGTTCCATGCTTTGTTTTATCCACGTTCTTGTGTTTTGTTCCAACTTTGGAGTACTTTTCATATGATTTCTTGGACTAACCTATTAACAAGAGCCACAGTGCCAGCTGCCTGTTTTTTGCTGTTTTTGGTTCCAGGAAAGTCAGAAAATGAATATTCTCGGAATTGGACGGGACAAAAGCCAAAGTGCATATTTTTCTGGATGTCATCCAGTGCCAGAATACGAGACGGAGAGGGGCTAGGGGGCCACCATACCACCTGGCCACGCGGCCAGGTCTGGCCCGTGCCAGGGGATGGTGTGGCCACTCCCGGCACCCCCTCGGCCTCTCCTTCCACCTATATATTGCCCTCGGGACGAAAACCCTAAGTACCCGATCAAAAATCCACGGAAGACTTTGTAGCCGCCGTCATCTCCATCCCTAGATCGGGAGGGATCTGAAGCTCTTTCCGGCACCCTGCCGGAGAGGGGAATTCACCCTGGAGGTCTTCTTCATCACCATGCAAGCCTCCAGTGTGATGCGTGAGTAGTTCATCCTTAGACTACGGATCCATGTAGTAGCTAGATGGCTGGTTCTCCTCCTTTGTGCTTTCATGTCTAGATCTTGTGAGCTCTGTTCATGATCAAGATCATATATTTGTAATTCTGCATGTTGTGTTTGCGGGGATCCGATGGATATTGAGATGCTATTTCAGATTGATTATTGATTCTATCATGTCTTTGTTATTTGTGATCTTGCATGCTTTCCGTTGTTAGTAGCTATCTTGGCCAAGTAGATGCTAGCAACTCCAAGAGTTAGTATTTATGCTCGATAGTGGGTTCATGCCTCTGCTAATCTGGGGAAGTGACAGAAATCTCTAAGGTACTAGATGTGCTGTTGCTACTAGGGATAAAACAACAATCCTTTGTTCATAGAACAATCGTATTGTTTAATTTACACGCAGTTCGTAAAGCAATAATCTGTTGCTTGCAACTTAATACTGGAGGGGGTTCGGATGATAACCTGAAGGTGGATTATTAGTCATAGATGCAGTTGGATGGCGGTCTATGTATTATGTTGTAATGCCCAATCATGTCTCAAATGAGTCAAGATGATTAGTATATGCATGTATTGCTTTCTCGGTGTTTGTCAATTGCCCCGCTGTAATTTGTTCACCCAACATGTTATCTATCTAAGGAGAGCCACGTCTAGTGAACTATGGATCCCGGTCCTTTACTTTACATACAATCTACAATCTTTTACTGCTTTGTGTTTACTTTCTGCAAACTTTTACTTCTTTCCATTCGATACGTTTAATCCTTTGTTTTCCGCAAAACATGGTGAGATTGACAACCTCATCGCAGGTTGGGGACAAAGTTCTGTGGTTGTGTTGTGCAGGTCTCCACGTTGCTACTAGCACCGGTAGTGCGCCCTACCAAGGCTCAGCTAGTAACACCTTTGGGGTGTCTCCTTGCTCCTACTGGTTCGATTAAACCTTGGTTTCATAACCGAGGGAAACTTTCTGCTGTGCTCATCATACCTTCCTCTTGGGGTTCCCAACGAGCTCTACATCAACACCACGCACCAAGCACTTTTCTGGGTGCCGTGCATTGAGCCATCAAGCGATTTTCTGGCGCTGTTGCGGGAGAGTCGAGGACATCTTCACAAGGGGAGTCCCTCATAACCAATCTCTTTACTTTGTTGTTTTTTTTTCTTAGTTTCTTTTTGCTTTGTTTGCTTGTTTTGTTCTTCAAAAAACACAAAAAATTAGTTTTACTAGTTTGCTTTCTTATTTCAAAAACATAAAAAAAATTAGTTCCTATCCTAAGTTGCCATTATGTCTAGCCTTGCTCCAGTCACTATGTCACCCGAGGAAATGATTTTCCCTTTTAAACAAGGAATTGAGGAAAATATTATGGAAGCTTGGTCTAGAATCTCTGATCTACATGAAAAAACTGAGCCTAAAATGACTCAAAGCTTGTTCCTTAGCAGTTTTTACCTTGGGATTGCTCTTTGCTATAGATATGCTCTAGATGCTGTTGTGGGAGGAGATTTCCTCCAATGTAATGAGGATGATGCTATTAATGCTATATAGAAATTGATCCTCACTTACAACATGCCTAGCCAAACTGATATTTCTTTCGCAAAAATATTTGCTAGGTTGGACACTCTTGAGGCTAGCACTACTAGATTAGAAAGTTGCGATAATACGCTTAGGGAGCATCACGATTATGTTCCAATAAACTCTGAACCATCAAAGTGGTTCCCTACAGTAAAGATTGAGATGAACACTGAAACTTTTCAAGCTCGCTGTGATATCATGTCTGAATTTTTCCTTATGCCCAAAGATATTTATAAATCTCTGAATACTTGGGGGCTCACTGAGGTTGGAAAAGAAATATCTCTTACTAATAATACTACCATATTACCTCTTGGAATAGCTGAAGGAGTGTTTACAATGATCCTTGGGAAAACGATTTCTATTGATTATCTTGTTATTGAATGTGCAGGAAAAGGACAAATTATACTTGGAAGGTCCCTATTAGAACTCCTTGGAGCAATAATAGATGTGGGAAAGGGGACCATGCAACTTTATTCTCCACCAAACAATCATATTTTCCCCAAGGTTAAGAATAAAAGTAAGAGAGGTAAGGGCAAGAAAGTTGGTTTTAATGCTTCTTCATTTGAGAACACTTGATTCTTTCTTTGCTTCTTATGCCTAACTTAAAGGCGTTAAAGAAAAGTCTTATTGGGAGATAACCCAAAAGTTTTAGATGAGTCTTGGAAGTTATTACCTCTGTAATAACCTCTCCTTATCCTTTTTATTTGCTTTTTGTGCCAATAGTAACCTCTAATGAGAGAGAAGTAATGATTGGGAAAGTTGCTGTCCCAAAACAGATTTCTGTGCTTCACCGTAAAAATTCGTGAGAGAGCTCTGTATGTAGGATTGAGCTGTAATTTTTTGTGCTTCTGCCTCATGTTGTTATATAACTTTAGTTAGTTCAACACTTTTCGATTTGAGCAACATAAGATCTTCGAAAAAATTCGTCTTTACCTGCTGGTCTGTTTTGACAGATTTCTGCCATTTTCTGCATTTGCTTCTTGTGGGTTCCTTTTTGAGTTCTTTTGGGGAATTAAGCTTTTTGAGGGAATTTCTACATTAGCTATTGTTCTAATGGAAGTTTATTTGGTGTTAGAACTGAACCTTAAGACTTATTTATCTTAAGTGCACTAATGTTGCTAATGAGATTGTGTGAAGTTTTGTATGAAGGAAAATTTTTAGGTGCATGGAAGGAATGAGTAATGAGATGAAGGATGGACTAAAGCTCAAGCTTGGGTATGCCACGCGTGTCACCCCAAAAAATATCCAAGAAGTACAAGCGTCAAAGCTTGGGGATGCCCAAGGCATCCCCTTCTTCATCAATAAAAATCCCAGGTTTTCCAAACGCTTCATTTTTATTGTTTCATGCACAGTTGTGTTTTTCTTGGAGCGTCTTCTTTTTCGTTTTGGTTTTGGTTTTCATTTGCTGAATAAATTGGTTGGACCCCCTCTTTCTTACATTGGTTTGCAAATAGTTTGGTTTGGTTTGGAAAAGAGTAGGAAAGTTCATGCTTATGTGGTAAAAAGAGCTCGTTTTGACTGTAGCCTATGCTTTGTCATGCCATGCTTGATATGTTTTTGGCTTTATGCTTAGTATTATTTGCTGTAGCATGACTTGTCATAAACAATTGAGATTGCTTAATGTGCCTTGGATGAATCATGCGTTGTTTTAGCATATTAAAGCATAGTGTAGTGGTATTCTCCTTTGATGCTTTATTTGGGTTGACTTGGCACATGCTTACACCATGTTATGACTATCTCAAGTCACCATAGCCTTTATGATCCTTTCGTTTTCAACTTGTAGTATCACTTTATGCTTTGATCAATGATGTTTTGTTGCTCTGCATGATTATGGCCATTATTGCTCTCCTAGTTTGTCGCTCCCAGTATTTTGCTAGCCTCCACAACCAAGTATGAGTTCCACTCATGCATCCAACTCCCTAAACCAAGTTATTCCAAAGAGTCCACCATACCTACCTACTAGCTTATGCTATTCTAAGTATATTCATGCTTTTGTTTACCTTCCAAATTGAACTTGTTATGAGAAAGCTAGTGATTAAAGCTCTCACGAACTTGATGGCACACTTTACTTTACTTGCCTCTAATAAACTTGAACCATTGGGTCCTTCTTTGTTGCGTATATGCTTGCACTTTATAAGTTGAAATTAGCAGAACCATGTTTCATGGGGAACGCTTTCAACATTGCACTTGTACTTTGTACCCCGTTGATATCATGTTCTTTTGCTTACAGATCTCGGGGGTGTGAAATAAAAGTGGAACTTGTAAGATCATGGAGTTTGTATGTGTGTTAGAGAAACGCCTGGTCCGCTAGCCTAAGCCATGCCTAATCATGGTGTAAACTTGCAGCATCACCATAATGAGCACTCTATGAAGCATCCTTAATAAAAACCTATGCAAATAGCAAATAAAAAGATTGCTGAGATGCTAATTGTCTGCTTGCCTTGTCATTTTGATTATGGGAAAGCTCCCGTATCATGTGCAAGGGGTACCCCGTTGGCGGTTCTTAATGATACACATGTACTTACAATGACAAGAGCTTACTCGTGACTGAAGTTGAGTAGCATGAGGATCGGTCTTTGTAAGTAAGGGGCATGAGATTTCGGTTTATAACTTGTCAAGCATATCCTCTTAGTTGTGTCACTTCAACCTTAACCACTTCAAGATGCTTATGATAGGGGCAATGAGAGCTGAAAGCTATAAGTACCATAATTTTTGGAAGCTCTTTATGAAACTTGAATCTCTACTTCCTTTTACAAAGGCCTTTCTTCCACCATTATATTGAGTCTCCACCTTCTAACTTTATGCACCTTCTTTGAGAGCATAGTGGCCATTCTTAGTTCTGTGTGCATTGTCCCAAGACTAGTTGATTGATGCATACTTTGATATTGCTTGTTTTAAACTATTGTATCTAGTCACTCTTATGAACTTTGAAGGTGTCCTATGCATTTATATTTGCTACTCTATAGAGGGACAAGCTGAATACTATTATGCTATGTTTTCTTTATGTGAAACAAACAAACGTCTCGCAAAGCATTGTTATTCATGAATCTTTTGTTTGTGCCTTTTCATGTTGCATCATAGTTTCTTTGCTTATTGCTAGAACTTTGTATTTCATGTTATGATTGAAGTACTATGATACCAGCTTTGAATGTTTTGCAAATACTTTGATCAAGTCTTTGATGGTGCATGTCACCTCAAAAATTACTCTTTCTTTTTATCACTTACCTACTCGAGGACGAGCAAGAGTTAAGCTTGGGGATGTTGATACATTTCAAATGTATCTATAATTTTTGATGTTCCATGCTTGGTTTTATCCACTTTCTTGTGTTTTGTTCCAACTTTGGAGTACTTTTCATATGATTTCTTGGACTAACCTATTAACAAGAGCCACAATGCCAGTTGCCTGTTTTCTGCTGTTTTTGGTTCCAGGAAAGTCAGAAAATGAATATTCTCGGAATTGGACGGGATAAAAGCCAAAGTGCCTATTTTTCTGGATGTCATCAAGTGCCAGAATACGAGACGGAGAGGGGCCAGGGCGCCACCACACCACCTGGCCGCGCGGCCAGGCCTGGCCCGCGCCAGGGGGTGGTGTGGCCGCTCCCGGCACCCCCTCGGCCTCTCCTTCTGCCTATATATTGCCCTCGGGACGAAAACCCTAAGTACCCAATCAAAAATTCATGGAAGAGCCTGTAGCTGCCGTCATCTCCATCCCTAGATCGGGAGGGATCTGAAGTTCTTCCCGGCACCCTGCCGGAGAGGGGAATTCACCCTGGAGGTCTTCTTCATCACCATGCAAGCCTCCGGTGTGATGCGTGAGTAGTTAATCCTTGGACTACGGATCCATGTAGTAGCTAGATGGCTGGTTCTCCTCCTTTGTGCTTTCATGTCTAGATCTTGTGAGCTCCGTTCATGATCAAGATCATCTATTTGTAATTCTCCATGTTGTGTTTGTGGGGATCCGATGGATATTGAGATGCTATTTCAGATTGATTATTGATTCTATCATGTCTTTGTTATTTGTGATCTTGCATGCTTTCCGTTGTTAGTAGCTATCTTGCCCAAGTAGATGCTAGCAACTCTAAGAGTTAGTATTTATGCTCGATAGTGGGTTCATGCCTTTGGTAATCTGGGGAAGTGTCAGAAATCTCTAAGGTACTAGATGTGCTATTGCTACTAGGGATAAAACAACAATCCTTTGTTCATAGAACAATCGTATTGTTTACTTTACACGCAGTTCATAAATCAATAATCTGTTGCTTGCAACTTAATACTGCAGGGGGTTCGGATGATAACCTGAAGGTGGATTATTAGTCATAGATGCAGTTGGATGGCGGTCTATGTATTATGTTGTAATGCCCAATCAAGTCTCAAAGGAGTCAAGATGATTAGTATATGCATGTATTGCTTTCTCGGTGTTTGTCAATTGCCCCGCTGTAATTTGTTCACCCAACATGTTATCTATCTAAGGAGAGCCACCTCTAGTGAACTATGGATCCCGGTCCTTTACTTTACATACAATCTACAATCTTTTACTGCTTTGTGTTTACTTTCTGCAAACTTTTACTTCTTTCCATTCGATACGTTTAATCCTTTGTTTTCTGCAAAACACGGTGAGATTGACAACCTCATCGCAAGTTGGGGACAAAGTTATGTGGTTGTGTTGTGCAGGTCTCCACGTTGCTACTAGCACCGGTAGTGCGCCCTGCCAAGGCTCATCTAGTAACACCTTTGGGGTGTTTCCTTGCTCCTACTGGTTCGATTAAACCTTGGTTTCATAACTGAGGGAAACTTGCTGATGTGCTCATCATACCTTCCTCTTGGGGTTCCCAACGAGCTCTACATCAACACCACACACCAAGCACTTTTCTGGGCGCCGTGCATTGAGCCATCAGCCCCGAAAGGATGGATCGGACCGCCTTGCACGCGTCGTTGTCTTTTCCTCCTTGTCCGCGCCCGGCTGGTGGATTGAGGCTTGTCTCGTAGTGTTCGTCTCATCCATAGGAACCTTCATCATACCTGACATTTTTAGTCTCCATAGGCTCATCATGCCAAGACCATACCTGTTTGGAGCATACGGTGCTCATATCCTTGCGATGCCCTTGCCAGCCAGGCCACGCATCCGCTGAGTCACTGACCAGTGGGTCCTGGCCCACGTGCTATGGCTCAATGCAAGGGACCTCCTATCCCATTACACCGACAAGCTAATAACTCCACCCACTTGAATGACTTCGTATTGATTAATCGAAATTAGGTCAAATTTGAACTACTATAAGTAAATTGTAGGTTGCTCTGAAAGTTTTAGGAAAAAACTTTTGGAGGTACCCATCAGGGGGTCACAATCAATTTATGAGAAACAACTGAGAGTTTTGAAGACAAGTTCAACTTCTTGCTAAGATTTTGCATCTTGATAGTTTAACAAAATTAGGTCGAACTTGAGCTACAAGTAAGCGCGGTAGATGGCTCTTGAATTAAATGTATTTTTGAAGGTAGATAGGTGCATCTTCTTGTAGTAAAAATGTAGTCGGTGTGATTTTCCAACTATCTCAGGAAATAACATTCTCAATTTTCCTAGTGCTGACGAGATTGTTCTTTCACGTAAAGGAAGTCCGAAGAATATGGATCTGAATGCCACAAGCAAAGTATTCAGACATAGGACCAACATGTTGTACTTACGATTTCCCGTGTTTTATGAGTTCGCAAATTTCCTACCTAACTTCGCCCACTTGAATGACTTTATGCAAATTTATCGAAATTAGGTAAAACTTGAACTACTACAAGTAAACTGTGTAGGTTGCTTTGGAAGTTTTACGAAAAATCTCTTGGAGGTACAAATCGGAGGGGGTCAATTAATATATCAAAAACCACCGAGAGTTTTGACGATAGGTTCATCTTCCTGCTAAGATTTTGCATCTTGACCATTTAATGAAATTAGGTCAAACTTGAGTTACAAGTAAGCGCGATAGATTGCTCTTGAATTTGATGAAATTAGGTCAAACGTGAACTACAAGTAATAAATTGTAGGTTGATTTGCAACTTTTATGAAAAAAGCTTTTGGTACCCATCGAGCGGTTAATTAATATATCATAAACCAAAGAGAGTTTTGACTCTAGCTAAGATTTTGCATCATGAAAATTTTGAACCCCTTTTGAAAATGATCACGTGAAATAGGGAGAGAGGGGAAATGATTTTTCTATTCTCTATGGGCAACCCACAAGCTTAAGGTGCACCTTAGGCTTAAAGATAACTTTATTTTCTCCACAATGTATATGGTGAACCTTAGCGGATGCCACATTACTAGGCCTTAAGGTGTGATTTTATGCACATTGTTGATGCCCTTATTAGGGGAAAAACAAATACTAGTACACTATAGTATACTAGTAAGTTGCACGTTCCCTACACGTGTGACTCAGATAATAGATGTATGATATATCATCACTATATAAAATTATAATAGTAAAGCAGAAAAATTATAAATTTGATCAACATCTATAAAGTATGGGTGTATATTTGGTTCTTGTACTTTGTATATCATGTAGAAGTCAATGATTATTAGCTATCTAAAACTTGAAAATTTTGGTAACATGGGCTAGAGAAACGAGGGAGAAGATTCTAGAATGATGGAGAAGTGTGTTTTGAGGTTTGGGCATAGCATTCATTGTGATGAAGACTATCAATAGAATCTTCTCGATGCTAGAATGGAAAAGAAGATCCAACGGCTGGAAATGTTGGGATTCACGAGTCTTGATCCAACTGTCAATATTCAAAGTTATTCATACACTATATAGTGGTAAGATGGTAAGACTAGTAAGTTGCACGTGCTCTGCATGTGAGACTCAGATAATAGACGTCTGACATATCATCACTATATAAAATTATAATAGGTAAAGAATAAAAAATTATAAATTTGATCAACATCTATAAAGTATGGGTGTATATTTGGTTCTTGTACTTTGTATATCATGTAGAAGTTAACAATTATTAGATATCTAAAACTTGAAAATTTTGGTAACATGGTCTAGAGAAACGAGGGAGAGGATTCTAGAATGATGGAGAATTGTGTTTTGAGGTTTGTGCATAGCATTCGTTGTGATGAAGACTATCAATAGAATCTTCTAGATGCTAGAATGAAAAAGAAGATCCAATGGCTGGAAATGTTGGGATTCACGAGTCTTGATCTATATTCAAAGTTATTCATACAATATATAGTGGTAAGATAAGATTTAAATTTCTTTGCTTAGCCATATGCTCACCTCTGTCCATGCGTTGTACTTGTTGAGAGAATAAAATGTAGGTAGGGGAAGAGGGCAATGATGGATCTGAAATATAGCCATCCATGTCCACATTTAAACTAGATATCATTCATATTTTTGATGAAATATCTCTCTAAACCCTGCCACTAATGCCTAATAATCAAAGGGGTATGCAATCCTTTCTTGCTATTTTTCCTTGCGCAGATAATGACGTTTGAAGATGGGAATCACTACATTAAAGTCAAATATACGAGATTTCCAACAAACAGAAGAAACCAGGAGTCTTGGAACGGAGGCAGACGCTTTAACGACCAACTATACGACCGTAATAAAATTCCATCCATATAGTTGCGGTCGCATAGTTGCCGCCACCACCGCTACGTCAAACAGAACAACTTCTTGAAGGGACCCCTATATAAAGAGGCCTTGGGCAACGAGAAAAGGGCCTTCGCCCCGACCATCAACCGCCTCCAGATCTCCATCCACAACACCGAAGAGCCGCCGGAGGAATAGACTTAGATCTAATCTCCAAACCATTCTCCACCACCATAGCCATATTCCACCACTTGTAATAGTAGATCTCATATTCGATTAGCGACATTGTAAGACTATTTTCTGTCAATCTTATGATTTCCACTACAATGTTTATGATCTTTGATCTCATCTCTATGTGTGAGTAATTCTCCTTGGGCTAAGGGCTTCGGCCTAGCCATGTAGCTTTTGTTCATGTTATTTATCATAGATGGGATCATGTATTAGTTTGTATGACATGATGATTATTGTATCCTATCTTGCCTCAATCTAAGGACTTGTCAGGTACCCAAGACCCCGACGATTGAGCCAGGTATAGGGAGTATGAGTAATGACAAATCTGCAGGTTGGGAACCCTAGTGATAGAAGGGGTAGTACGGCTATATGTGAGGGATTTACTTGGGATTAACGATGATGTCACTATGCATATCATTAGTTCTGTTTCTTCTATGGATGAGACTAGTAGGTTATTGCTATAAGCGGTTGCGAAGGCAATAACAATTATGGATGCACTGCCCACATATAATCTATCTTGCTCTAACAATTACATGCATACATTATCTTTATCTTTATCTTTTATTTCCATGAGATGTTTTACATAGCTACAGGTGAAACCGAACACCAGATAGCTGTGAGATTCGACACATTTTTTATGGCTTTTATTGATGGTTTTCTCCCGAATTTGATTGTTTTCTAGCTTTACCTAACACTAATACTTCGGTAGCAAGGAAAACTTGGTTTTTAATGTGTGTTTCAGGTTCTGAATGTCAACATAAGGTTTAAAATAGAGAAACACAATATTCTGGACAGAACAAGCATGTCTCTCTTTGGAAGAACTCGAGGGGAGCATATAGAGGCTTTAACGAGCAACTATACGGCGGGAATATTTTCCGGCCGTATAGTTCTTGCCGTATAGTTGCTGCCACCTCTGTCTTGTCAAAAGGGACAACTTCCGTCAAGGGACCAGGGACGAAAACACAACACAACAGCCGCCATACCATCCAGAAGGGAGAAAGAGGAGATTCGAAGAAGAAGGGGAAGACGTTCTTCATCTCGCTCCATGATCTTCGACCTCCTATCAAATACACCCCCATAGCCACTACTTGTACTTGAGAGAGAGAGGGATCTTCACCTTGCAAGACTAGGGCTTGAGATTGTTTCTTCCCATCTTGAATTGTGTTGGATATTTTTCTATTCTTATTGTGGATCTCCACGGTAATATAAAGATGAATTCCCTTTATTTGATTATATCGATGATCCGTTCTTCTCTCATGTGTGAGTAATTCCATTGGGTGTGGGAGATGTAGGGGATTGGTGAGATGTGATGTGCCTTCATATATTTTCCATTAGTTTGTGATTGATTCTAATTACTATATTATGTGTGCTTGACTATCTGTGGGATGCCTAATGCTTGTTGTCCAATTATGGGCCCAGACAACATGATGCTTTGTTCTACATAGATAAGATCTTGTTCGCTAGCGGACCGGCGACCCCCGGGTGACATGGGGATATCAATGGAAAACTAGTAGACTCGAGGATAACGAGGAACCACTGTGCTTATTGCATTAGTCCAATCCAAGGAGCTTAATCGCTAAGCGACCTGAAGGGTCTTAATCGTCTAGTGTCTGACCATGGTTTTGGTAATAGGATAGTAGGATTATTGAAGTTGGGATGAAATCTACCAAGAGCAGTTCCGGCTAATTATGGGTTGCTCGCCTACACATATATTTATAAGATTATAATTGTTACATTTATCATTCATCCACTTGGCACAGTCACTATCACCATGAACTGAATCTCCCCGCGCCTTCTTTTGCCATCTACAGGAAACAACAAACAACCAAGTCACTCTTTACTTTTATGCTTTATATTTCTGAAGTTTACATTTTAGTTCTACTTAAATACATCTCATTTAATCAAAACCCCATTCTTATTTCAACACTTGCAGTCAATTCACTCGAAGACCCGTGACAACTTCGGGTGTGACAGAGACTTCACCCATAAACACTTACCTTTGGGATCCCTGTGGGATCTATATCTATACTTCGAAACTAGCTACAAACGATCTGTGCACTTGCAGACATCAAGCTATTTTTTGGCGCTGTTGCCGAGGAGCTAAGCACTAAGTGTTTGTCTTTTGACATTTCAGGTGTTGCTACTACAAAATGTTCTCCCAAAGAGACAAACGGTCTACACGCTCTGGTAGGACCTATCTACCGGATTATATTGAGTGCGTGCCTGCTCAAAGGCGGGAAGAAATTATTGAAAAAAATTTAAGATCAAATAAAGTTGAAATTGAAAACCTTAGTGATATTATGGAAATCATGTCTATTTATAGGAAAACTCCCATGAAACCTAAGAAAACTCTCAGAGAATATAGTGCTCCAAGTTCTGAATTTCTTAAACAACCAATAGAATTCCCTAATCCTAGAGTTAGAGAATATCGATTTGATGGTGGAATTATTAAAATTTTGCAGGAAAAAGCTTTCAGTGGAAGGGAAGATGAAGACCCAGGAAGGCATATTAGAGAGTTCGACGATGTGATAACATCGCTTGGACCAAAAGGTTTACCAAGAGACTTCTCTCGTCTAAAATTATTTCGTTGGTCTCTTAAAGGTAAAGCTCTAGACTGGTTATATTCTCTCCCTCGCCATTACATTAAATGTTGGGAAAACTGCATTGTTAAATTCATAAACAGGTTTAATCCTTTCAAAAAGGTAACTGAACTAAGAAAGAATATAGGCAACTTTAGTCAGAACATGGGAGAAAACTACCCACAAGCCTGGGAAAGATTCTTTGGAATGATCAATAGTATTCCATTTGCCATGGGTATTCCTAATCATGGGTATTCTGAATCAACTATTTGCCATTTATTTTACCACGATCTTAATACTCAATGTAGAGAGTTTCTTGGCTTCTCAGAAGGAGGATCAATAAATACTTTAACTATTAAAGAATGTTTGGAATTGATATCTACTAGCGCTAATAATGATTCTTTATATAATCCTAATTTTGGCACTAAGCTAGGAAAAGGGATACTTCGGATAACTCCTGATCTTATGCTTGAGGTACGCAAAACAATGAAAGTAAAAGGTATACCTTCTGAACTTGTTAAGGAAAACAAAGTAGATTTGTTACAATTTTTAACTAAAGAAGATGAAACTAGAAAAGTTTTTCAAGAATTAAAACATAGACAAGTAAAATCTCATAATAACTTGCATAAGCACTTTCAAAAACACAAAAAGATTTTGGCGGAACTCACGGAAAATTATGATGAGATTGGCCAAGAAATAAAATTATTTCACAAGTATCTTAGTATGATTGAAACCCAGTGTGAACAAATAGCATCTAGTTATCAAATTTTTCTTCGCGATGATAAAGATATTCCTAATTCTACTAATGTTGTCACAAGAAGAGGTGCAGTTGTTACAGGACCATTAGGACCACCGGAATATGAAGCTGAGAAAGAGCGAAAGGAAAAAGCCTTGCTCAAAGAAAGCCAAGAAGATGATACATTGGTGGATCCTCAAAATGAAACTGAAACACAAGATCAAACCAAGGAGGACCAAAATGATGCACATGATGACCATTATGACTCTGATGCAGAGACGATTGATCCAAGAGAAGAAAAATATATAAGCAAGGAAGAGTAAGTTGTTGTAGTAGAAAAGAAGAAAAGCGATAAGCAACAACAAAAGAAAGAAACAAAAGAACCTTATCCCCCACAAAAGGTAAATGACAAGAGTAAATCAGGTGAGAAAAAGCTTCCTTACCTAGATTGAAAAAACAAAGCACCAGATCAGGTAATTTATAATTCTTTTACAATGGCACTTAGTGACCTTCGTATGGAAATTCCGTTTGCGGATGCAATCAAAGTTCCTACCTATTCTAAATTCCTCCATGATATTTTTAGTAGAATGAAGAAATAACTGAAATTGTTGCCATGGTAACTAGTTATCCTGCTAATGGGAAGCTGTTGTCTAAGTCTAGAGATCCCGGAATACCAACTATTTCATGCTCAATATGTAAAACTAATATTCACAATGCCTTGTGTGATCTAGGAGCAGGAGTTAGTGTAATGCCATACTCCCTCTATAAAAGGTTAGGATTAGGGAGTATTCTCCTACTACTATCACTTTACAAATGGCTGAGAAGTCCACTAAAGAACCCGTTGTTATGATTGAGGATGTTGTACTTAGAATAGATGGGCATGTTATTCCCACTGATTTTATTATTCTTGATATGCTTGAAGATGAAAAATTATCTATAATACTTGGAAGACCTTTCCTTAGTACTGCATGGGCATCAGTTGATTGTGCTGAAGGAAAGATAGTCTTTAATGTTTATAATGCTGAAATCATCCGGTATTTTCCAAAGAAGCTAGAAGCATGAGAAAGATATATTTCACCGGCAAAACAAGTTCATATGGTAAGTGCCTTTGATAAGGGGCAACCCAAGGTAAGAATTCGAGAACAGAGAAGAAGTTGAGTTACTTAACCATTCTTAATAAAATGATTAATGGGAGTCACGCCATCTCGTCAATAAAGTAGATTAGAGAATAAAAAGTTCATCGCATTCCTACCACTTTTAACAGACACTCTTGCGGAAGCGCGCCCGTGAAGATGCAGCTATGAAAAATTAGTAAAAACATCGATTGAATAAGTACAGAATAAGAATAAAAATAAAAGTTTGAGTTTTCCATCTACAGAAGCTAAAATTTTGCTCTTAATACGCTAATGTTGGTCAATAGTTTCTACTATCAATTTTCTGTCAAAAATAAGGTATTTCACTAAGTTTTGGGATAAGAAGGTATTCTCAAAGAAATATAAATTTTTTGATGACTACTGATGGTTTAATAACCAACTATACGGCAGGAATAAAAATTCCGGCCATATAGTTCCGGTCGTATAGTTATCTTTGCCATCAACAAATTTTCCGCGAAGGCAAAGTGAATTTAACGACCAACTATACGGCGGGAATAAAAATTCCGGCCGTATAGCTCCGGTCGTATAGATATAGATGCCTTCATACAAAATTTTCTGAAAAGTACTAAGAGTTTAACAACCAACTATACAACGGGAATAAAAATTCCGGCCGTATAGCTCCGGTCGTATAGATATCGATGCCTCTACTAGAAATTTATCCCAAAGGTACTAAGAGTTTAACGACCAACTATACGGCGGGAATAAAAATTCCGGCCGTATAGTTCCGGTCATATAGATATCGATGCTTGTTTTAGAAATTTATCTCGAGGGACAGACGGTTAACGACCAACTATACAACGGGATCATTGCGATCCGGCCATATAGTTGCGTCCGTATAGCTGTTTTCTGCATAAAGAAACCCTAGTTGGCGGCACCGCCGCAACTATACGGGCGGAACAACATCACCCGCCCGTATAGTTCCGACCGTATAATTTGGTGCGACCACAAAATCGCACCGGGGCAGCTAGGTCTCTCACCCTCCTCATTATTTATCTCATATTCTCTCTCCAAACCTCTCAAAATCGATCTAGAACTCTTGATTCTTCGCGGATTTCGTTCGTTTGAGTGGGGGAATCAACAGATCGGTATGTTTCTCTCCCTATCCATGCTTTATTTTCAGATTTCCATGGTTGAAACTCTCACATTGATCTAGTGGATGAACTCAAGCTTATTTTGTTTTTTCTATTGATTTCTCACGTTAGGATTGAATTTTTCCACGTAGGATCGTTCATATATCATATAGAAACTATATGCCTAAGGTTTTATGGTGAAATTTTTCAGTGCATCACGATGAACAAAATTGGTAAATCTTTCGCAAGAGCAAGCTCCAACGTGGTGAGGGCTCGGTCTCGGTGACCTGAGCCGAGCGCAACCCCAAGTTGGACATGTTCTCATCAAGGAGGATTCTGCCCACACATTGGGCCGACCATAGCTTTCTTACTGTGGCGGGGTTGAAGGCGGACTTTGACCTCATGTGTAATAAGTCGGGGCTTGGCTTCGCAAGCCACGACACCTACGCCAAGCTTACCTACGAGTTCCTTGCCTCCTTCAATGGCGACCATAGGGAGAAAGGTGATGCGTGCACGATAAGCTTCACCATGAACCGATAGCACTATGAAATAACCTTTGAACAATTTTTTGATGCTTTCGGTTTCCCTCATGTTGGGGATCCTACTGTTACTAACCTCTATAGTGTCACAAGTGGAGAGACTTGGGAGGTTATTTCTATTAATGTTGGCAGGCAATTTTACCAGAAGAAGATGTCCACCATTCAGAACCCAACCATCCACTACTATGCTTTGTTCCTCGCCAACACACTACTGGGAAGAGGTGACACTAGTTCCATGGCCAATGCGGACATCGCAATGATCACTAAGGCTCTCTTTCCCACTGCGCCGTAGAGCCCCAGTCATGCAGCTCTACTCATCCAACACCTTCACCACCAAAGCAACAAGACCAAAGGTGATATTCGCATTGGTGGATTGGTAACCCACCTTGCCCATGCATTAAATATTATACTACCTTTTATGCAACCTATTGACGCCTCCAAACTCATGGACATCAAGTATTTGACTGCTTGTGGCTTCCATGGTGTTTACCCTGCTAACCGGAGGCTCCGATCATATCAATTCAGTTATCTTGGTGATGCACAGGGTGAGCAGGTTCAGTTGCCTTACCCTCAAGCCTTCTCGATTGTGGAGAAGGACACTTGGATCCTCACCAAGGACCAAGTGATGGAGATCATGGCTGAACTTCAGCCCGATGAAGAGGAAGATGAAGAAGGAGGGCAGCAGGATGAGGATGAGCAGGAGCAGGGACATAACCCTACTTGGGAGGGACAGCAACAACAAGGGGGAGCTTGGGACCCATGGCCCAACCAGCCACATCAGGGGTACAACTACGTCCCCTATTAGGAATTCCAGCAGCTCAACCAGCACGTTGGGGAGATTGACCACACTCTTCAAGAAGTGAATGAAGATGTGAGTACTTTGACTCACAACTTTAGTCACTTCATGACCCACTTCCTCGACTACTACTAGCAGTATCCGCACAACCGCTAAATGACGACAACAACTGAGCCTGGCAATAGCCTAAGCTTGGGGGAGGTTTGAAAAACTCCAAACTTTGCATTCATGTTTTTATTTTCTTCTTTTGATTTATTTTATTTCTTGAAATTTGCATGTTTATTTTCAGTTTTGCATTCCTAAACCAAAAATACAAAAAATTAGTTGTAACTTTATTTGCAATTTTGTTTCTTTGTTTCTCTTGAAGATTTCTCAATTTCAGGTGACTTGGCAATATGGAAATACAGAAGGGGTTCGACTCAAATACAAGAACGAAGCAAGCAAGAGGAGGTATCACATTCCTTCAATCACCCTCTTTGCAACCTTAAATTGATCCTACAATTATTTACTCGCTTGCACTAGAGTCACTCTTCACTTAGCTTATTATCCTACAGATTCTATTCCTTTGCTAGTGTCTCCTTTTAACTTTGAAACAATGAGCAAATACTTCCTACATTTTTACAACAAGAAAACGCATCTGAAAGATGACTTGAGTCCATTTTTAGCTCAAAGAATTTGATTTTAGAACTACTCCATCCCATTTGAGCTTAATATAAATAGACTCGATAGTACCTTTGAATGAAATTATTTGATAAAATGGATGCTTCGAAGTAGTAGAGATTATGCCACTACTTTTTCTAATAATTACCGTAAGATATTACTTTACGCATGTCATTACAAATCTGTCGTGCTCCATGGGGAACTATTAACTCCACAGGCCAACGAACGATCTAAATGTGGGAAACCACTTGATTTCAGCTATTGAGTTATGTAAACATTTATAGCAGCAATGCTATGACGGATAAATTTTTTAGTCTCCTCATGGTTTCACATTCCAAGTGAGGTTGTAGTACTGCTTTGACCCATTATTGCTCAACAATTATTTATTGGCATGGTCACGAGTTCACAACACATCCCGAATTAACATGTTAAAAATAGTGGCATGATTTTTCTATGAAAGAGCTGAAGTTTTTGAAAGCCAAAATAAAGGAAAAAGGTACTTTGAGAGTCTTGAAATTTTGATATGAGAATAGATGAGTTGTTCTTAAATTAAATATTTTGGTGCCAACTTGAGTACTCTTAATTGATTAAACAAATACAAACAAAAAGTTTTCATCTCTCAACAAAGAGAGACACCAAAAGAATTTGTCTCACTTTCCTAGTTAGAACTTTTGACACTTGCTCGGGCATATGATTTATTTTCTAACAAGATATACGTGGTTAGGAAGTGGACTCAGTGCAATCTTGTGAATACTTGTATGATCATATTTAAGATTGTAGGGATTGTGAAGAAAATAATTTGACACCAATTCGAACTTGTAAGTTCCTTTATTTTTAGTCTCGAATCTCCGCTATTCTTCCTTATTTCCTTATCACTCGAGGGCGAGCAACATCTAAGATTGGGGGAGTTGATAGATGTGAGATTCGACACATTTTTGATGGCTTTTATTGATGGTTTTCTCCCGGATTTGATCATTTTCTAGCTTTACCTAACGCTAATACTTCGGTAGCAAAGAAAACTAGGTTTTTAATGTGTGTTTCAGGTTCTGAATGTCAATAGAAGGTTTTAACTAGAGAAACACAATATTCTGGAGAAAACAAGCAAGTCTCTCTTTGGAAGAACTCGAGGGGAGCATATAGAGGCTTTAACGAGCAACTATATGACGAGAATATTTTCCGGCCATATAGTTGTCACCGCCTCTGTCTTGTCAAAACGGACAACTTCCGTGAAGGGACCGGATACGAAAACACAACACAGCATCCACCATTCCATCCAGAAGGGAGACAGAGGAGATCCAGAGAATAAGGGGAAGACATTCTTCATCTCGCTCCACGATCTTCGACCTCCTAGCTAATACACCCCCATAGCCACTGCTTGTACTTGAGAGAGACAGAGAGAGAGGGATCTTCACCTTGCAAGACTAGGGTTTGAGATTGTTTCTTCCCATCTTGAATTGTGTTGGATATTTTTCTATTCTTATTGTGGATCTCCACGGTAATATAAAGACGAATTCCCTTTATTTGATTATATCAATGATCCATTCTTATCTCATGTGTGAGTAATTCCCTTGGGCGTGGGAGATGTAGGGGATTGGTGAGATGCGATGTGCCTTCATATATTTTCCATTAGTTTGTGATTGATTCTAATTACTATATTATGTGTGCTTGACTATCTATGGGATGCCTAATGCTTGTTGTCCAATTAAGGGCGCAGACAATATGATGCTTTGTTCTACATAGATAAGATCTTGTTCGCTAGCGGACCGACGACCCCCGAGTGACACGGGGATATCAATGGAAAACTAGTAGACTCGAGTATAAGGAGGAACCATGTCAACACCCGGATTTTTAATCGCAGATGCCCGTTATGCCATACCTCGCAATCCCAGGATTACCATTTTTGTGAGACATAATGGATTGGATATCACAGTACATCATCCATTACAAACCATACATAAGGTCTTACACAAATAAGGATCTCATGATCTAGTCTTAATAGAACAAGCAGCGGAAATAAACGATAAGCATAGCGGTGGGGTCCATCTTCAGGGGCACATGCAATGCTGACGAAGGCAGATAGTCCTAGTTATCATAGCCCTCCTGCTGGCCATCATCTTGATAGTCTCCTTCATAGTCTAGCCATGAGAATAGCCAGGGACAAAAGCCATGAGTACTCTTTAAGTACTCGCAAACTACTACTAACAATTAATAAAGTTCTAAGTTAAAGTGCTAACTCTATGTTTAACTATAAGGTTAAGTTTGAAACCTAAGCTGAGTTCAGAAGCAAAGAAATATAAAATAAAGTTCTAGAATCACTTAAGTGGGGGAGCTATTGTCATAAACACAACCCTGTTGTGGTCAAGTCAAGATTCATCATTCATTTCATAAGTTGTTTGGAAAACATCTGACAACGAAACAGTATGGCCATTCCAACTGTCCATAACTGTGGACGCGGCTATTCGAATAGTTTGACACTCTACAGAGGTGGTACACTTTCACCACAAGATTCGATACATCTATCAGGGGTAACCCTGAATCATCATACTTAGTATGCAGATAATCAAACATAACCTTCCGATTACACACCCTAGTATAAGCACCTCTCCTATGAGCATGGCCTCCCAACCATGACCATCAGTCATCTTGGGCACTGCATAGGTGGACAACATTGAGAGGTAGCCTCAGCTCAAACCTCTCCCACGAGGGAACTAATACTAATGCATATAAATTTCCGGCTAAGCCTTACCCAATTCAGGTAGTGTGGTTGTACGGTAAATTTGGAATGGTATCGCATCCGAATCCAACCATCAATTTTATAAAAGGGTTAAGGCTCATGCCTCAACATTTTCATCATCATAAACCATTTGTGTTTCTCAACACATGTCAAAACATCTCAATAGAATGACTCATCATTCCAAGGTTTTCACAATTCATTTTCACCAAGTGTTCCCATCTAAAGTGAGTCAAGTTTTTGATCTACTCTAAACTACTAAGTTAAGAGTGTTCACTAAGGTGGAAAAAGATGGGTTCAATCTCATGCCATAGAATGACATCTAAAGGTTTCTAAATAGGTCAAGTTTTATACTCTTTATGCTACCTTCAAAACAAGTAAAGAACTTTGGGTAAAGTAAAGGAAGTAAAGCTTGAAGATAAAACTTGGGGTAAATAATAGTCAAAGTGATATGACTCAAGCATGCCTATAGCATCTTGGACCAAGTTAACTAGCTTAATTCTAGCTTGCTACAATAGGTTGCATTGTTAATGGTGGCTTGCCTTGGTTGGTGTAGTGGTTGAAGTTTTCTTCTTGTTCTTGGTTGAACTCCTCCTCCTCGTAGACTTGGTCGGTACTATCGTCTATAAATACATACGGAGTACACAATCACCAAAAAATACTTAACTAGTCTAATTATCATTCTAAAACACTCATTGGATGACCTATTATCATCCCAAGCATCGCAAGTTTAATTTAATAGTTTCACTCCTTTTAATCTAGAAAAGTAATTTCTACTCATTGAAAGATTAACTAAGATTTAATATTCACCACTTAAAATATGGGATCATGTGGACACATGTCATCACCACACATTCTAACATGTGGGAATGTGATTTAAGGGTTGGATCATAATTACTTTGCTTTAAGTTCAATATTTAATGATTTAAAGTGACTAGAAATGCCTATATAGCATTATTTTGGTACTAGTCCAAAGTCACCGCATGTCAACCTTAATATTATTACCTATTCAGATAGGTATGATGAAATGTGATTTTTGAGAGTTGGAATCAACTAAAAATCTATCTTGGTTGATTTTATAAAAATGTTGCAAGGTGCAATTGCGTCTGTTTTATTATTTTTACTAGGAGAGATCTATAACTCTAATTGAATTAAATCCAACGGGCTTGGATAAATCATTTCAAACGGTCTGGTGGTCGACGGCGAGCTCAGGGATGGTCGAGGCAGCTCCGGGGGTGGTCGCAATCAGCGGCGCCCTTCTCCTCTAGAGGCGGCCTGCTCCAGTACAATTCCGGCGAGCTGCTGCTCCTCGTGCTCCGGCTAGAGGTGTGGGACGATCAGTGAGGTGAGGGGAGTGGAGTGGTGTGCTGCAAACGGCTGGGGTTGCCCTCCTTTTATTGGCTCGACGGCGAGACCGAGAGGGATGGGTATGTGACGGTGGCGACATGGCTACGAGCGGCTAGCGGCATGGCTGAGGGTGGCGATCGACGCGCGGTCTCCATGCGGTGCTCTAGGACTTTAATGTGGGCTTAGGGGCGGTGGTACTGGGCACGAGGTTTTCTCGGTGGTCCACTGCTTGGCCTAGCTCGGGGAGGGGACAGTGGGAGGCAGTGAGGTGCTAGATACCTCCTAGACATGGCGAGAGAGGGGGAGGTGGTCTGCTGGGGTGAGGGCATGGTCGGCCGGCGAGTTGGTGCTCGGCATGGCATGGAAATGCCACTAGGGGTGTAGGGGATGGGTGCTAAGGGCCTGGTTTTATCAAGAGGGGACAAAGAGATTAATTGGAGATCAAATGGGGGCAAAACCCTATTGTAAACAGTGAGCTAGGATTTAGTGTTTGATTCTGCCTGCCAAGTGTTTGATGAAATGGCCGCATGAAATTTCTTTTTGAATTTTGAAAAGATTTTTGGTGGGTGTGCTAGGCATAAGCTTGAGACTCTGTGGGTGCTTGGGTTTTGAAAATTAAGCTTGTTTGAGTGGTTTTTGAAATAGTGGGATCTTCCCATATGAAATAGATTCAATTTTAAACTATCATTTAAAATTAGCATTTGAATGTTTTTAGCAGATCACAAAGTGGGCCTTCGTACCCCATTATGTGTACTACCAAGGGGTGTAAAGATCCACAAATGTTTCTGTTAAGTTTTGAGTACTAGGAATAGCCAAAGTAGGCATGATAGTTAATTTGGCCAAAATGACCATTCACTTCAATTAATCATTTTGAGTTGTTTTTCTTTAGGAAAAGTTTGGGAATGATTTAGATGATGTTTATTTCACCTAAGAAACATTTTACAAGCAATGAATCACAGAACCATGGCAATTCAAATCAACTCCTAATTTAAATGCATATACACATGAATGCTTTCATATTTTTAAATGGAAATTTTTTTGTTAACCCTAATTTTGAGGATTTGGATCTTGATAAGCTTGGATTAAAGTTTTGGGATGTTACAAACCACTATGCTTATTGCATTAGTCCGATCCATGGAGCTTAATCGCTAAGCGACCTGAAGGGTTTTAATCGTCTAGTGTCTGACCGTGGTTTTGGTAACAGGCTAGTAGGATTATTGAAGTTGGGATGAAATCCACCAAGAGGAGTTCCGGCTAATTATGGGTTGCTCGCCTACACATATATTTATAAGATTATAATTGTTACATTTATCATTCATCCACCTGGCACAGTCACTATCACCATGAACTGAATCTCCCCGCGCCTTCTTTTGCCATCTGCAGGAAACAATAAACAACCAAGTCGTTCTTTACATTTATGCTTTATATTTATGAAGTTTACATTTTAGTTCTACTTAAATACATCTCATTTAATCAAAACCCCATTCTTATTTCAACACTTGTAGTCAATTCACTCGAAGACCTGTGATAACTTCGGGTGTGATAGAGACTTCACCCATAAACACTTACCTTTGGGCTCCCTGTGGGATTGATATCAATTCTCAAAACTAGCTACAAACGATCTGTGCACTTGCAGACATCAACACCCTAGGCCCTCTCTCTCCATCATCGACAACAGCAAAAAGACGCAAACTCTTGGTCCGGTAAAAACACAAAAGGAATTCTAAAACTCCTGGAGGTCCATTAAAGTAACTTCACTATGCTTATGCTTCCCGAGGATTCGATAAACCTAGGTCTACTAGGGAAAAAGAGCTATACTACATCTGTAATCCGGATCGAAGGTATCAACCCTTTTTCTAGCGCCGTTGTCGGGGAAGCATTAGCTACCCTGGTGAGGTTAGTAGGAACCTTGCTAGTTTTAATTCTTGTTTTTAGTTTTGTTAGTTTGCTTTTAGTCTTTATTTGAAAACCCAAAAAAATAGTTAGTCTTTAAATTCTTGCTTTTACTTTTATAAGTCTCTGTTTAAGAAAACCCAAAAACATAGGAAATATGGATGAAAAGAAGCTTGGGGAGTTTGCTACTCCCAATAATGATTAGTTGCATACTCCTATTACTTAGCTAGCAATTGCTGCTGATGACTATGAAATTAAGCCCCATTATTTAAGTTTGGTTCAACAGAATCAATTTGGAGGCAATGTTGTTGAAGCCGCAGGTATGCACTTGAATACTTTCACTGAAATATGTGATATGATGCGCATAAAAGATGTTGACCCTGATGTGGTCAAATTGCACTTATTTCCTTTCTCTCTTAGAGGAAGAGCAAAAGAATGGTTGCTATCTTTTCCTAGAAATACTATTACATCATGGGTGGAATGCACTTCTTTATTTATGAATAAATTTTTCGCACTTGCAAAGACTATGCAACTGAGATCTAATATTACTGGTTTTAGACAGGAAGAGCGTGAGCCACTAGCGCTTGCATGGGAGAGGATGAAAGACTGCATGAGAAACTGTCCTAGTCATGGAATGGAAGATTGGTTAATCCTCCATTTATTTTATAGTGCTCTTAACCCTGTGTCTAAGTCTAGGCTTGATACTGCAGCTGGAGGAACATTTATGGGTAAACATATTACCGAAGCAAAGTAGCTTCTAGACAATATGCAATACAACCATGCCCAATGGCATGTGGATAGATCAAACACAAAGAAGGTGAACTCCGTCTCACCACAAGAAAATGAAGAACTCAATGCTAAGCTGGATGAGCTCATATTAGTCGTAAAAGGTAAGGAAAATCCGGTAAGAGCCATCTCTGAAACTAATATTGAACAAGTAGACTTCATAGCTCATAATGATTATAACCCTGCTTGGAAGAAGAATTATAATCCTAATTTTCAAAAACATTACTCTAGTCCTACAAGTAACTCTAATAATAATATGGGAACTAGTAATGGTAGTCTCCAAGAAACACTTAAGTCTTTTATAGACTCACAAAACGAACAACACAATATTCTTGTTAACATAACGGAGAACCATGATGCTATGCTTGGTATCTAACCAAGTTGTTAGTTTGAGAAATGATTTGCAGGCCCTCCAAGAAAGAATAAGGATTGTTGAGGCACAACTAGGTAAGATAACCGAGAGTCAAACTCTCATTCTAGCTAAATTTGCAGGTAAAGCTGAGCCCAATCCTGTTGAAGACCTGAAGATGATGAGAATCCAAAGGGAGGAGCCTGAAGAACTTGATTATAGTAATGCTCCTTTACCAAGTTACACCGTTTAAGATCTTGTAAAAAGGATCAACGTTAAGATTCCGGTAAGTGAAGGAAATGAGGAAGCTATGTACCAACACTTTGTTACTCAAGTAGCAATAAAGGTACGTGAGCTTGAAGAAGAATATAAGAATATCGCTGAAAAATTGCGTGTGAAACTTGATGATATATTTGAGCCTACTATTAAGATTAAAATTGGGACCAATGAGATAGCTGCACTTTGTGATCTAGGTGCAAGCATCTCAAAAATTCCAAAAAGTCTTTTTAATAAGTTAAATCTTGGCTCTTTTGAGATCATCGAGTTAAAATTGCATCTACTAGATTCTACCTACAAACAAGCTATAGGAATTAAGGAGAATACTTTATTATACATTAAAGTTTGTCCTGCTCTTATTGATTTTGTTATTGTTGACATGCCTGAAGATGCTACTGCTCCTATTATATTAGGTCGTCCTTTCTTAAGAACTATTAAGTCTTTGACTAATCTCCATGAAGGGAACGTGAAGCTCCAATTTCCTTCGCGGGATACTTTTGTTATTCATTTCCCCGGGAAGAAGAAAGCCAAGCATGATGAAAAGGAGGCCATCTATTTCGGAGTGGGTACTCCACTCATCTGGCCTAAGTGAGCAACATTGAGGTCAAACTATAGACCATAAAAGAGCGCTTCATGGGAGGCAACCCATGTGAAATAAAGGTTTAAGTAAATTCTTAAGTTCTTTAATAATGAGTGCTAGAAAACTCCAAGTGCGGAGAAGAAGTCTGGTAGTACTAAAAATCCTGCTTAATATATGATGTTGTTGGTAGACAATATTTACTATCATTTTTCTATCAAAAACAAGGTATTTCGCTAAGTTACAGGATAAGAAAGAATTCATGAAGAAACATAATTTTTTTGATGCATATAGAAAGTTTAACGACCAACTATATGGCGGGAATAAAAATTCCGACTGTATAGTTCCTGTCATATAGATATTTTTGCCATCGACAATTTTTCTTTCAAAAATACAAACGGTTTAACGACCAACTATACAGCGGGAATACAAATTCCGGCCGTATAGCTCCGGTCGTATAGATATCGATGCTTTCGTACAATTTATTTTACAGGTACAGACGTTTGACGACCAGCTATATGGCGGGAACATATTGTTCTGGCCGTATAGTTCCAGCTGTATAGCCACGCCGCCAGGTGGAAACCCTAAAATTTTGATAGCAGGCCAACTATACGGCCAGAACACATTGTTCCGACCGTATAGTTCCGCCTGTATAGTTGCGTCCGACCACAAAAACGCACGGGAAGGTACCTCCAACTCCAAAACTTCAATCCTTTTTCTCTCTTCTACCTCCAAACTCTCTCAAAACTTTAAGGGATCTTCATCTCTACTCAATTTCCTCACACACAAGTGATCTACGGTATGTTTCTCCTCCGATTCTCCAATTAATTTTTGCAAATTCATCTTCGATCTATTGTCATTATCAATCTAGGGTGAGACCTACTATGAACTAATTTCTATGACTATCTTGCCTAGATTATTATTTGAGTAAAATCCATCGGTAGTACCTGAACTTGGAGCCTATTTTCAATACGGTCATCGACCTTAGGAATACACGATTTACCGTCATTATATACGGCAACCGTCTCATTAAGGTCACTGGCCCTCTATACAGCAGTGTATTTGCTGATGTGGCAGAGCGTTGACCGGTCTAAGTTGTGTTTTGTTTTTCAAAAAAGCCCTCCCTGAATATTGCTTTCCTATTCATAGCCTAGAGACTAACAGACAAGGTCCACTGGTGAGACAGGTGGGTAGGAACCACCTATCAGTGTCAGATACCACCTTCCTCCTCTCTCCCCGTATGCCACGACCCCACGACCGAACGCCTCCTCGGATCCCGCCGCAGGCCAGGCCTCTCATCGTCGGCATGGCTCCGGCAGCCGCCGACCTGGATTTGCGCCGCCGTCCTCGGAATCCCCAACCACCACAAACTACCGCCTCCCCAATGACCTTCCTTTGCCCTTGTGGGCCACCATACTACCTCTGGTCTGCCACCGGAGTGAACACCCCTGCCCGAGATCCACCTCCCCGCCGCCTCCGGCCCGAATCCCCGTCCCTTCATTGCTTTCTCCGGCACTCCACTATCACCATCCAAGGAGCTCCGTCGTCGGTCCCACTCCCCAGCCTCATCCAGACTCCAGTGTCGCGTCATCGCTTTGTCGATTTCACCAGGGCATCAGGCGGGAGGTAGGGGATGGGGTGGACTGGGATGACAAGGGGCTGCCAGGTGGGACACTAGGGTCGGTTTGGACTTTACATTTTCTCAATGATGTGCCTACTTCTCGTCGGTTAACTATTGAATTTCTAAGTTCTTTTCAAAGCACTATTAAACTATGTCAAGGAGAGGACACGATTTCTTTCTGACTTATGAACAACAACTACACTTTAACACTAGATGAATGGTACGCATGTTTTAATTTCCCAAACAATGATATTAATGCCCTACGCACATCCTTTACTAGCTTATACCCTTCCCCTGCACAATATTATAATGGAATAAGCTTCACTAGTAGAGTAAGAAAGGGGAAGAATATTCAACATCCTGCAATTCGCTATTTGTTCTATGTTATTGCTAACACCTTGTAGGCAAGAAATAAGTTCACAAGACTCAATAAGGAGGACATCTTAGTCCTCACAAAAGCTGCTTACACCAACTGCGACTTGTCACTCAACTTGGGCGCAATCCTTGTGCACTACCTAGAGCACCAATCCGCCCAAAGCCAAGGACCAATCACAAGTGGAGGCGTCATCACTGTGCTTGCCATCGCTCTAGGCATCAACCTAGGTGAGTTGCAACCTGTGCTAGGTGAGCGACGTGTTAGTTTCTCTACTTGAAAGGCTTGTGAATTCTCACTAGGAGAGGTGGTGTTTATTACTTGCATATTGCTGGAGCTGGGCGTCTCTACCCCGCTCCTATGCCTAATGGTCTTTTATCTATCAAGGAAGGATGTTTGCTATATGACTTGCAGGTTGAGAAACACCAACCCTAGGAGGAGATTCCGGATGAGGATGAGGACCAAGAAGAGGAGCACGAAGTTCCTTACCAAGAGGAGAAGCTACCAACCCGGTTCGCTACATACCAAGACTTCCAAGAACTTGGAGGGACTGTGGAGAGGATGCATAGCCTCTCTTTGAACCTCCGAGAAACAACTAGTAATCTATTAACTCAATTTGCGAACTGGAATAATGACTTTTCCCGCCACCACAATGATTTGAAGGGCATGCAAAAGCCTAAGCTTGGGGAAGTTTCCTCATGTATCTTTATTTGGCGTTCATTTGCTCTTATTTATTTCGATGTTATGTTTTTAATTCGAGTTTATAAGCACTCGTGTTGGTTTCTCCAACACTTTATCTTTAGTTATTTTTATTTGCTTTCGAGTTTTTAGAACCGAGCTTTGCCGCCAATTTTCTATTCTTTAAATTCCCTCTCTTAAAAACAACAAAAATATTTCTCCATTTTTCTTTATTTTCCCTCTTTCTTTTCTTTCTGCCTCGAGGTTCTCATGTATTTGCAGGAGAGTGATCAACTTCGAGTTTCCAAGAGCTAAATAAAAAGGAAGAGAGAAGTGGAACCAAACATGAGAGGTATGCCTTATGAATCCCCACTTTTGAAGTTTGAGAAACCCATGCTAGTTAGTAGTAAATGTTGAGATATTATATTGGTGGAGTGAGTCTTTGTATTGTAGTAAGATTTTGTTTGCATGGGTATTTAGTTGGGTATGTTTTATTCCAGCTCTTGTAGTTAACCAAGTCTTGCCTAAAAATTTGCTAAAAATTGTAATAAGAAAAAGTCTCACAATTTAAGGCTTGGGTGTTGTAGTGCTTAGTGTTGAACACTTATTTCTAGAGACACACGACACCACTGAAAATGTTGATTGACTTGATAGCTCTCTTTAAAAGGATTTGTTCGATTGAATTAATTTTGGCGGTTTTTGTGAGCATGCCAAAGTTTGATATGTTAATCATAAGAATGATATAGCTTTATGTGTGTCAAACTTCATGGGATGCCAACAACTCCGCTGTCCTACGAACAATCTTCATGGAGGAACTCCCAGATTTCAGCTATGAGTTGCTTAAACACATGTAGCAGCAGTGCTATAGTGGGTAAGATTCTTGGCACTCCTAGGTATCTGTGTTCATGATGGAATCACTCCTCTGACTGATATGAGTAATCATTATGCAAAAGGAACAAAAACCTTAGTGATGCCACGAGTGTCCATCACAGCCCGATAAACTAATAATTTTTTTTGGCATGCTCTCAATTACTTAAGTACTGAAATTCTTGAAGGACAATGAATAGAAAAGTAGTGCCTGAAAATTCTTGATTTATTGATTTTGGAGAATTGAGATACTCTATTGTATATGTTTTTCATGACAACTCTCACACTCTATTTATATGATTATACTTTATTGTTCAAATGCAAGCCTATGAGTTGATTACATGACATGGAATAAAGTTTACTCATTTGGATCATCCATGTTAACAATTTTGATGCGCTATAAGGATGCATAAAAACCCGTATGATATGCTTGTCATTGCTCTATCTATGCTGAAGTTTTTTAGATTTATGAAGTGGAGGAAACATGAGACTACCAATCATGAGTAAGATCATCATCTCGATATTTCAGTTTAAATGCTGAGTTCCTTTTTTATTTTGGTTTTCTTGCTCGAGTACGATCAAGTTTAAGCTTGGGGAGGTTGATGGCTCTGAAATATAGCCTTCCACGTCCACATTTAAACTAGATATTATTCATATTTTCGGTGAAATATCTCTCTAAACCCTGCCACTAATGCCTAATAATCAAAGGGGTATGCAATCCTTTCTTGCTATTTTTCCTTGCGCAGATAATGACGTTTGAAGATGGGAATCACTGCATTAAAGTCAAAGATACGAGATTTCCAACAAACAAAAGAAACCAGGAATCTTGGAATGGAGGCAGACGCTTTAACGACCAACTACACGACTGGAATAAAATTCCGGTCATATAGTTGGCGCCACCACCGCTAGGTCAAACAGAACAACTTTCGCGAAGGGCCCCCTATATAAAGAGGCCTCGGGGGATGAGAAAAGGGCCTTCACCCCGACCATCAGCCACCTCTAGATCTCCACCCACAACACCAAAGAGCCATCGGCGGAATAGACTTAGATCTAATCTCCAAACCATTCTCCACCACTATATCCATATTCCACCACTTGTAATAGTAGATCTCATCTTCAATTGGCGACATTGTAAGACTATTTGCTATCAATCTTATGATTTCCACTACAATGTTTATGATCTTTGATCTCATCTCTGTGTGTGAGTAATTCTCCTTGGGCTAAGGGCTTCAGCCTAGCCCTGTAGCTTGTGTGCATGCTATTTATCATAGATGGGATCATGTATTAGTTTGTATGACATGATGATTATTGTATCCTCTCTTGCCTCAATCTAAGGACTTGTTAGGTACCCAAGACCCCGAGGATTGAGCTAGGTATAGGGAGTATGCGTAATGACTAATATGCAGGTTGGGAAACCCTAGTGACAGAAGGGGTAGTACGGCTGTATGTGACGGATTTACTTGGGATTAATGGTGATGTCACTATGCAATCTTTAGTTCTCTTTCTTCTATGGATGAGACGAGTAGGTTATTGTGATAAGCGGTTATGGAGGCAATAGCAATTATGGATGCACTACCCACATATAATCTATCTTGCTCTAACAATTACATGCATACTTTATCTTTATCTTTTATTCCCATCAGATGTTTTGCACAGCTACAGGTGAAATCAAACTCCCTAGGCCCTCTCTCTCCATCATCGAAAACAACAAAATACGCAAACTCTTGGTCCTGTCAAAACACAAAAGGAATTCTAAAACACCCAAAGGTCCATTAAAGTAACTTCACTACGCTTGTGCTTCCGGAGGATTCGATAAACCTAGGTCTCCTAGGGAAAAGGAGCTATACTACATCTGTAATTCGGATCGAAGGTATCAGGCAATAGCAAAGAGGAGTTGAAGGCGATTCGATGCCAGAGGAAAGTTATGATGGGTTCCTGCAACGAGGTACTCCTGCGGCCACTCTACTAGTAGTAAATTTTAGGACCTATGCATGCAAAACAAATTATGTGTTTTCACTCTCCTTCGCTGCCTCCCACCATCCATCCTCCATCTCTCCTCCCCTTTCCCCTCGCGCACCAGCCCGGCTGATCTCTCCCTCGTCCACAGTGCGGTGCTGCACACGTGTGCCTTGGTACGATGGCTCTGTGTCCCTGGCGTGTTCGGCATCCATATTGGTGTGGAGTAAGTACGAGGAGTACATAGGAAGGAAACCACTTTGCCCCTTGGCGGCAAAAAATTCAAACTTTTTCAATTTTCGAAATTTTCACTTGCTTCCCAAACATCGGGAGTGACGGTTACTCAAAAGATCGGCCATTCAAAGTACTTCTTATCTTATCTTTATCTTGTCTTATCTGTTACAATACCATACCACTGTATAGTGTACGGATAACTTTGAACATTGACCATTGGATCAATACTGGAAAATCCAAACATTGCTAACTGTTGGATCTTCTTTTCCATTCTTAGCATCTAGAAAGATTCTACTGATAGTCTTTAGCACGATGAACGCATGCGCAAACCTCAAAACACACACTTCATTGCTTAGTTTCAGGGTCCTTGTGTTAAATGCATGGACTTGGATGCAATTTTCATTTTTATGAGGTCCTTGATGTAACTTCTACTTCCACCGACCATGTTCACTCTAAAGCACCTCGCTCCTACGAGACCTACCACAGTTAAAAGAAAATACAACCGCCCCAATTATCACACAAACTAGACCACGATTTCTTATACGTGATACCCCAGTTTTTAGTACTAGGATTTTTCAAGCTTCCTAGCTAACTTCGCACACTTAAGTGACTTCTTGTCGATTTAACAAAATTAGGTCAAACTTGAGCTACAAGTAAGCGCGATAGATTGCTCTTGAATTAAATTTCTTTTCGGAGGTAGATGGGTGCATCGTCTTGTAGTAAACAATGTCATCGGTGTGAGTTTCCAACTATCAGGAAAGAAAATTCTCAGTTTTCCGAGTGATGATGAGATGGTTCTTTTCTGTAAACAAAGTCCGAAGAATATGAATCTCAATGCCATAAGCCAAGCTTCTAGACATATTAAGTGGACCAACATGTTTTAATTATGATTCCCATATGTTTTATGAGTTTTCAGACTCCCTAGCTAATTAACTCTACCCACTTGAATGACTACAAGCCAATTTATCGAAATTAGGTAAAACTTGAAGTACAACTAAATTGTAGGTTAGTTTTAAAGATTTACGAAAAAAAATTGGAGGTCCTAGTGCAGGGTCAATTAATATATGAGAAACCATCGAGAGTTTGAACAACAGGTTTAACTTCTTGCTAAGATTTTGCATCATGACTATTTAACGAAATTGGGTCAAACTTGAGCTACAAGTAAGCGCGATAGATTGCTCTTGAAATAAATGACTTTCTAGAGGTAGACGGGTGCATTTTCTTATAGTAAACAGTTTCCTTGGTGTGATTTTCCAACTAGCAGGAAAGAACATTCAATTATCAATTTTCCGAGTGATGACAAGCGAGGTTGTTCTTTTCCGTAAAGAAATGTCCAAAGAATATTGGATCTGAATGCCAGAAGCCAAATTTACCGACATATATAGTGGACCAAAATGTTGTACCAATGATTCCCATGTTTTATGAGTTTTCAAACTTCCTAGCTTACTCTGCCCATTTGAATGAGTTTATGTCGATTTATCGAAATTAGGGTCAAATTTGAAACTACAAGTAAAATTGTAGGTTTTTCTCTGAAAGTTTTACGAAAAGCTTTTGGAGGTACCCATAGGGGTCACAATTAATATATGTGAAACCACCGAGAGTTTTGATGACATGTTCAACTTCTTGCTAAGATTTTGCATCTTGATAGTTTAACCAAATTAGGTCAAACTTGAGCTAAATGTCTTTTTAGAGGTAGATAGGTGCATTTTCTTGTAGTAAATAATGTCGTCAGTGTGAGCTTCCACTATCAGGAAAGAACATTCTCAATATTCCAAGTGATGACGAGAGATTGTTCTTCCCCGTAAAGAAAATCTAAAGAATATGGATCTGAATGCCACAAGCCTAGTTTTTTGACATATATAGTGGACCAACATGCTGTACTTACGATTTACCATGTTTTATGAGTTCTAAAATTTCCTAACTTACTTTGCCCACTTGAATGACTTCATGTTGATTTATCAAAAGTAGGTATAATCTGAACTACTACAGGTAAACTATATGTTGCTTTGAAAGTTTTAAAAAAACTCTTCGAGGTACCCATCAGGGGTGAATTAATTTATCAGAAACCACCAAGAGTTTTGGCGACGGGTTCAACTTCTTGCTAAGTTTTTGCATCTTGACATTTAATGAAATTAGGTCAAACTTGAGCTACAAGTAAGCGCGCTATATTGTTCTTGAATTAAATTTCATTTCAGAGGTAGATGGGTGCATCTTCTGGTAGTAAGCAGTGTCATGGGTGTGTGTCCAACTACTAGGAAAGAACATTCTCAATTTTCTCAGTGCTGATGAGATCATTTTTTCCGTAACGCGAGTGCAAAGAATATTGGATTTGAATGCCACAAGCTAAGTTTTCAGACATATATAGTGGATCAACAACATGTCGTACTTGGGATTCCCATGGTTTAGGAGTTTTCAAGCTTCCTAGCTATATAACTCCACTCACTTGAATGACTTTATGTCGATGTATCAACATAAGGTCAAATTTGAACTACCAGTAATTAATTGTAGGTTGCTTTGAAAGTTTTATGAAAAATCTTTTGGAGGTACCCATCAAGCGGTCAGTTAATATATTAGAAACCACACAGATGTTTGACGACTGGTTCGACTTCTAGCTAAGATTTAGAACCTTATAAATTTTGAATTTAAAAATGATCACATGAGAAATAAGGAGAGAGGGGAAATGATTTTCCTATTTTCTATGGGAAACCCACAAGCTTTTGAGGTGCACCTTAGGCTTAAAGATAACTTTATTTTCTCCACACTGTATAAGGTGAACCTTAATTAGCAGATGCCACATAGGCCTTAGCTATGCCTTTTTACACATTGCGGATGACCTTAGGGCATCACCTATGTATGTGAAAAAACTTGTTGATAAGATGGATCCCAACATGACCATGAAATAAATATGAGTTGGAACTTGAAAATATGCACGATTATATAACATAATCCTCCCAACATGATGTATTTTATCTCATAATTTTTTGAAACTCCTAAGTATGATATCCATTCTTCTTCGAGATCCTGAACAATGGGAGTACGACCATGGATGATCAGTTGAGGTGTTGGATTGAGGGAATACAGCCTTGGATTCCTGAACAAAGAGGGAGTACGGCCTACAAATTTTCTATTATTACATGGACCATGAACAAATTCAAAACCAAAATAAAGTGGTAAAATATCCTACGTATCCGAACATACTTCATGCCCCAAAATTTCAGATACTTCGAAATTTCCATTCGGCCCCTAGTGAATTTGGTGGGTGGGGGGTTCACTCGTATTTTTCCCAATATAGTACTAGAAGTACCTCTAAACCCTTCCCCTTCTCTCCTCTCGGAATACGTCACCGGCCGGAACATCCCCGCTGCACTTCAGCCGGCATACCCGCCACACCCGATCTTCTCAACGAACCCTCTTGTCTGGCGCGTTGAGCACATCATCGACCACCCTGGATCTGCTCCACGGACATCGTGGTCTAGCGCTTTGCTCGTACCCTCGCCCGCCCAAGATCTTCTTCCCCATCGTCGACACCACTATGACCGTAGCACCTTTGGCGACCTCGACGTGGCCTGGGAGGATGTGGAGGAAGCCTAGACACTGCCCCGACCGAGGTAAAACCAAATCTCCTTGCGCGATTTGTTTGTTGGCAATGCACTATATTCGTGCTAAATTTCCTAACGAACAGGTTCTTTACTTGATATACTTGTTATGTACTAAATTAACCCGTTGTGGTTAGGCTTAAACTCCACGCATTGAACTATTTTTATGTATATTTCGTTGTGAATTATTAGTCACTTAATATATTTGTTTACATTCTCTATTGTACCTGTCCACATGAGATATGATTATATAATATCTCTCTCATTCGCCAATTTAAGAACTATAGTATTTATGTCCTGCTATTGTCTTGCTATCCTATACTACATGTTTACACACGTTATACTATTTGACCATTATGTACTGTCGATTTGATCCCTCTTAACATGCGGCTCAAACTGTTTGATGTTATTCTGTAAGGAGAAGCCTCAGTTTGCACACAATACCATAGAGTGAATGGCTCCTATAATCTCATAATATCTCATCACTTTTTTTTCACTTCATGCCAACATATATCATGTTGGAACCTGTTTGTATTTACAGTTGGCCGTACCTTTATGCAGAGGACCAACAATGGAGTACATACTCCTCCCGTCCACATGATCTGCCATAGATCTCATGTAACACCTACCGTAAGCCCCCCACCTGAAGTTTGGCAGCCAAAGTTTGGTCCTTGCCACATTTTTTGCCTAAATTTACCATTTGTCTTTCTTGTTTTCATTTTTTTTCCAAAAATTGGCATCAAACATTTTAGCCCCACTACGATCTGCTTTTGTTCCATGTGCTTAGTTCATTTTCCTAGATATGCAGAGGCTGGTGTATTGTATCTGAGTTGGCTAATAATAAGAACAAGGCCACACTAGCGATTAGATCATGTATAATACACATGTATCATAAGAACCTTGTGCACTTCATCTCACTCTTGTATCTACTATGTATCATAGTTACATGAAGTGGCTATTTTAATACGAGGCACATGATGGTTTAGTTTGTTGTTCTCAGGCCACCGAACTATTGAAATTATCTAGCTGTTCATGAATAACTCAATGTATGATTGCTTGATTCATTGTTTGTCTGAAATTATCTGGCTAGTATATTCGAGGCACACAATTGATGTGTTTTTGTTGACTGAGTTACTCTTTTTTGTCTATGATTAAATTAGTGGCAGATTTCGTTGTGTAGTGTCTGGCTAGTTTATATATGAGAAACATAATGGCTTAATTTTCATATTCGTTTTATTCATGTTCTGCACATTCTAGTTTGAGCAGTCTGCATCAGGTACTTTACTTGATTTCTCGCATTGTTAAACTTGTAGTTTGTTTCCCAAGTCTATTGTTTAAGTAACTTGCTTTGTCTAGATCTCAGCCATCTTCAAGTAGAGAAGTCATTTCACACAGCAGCACATGCTTGCATCGCTCCATGGTGCCAGTTGGTCCAGTTAGTCAAGAAGAAATAGATGTATGAGCCAGCACTATTAATTGTTTCCTTCCTTATATATTACCATATTAATAGATTTAAAATTCATGGTGGTGTGATTTCATGGTAATGTTGTTATAACTTGTTTTGTGTTTGTTTCGGGCTGCAAATAACCCTCTGAATGCCGAACAAAGACCCGCTTCTCCAAGTTTAGATTTTGTTTCACGCAGCAACACTAAGAATACCTATTGCTCATGGCACACCACCTCGACACTGAGAATACCTATCTAGCTGAAATATTATTTGAGGATGCCCTCTAAGATGCCCGTGATATTGTTGAGCAAGAAGCCAACAAAATAGATTCAGTAATCACCATAGCACGTAAAGACTTATATGAATTGAAAAACAGGAAAGCTTTGACGTAAAACATACTTAATAATCTCATATGCAGCTCTCAGGGAAGCCAGTTGTTACATGTCTCATGATGTAGGCTCCATAGAGATCTTTTCTATAACATCGGTTATGGTGTTTTTTAGTTGTCTAGACTCTGATGCAACTTTTCTGCTTCATTTTATTACTATCAAGTTTACTGAGGATTGTAATAATCTACTGTAATTCACAGTTGTAAATTGTTTGAGGATTTTTACAAACCGAGCATCTATCAGAATTACTACACGTAGATGAAAAAACAGTGAAACCGTAAGAGGTACAACACATGATCTTCTGGAACAGGGAGAACATCCATTGTATTACACATGCACCATAGAACTTGGAAAATTCATAGATGTTCACTCAACAAAGTGAACACACAAAGAGCTGACCTGAAGAGAATACATCGGGAGGAGACCCACACAATCCATCAATCTGATGGATAGCCGTCATAGTAATCGTAGTGTGTGGTACCATCCCCGCCATAAGGCGGCACCATCTGCATCTTAGAATGCTCGACGATTCTGCAATACTCCGCCAGCAATCTATCGAGTTTGCCAGGACTGTCATTGATCCATAATCCTCCTACTCTAGACCCATATACAACCATTAGCTCCTCTTCCCACCAAGAGCCTCAAAGTTGTAAGATCTAATCTCGGATAGTTCTGCATTGTATATGCTGCCAGCCTGCACCTTGGGTTCCCTGGCACTGTCGACGCAGATGCACCGATTGTCAGCAACGAAGAGAGCATGACTTCCAATGCCTCTGACTAGCTGAAGGACACAGTTCTGGGTATCAACCCGGTAAACAACCGGCATGTCGTCGTAGACCGGTCCACTCATAATGAACAACAACTCCCTGTGGGACTCGACGAGGTAAAAACGATTCTCTAGGAACTGGCAGCCCAAAACAGGGCCTACAATGGTGGGATGCATCTCCAAGGTTCGTGCGGAGCGCTGCAGCTAGACATCTCCATGAGCAGCATCACACATAGTCGAGGGGACAGACCCGTATCTGTCTGTGATGAAAACATCACCGGCGTAAGAAGTCATGATGCGGAGTTCCACGAAGTCATATGGCGAGTACCACCCTTCACCAAAGACCGGGCGACTCCCTTCCTCCATGCCCTCATCCGCCCACCGAATGGTGGTGTTCTGATGGTTTGATGTAAACACCATCAATGATGGGAACATCATCACAGCGATAGAAGCCACCTACTCGGTCGGTATCTTCGCCCTCAGGTGCTTGATAGCGCCTGAGAAGGGGTTGTACAACCGGGGTCTTGTACGGTTGCACCCTCTGTCCAAGCACAAGGAGGCCGCCGGTTGTGCTACCGACATAAAAGTACCTTCCAGAGAGAGACAGGAGAAACAGAGATTCTGGCGGGGTAAATAGACTAAGATTCAATCAAGGTAAACCATGGAGCAAAACCCTGGGCAACAAGTAGACAAAGAAACATAACTTAAAAAATAGATAGTATAGGAGGTGAATGCAAAAAAAGGATCACATATATACATATGAATATCAAGAAAGCACATGTGAATAACCCGGCTAATCTTCTTCTCAAGGTGGAGGCCAGTTCTCACGTTCAACAACATGATGGCGGCGTCATCTACCAGATACTCCATACAAGGTCATTAGACATGTTGGTTTGCATTCGCTGCTCTACAAATTTCAAGTCATGCACATGTTCTTAGCTACTCCGTACAATAGTAATTGCATGATATTGTGTAGTTCTTGCAAAATGTAAAATAAGTGGAAAATAGTAGTTTGGATTCCCTGTTCCGCAGTTACTAAATCTATCTGGTTCGTCCTAAGCTAAGTTCCTTCTATTCTTTCCTCCTTGGTATCATTATGTTATCATGTAGTACCTATTTTAACTCTTCATACTAATTCAATTATAATTTTGTTGTTGCCATCTGGTTCTTGAAAAGGTGTAACACTAACTATTTTCTTTTTCTTGCATAGAGTTCAAAATGGAACAATGAATATGTTGGTTTTCATAGCCTATTCTATAGGTTCACAAGCGACACCATTATTTCCTTACCTGGTGCTGGTTCGTCCTAAGCAACGGCATAACTATCCTCTACTATGTAGTTCACTCATGGTTTGCATTTATTCTCTAGAAGTTCTCTTATGATGCCATTATAATTTCTATCTGGTTGATTGTTAGCTATGACAGTTGATGTCTATGCACTTCTATTCTTGTAGACAGATGTTGGGCCTCCAAGTGTAGAGGTTTGTAGAACAGCAGCAAGTTTCCCTTAAGTGGATCACCCAAGGTTTATCGAACTCAAGGAGGAAGTGGTCAAAGGTATCCCTCTCAAGCAACCCTGCAATCAAGATACAAGAAGTCTCTTGTGTCCCCAACACACCCAATACACTTGTCAGGTGTATAGCTGCACTAGTTTAGCGAAGAGATAGTAAAATACAAGTGATATGGATATAAGACAATGGTGCCAGAAAAGAGCTTCACGGCATGGAAGAGACTAAAGGAAAACTGAAATAAAGATGGAAACAAGGAAACATGTAACAGATCTAGTTGCAAACGGTGATTCAATGTTTAGAAACAAGGCCTAGGGATCATACTTTCGCTAGTGAACACTCTCATATAAATATCATCTATTCATGATACTACTCTGAACTACTCTCTGATTGGACACTCTAATCCATGGTAGGGCTATAACAGCATACCTCAAAGTAAGTCTTTCCCATCTAGATAACCCCACACTGTCACCTTGAGCACTAGATGGTTCCAACAAACACCACAATTACATAACAACATCCAACTCCAAATATAACTCATAACAAGTATTTGTAATCTGTAGCCTAAGTTCCACCATGGTGTGCACACTGTCAACTTCACACACATGGGGAGAGCAGAGATCTATCAAAGCACTTGAGTAGCAAGGTAGATCTATAGATTACAAGCTCATGATCTCAATAAGATCATGCATAGAGAGAGAGAGAGAGAGAGAGAGATGAACACATAGCTACCGGTAGAACCCTTAGCCTCGAGAGAGAACTACTCCCTCCTCATCATGGGAATCAGCAATGGTGATGGAGATGGCGGTGGAGATCGATGGAGATGGCTCCAGGGGCACTTCCCATCCCGACAAGGTGCCAGAACAGAGACTTTATGTCCCCCGAATCTCCTCTTCGGTGGCGGTGGCGCTGTGGAACTTTTCGTGGCTGGAGGCTGTTTGATTTAGGGTTTTTGCATCAGGAGGCATCTTATAGGCGAAGAGGCAAGCTCGGTGGGTGGCCAGGGGGCCCACACCACCTGGTGGCGCGGCCAGGGCTAGCCCATGCCACCACATGGTGTGGCCGCCCTGTGGCCCCTCTCCATCTCGTCTTCTGGCTCCATGAGTCTTCTGGTAAAATATCGACTTTGGCTTTTGTCCGATCCAACTCCGAGAATATTGATTTTCTAACTTTCCTAGAACCAAAAACAACAGAAAACAGGCAACTGGCACTGTGGCATCTTGTTAATAGGTTAGTCCGAGAAAGTGCATAAAAATACTCCAAAGTGTGGACAAAACATAAGAAAGTAGATATAAACTAAGCATGGAACATCAAAAATTATAGATACGTTTGCAACGTATCAACATCCCCAAACTTAACTCCTGCTCGTCCTCGAGTAGGTAAGTGATAAAAAGAAAGAATAATTTTTGAGGTGACATGGACCATCATAAACTTGATCAAAGTATTTGTAAAACATTGATAGCTGGGATCATAGTACTTCAATCATAACATGAAAGAGAAAGTTCTAACAATAAGGCAAAGCAACTATGTTGCAACATGAAAGGATACAAACAAAAGATTCATGAATAACAATGCTTTGCAAGACGTTTGTTTGTTTCACATAAAGAAAACATAGCATAGTAGCATTCAGCTTGTCCCTCATAGAGTTGCAAACATAAATGCATAGGACACCTTCAAAGTTCATAAGAGTGACTAGATACAAATAGTTTAAAACAAGCAATATCAAAGCTATGCATCAATCAACAAGTCTTGGGACAATGCACATAGAACTAAGAATGGCCACTATGTTCTCAAAGTAGATGCATAAAGATAGAAGGTGGAGACTTAACATAAAAGTAAAAGTAAAGCCTTCATAGAAGGAAGTAGGGATTCAAGTCTCATAAAGAGATTCCAAAAATTATGGTACTTATTAGCTTTCAACTCTCATTGCCCCTATCATAAGCATCTTTAGGTGATTAAGGTTAAAGTGACACAACTAAGAGGATATGCTCGACAAGTTATAAGCCGAAATCTCATGCCCCTTACTTATGAAGACCGAACCTCATGCTACTCGACTTTAGTCACAAGTAAGTTCTTGTCATTGTAAGTCATATGTATCATAGAGAACCGCCAACGGGGTACCCCTTGCACATGATACAGGAGTTATCCCATAATCAAAATGACAAGGCAAGCAGACAATGAGCATCTCAGCGATCTTTTTATTTGCTATTTGCATAGGTTTTTATTGAGGATGCTTCATAGAGTGCTCATTATGGTTATGCTACAAGTTTACACCATGATTAGGCATGGCTTAGGCTAGTGGCCCAGGCGTTTCTCTAACCCAAATACAAACTCCATGATCTTACAAGTTCCCCTTTTATTTCACATTGCCGGGATCCATAAGCAAAAAACATGATATTAACGGGGTACAAAGTACAAGTGCAATGTTGAAAGCGTTCCCCATGATACATGGTTCTGCTAACTTTAACTTATAAAGCGCAAGCATATACGCAATAAAGATGGACGCAATGGTTCAAGTTTATTAACTGCAAGAAAGTAGAGTGTGCCATCAAGTTCGTGAGAGCTTTAATAACTAATTTTCACATAACAAGTTTAATTCAGAAGGTATTAAAAACATGAATATACTTGGAATTGCAAATGCTAATAGGTAGGTATGGTGGACTCTTTGGAATAACTTGGTTTTAGGAGTTGGATGCATGAGTGGAACTCACACTTGGTTATGGAGGCTAGCAAAAGACTGGGAGTGACCAACTAAGAGAGAAATAATGGCCATAATCATGCAGAGCGACAAAACATCATTAATCAAAGCATAAAGTGATATTACAAGTTGAAAACTAAAGGATCATAAAGGCTTATGGTGACTTGGGATAGTCATAACATGGTGTGAGCATGCGCCAAGTCAACCCAAATAAAGCATCAAAGGAGAATACACTAGTGGAAAACGGGCCTCCAGTCCCGGCCTGTAAGGGGCTTTAGTCCCGGTCCTAGTAACCAGGACTAGAGGGGCGGGACTAAAGGCCCACCCATTAGTCCCGGCCCTCTTACCAGCCGGGACCAATGGGCATCCACGTGGCTGTCTCTGCGGGCACTGGGTGCCCCCCATTAGTCCCGGTTCGTTATTACGAACCGGGACAAATGGTTCTCTGCCGCGGCAGAATTTTAGGCACTTTCTCTGCCGCGGTAGAGAATTTAATTTGTATTCTTTTTTTTCATTTCAAAATAGTTTTCTACGCTACCACATACCATACATGTTCGTGCATACATAAGATAACTTCTCTTAAGATCGAGCATACAAATATATACATGATAGTTACACATGGAGATCACAATTATCGGGACTAGAGCCCGTCTATTCAATTACACGGTCGGGGATCATCGGCGCCTATTCACACTAAATTCTCCGGCGTCATCTATCATCTCGTTCATCAAGAATCCTGCCAGTTCTTCAGCAATTGCTACTACGCGTTGTTGTGGTAGGAGCTGATCCCGCATTTTCTCGAACTATATAAGAAAAGGAGATCAATATGAATATCAATCATGATAACAAAAAGTGACGGTAATAAAAATAATGTTATGAATGTATTGCTTACATCGACTCTATAATCATTAAGCTCACTGGTAAACGTGCGAATGAACTCGCAAACTAGAATCCACATAGATTCATCCCCTATGGCTGCCTCGCGCACTTTACGAGAATATAATTCAATCAAAATAATAATCCAGCATCATAATTGTATTGAAACTAGAAGTAAAGAGATGCGCCTACTACTTACCGAGACCGGCTTAAACGTCAGCTTCTCAGTAAAGTCACCCGTAACCGCACTCTTGAACTGGTTCCAAACCCTACCCGGTAAAGAAAATGAATGAGTTATTTATTACGTGATATCTCAGGAAATCAACGAAAGAGACTGCTGTAGCGGGAAAATTACCTCTGGAGCATGTCCTGCATGTCACTAAACTATTCCAGGGGTCTCTTTAATGGGTCCATGACTTCAACTCTTCCCTTATCAAGTTGAATGTCCATGAGAATCCAGTGGAAACTGTACACGTTTATATATACATCAGTAACTCATCAATTACACTTAACATCGAGTAAGCAAAAGAGAATGTGTACAATAGAGTAAGACACTCATGCGAAATTGTAAGGAAACAGTATGTGGTCACAGAAATTTTGCTCCGTTAGAAACCTTAGAAGGTTTTCCTGTGTGTCCTCGGGTTTTTCCTTTAGCGTCCAACAATGTATTTTATCTAGGTCAATGAACCCAACACTGAAGATTGACCTTCTTTTACATTCCATGATCTTCATTCTGCATAATAATAGAGTACAAAAGGATATAATTAGGATAATTACATGCAATGAACTGAACAACTGAAAAAATGAACAGCTTATATATAGACAATGAATTCAACAACTTACAGACAATAGCAACTCATGAGACTTTTGTCGAGGGCGTCGAAAGTGTATAACTAGAAGAGTTTTGGAAACTCAACATGGACCTCTTCTTCTCGGAAGTAGTAGTCATGTGGGACTTTCGCCACGATCATTATTCTCTCCTCCTTTACGGCTTTCAAGTACCATTTATGTAAACTCCGCATTTGTGTTGGCAGTTGTTGGAACTGCTCAAAGCTGACCAGAGGCTTCCCTGGGACATATGTAGGGACTACCTGAGCGTTGGGTAACTTGTCGTCCTAGGAACCTAGCAATTCCTCAACAGTCACATTCATAGCGGCCGCAAGCTTCTTAGCTTCTTCCATATCCTGCTGGGGAGTGTCATAGGATACCACCTTGAGGGGTGGGGTCGATTTTTTGGCATGTTCCCCGAGCTGGGGGACGTCCTTTCTTTTCCTGGTTGCACTTTGACTTGATGATTTGCTCCCGCTTGCACTTCTACTTGATTTTCTCTTCTTCACTTCCTTCTGAAGTGTGCGTCGATAGTCATCTGGCTTATGGTGCAAGTCATATTGCGATTTTGTGTTCAGAAAAGAAAGTGCATACGCTTTTTGCTTCTCGGTGTATACCGGGGCGGGCTCGGGTTTCTTCTTTTGAAGCTGCGCAACACATTCGGCCTTTACAATCATGTCGGTTTCCTCGGCAGTACGATCGTAAGGTCTGATAGAAAGATTCTTATGAGGTACTCTTGGGAGGGGCGACATTTGTCGTTTTGGGCTCTTGCGTCGTTTAGTACTAATCGGAGGCTACGGCGGAGATCGAGATGGACTCGGGCTGTGGTGGTCGTAGTCATGGGGTGGGCTTCTTGGAGGTGATGGAGGTGAAGGTGGCATGCGACCACTCGGAGGCGGTGTTGGCTTTGGCGTCCAGCCTGGAAGCTTGATGTTGTTCTTGTCCCATAGAATGATACCACCCAGTACTTCTCCAAGTGTCCTCTCACCTTTAGGTCCAGGGATGTCAAGCTCCATTGAGTCCCACCCCATTGCGATTTCATCCACACCAACTTTAGCATAGCCAGCTGGAATCTCACGGCCATGCCAGCGTGCGCCAGGTGGACAAGGTAAAGCACATCCGACCGCCACCTTGATGGATAGGTTCTTCACCTTCTGATGGAGCTCACAAGATGCCTGCTCCTTGATTCCATCCACGGGGTAGCCGGGACCACCATCTACCATACGTGCATCGTCAGAAGGGACCTCCGATTCAGCCACGTTGCTTTTCCGCTGAGATGGGACGGCGGTAATATTGAGTACAGGATCTTGCAGGCGCGCTGCTCCTTGAAGTTCGTCAATCTGTTGCTGATGCATTCGAAGTGTTCCTATCAACTCGGTGAACTTGTCTCCCTCCTCCTCCTGCCGTCGCCTCTTTGCTCTCTCTCGGCTCCTATAAGTATCTCTGTCTTTGGGAAACCCCATCTCCGACGTATAACTAGGGCCAATGCCTCGTACACGTCCTCCGCGTTCGTCATTCCCGAGGACCTTTGTCAGCAAGTCTTTCTCTCTATCGGGACGGAACTTTGTTGTCCCCGCTTTAATCTCCTTCACCACTTTCTGCCATGTATCCCGGGGTATCCTAATCCCGTCACTGCAAATAAGGTCCCCTGTACTTTCGTCATACTCACTCCCATGCCCAAGGAACCAATTCCTTGCCCTCAGATCCCATTCTTCGTGTATTGGTTCTGGAGTGATCCCTTTAGCAAGCAGCTCATTCTATTTAGCATCCCACTTTGGCATGGCAGCCGCGTAGCCCCCTGGGCCCAAGTGATGGTGATATTTCTTCATCGCGGCATTTTTCTTGTTTTTTTCCAACATTTCCATAGCAGGTTGTGACTCCTTGTACTTCACAAATGCATCCCAGTTAGCCTGTTGCTTCGTTAGATAGCATTCAAATTTAGGAGTCTTCTTCGTCTTCTGATACTTTTGCCATAATGCTTTCTTCCAGTTCTTGAATAGTTCAGCCATCTTCGTAAGAGTCCACTGCTTGACTTTCTTCCTCAATGCAGCTGTGTCGGCATCATCCTCACATTCTGGCAGGGTGAAATGTGTCATGAGGTCATTCCAAAGACCCTCTTTGCACCTGTCGGAGACATACTCACCCTCTTTCGCCCCTTTGGTCTTATTCCACTCTCGAACGGTGATCGGGATGCGATCCCTAACCATAACTCCGCATTGTTGTTTAAATACAGTTTTAGCCTTTCGGGTTCCACCGGTTCACCCCGTGGTGATACCCGCATAATTGTATAACGCGTAGATGCGTCCAACTTTTTGGCCGGGCCTCGTTTGGAATATTTTTTGCTCGATGTGGAGGCCTAAGAGAAGAAACATTCGTCAATTTATATATATATACAACTCAGTTAATGCATCTACTAATCACCAGACTTCATATATATACCTCGCCGTCGGCTTCTCCACCACCGGAGCCGTCGTCTTCTCCACCACCGGAGCCGTCGGCTTCTCCTTGATCATTTCGGTCGACCTCCTCTCCCTCACCGGAGGGGTTCAGATAAATCGATGGAGATTCGGGTGGATCAACATGGGAGGTGTCGTTTACCATATCCTCGAGAATTTCTTCCTGTGCTAGGTCTCTCTAGATTGGATCCACAGTTTTCTACAAAATGCACACAATAACATTTTTCATTCAATATTGCTGCATAAAATAACACTAAACAATAATATGAACACGCAATTTGCTACAATAATACTAAACAATAGCAAAATTCTAGTGCGGGGGCCCGCGAGCACTACCACATTAACCCTAAGTCCGGGGGCCCGCGAGCACTACCACCCTAACCCTAAGTCCAGGGGCCCGCGAGCACTACCACATTAACCCTAAGCCCGGGGGCCCGCGAGCACTACCACCCTAACCCTAAGTCCGGGGGCCCGCGAGCACTACCACCCTAACCCTAAGTCCGGGGCCCGCGAGCACTACCACATTAACCCTAACTCTGGGTGCCCGCGAGCACTACCACCCTAACCCTAAGTCTGGGGGCCCACGAGCACTATCACATTAACCCTAAGTCCGGGGGCCCGTGAGCACTACCACCCTAACCCTAAGTCCAGTGGCCCGCGAGCACCACCACCCTAACCGGGGACTCATATTTGCCGCCTCTCTCCACTCTATCCCATGGCTTCCACCATACATCTAACCCTAGGGAGGCGGAGATGGAGTCTTTCACGGGCTAGCAGGAAAATATTTTCCGAGGCGGAACTTCCGAAGATGCCATAGGGCGTGTGCACCAAGGGCATCTTTGAGAAGTTCCGCCATGGGAGATTTCCCAACCCTTTCCTCCATCCATGGGGATGAAACTCTCCATCCATGTTGGCTTGTTGAGTTGCTTGCCATGGCGTATCGATGCTCCTTTTATAGGCACAGCGCCGCTTCTACTTTGTCTTCTTCCTCCGATAGGGCATCGTGCGCTACATGCTTTATCTCATCGAGCAGTGCGTCCACCCACGCGTCCTTATCCTACTGACAGCTTTAGTCCCGGTTTGAGCCCCCACCCGGCACTAAAGGTTACCCACGCGTTCTTATCCCACCGACAGTTTTGTTAGATGACACAAAAACCACCTTTGGTCCTGGTTGCACCCACCAACCGGTACTAAAGGTTTGCCACCCCCCAGATAAGGCCCTCCCAGATAAGCCTCCCCTAGATAAGCCCCCCCCCCATCTTTTGTCCCGGTTTGAGCCCCCGCCCGGGATGAAAGTTTCCCGCGCCACTGCATTCCCGCGCTTTCCACCGGTTCCCACCTCTGTCTTCCCGCCATTTTTTCAGTATATATATGTACGCTTGGCCTCCATTTACATATCACATCTAGACTCATCATTCTCTTCCCATGGCTTCCATCGTATCTCTAACCACCCGGGAGGCGGAGGCGCTTTGCGCCTCGAACTACCCCTGCCCACCGGGCTACCGTGTCCCCACCGGCTGGATGCTGAGCGTCGGAGGTGTGCCGGTCCCTCCTGTCACTCTAGGTGTGGAGCGCCGGATGGCCATCACAAACCACTACTACCTCGAGCTCACGCCAGAGCAGCGGAAGAATCCCAACTGGCATCCCGACTATTTCCCGACTTGGGAAGCCTTCTTCATCAATCAGCGTGAGAGGGCACTCGCCAGGCACGAGGAGGACGGCCCACCTCCTTCGAACTTCAACGAGTCCGGCCGTCGGCTGTGGTAGTGCGGCCGGACTCTCCAGAGTGTCATGGCCTACAACACGACCGGCAATAACCCCCACCTGCGGTACCCTCAAATCCAGCCCACGCGTGCCCAACCTTCAAGGTTCGACTACGGCGACCCCGACGACGACAGCGACGACGGCGTCGATGACTACGACGACTATAGTGGCGCGTATTACAGGGCTAGGCAGGAGCATGACTGAATCACTCCAACCATTAGGCATGTTTCTTAATTTTCAGTTGTGCTATGTATCCTTAGTGTTTGTGGGTTCCTTCTCTTGTGATGGTTCCTTCTCTTTGTGTGATCACCTACCGCGGCTCAGAATGTCTAGTTTGATTGAGCAAGATGTATTACATGAAAGGGGACCTTTATGTCTCAAATAAAAGGTTTAATACATTACATAGATTTATGTCTCAAATAAAAGGTTTAATTACATAGATTTATGTCTCAAATAAAAGGTTTAATACATTATTACACATCACCAACATCTAGTGTTGTGGTTTTCTTCTGCACCGTAGCCATGGAGAATCTTCATCATTTAACAGGATGCTTGGGTCAGTTTTCACTTTGAAGGGCGGAATTTCATGAAACTTATTGTAATATTCTGACATGTCTGTCTTATCATCCACTCCCATGATGTTTCTTTTCCCTGAAAGAACTATGTGGCGCTTTGGCTCATCGTATTATGTACTCTTTTGCTTATCTTTCCTTTTTCTCGGTTTGGTAGACATGTCCTTCACATAGAAAACCTGAGCCACATCGTTGGCTAGGACGAATGGTTCATCCATGTACGCAAGATTGTTGAGATCCACTGTTGTCATGCCGTACTTTTCATCTACATGTACCCCGCCTCCTGTCAGCTTGACCCATTTGCACCGAAACAAAGGGACCTTAAAAGTAGGTCCATAGTCAAGTTCTCATATCTCCTCTATGTACCCATAATATGTGTCAATCTGCCCATTGTCATCTGTTGCATCAAAGCGGACACCAGTGTTTTGGTTGGTGCTCTTTTTATCTTGGGAGATCGTGTAAAATGTATTCCCATTTATCTTGTACCCTTGGAAAGTACATATAGTCGAAGATGGTAACCTGGCCAACGAGTACAACTCATCTCCAATAGTGGTGTTATTCATGAGATGTGTCTGCAACCAATTGCCAAAATTCTTCTCGTGTTCCCCTTTAATCAAGGTTTTAGGCTTCCCCAGGTTTTCGGAGCATAGAATATTCTTGTGTTTCTCGATATACGAAGCCACCACGGTGGAATTGTGTAGAACTATGTAGTGTGCTTGAGTGAAAGAATGCCCGTCCCTACATACCATTGATTTCCTTCCTAGTGTGCCTTTTCCAGTCATCCTCCCCTCATACCGAGATTCAGGAACACCAATCGGCTTAAGGTCAGGAAGAAAGTCAACAAAACTCAATGACCTCCTCTGTTCCATAGCCCTTGGAGATGCTTCCTTCTGGCCTAGCACGGTTATGAACATATTTCTTTAAGACTCCCATGAACCTCTCGAAGGGGAACATATTGTGTAGAAACACAGAACCGAGAATTCTAATCTCTTCGACTAGGTGAACTAGGAGGTGCGTCATAATATTGAAGAAGGATGGCGGGAACAACAACTCGAAGCTGACCAGACATTGGACCACATCAATCTGTAACCCTGATAGACTTTCTCGATCGATTACCTTCTGAGAAATTGCATTGAGGAATGCACATACCTTCACAATGGCTAGTCGAACCTTTTCTGGTAGAATTCCCCTCAATGAAACCGGAAGCAATTGCGTCATAAGCACATGGCAGTCATGAGACTTTAGGTTCTGAAATTTTTTCTCTTTCATATTTAATATTACCTTTATATTCGACAAGAAGCCAGACGGGACCTTGATACTGAAAAGGACTTCAAAAAAGATTTCCTTCTCTTCTTTGGTAAGAGCGTAGCTGGCAAGCCCTTGAAACTGCCATGGATGCTTGTTGTCTCGTCCTTTATGATGTTGCTGGTCCTCCCGTGCTGCTGGGGTATCTTTTGACTTCCCATACAAGCCCAGGAAGCCTAGAATATTCACACAAAGATTCTTCGTCAGGTGCATCACGTCGATTGCAGAGCAGGCCTCATGCACTTTCCAATAGGGTAGCTCCCAAAATATAGATTTCTTCTTCCACATGGGTGCGTGTCCAGTAATGGGGTCTTTCGGAACAGGTTGTCCTCTAGGACCCTTTCCAAAGATTACATCCAAATCCTTGACCATACCAAATACATCAGCACCACTACGGGGGACAGGCTTCGTCCGGGTTTCTGCCTTGCCATTGAAATGCTTGCCTTTCTTCTTTAAGGGATGACTGGGCGGAAGAAAACGATGATTGTACGGGTACACATTCTTTCTACATTTATCCAGATATATACTTTCAGTCTCATCTAAACAGTGCGTGCATCCATTGTATCATTTGTTCGTCTATCCTGAAATGTTACTAAGAGCAGGCCAATCATTGATGGTTACGAACAGCAACGCTTGTAGGTCAAATTCCTACTATTTGTGCTCATCCCACACATGTACACCTGGTTTGGCCCACAACTGTTGAATTTCATCAACTAATGGCCTTAGGTACACATCAATGTCGTTGCCGGGTTGCTTCGGGCCTTGGATGAGCACTGGCATCATAATGAACTTCCGCTTCATGCACAACCAAGGAGGAAGGTTGTAGATACATAGAGTCACAGGCTGGGTGATGTGACTGCAGTTCTGCTCCCCAAAAGGATTCATGCCATCGGTACTTAGACCAAACCATAAGTTCCTTGCATCACCAGCAAAGTCCGGGAAGTCTCTCTCGATTTTTCTCCACTGTCGACCATCAGCAGGGTGCCTCAACATCCCGTCTTTCTTACGTTCTTCCATGTGCCATCGCAACAATTTGGCATGCTCTTTATTTCTGAACAAACGATTCAACCGTGGTATTATATGAGCATACCACATCACCTTGGCAGGAACCCTCTTCCTGGGTTGCTCGCCCTCAACATCACCAGGGTCATCTTTTCTGATCTTATACCGCAATGCAGTGCATACCGGGCATTTATCCATATTCTCGTACTTCTCACCGCGGTAGAGGATGCAGTCATTAGGGCATGCATGTATCTTCTGCACGTCTAATCCTAGAGGGCAGACAAGTTTCTTTGCTTCGTACGTACTGGAGGGCAATTGGTTATTTCTTGGAAGCAGCTTCTTCATTATTACCAGCAACTTTTCCAATCCCGAATTAGTCATACCGGTCTCTGCCTTCCACTTCAACAATTCTAGTGTGCTACCCAGCTTCTTCTGGCCATCTTCACAAGTTGGATACAGCAATGTGTTGTGGTCCTGTAATATCTGCTCGAACTGCAACCTCTCCTTTTCTGTGTCGCAGTCTCGCCTTGCATCACTAATGACCCGACCAAAATCATCAACAGGCTCATTTGGTTCCCGTTCTTCACCCCCTTCTTTTTCATTATCTTCAACTGCGGTATCATCGTATTCAGGGAACATAGATCGGTAGTTGTCATCATCGTTCTCTTCTTCATCGTCGTCTTCCATCATAACCCCTCTTTCTCCGTGCTTGGTCCAAACATTATAGCCGGACATGAAACCGGACCGAAGAAGGTGGCTCTGAATGACTCTTGAGGAAGTGTGAGCCTGCTCATTCCGACATTCAACACATGGACAACACATAAAACCATCCCACCGCTTGTTCGCCTCGGCCACAAGGCGAAAAGAACGCACGCCTTCTCTGTAAGCGTCAGAGCGTCGGTCACCGTACATCCATGGGTGGCTCATGTGCATCATACAACCATGCATATATATCAAACGCAATCACGATGCTTAAATTAGTACCATGCAGTAAAAACGAGAAAATAGTTGCTAACCTTTTAGGACACTTCAAAACAAAGAGGAGAAACATTAAGTGTCGCTCTGGCACCTCATATCATATTTTGTCTTGTGTGAACTCAAGTGGCATCGCTCTAATAGGCATTTCACCGAACACCTCTAGTGCATATGAAGAAAAAAAGTTAGCACAAAGTTATACCCACCTCTCACATAGGAAAAAAATAGGAGAGAGTGGAGGGCTGGGTGCATATATATAGGGCCAGGCCATTAGTCCCGGTTTGAGATACAAACCGGGACTAAAGGTTCTGCCAGGAGCACGCGCGCCGGCCCATACCCATTTATCCCGGTTTGTATCTCAAACCGGGACTAATGGTTCCTTACGGACCGGGACATAGTGCCTCGGCCTCCTCGGGCCGTCTGGTTCGAACCATTAGTCCCGGCCCCAGCCACGGCCGGGACTAATGGCCCGAACCAAAGGCCCGTTTTCTACTAGTGATACCACAATACTATGCCTTAATATGCTAAAACAACGCATGATTCTTCCAAGGCACATTAAGAAATCTCAATTGTTTATAACATGTCAAGCTACAACAAAGAATACTAAGCATAAAGCCAAAACAATATCAAGCATGGCATGCCAAAGCATAGGCCACAGTCAAAAACAAGCTCTCTTTACCACTTAAGTGTGAACTTTCCTACTCTTTCCAATTAGAACCAAACTATTTGAAAACCAATGTATGAAAGAGGGGGTCCAACCAATTTATTCTGCAAACTAAGAAAACAAAGCAAACGAAAACCAAAACGAAAACGAAAAATAAGACGCTCCAAGAACAACACAACTGTGCATGAAACAATAAAAATGAAGTGATTGGAAGAAATCTAGGATTTTTATTGATGAAGAAGGGGATGCCTTGGGCATCCCCAAGCTTTGAGGCTTGTAATTTTTGGATATTTCTTGGGGTGACACGCGTGGCATCCCCAAGCTTGAGCTTTAGTCCATTCTTCATCTCATTACTCATTCCTTTCATACACCTGAAAATTTTCCTTCATACAAAACTTCACACAATCTTTATTAGCAACATTAGTGTACTCAAGATAATAAGTCTTTAGGTTCAGTTTCAACACCAATAAAACTTTCATTAAAACACAAGATACTGTAGCACTTCCCTCAAAAAACTCAATTCCCCAAAAGAACTCAAAAAGGAACCAACAAGAAGCAAATGCAAATAATGGCAGAAATCTGTCAAAACAGACCAGCAAGTAAAGACGAATTTTTTCGAAGACCTTGTGTTGCTCAAATCAAAAAGTGTTGAACTAACGAAAGTTAGATAACAACCTGGGTCAGAAACACAAAAATTCACGCCTCAAAAGGACGTACAAATATTTTACACGAATTTTTACGGTGAAGAACAGAAATCTGTTTCGGGACAGCAACTTTCCCAAGCATTACTTCTCTCTCATTAGAGGTTACTCTTGACACAAAAACCAAATAAAAAAAGATAAGGAGAGGTTATTACAGAAGTAATAACTTCCAAGACTCAAAAAAACTATTGGGTTATCTCCCAAGAAGTACTTTTCTTTAACGCCTCTAAGTTAGGCATGATAGTTTGAAAAGATGCTCACATAAGAAATATGAATTGAAGTAAAAGAGAGCATCAAGAAGCAAATTTAAAGCACATTTAAGTCTAACCCACTTTCTATGCATAGGTATGTTGTAAAGAAACAAGTCATGAAAGCACAAAACAACAAGCATAGTAAAGCAAAACAAGTGCAACTTCAAGACTTTCAACATAAAGAGGGGAAACCTAATATTATTGAGATGCATAAAACCATGTTTCCCTCTCTCATAATAACTTTAAGTAGCATCATGAATAAAATTAATAATATAACAATCACATAAAACATTCTTATCATGAGCCACATGCATATAATAATTATTACTCTCCACATAAGCATAGTCATTCTTATTAATCGTAGTGGGAGCAAATTCAACAAAATAGCTATCATTATTATTCTCATCACCATAATCATCAAATATAGGAGGTTTAGTATCATCATAAGCAATAGAATAGCTATCTTCCAAAGCTGGGGAACTAAAAAGATCATTTTCATAAATACTAGCTTCCCCAAGCTTAGACTTTTCCATAGCATTAGCAATAATGGTGTCCAAAGAATTCATACTAACAACATTGCTATTAGCATGCAAATAAAGTTCCATAGGCTTTTTAATTTTCTCTTCAAACACTTCATGTCCTAACTCAAGATAAATACTATAAATCTCTCTAATTTTTTAGTTGTTTTCCATTAAGCCTAACTAGTGAAAACAAGAAACAAAAATACAAAATTGCAAAATCTAAAGGAAATAACTTCGAGCACTCACATCGGAGGATGTGAGTACCTTTTACCTTACCTCCCCGGCAACGGCGCCAGAAAATACTTGCTAGCGCGTGGTTGACGTGGGAGCTTCTTCTTCTTCAGTCCCCGGCAACGGCGCCAGAAAATAGCTTGATGTCTACGCACTTCTATTCTTGTAGACAGTTGTTGGGACTCCAAGTGTAGAGGTTTGTAGAACAGCAGCAAGTTTCCCTTAAGTGGATCACCCAAGGTTTATCGAACTCAGGGAGGAAGTGGTCAAAGGTATCCCTCTCAAGCAACCATGCAATCAAGATACAAGAAGTCTCTTGTGTCCCCAACACACCCAATACACTTGTCAGGTGTATAGTTGCACTAGTTCCGCGAAGAGATAGTAAAATACAAGTGATATGGATATAAGACAATGGTGCCAGAAAAGAGCTTGATGGCGTGGAAGAGACTAAAGGCAAACTGAAATAAAGATGGAAACAAGCAAACATGTAACAGATCTAGTTGCAAATGGTGATTCAATGTTTAGAAACAAGGCCTAGGGATCATAATTTCGCTAGTGAACACTCTCATATAAATATCATCTCTTCATGATACTACTCTGAACTACTCTTCGGTTGGACACTCTAATCCATGGTAGGGCTATAACAGCACACCTCAAAGTAAGCCTTTCCCATCTAGATAACCCCACACGGTCACCTTGAGCACTAGATGGTTCCAACAAACACCACAATTTCATAAAGACATCCAACTCCAAATATAACTCATAACAAGTATTTGTAATCTCTAGCCTAAGTGCCACCATGGTGTGCACACTGTTAACTTTAGACACATGGGGAGAGCAGAGATCTATTAAAGCACTTGAGTAGCAAGGTAGATCTATAGATTACAAGCTCATGATCTCAATAAGATCATGCATAGAGAGAGAGATGAACACATAGCTACTGGTAGAACCCTTAGCCTCGAGAGAGAACTACTCCCTCCTCGTCATGGGAATCAGCAATGGTGATGGAGATGGCGGTGGAGATAGATGGAGATGGCTCCGGGGGCACTTCCCCGTCCTGGCAGGGTGCCAGAATAGAGACTTTCTGTCCCCCGAATCTCCTCTTCGGTGGTGGTGGCGCTGCGGAACTTTTCGTGGCTGGAGGCTGTTCGATTTAGGGTTTTTGCATCGGGAGGCATCTTATAGGCGAAGAGGCAAGGTCGGTGGGTGGCCAGGGGGCCCACTCCACCTGGTGGTGTGGCCAGGGCTAGCCCGCGCCACCACATGGTGTGGCCACCCTATGGCCCCTCTCCGTCTCGTCTTCTGGCTCCATGAGTCTTCCGGTAAATATCGACTTTGGCTTTTGTCCGGTCGAATTCCGAGAATATTGATTTTCTGACTTCCTTAGAACCAAAAACAGCAGAAAACAGGCAACTGGCACTGTGGCATCTTGTTAATAGGTTAGTCCCAGAAAGTGTATAAAAATTCTCCAAAGTGTGGACAAAACATAAGAAAGTAGATATAAACCAAGCATGGAACATCAAAAATTATAGATACATTTGCAACATATCAACAGTAATGGCATGCCATTGTGTACCTCACCGCAAATTCTGAGTCAGCCAAGGTCTCTTGCATTCCAGGAGATACCACTTCTTCCAAGTATATTTGCTGAAATGGCCTAGCTAGTTTATATTTGTTGAAATTCTAAAAAACTCTGTTTGATTGCTCATTTCATTGTAGGAACACTTGTCTAATGATTGTTTATCCTGTTCTACAGGTTCATGAGCGGCGCCATTATATCTCGTATCTGGTTCTGGTTTGTCCTAAGCAACGACATAACCGTCCTCTACTATATATAGTTCATTCCTGGTATGCATTCCTAATCTACAAGTTCTTGTATGATGCGATTATAATTTCTATCTGGTTCATTCTTAGCTACGACAGTAACTGCATGCCATTGTGTAGCTCAGCACAAATTCCGAGTCACCCAAAGTCTCTAGCATTCTAGGGTATACATCTGCTTCCATATATATTTGTTGAAATGACCTAACTAGTTTATATTTGCTGAAATTCTAAGCCGCACACACATATTGTTGTATTGCTCGTTTCACGGTAGGAAAACTTTTTTAATGCGTGCTTGCTTGTCCTGTTTGTTTGACGTGTTGGTCAATAATTAAAACATTGACCAGTTGTAAACTCCAGTTCATAGCTCCTATCATATCAGTCAAATGAGTAGTTTGTCTTGTTTGATGTATTAACTTCTTACTACTTAGTTTCAGACTGCAATTATTGCTCTCACCACCAAAGAGGGGGCTGCAAGATCATGTCTCAAGGTGGTTTTCCAATGTAGCTGTCACACTCAAAGGGAGATGCAGGTGATAGATTGAGAAAGCAAATTGAGGACTTTGTTATCAACTTGATTGTCAACTGGAATGCCGAATTTTCTTTCCCTTGAGTTGTTAATATGTAATAATTTTAAGAAGTTTGCATCTGATGTAATATCTAGATAACTCACATAGGCCATGTAGGCATTTAGTTGATGCCATCCATGAAGGGTTCGCAGCATAGAAAACAAAAAAATTCCTATGATGGGAACTATACGCCAAGATCTATCTACTAGATACAAGCAACGGGTGGATATACATCCATAGAGAACTTACCCTCGAAGACAACAAAGCTTTGTTAACGAGTTGGAACTCGTGGATGATGTAGTCGTACACTTTCTGATCTCAAGATCGTGATGAAGTCCAACAGGTCCGGCTCCAGCACGTCTATCAGATCCAGCTCCAGCAAGTCCAGCACCACCAAGTCCACCACCACAAAGCAGCGGTGCATCCGTGATCGCACACACGTCTAGTACCCCGACAACCTCTGTCCCTCGCTCCAGCAAAGCAGCGGAAGCAGCAACTCCTTTCCAGATAAATCCACTGCGAACATGTATCTCTCTAATCCGAGACCATGGGGAATAACTAGAGGGGGAGAGAGATCCTTCACGAGGAGGTGTGAGCAAGAAGGGGTGTGAGGGGGGCCTTTTATAGGAGGAGGGGGGTGCACCTCCCCATGGCCGGCGTCCAAGGGGTGACCCCTCACCTCCTCATTCATGTGGTGGTAACTCCCTCCACATGAATTTTCCCCTTCACATTCTCTTTTAAAGTCCCCACTTTAAATGCATTGAATTTCTCCAAATTTAATGCTCTCTCATTTAATAAAACTCGTTTATTAATTTTATTCAGAATTTTTTTAATTACTTTAATTAAAAAACATTCACATAAAACCTCCTACAACATTTCAACATTACATGCAGAACCAATTTCTGCAATTTCACCCGAAACAGTTTCGGTGTCTATCGAAATAATTCCAGCGCTTTCTTAAATCTTTATCTGAAACATATTTGCTCCAAATGGTGTAGGTATCCCTTAAGTGTGTCACCCTACGGTTCGCGAATAATGCATACATGATCGAGACCCCTCTCAGATCAATAATCAGAAGCAGGACCTAGAGATCCATACTGACTCCTACACATTCAACGATGACTTCTGTGATCGTGAGAACCTTTAACGCTAGTAACTAAATCCCTTTGTCTCATGATATAATACATGTCCGAGATTCGATCATCGGTATCCAAATACCTAGTTTGATCTCATTATCGACATGCACTCTTTTCTCGTTCCCGTGATATAACATTCTAGTGATCACATCACTTGCTTGCAAGCTATCTTAATGTGATATCACCGAGAGGGCCTAGAGTATATCTATCCGTCATCGGGATGGACAAATCCTACTCTTTATCCATGAGCCTCAACATAACACCTTTGTAGCACTGAACCCACCTTTATAGTCACCCTGTTACAGTGTGATGTTTGATGTTATCAAGATACTCTTCCGGTGTTAGCAATTAACATGATCTCTTGGTCTAAGGACTAAGATTACTTCGTATGATGTTATAGCAATATAAACATAATGACTTTGATCGTAATGCTATACTTCAGATGAATGTTCATCACATCATTCCACCAATGTTGTGACCTTGTTATTAACAACATCCAATGTCCATGATCAGGAAACCTTGATCATCTTTTTAATCAACGAGCTAGTTTATATGAGAGGCATTACTAGGAACTTTGTATTTTGTTTATTAAACACACATGTATTAACATTTCTAATTAATACAATTATAGCATGCAAAATAAACATTTATCATAAACATGGAATAAGATAATAACCACTTTATTATTGCCTCTCGGACATATTCCCTTTAGTTTCCCACTTGCACTAGAGTCAATAATATAGTTTGAAAAACTCTGCGTATTGAACACCCATGGCTTTCTGGTGTTGCATATACGCGATTGCTAGTGGTTAACATAATCTCTAGATCTGACAGTTTCTGGTCCGTGTGTATTTGCATGTCTTTGTGTCTCTACGCATCACTCATTCTCAAATGAGATGGCATTGTATAAATTTGGTCCTTTGGTGAGACCTTTTAGTTCGTTCGGGTTAAAATATGTTGATATTATTGTCATACAATATATCTTCATAGTATTAGCCCACTTTGAACCACACCTAGTTTGATAACAAACTTCTTAACACAAATGCCCTCCTTTGCTGCTACTATAGCAGTCATATATTTAGCCTTTTGTTGTAGTATCCATCACAATGTTTCAACTTTGGAACTTATCCAGATCCATCATGGAACATCCTTTCCATTACATTGTGCCACCCATAGTCTAAATTGAGATAAATTTAATTTGTATCTTGTGAAAAAACTAGTATCAATGTAACACTTTACAATGAACTACCTTTAACTATTTGTCACTTATACATGATATATTCTTAGTTCTTCCAAAGCTCATAAGAATATCTTTACTATTGTCCAATGATCATCTTATAAATCATTCCATTACGTGCTCATAACATTTATAGCATAGGACATTCTGGATATATACATATCACGGTATAATCGATCAAAATCTTCATGTGATTTTACTCACCAAGTGTTGAAACAATTGAATTTTGATACAATCCTTTCCATGCAGCAAGAACCTTTCTTGTTGTTTCCATATTGAACCCTTTCAATATCTCATATATGTATGTCTGGTACAACCATATTAGCGCCTCAATCTATCCATATAGATATTAATGCCAAATATTCCGGTTTTGCCCAAGTCTTTCGTCGAAATCTTATTTTAATGAAATTCTTAACTTGTGTCAATACAAGATACATCATTTCCAATCAACAATATGTTCTCTACATAATGTATTAGAAATATGTCTCAGCGCTCCCACTTAATTTCTTGCAAATGCAAGCATCTTCATCATCTCTGATGAATTTAAACTCTTTTAACAGTTTCATCATGGTGAAGATTCCAACTCCGCTATGCTTACTTCAACTATTGAAGTTTGCATGCCCTTTTAGCACCCTTTGAATTAACAAAACCCTTCGGACCGTGTCTTGTACACGTCCTAGGTAACCATTCTATTAGAAGAACATTGTTTTATTTCTTCAACTACCATACATCAAATTATATGTAGTGGTTGCTACATTAATCCGTCAAGACTAGATATCGCTATGAAAGATCAAATCTTGTCATAGTCAACTCCTTGAACATTGTCGTAAACTTCTTTCCGACATGTCGACTATTTCATAGATGTTAAACATCCATGTCTATTTCTTTATAGATCCAAACACGACCGATAGGCTTCACGCCTTTCCGGAGGGTCTTCCAAGTTCAGAAACCTGATTTATCGAGTATGGATACTATCATGGATTCTATGACTTCTAGTCATTTTATGGAGTCAGGGCCCATCATCGCTTCTTTGCATGTAATCGGTTCATCATTGTCAAAACAATAATGACTGGCTTATCAAATCACACTATTTGATTCTTACCGACCCACACGGTTCGATAGGAACTCTAATCTCCGAGATCACAACCTTTGTAATCACGGGAGCCATGAGCATTGTGGCCGCCACCGGGACACTTTCCGGCGCTGCGCTACTTAGCACATATAGCTAAGGTTCAACAACCTTATCAAAGTTCTATTGTCCTCCCACTTAACTTTTCGCAAAAAAATTCCTTCTCAAGAAACTTGACGTTCCAAGTAACAAACTCTTTTGTCCTCGGTGTTATGGAGAAATTCCCAAAAAATTCTTTGGGATAACCTACAAAGACGTGCTTATCCGACTTTGGTTGTAAACATTTTACTTATGCGTAGCATACCAAAATTTAAGAAAACACAATTTGAGTTTTATCCCAAACCATAACTTATATGGTGTCATTTCAACGGATCACGATGGTGATCTTTTCAGTGTAAAAGCGGTAGGCTCTAAAGCTTTAATCCTTAAAACATAATGGCAGTTTTATAAATGACACCTTCGATCTTACCATGTCAAACATGGTTTGATTTCATCTCTTGAATATGACATACTCCTATGGTTTACCAAAAATAACAAATCATGGAACAATTCCTCAAATCTTAGGTGTTTTGCTAAACATGTAACTTAAATATCTTCATTTATGATCAAATCATAAACTCTTTTATTTTCTTGTTACAATGATTTTTCACTTCATCTTGAAAGTCTTTGAACAATTTTCAAATGTTTCATACTTCTTCCTTATTAAGTAAATATATAGATATATTCACTTAAATTTCTGGAGAAAGCATATGAAGCAAAAAGATCCATCGCATACATCAACATGCATAATATCCAATAAGTTAGTCATCTGTTCCTCTTTGGCCTATGGACGGAGTTTCAATTATCTCGAGGAAAGTTTCACAAGCGTCAATTGATCAACATCAAAGACTCCAAAAATTCCATCAACATGGAGTTTCTTCATGTTTTCTTTCCAATATAATTTAAAACAGCGATGTCACTTCATAAGTGATCTTTTAATCATTTGTCTTGCGACATTTTAGCAATAATGTTTATGGATGTAATTTCTCCAACTAGACTTGTAAAAGTTCATCCATCCTTTATGGAATGCGGTAATTATGTGAACAACCATTGTTCTCGTAATACCGGAACAAAATAACAATTATTAAAACAAATCTTGAAGACTAGGTTTGACGTCAAAGAAAAGCACAATAACACTTTATTTGTTTTCGATGATCATCATCACTTATTCTCTTGCTAGTTACTTAAGCCATTGCAGTTCATGAATTACATCGTCCTGTATGACACTTCATACCAACCAATTCGGTATCCAATACCGGTATCCAATACCTAAGAACCACATTGTTTAACAAGCAAAGAATACAGCCATTATCTTCTATATACCTAAGCTGGACATCTCCAAATTTTCTTTTCTGCCAAATATTTTATAGATTCTCTTTCAGCAACTCCTTTTCCTTTTAAAAGAATCTATCAACATCAATAGTGGTGTCATTCACATGACACATAGTACAAAGTGTATATAGTCAAATACTAATACCTATGGACTTGCACTTTGAAGTGGATCACCATCATCAAATGTTTGGTGTTCTTTCAAAAATCCATTCTTTAGTAATCTATTAGTGTAGTAAACATTTTACTTACATCTTATATTAATCCTTATCATGACAACTTTCATGATCAAGCTACTATAGCCTGTAAGGAAGAATCGCGAGTATAATGTTAGTTCCCAAAACCTTTTTGGGAGATCCGGATTCTTAGCATCTCCATCCTTCACAATTCTCATACAATATGAGAACATGTATTTTGCTAAATTATACTCGATCATAATGTAACCAAAAACATTGTTTCAGATATCACAATATCTTTCACACATGATGGTTTCTGAAACAATGTTCAGCTCCTATATAATCTTGATATTAAAACAACTTTTGAATATCAATAATCATGGAGGCAAACATGATACTTTAGATACTAACATTGGAATTCTTACTCTTGATTTAATACTACTTATTAAACTTCATGGAGTAAATAGAGTTGCTGAAAGTTTGCAATAGGACTTATAAACTTTAAATTGACATTCAAAACAATACGATACCAGTTTGTAAAGTAAATATCCAGAATTCTATAGTTCTATTATCTAAATTAAAACTAAGCATAAGGTAGTGAACAGACGCCAATGACTACAACAAATTATGCAAATTCACTTCGATTTAGTTTATGACAAATTGAGTTCGACTATTCCAAATTATAAATGAACTCCCACTCAAAAATAACATCCCTCGTGCCTTTTGTTGAGTACATGAACCAAATCCACTACACCAAGTCCAATCATCACGTGAGTCAATGTAGCTTCAAAGGCAAGAATCAGTATGGCCATCATATCAAATATATGACTCATGCTTAACCTTTTGGTCAGTGTTCCGAGGCCATGTCTGTACATGCTAGGCTCGCCAAGTAAGAACCTTAGTACTCGCGTGTGTAAAACTATCTTACACTCGTTGTATGAAAGCGTAGAGTTGTTTACACCCGATCATCACATGATGTCTCGAAACACGATCCATAGAACGGTGCATACGTAAGGAAGAACACATTTTTATCTTGATATCTAAATGAGGGATCATCTTAAAATGCTACTAAAACACCAAACTAGCAATATAAGATGCAAACATCTAATGTGTAAAGTGAGATGATATGGTCCATGCATTTGATCTCTATCATATGCATCATGGTATGATCTCTATCATTCCTTTGTGTGTAAGGCCAAGGTCTATGGAACTTACACGTTAGGTGTGTTGTAAGAGTATCAACTATACATCAACTTACAACATTACCATATCATGACACTAGCCCAGCAACGATCTAAACTAGACGCCTCTAATTTATCAATTGCAAATTTCTATGTGGCTTAGGGCTTTCGAAGATAGAACCGGTCTTACCTACGAACATGGAACCACAACAAGGATAACCAAGTTATTAGCAACTCGTTGTAAATTATATTGACTATAGTAGGAGAGATAGACACCCGCCAGCCACTTATGCAAAACTAGTTACATGTCAGTCATGGAACCGGTCTCATGTACGATGACATGTAAGGTTGGTCCGAGTCGCTTCATCCCACTATGCCACCAATATTCAAAATATATAGAAGATGCAATAACATGATCATCATGGCCCACATATAAACATATGTGTACTACCCGTGCAAAGCACCTACGCATAGATCAGGCTCTGATACCACTGAACGGTTCGCAGCATAGAAAACAAAAAATTTCCTACGATGGGAACTATACACCAAGATCTATCTACTAGATACAAGCAACGGGTGGATATATATCCATAGAGAACTTACCCTCGAAGACAACAAAGATTTGTTAACGAGTTGGAACTCGTGGATGATGTAGTCGTACACTTGCCGATCTCAAGATCATGATGAAGTCCAGCAGGTCCGGCTCTAGCACGTCCATTAGATCCAGCTCCAGCAAGTCCAGCACCACCAAGTCCAGCACCGCAAAGCAGTGGTGCATCCGTGATCACACACACGTCCGGTACCCCGACAACCTCCGTCCCTCGCTCCAGCAAAGCAGCGGAAGCAGCAACTCCTTTCTAGATAAATCCACCGAGAACATGTATCATGCTAATCCGAGACCATAGGGAATAACTAGAGGGGGAGAGAGATCCTTCACGAGGAGGTGTGAGGAAGAAGGGGTGTGAGGGGGGCCTTTTATAGGAGGAGGGGGTGCACCTCCCCATGGCCGGCGCCCAAGGGGGGACCCCTCACCTCCTCATTCATGTGGTGGTAACTCCCTCCACATGAATTTTCCCCTTCACAATCTCTTTTAAAGTCCCCACTTTAAATGCATTGAATTTCTCCAAATTTAATGCTCTCTCATTTAATAAAACTCGTTTATTAATTTTATTCAGAATTTTTTTAATTACTTTAATTAAAAAACATTCACATAAAACCTCCTACAACATTTCAACATTACATGCAGAACCAATTTCTGCAATTTCACCCGAAATAGTTTCGGTGTCTATCGAAATAATTCCAGCGCTTTCTTAAATCTTTATCTGAAACATATTTGCTCCAAATGGTGTAGGTATCCCTTAAGTGTGTCACCCTACGGTTCACGAATAATGCATACATGATCGAGACCCCTCTCAGATCAATAATCAGAAGCAGGACCTAGAGATCCATACTGACTCCTACACATTCAACGATGACTTCTGTGATCGTGAGAACCTTTAACGCTAGTAACTAAATCCCTTTGTCTCATGATATAATACTTGTCCGAGATTCGATCATCGGTATCCAAATACCTAGTTTGATCTCATTACCGACATGCACTCTTTTCTCGTTCCCGTGATATAACATTCTAGTGATCACATCACTTGCTTGCAAGCTATCTTAATGTGATATCACCGAGAGGGCCCAGAGTATATCTATCCGTCATCGGGATGGAAAAATCCCACTCTTGATCCATGAGCCTCAACATAACACCTTTGTAGCACTGAACCCACCTTTATAGTCACCCTGTTACGGTGTGACGTTTGATGTTATCAAGATACTCTTCCGATGTTAGCAATTAACATGATCTCATGGTCTAAGGACTAAGATTACTTCGTATGATGTTATAGCAATATAAACATAATGACTTTGATCGTAATGCTATACTTTGGATAAATGTTCTTCACATCATTCCACCAATGTTGTGACCTCGTTATTAACAACATCCAATGTCCATGATCAGGAAACCTTGATCATCTTGTTAATCAACGAGCTAGTTTATATGAGAGGCATTACTAGGAACTTTGTATTTTGTTTATTAAATACACATGTATTAACGTTTCCAATTAATACAATTATAGCATGCAAAATAAACTTTTATCATAAACATGGAATAAGATAATAACCACTTTATTATTGCATCTCGGGCATATTGCCTTCAATCCACGCATGGCCGTAGGCAGTACCATAATTGCTGTTGGGGATATACTTTCCGGGTATCCTCACAGCTCCTCACTGACCAGGGTGGCCCACTTCGGGTTAGAGCTTGGCTTCACGGGCGGCTTAGTTAGGGAGAAAAGACGGAGTCCAATCCGGCTACAGGAAGGCCCAGAAGACTTACCGACTTAGGCCCATAAAGTTACTTGTAGTTCAAGATGTACTCTGTAACAAACTCTTAGTCGTAGCCGGATTGATCTCTCCTGTAATCCCTAGGCCAGATATCTATATAAGCCGTCCTAGGGAGAGCCTTTAGGGCACACCTCAATAGTCTACAATCTCAACTCGGACAGGCGAAACCCTTGTAACCCATATTCCGGCTCTGCCGTATTACTGGATTGCTAGCAGGAGTAGGGTCCATCCAAAGCCGGCAGATTCGAACCTGGGTAAACTTGTGTGCTCACCGTCCCGGAACACCGTACGTCTCACACCCCTCTCTCCCGCACGCCTCGAGGACCCCCTCATGGCGTACTTGTCCTCAAACCGACGACAGTTGGCGCCCACCGTGGGGAAAGTGAGCTTCGGATCTATGTTCCGAGAGGAATCTGCAAGAATCGGAATCGGCGAGACCATCGCTGTCAGTCGCATCCTCTACGCCAGCGTCGTCCCTCTCATCATTCTCGACGAGACTTGGATTCCGGCTAGGGAGGCCGTGACTGCCTATACTATCATGTATTTTGGCGAGATCGATGTTTACATCGGTTTCGCTGAACCTGCCCAACCCACCCCAGCGGTGATGACAGAGGCAGAAGAATCTTCTGGGTCCCCTTTGTCCGCGGAGGCGGCAGAGTTCCGGATCTCAAAAAACCCTAATCCCACCCAGCCCGCACCAGTTGCGGAGATAGTGGAGAAATTCGAGCCTGCAGAAGACCTCACGGTTCAAGTCAAATCTAGAGTGGATCTCCTTGGAGAAGCCGGATCCTAGATCGACCCACCCGTGGAAGTCGAAATCCAGGAGGAGCACATCAACGACACTGATTCCGACTCTGACGACGTCGGGACAGACAGGCCTTTCCTCAGGTACAGACTAAGATGTATGATACTGCAAGGCGCTAGCGCAGATGCAATCCTCAAAACCGTTAAAAGTTTCGACATGGCTGATCATGAAAGCCGCAGGTACCCCGGGAAGCACGCATCACACTTCGTTGGATATGTTGGATCCGGATCCGGCTCTGCCGATGCTGGAGAAAACACCGACTCGGTGCTAGAGGCAATTTTAACACACACCAACGTTCCCGCATCCTCGGATGAATCCATGACGTCGATAGATTTCCAAAAGTTCTCCGTGGAATATGAAGAGGAGTACAACTCCAAAGCTGCAGAAGATGGAGAAGCCATGGACGAAGGATCCGGGGAACACTCTCCCAAAACGCAGGATGATATGGAAGTCGGAGACAATCCCGAAGTCCAGGTGTCCGAAAGTACCGATCAGAGCTTGACTCCGGGAAACGGACCCAAAGCCGTCTTTGCTACCGGCGCTGCCAAGAAGGCAAAAAAGAAGAACAAGACCCCGGCAAAAGACCCTCTGATAGAGGAGGTGATTGCCGAGGAATACGAGGAAGACTCGGATGGAGCACTTTTCCTAGACGAGCCGAAAAAAGAAGCATCGGTGGATGGACACGTGATCACTGAGGGTGCGCGTAAACTCATCGATGCCGCATTAACCACACCTATCCCTACAACTGCAGAACTTACTGCAGATGAGCTGGACGAAAGGGCTCAAGCCCTAGAAGCGCATCGTCAACAACTCCTTGATGAAGAAAAAAACATCGAGATGGAGAAGAAGCGCATGTCAAACAAGGAGTATCTGTCCCGTCTACATCAGAAGACACGGAAGTGTCACATAGATGACAACCAATTCCCACGTGTCCGTGCCGTCCTTTTTGGAGATGAGATGGGAAAGCCACGGAAGGACAACAGGGGAGATTGGGTTTACCCAACACCAGTGCAAAATACCGTGGCGGCTCGCGAAATTCTATCGGCTAATCCAGGACCAGAGGAGATACGTTTGGGTATCAAGCTACTCAATAAGGGACTAGAGCAGCAAAAGGTCGCCCTGTCTGGAAGTCAAAAGCTGGTCTCGGATTCCGACCAATGTCGCACAGATCCGGCATAGGCTGATGTAAGATCCCACTACGATCGGGCGCAGCATCCTCACCCCGAATGCAGGGAAGACAATTATTCAAGAACTGGATCGTCACGACAACACCGCAGAACTACACATAACTGGAGCAACGTCGCTCCAGCAGCCGAAAAAGACGCGATCGCTGCACTGATTCTGAGGAATCCTCCTTGAAAAGGAGAAGATAAAGAGAAACGTCAGGAGGAAGATCGTCAGAAAATGCCACCTCCTAGACATGAAAACCGTCCGGCTGAGCCTCACCATGGTGGGAACGATGGACGAAGGAACGACGGAAACCACGCTGGCACAAACCGGCAGGGGGCTCGTCATAGTCAAGAACCTCCCTAGAACCGGAATAATGATGCTCCGGACGGAGGCCAGCGATCAGCCGGAAACAACCCAGCTGCGCCACCCTCTCCACAGCACAGTTATCACAATGGCTCCCAAGGAGGTCAAGGAGGATGACATGGCGGAGGAGGTGGTGGCAGAAGCCGAAGTCCGGCTCCAAGGCACCGCAGCCACAGCCGACATTCGGGACGATCCCTATCCCCGAACAATGCAAGGCACATGATCAACTCCAGTCTAGAGGCTCGGCACTACGAAAACGATGATGTATACATGGGCCCAAAATGCTTCGGACCACGCATCAGAGCTACAAAGTTCCTGGAAGGATTTGCTATCTCAAGACATATCCAAGCCTACGACGGCATTGCTCAGCCAGACACCTGGTTATAGGATTTCTTCCAAGCCTGCTGCATCGCCAAAGGCGGAAACAGCCTGGTCGCAACCCGATATCTCCCACTTATGTTGCGGAAGACGGCACGATCATGGCTCAATGAACTTCCGGCGAACACCATTCATAACTGGTATGATTTGCAAAGTGCGTTCTTTCGGAATTTCGAAGGCACATATTGGAGGCCCTGTACGGTTGGAGACCTACAGCGTTGCACCCAGAAAGCCAGAGAAACTTGCCGGGATTACCTCGGATGACGGATTGACACCAAGAACTCCTGCGAAGGAGTAAATGATCAAACTGCGATTGAAGCTTTCATCGCAGGTCTCCCAATTGGTTTACTACGCCATCGCTTGAAGTGTGACAAGGTTACTGATTTGGGAGAGATGATAGAAACAGCGAGCAAGTATGCAGACACTGACGATGATGCAGAGGGAATACTCAACGTCCTGGTTGTACCTCAGTCAGCAAAGACAAAGCAACAGGCTCAGAAACACAAAAACACCTTGGAAGAAAAACCCAACACGGAGACGGCAGTAGTCACTACTATTTCCGGGTCTAGAGGACGAGGAGGGCGTGGCAGAGGCCACGGGCGTTGCCGTGGGACATCAAGGGTCCAAGGTAGAGGAGAGCAACAACCAGGAAAAACCTACACTTGGGCCGACATCGCCAATAACCCATGTGTGCATCACTTGGACGCCAATGGGGGCTCGTCCCACACCAACACTGAATGTCGTTTTAACGACGACATCAAGAGAGATGATACCGCGGGCTACAAAGCTAAGCGGAAGAAGGGAAAGAAAAATTCCAAAAAAGACAAAGAGACCAAGGAAGATTCCGACATGGAGGAAGCCGATGCTTCAAATCCCAAGTCGGAAGGGAAGAAAACTTTTCCCACCAAGAACGACACTTACGTCACCTTCCTCGGATCTCAACCAACAAAGGTCAAGAAAGCAGTTCTCCACGAGCTCAACGCAACAGTTCTGGCTGTCCCTCGGTATCTGGACTGGTTGTAAGTGGCAATAACGTTTGACCGCGCTGATCATCCTCCTAAGCTACACAGACGAGGAAAATACACCTTAATCGTCAATCCACTTATTGACGGTTATGGTTTCTTCAAGACCCTCATGGACGGTGGTAGCAGCATCAATATTCTCTATGTAGAAACGCTACGTCGGATGAAGATCTCGGAAACAGAGCTTAACCATAGCTCTGTGATTTTTCACGGAGTTATCCCAGGAAGACAAGCTAATTCCCTGGGAGAGATCACTTTGGATGTTATTTTTGGAACACCAAAGAATTATCGGACGGAGGCACTTTCCTTCGAAGCGGTCCCGTTCAAGAGCGCATACCATGCTATATTCGGACGTCCGGCTTACTAGGCTTTTATGGCTCGTCCGTGTTACATTTACAATATGATGAAAATTCCAGGTCCCAACGGCGTGATCACCATCAGGGGAGACCCGAAGAAAGCGCGGGAGTGCGAGGATGGAAATGCCTCCTTTGTCGAAGCCGTGCTACACGCCCAGGAGTACCAGGAGATCAAGAAGAGCATAGATCCGTCCGAGATGCCCGCAACAAAGAAAGAGGTGACAAAGCCAAATCCAGAGTTCAAGGCATCAGAAGAGACGAAGACGACGCCGTTGAAGGATGATGACCCCTCCAAGGTGACCCAGATAGGCGCAGGCCTAAGTAGCGCATAGGAAAGCGCGCTCGTCAAGTTCCTCCGAGCAAATCAAGATATCTTCGCATGGCAGCCATCTGACATGACCGAAGTACCTAGGGAACTTGCCGAGCACTCTCTAAATGTAAACCCGAACACTAAACCCGTCAAACAGTCCTTATGACAGTTTGGTGATGAAAAGCGTAAGGCAATAGCTAAGGAACTAGCGCGGATCGAGTTAGCCGGATTCATAGAAGAGGTCATCCATACTGATTGGTTGGCCAACCCTGTAATGGTCCCTAAAAAGAACACCACTGATTTAAGGATGTGTGTTGATTATACTGCCTTGAACAAGGCTTGTCCAAAAGATCCATTCGCTCTGCCTAGAATTGATCAAGTTATCGATTCTACGGCAGGCTCGGAACTCCTCTGTTTTCTCGACGCATATTCCGGTTATCACCAAATCCGGATGAAGGAATCTGACAAAATCAAGACTTCATCCATAACCCCTTTCGGAACCTTCTGTTATGTTACGATGCCCTTTGGGCTGAAGAACGTAGGAGCTACGTACGAGCACACGATGCAGCGTTGCCTCCATGATCAACTCGGACGCAATGTACATGCATACGTGGATGATATCGCGGTCATGTCCAAAAAGAAGGAAACATTGATTTCCGACTTAGAGGAGACTACAACATCATGCTTAACCCGAAGAAATGCTTCTTTGGAATACCAGCCGGAAAATTGTTAGGTTTTATCGTGTCTCAACGAGGCATATAGGTGACCCGTGACAAGATCAAGGGTATTCTCAATATTTCCAGGCCAACTCGCTTGAAGGACATACAAAGATTAACTGGTTGCATTGCTGCGGTCAGTCGATTCGTAAGCTGGCTTGGCGAAAGAGCCGCACCATTATACAAACTCCTGAAGAAGACCAAGGATTTTGTTTGGACTAATGAAGCTGAAGCTGCACTACAAGACCTGAAGAAAGTACTCTCATCTGCTCCTATCCTTGCAGCGCCAGAACCTCAGGAACCGATGTTGCTTTACATTGCTACGACAAATAGGGTTGTCAGTATAGTTATAGGGGTGGAGAGACCAGAAGAAAATCAGGAGCACCTGGTGCAGCGTCCGACATACTTTGTCAGCGAGGTCCTGACAGAATCAAAACAGCGATATCCGCACTATCAAAAGTTGGCTTACGGTGTTTTTCTAGCATCTCGTAAGCTACGACACTATTTTCAGGAGCATCCAAGTACCGTGGTGAGCAAAGCTCCCATGAGAGATATAATCAACAATAGCGATGCCACAGGACGCGTCGCCAAATGGGGTATCGAGCTTGCAGCTTTCGATATTGAGTACAAACCCCGGACAACAATCAAATCCCAGATCCTTGCCGACTTTGTCGCTGATTGGACAGAGACCAAGGAGAATATGGTCCTCCCTGAGTCGTAATATTGGACCCTCTTTTTGGACGGGTCCAAGGCTCGAGGGGGCTCGGGGGCTGGCGTGGTGCTCAAATCACCCCAAGGAGATAAAATTTTATACGTGTTGCAGATCCACTTCACAGCGACAAACAACATTGTCGAGTATGAAGCACTGCTGCATGGAATCCGGATTGCTAAGGATATTGGCATCTGACGTTTGATGTGTTACGGAGATTCGGATCTTGTTGCTCAGCAAGTCTCAGATATTTGTAATGCAAATAAGCACATGGCAGCATATAAAGCTGTCGTGGATGATCTATCTAAATCGTTCGAGGGGTTTGAAGTTCAACACATCCCGCGAGCAGAAAACGAGGAAGCAGATGCACTATCTCGAATAGGCTCTGCGCAGAAAGAGGTTCCGGATGGCGCATTTTTAGAGCACCTCAAAGTTCCCTCGATAAAGGGAGTAGATGAGGAATATCCGACCAAATCAGACTCACCTTTAATAGCAGTTCTAGATGTAATTCTCAGCTGGACTCAACCCTACCTTGATTACTTGGTAGATGGCAAATTACCCGACGACGAGGTGCTAAGCCGAAAGATTATCCGACGAGCAAAAGCCTATACCATTGTTAAAGGTGAGCTCCATAAACAGAGTGTTTCTAGGGTTTTTCAGCGCTGTGTATCTACGGAAGAAGGAGTGGAAATCTTAAGAGATATCCACAAAGGCGAGTGTGGTCACCACGCTGCAGCCAAATCTTTAGTGGCAAAAGCTTTTCGACGTGGTTTTTTCTGGCTTACAGCTTAGGCAGATGCTGAACGATTAGTCAAGACATGCAAAGGCTGCCAAAAGTACGCCAAGCAAGCTCATGTTCCGACTGATCAGCTGTGAACAATACCTATAACATGGCCTTTTGCAGACTGGGGGCTTGATATGGTAGGACCTTTTAAACGAGCTCCAAGTGGATTTACTCAGCTCTTAGTGATGGTGGATAAATTCACGAAATGGATCGAGGCTAAACCTGTCACTAGTTGTGATGGAGCAACAGCCAAAAGATTTGTCGACGATGTTATAATCCGGTATGGTTATCCGCATAGCATTATCACGGACAACGGGAGTAATTTTTCCATGGGAGAGTTGGCTGAATTCTGCGACGAGCAAAATATCCGGCTTGACATTGCGTCACTCACACATCCACAGGCTAACGGACAAGTCGAAAGAGCAAATGGTTTAATTCTACAAGGCTTGAAACCAAGACTCGAGGCACCACTGAGACGTGCTGCGGGGGCTTGGGCAGAGGAACTACCCTCTGTAATTTGGAGTTTGCGAACAACTCCGAACATGTCAACAGGATATACACCTTTCTTCTTGGTCTATGGCGTAGAAGATGTTCTTCCTAGTGATTTGATTCATACTTCTCCTAGAGTGTCCGTGTATATCGAAGAGGATGCCGAGATTTCTCGACAAAATGATCTCGACTATCAGCAGAAGTTACGCAAGTATCATAGCCAGAGAGTCCGAACTAGATCTTTCAATAAAGGTGATTTGGTTCTCCGGCTTGTGCAACAAAGAAAGCACGAACTTTCCCCAATATGGGAAGGGCCTTTTTTAGTTAGTCGAGTATTGCAGAATGGGTCGTACTACTTAACTGACATGAGGCTAGTCAAAGAAAGACATGCTACTAAGAAGAGAAAGAGAGCTGGAGGCAGTACAAATCCGGATGAGTTAGACAGACCGTGGAATATTGCTCAGCTATGTCCCTTTTATTCTTAGTTTATCCTTCTTTGTAATCATACATATGTACATGTTCTGTGAGAAGTAAAAGTTTTGGTTACCTCAAAGTTTTTCTGAGAAGTTTTTTACCATCTTATTTCTTAATGATCATGTCATAGTCGGAAATCCTAGAATGCTTGAAATTACTTTATGCTCATGTTCGTTCTGGTTTAGATTTCCGATTCTAAAACTGCTACCTTCGGGTATAACTCTAAAAAAAATTCTAGTCTTTACTTGGGTTATTTGTCTGATTGCTGGATGCGGGTATCTTCCGAGTAGTGAATTCTTGGTACTGGAAGCCGGCTTTGTTTCCGAGTTTAAACTGGTTTAGCAATTGAGCTCCGTTGCTCGGCAAAGTTTCTGGCTGAAGGTTTAGCCGACTCACGAAAGGGACGAAGCGGAAAGCCAGATAAACGATAAGTAGAGGCAGAAAATTCTAAGTGCTTATGAAAACATTTCAGGCACACAAAAAATTTAAAACAAAAGTGTTGAATAGATAAAAAAAACTTAGCACTAGCAAAAGTTATAGTACTTAATATTTACAAAAATGCATCATGTCTTTTCAGAATAATACATAGTTTTCTGATCTATCATACAGGAGGAGATGAAGGAACTGTCGGATCGCTGGTTACTCCGCCTTGATATCGTGCCAAGATGTCCAGATCCAAGGTGGTCCGTTCATCGTCGGAAACTTCTTTAGCGTCTTCTGGAGGAGGTGGCGGAGTATCCACGTGGGTGAAGAAGGGCACCTCGTAGCTGGTCAGGTTAGCTACGTGGCACCCATATCCGGCGCAGGAGTGCATGATGGCTTGAAGGTCCTGCTCCTGGCCATCTTCGTCTACTTTGCAGTACCCTCTGGTCACTTGCCATATCTCCATGTTTCCATGGTGGCTCATGACCATGGTGAGAGCGTTATGCGTAGCAGTCCGTGCGTAGGACATGTTCCAGTCCCGAACAAGATGCGCCATCTCCTTGGCCTTCTCCCGCACCTGGAAGTCTGACATGCTTGGCATGTCCGGAATCCTAAGAGACTCGCCAATGTCCTCAAGGGACTGGCGGTAGTCATGAAGAAGATCACCGACTTGGGTAAGCCGGTGAGTGCGGGGCTCGGACGAGGAGGAGTCCGTCAAGTTCAGAGGACCTATACACAAAACAAAGGTAAGAAAAAACCGACATTGATGAAAGTCGAAGAAATGATAAGTCAGATAGATGGAACATACCAAGAATGACGTCGTCAATCTTGGCTTTATCCTCCCGGAGACTCTGGAGTTCAGCCCGGAGCGCCTGGGAGATATCCTTCTCTCTGCCAACCTCATTCTTGAGGTCCAAGATAATTTTATCTTGAGCGGCAATCTTGAGATCGCGCTCTTCAGTGGCCATGGAGGAGGACTCAAGGACTTGAGCTATGCTCCTTTCATGATCCTCCTTGAGCTTATCCAGCTCTTGGCGAAGTCCCTTGTTCTCCACCACCAGGGTCTTGAGGTTCTCGGCCTCTTCAATCATAGCGATGGATTGTTTCACCAATGCTGTAAGTCAAAAAGAACAACAGTTCAGAAAAATTCGACATTGAAAAGAGCAAAATACAAGGTTTGAATCTCGAAATGTTTACCTTTGGCTTCATCTTTGGCTAACTTGAGCTCAGCATTTTTAAGTCGGAGAGCTTTGATCTCCCTCCGCTTATCACAGACATTGGTTAATAATTCCTAGTTATAGGAACATACTTTCTGTAAGTTAGAATACCCAAAGTCATAAAGCTACTTAAGACTCAGGCTAATATTTTTTGCTAAATATCAGCACGAGCCTTGGGGGCTACACTAGTTCGTTCTTTGGCATCCTAATGAAAGCATAAACCCGGATTTTCTATATCCTACTTCATGCTTGGGGGCTAGAGGATATGATATAACATAAGGTAAAAACAAGAGTTGGAATTCCGACTTACATATTGCTCGCAGGTGAGTTTGTCTAACCCCGCGTTCACCTCAGCTGCCACCTTCTCGGCGAGAGTAAGAGGAATTACTGGGGCTGTTGGAAGCTCGCCAGTCCCGATCCTCTCGTCGCGAAGGCGGACTTGAGCGAGAAGGTCAGAGAACTTGACGTCCTCTGCTTCTTGCGCTTCCTCTTCGGGGGATAGATGGCTTTTGTCCAGGACTTACCTGGCCAGCTGCTGGATCTCCTCTGCAAATTTCCGGGATAAGCCAAATTTGGCAAGTCCGAGGTTACTGAGGAGGTTGTCGGCGAAGACTTCAGCCGAGGGATCATTACCGGGAGAGGGTTCACCCTTATCTTGAGATAACGCACCCACGGTGACGTCAGTGTGCGATCCAAGGATCACTGGCGCCGTTGGAGGAGCCGGATCTTCTGCAACAACCGGAGAAGGAGTAATCGCCGGTGTTGCAGAAGGTTGAGGGGCAGGAGTCGGAGGAGCCGTGGCAGGGGAAGCTATGGAAAGCTTCGTCTGTCGCAGGGGCTTTGCAGGAATCCCTTTCCCCTTACCCTTGATGAGAGGCTTTGCTCTGAGAATGTAGTAAAGTCAGAAACGTTACATCTCAAAAAGAAATTCAAGAAAGGTACAAAGGCGGAAATTGTGAATGAAAGTTACCTCTTCACAACGGGCACTTCCTTTGTGCCAACAGCCACTGTTGGAGCTTTGCGCTTCTTGAGCGCAAGGTCCGGCAGTGGGACCACTTCAGTCTCCTGAGAAAACTCAGGAGGATATCCTTCGAGTGGAGCAAGCTCCAACTCGAGGAGATCAGCAAGCTGAAAACAAGAAAACATATCAGCATTGCAGTATATAACTTAAAGATTGAAACACGTAAAAGGTGTACTGATGGAAGCTTACCTCTACCACGGGGTTTTCCGCCGTGTGCATATCCAGAGAAATCTTCGGAATTTTCCTCTCGAGCCGCTCCTTGATCAGCCACTTGATCTGGCTTATGTAACCTTGGATGGTGTAGGCTTTGGGGCTAATGCGGAGAGAGTCTTTTTTGGAAGACATGATGGAGTGCATCAGTCTATCCCCGTGGTACTGAAGTGGCTGGATCCGATGTGAGACCCAGCACTGGACGAAGTCGGATCCCTTCAGACCCTTGTGCTTGATAAGATATTCGATCCGCCTCTTAGCGAGGATCAGATTGTCGGTGAGAGCTGGAGCGGCCTCATCCCAGGAAGGCTGGGCTGTGGCGGCTCCGTCGACAAAAGCCGGCAAAGTAGTAGCTTTGTCGGGAGCCGGAATATCCCTCTGATAGAAAAAAGTGGCTGGCCATTGTTTGACCGAGTCACTGGCAGAAATTTTGGGATATGCCCGGTCTTGTCTAACAGAAAAACTAATAGTACCGGTGATATAAGGAACACCGGCAGTAATGGAATTTCTCCGGACATGGAAATAGTACTGGAAGAGAAGCAACCTCGTCCTAATGCCGAGAAAGCCCTCGCAAAGCGCAGCATATGCGCTCATCTCTAGAAGAGAATTGGGAGGAAGATTATGGAATTGAACTCCATAGTGGTCAATCACCTCGGAGAAGAACTCCGAGGGAGGAAAGGACAAACCTCGGTCCAGATGGGTGCCGAAGTGGACGCGCTCGCCCTCGTGTGGATTGGGGACGGTTTCACCAGAACCGCTCCGCCAGTTGCCGGCAGCGAGAAGCCCCTCCTTCTCCACGTTTTTGAGGCCGTCATCGTCGAGGGCGCAGGGGATCCAGATTCCTCGGAAGCTCTCTTTCTCCGCAGCTGCTTCCGCCAATGCCGCCGCCGCCAAAGAGGAAGAAGAAGATGAAGCCATTTTCTCTCCGGTGGAAAAGGTGACCTTAAAGTGGCGGCGCTAGGAGCTCTGTGGGAGGAGGACGAAAAGGCTCTGGGCGTGTGGGAAGATTGGGAAGGAAGGAACAGCAAAGGGCTGGTGGGGATGAGAAGAAGAAATCTAAACCCCTTATATCCACCTACATGCGCCAAGATTCGTGCAAACGCTACAGTGTAATTGCCACGTGTCGTGGAAAGAACTGGGAAGGGCCCGCGCGATGATTGCGTCGCCTCGATCTCCACGCACGTATTGAAACGGCGCCTCGGTTCCGCGAACCGCGGACCCACCAACGGTCGTGCTGACGGAACGTCTGTCAGATGATGTGACTTGACTATGCTTGTGTCAGGTGGCGTTAGAGACCAAGTTCCGGCTTAGTTTAAAAGCGAGCTGGAAAATCCGAGTAACTAATTGAAAGTTCCGACTTACTTTTAAGACCTGGATCATATTTTTTGTTATAAAGTTTCAGGAACCCTTCAAGATTCTGCAAGCAAAAGATCAAGCTGGACGATGATAAAATCTGACTTTGGATCTTGGAGGCCTCCAGGGGCTACTGTTGGGGATATACTTTCCGGGTATCCTCACAGCTTCTCACTGACCAGGGTGGCCCACTTTGGGTTAGAGCTTTGCTTCACGGGCGGCCCAGTTAGGGAGAGAAGACGGAGTCCAATCCGGCTACGGGAAGGCCCAGAAGACTTACCGACTTAGGCCCATAAAGTTACTTGTAGTTCAAGATGTACTCTGTAACCAACTCTTAGTCGTTGCCAGATTGATCTCTCCTGTAATCCCTAGGCCAGATATCTATATAACCCGTCCTAGGGAGAGCCTTTAGGGCACACCTCAATAGTCTACAATCTCAACTCGCACAAGCGAAACCCTTGTAACCCATATTCTGGCTCTGCCGTATTACTGGATTGCTAGCAGGAGTAGGGTCCGTTCAAAGCCGGCGGATTCGAACCTAGGTAAACTTGTGTGCTCACCGTCCCGGAACACCGTACGTCTCACACCCCTCTCTCCTGCACGCCTCGAGGACCCCCTCATGGCGTACTTGTCCTCAAACCGACGACAATTGCGCTAGCCAGGTAAATTAGGGAACAGTATCGGGCTTTCTTGTTGGCCTGTCTTGTATTGGGCCGACCATGAACAACAAAAGATGCTCACTAATTATAAACCTTTTATTATATTCACATGGGCATCAAAAATGCCAAAAATGTAGGAGTCCATAAATGTAATGGGCCTACCCACAGGTGGCAAGTAGTAATAATAACAAGCCATAACAGTAATAGGCTAGAATAGTAATGGGCCAAAGCAGTAACATGCCAGAACAGTAACGGACCAAAGCAGTAACATGTCAGAATAGTAACAAACCACAATAGTAGCAGACCAGAACAATAAAGGACCACAACAGTAAAAGGCCGGAATAGTAGCAGGCCGACAAATTTTACCAGACAAGAACAGTAACAGACCAACAATATTGTCGGGCCAGAATAGAAATAGGCCGCCTGAGGCTTGAACACTTGACGGTCGGAAAAGTAAAAGGCCAGAATAGTAACAGTCCTTCTCAAAAAAGGGTCGTTGGTGGATGACCCACGACGAGCTGTGAGAACAGTAACAGGCCGACCATAGGCCTTAACAGTATCGGACCGACTTGACGCAAGCTGCTAACGGGCCACACAGTATTCAACCAATGTGGGCCTTGTGTAGGCCGAAACAATATCGGGTCTGGAAGTTCGTGGGTCACGGCTTGTTGCACTATTGGGCTCAATTTGAACAGTACATGACAAAACAGTAGAGGGTCATAATCTTATTAGGCTCTCCTCATGGGTCATCCCACTTAATAATTAGTAGGCCTTGGCTTGGCCAGGCTTCTACCATGGTTTATGTGACCGTTAACAGCGGTAACATGGTGTTAACAGCGTCTTCCACGTGGCAGTTTGCATGACGTCATCAGTCAACATGGCTACCAACAGATCTACAACAGAACAAGTTTTCGTGGCTAAAGGGTGCGATCCACCACGGTCGAAAAAACCATGGTAGATTCTTTTGTGACGGGGCTTTTACCACGAAGGCCATATGTCGTAGAAGACTTTTTAACCACGAAAAATGGGCCTTCATTCACGAAAACCGTCTGTTGTAGAAGCCAACTTTTCTTATAGTGTCAAGTGGAGCCCTCATCTTCACAGCATCAACAAGCTCCTATTGCTGAAGCCTGACGCAAGCCAAATACCATCTGAGAACCCTCACCATGTTGATCAGGCTGGAAGCTCCAGGCCAGATTATCCGGCCTCTCTATTGACCGGATTGTCCAGCCCTGCGCAGTTAATTGCACAAGGCAGATTCATTGAGTCATCCGTAAGATCATCTCGACGCCTCTCAAGGAGTATGCCTGATCAAGATCAAGATCAACATGTGCCTCATGATGAAGAGAATGAACCCATTGATGATCAAGGCCAAGATGAAGGTCAAGATGAGGACCAAAATGATGTAGAAATCCCCACAAGAAACAACAAGGAGATCGAAGCTCGTCGCAAAGCTAGAGTGGATAGAATGTTGGAAATAAGATACCACACTCTTGAGAATGTTCTTGGTGATCTAAGGAGTGGAATGTCTACTCGAGCTCAATTGAAGCATTTTTATGAGCATCAAGCTCATATATCCATGGTGGAGCCAAGAAAGTGTGGGAAGCTCTTGAAGATTTGGATTGGTTAGAAGCCATGCATAATGAGCTCAACAACTTAGAGAGAAACAAAGTTTGGAAGTTAGTAGAAAAGCCCAAAGATTGTTGCAATGTTATTAGCACTAAATGGATATTCAAGAACATGCAAGATGAACATGGAATTGTTGTGAGGAACAAGGCAAGATTGGTTACTCAAGGGTTCTCTCAAATTAAAGGCATTGATTATGGAGAGACATATGCTCTTGTGGTTCGCCTTGAGTCCATCCGTATCCTTCTTGCATATGCTGCACATCATAACTTTAAATTTCAACAAATGGATGTGGAAAGTGCTTTTCTAAATGGTTAATTGCAAGAGATGGTTTATGTTAAGCAACCCCCAAGGATCAAGGATCCAACTTCCCAAATGACATCTACAAGCTTGATAAGGCGCTCTATGGGATTAAACAAGCTTCATGCACGTGGTATGAGCACCTTAGAGAGTTGTTGTTTGACCATGGGTTTGAAGTTAGGAAAATTGTTCCCACTCTTTTTACTAAGAAAGGTAATAGGTAGCTTTTCGTTTGCCAAATATATGTTGATGATATCATCTTTGGTTTGTCTAACAGAGAATTTAATGATGAATTCTCAAAGCTTATGACTGATAGGTTTAGGATGTCTATGATGGGAGAGTTGAGGTTATTCCTTGGTTTTGAGATGAAGCAAGTAAGAGGAGGAACCTTCTTCAATCAAGCCAAGTATACTCAATACATGCTCAAGAGGTTCAACATGAAAGAACTAAATGAAGCTCCTACTCCCATGGCAACCAAGACTCATCTTGAACTAAATACAAATGGTAAAGATGTGGATCAAAAGGTATATCGGTCTATGATTGGTTCGTTGCTTTATCTTTGTGCATCTAAACCCGATATAGTGTTAAGTGTAGGAGTGTGTGCAAGATATCAAGCGGATCCTAAAGAAAGCCACTTGATGGCGGTTAAAATAATATTTTGATATTTGGTTCATACCCCAAACTATGGTGTGTGGTAACCTAGGGGCTCAACATTCTTTCTTTGTGGGTACACGGATTCAGATTGGGTTGGTGACAAGGATGATACGAAATCAACCTCTGAGGCTTTCCAATTTCTTGGTAGGTCCTTGGTGTGTTGGTCCTCGAAGAAGCAAAATTGTATATCTCTCTCCACCGCCGAAGTCGAATATCTGGCAGCCGCTAGTGCATGCACTCAATTGTTATGGATGAGGCAAACTTTAAAGTAATATGGTGTTCATTGTGACAAAGTGCCTCTTTTATGTGACAATGAAAGTGCTATCAAGATTATCTACAACCTGGTGGATCATACAAGGACGAAGCATATTGAGATTCGTCATCATTTCATCAGAGATCATGTGGCCCGAGGAGATATTGAGCTATCTTATGTTCCGATCAAAGACCAAATTGCCGATATTTTCACAAAGCCTCTTGATGAAGCAAGGTTTTGCGATTTGAGGAATGAGCTAAATATCATAGATTCAAGGAGTTTGACTTGATCATCTTGCATACTCACCTATATCTTGATCCTTATTTGGTTTAGGTGTGGGCATGGAGATAGGGGAGTGCGGTCCTAATACATTGGGCTATCACCGCCCCCCATAATGCCAAAAGTAACAATGGCATACTTGTTATATCATTTGTATGATAAGTGGGCTTCAATGACGAGTAGTGTCTATGAACTCAGGATATATCCTCACGGTGTCATGACACGTATACTCAAACATGGTGGCTATGGCCATCGACCCTCTCATTATGTAGAGGTTGCATCTCATTGATAATGTTTGGGTCTTTTATCGGATTTGATTGCATATTCTCTTAGTTGGTTGTTTCATGCCTTTGCTTTCAATACTCTTGCGGTTTATGATCTTCACAGTATGATATCTTATCCCAAGCCTTATTCCCTTCCCTAAAAACATGTTTTCTATCATACATGTCCTCATACACTTAAATTGGCAGTTTTGGTCGAAGAGGGCCGGAGTTTCTAGTGTTTTCACACTAGAATCTTCGGTCAATCCGGAGTTTTCGGTCACATGGACTAGAGTCTTCGGTCTGAGACAGTTTCAGGCACTAAGTAAAGGGAGGCTGGGGTGAGAGAAACAGCCAGTTTCTTTCTTCCACCCCTGACCTCCCCCCACTCACTTGTCGCCTCCTCCTCTAGAATTGTCACCCTGTGGACCTACTGCCGCTGGGATCTGTCATGCCGCTGGTCTCCTCCACCCTCTCCATCCTTGGCGCATTCCCCACCGGTGGATTTACTCCAATGGATGTATCTGGTACACATTCTCTCACCATGAACCTAGGGTTCTTCCCCTTTGCTTCTTTTGAGCAATGTACCAACTTCTTCCACTAGAATCTCATTTTTTTGTGCACTCCTCTCACATTAGCTCTAGTTCCTTGCTCGATCTATTCGAAATAATGTCTCCCACAGCCTCCTTCGAGCAACCTATCTCTAGACCGGAGTTTTCGGTCTCTCAGACTGGAGACTCCGGTGTGCTTTAGCACAGTCCGGAGATTCCGGTGTTGCTCACCTGAGACTCCGGTGTGGTTTATTTCTGGCACATCTAGCAAGGGTTTGAGGCTTTTTTCTTGACTCTTGGACACATATGATTATCTTCATGCTTTCCCCTTCCTCTATATTCTCAGGTGGCTCTGGTTCACGTCGTGCAACTCGCACCAAGGCGAAGTCCAAAAGGAGGGAGCCTCAATATGATAGGGTGACTATCTCGGTTGTTGTGCCTTCTACCTAGAGGCAGCAGACCAGAGATGCTTCCTATATTCAAAGGGAAGCTAAGTGGATTGAGGATGAAGCCTGTGCCAAGAGAGCCAAGTATGACAACTTGTAGTTTTTAACCAACATGTCCAAGAAAGAATATTGTGAGCTATGCAAGATGAGGTTCTTTGACATGCCAAGAACTAGTGATGACCCATGCTATTGGAGGAGGGAGAAAAAGGTGTTCATGAAGGATATCTATCGCAAATTCACCAAGTCCCCAGTTCGTCCACCGAGGTATATGGACTTTTCCTACATGTGTGCAAATGACTATTTTACGGATGCTCTTTGGATCACTGAGAAGCTTGGGATGCATGGTCTTATGGAACTCCATCAGGACTACAACATTACCCTTGTCCAACAATTTTATGCCATTGTTGTATTTGATCATTATGAGGCAAGGACCATGACATGGTTGACTGGTAGCGTCTGCTACACTGCAAACTTCCATGAATTTGCCGAAGCCATTCACCAGCCTTTCAGTGGTGTATCTGTTCCTGTTGGTCACCGCATGCATGTTGATGCTCTTGGTGAAAATAAAGGCAAGCTTGCACCTCTCTATGGGAGTAATGCCACTTTTGGGGAGTCCAAGAGACTCAAGCCTCTCTACAATTTGTTGTTAAGGATCTTTCACCACACCATTGCTCCTAGTGCTAGAAATGATGATGCTATTAGGTGTGGACTTGTCAACATGCTCCATCATGCTCACAAAGTGGTTTGTACTAGGCCTACTGCTAAAGGATTCAACATTGATGTCATGGACTTCATTTTTTAGGAGATGTATCATGCCATACTTTTCAAAAATCTCCTCCGTATGCAGCTATTGTGATGAGGCTCATCAACACTCAGCCTCATGGTTCACCCCTTGCCCTTCCTCCTAATCTTGAAGAACATGTTTCCATGGCCCTCCAAAGGAAAGGGAGGATGGGTCTAGCTCTAGACTGCACTATGATAGTGAGGATGAAGAAATTTCTAAGGCAGAGCGGGCTCCCACTCCTCCAAGGGGTTCTAGAAGGAAGACTGCCTCCAATGTTCCTTTGCCACCTTTCACTCGTGAGTATGTTCGGGAAAAGGTCAAGAAGGCATCCTTTTGGGAGAAGACGATGTGTTGCATGAATGTGGATATTCGCAAAGAACAGCATGCATCTTATAAAAGTAGTCGTAGAATTGAGAAGCTACTTAAGGAGATCAAGGCTCAAGGTGAAGAGGAAGAATACAATGATGAGCATGGGGATGGACCGTCTGAGGAACCGGATCGCACTCTCTCCTTTGGTACATGGAACGCAAAGAACAACAGCCTGGTTGATTGGAAGACCTTCTCTAAGGTCACGTCTAGCTTTGGTTCTCTGGATGAAGATGAAGATGACGACGACGGCGATGAGTGACTTCTTTGGGGAGCTAGCTTGGTCTTTTCCTTTTTAGCGTCTCGATGCCAAAGGGGGAGAAGATATATATTAGGATCATCCGGGATTTGCATGGGTTGGGCATTTGGTTGCTTCTTATTTGCTTATGCCCTTTTATCTTAAAATTCAAACATTTGCTTTACTGTAGGGTTGTGTAGCAGAAAACCAAAAATTTCTAACTATGAGAACACTAATACCAGGATCTATACTATGTAGACATAAGTAACAAAAAAGGAATACGGTGTTCATACCCTTGAAGATCGAGGAACGCCTTACGCAGGAAGGTGTATGTTTATGAAGAAGAGCAGCTCCAAGCAACCCAAGTGTGGTGCCTCCAAAGTACTACACACGTCTGGTGTAGGCAGCGTCTACCGAGCTCCGATCCAGCCGAGCAGCAGAAGAGGAATATGGTGGATCGAAGATCACATGACGGTAGTGTGAAAGTAGAGAACTCAAAACCCTCGAGGTCCTATCCAGTATTACGGCTAAATCCTCAAAGGAAATGAGAGAGAGAGAAGAGAATGGGATGATTCCAAGGGGGGAAAACTCCTATATATGGTGGGAGGGGAGGGACACCACCCAAGGGGCAGGAGGTGTGGGACTAAACCCCATAGCTGTCGGCTACCAAGCGGGAGCCGCTGGCCCTAGGTAGGCCCCACTTGGGTAGCCACCAAGCCTTGGACGGCTGGCCCTCCTCCCTAGGCGCCTTTCCCCTTTGGGCCTCCCCTCCGGGTGAGGCCCATTAGCAATGGCTGCCTATAAAAATAAAATAAAATAAAAAATCTATTTTAATATTAATTCAACAACTAATATAAAATAGACATATTATTATATTCCTTCACTCTAGAACTCCTTCCGGACCCCTCTGATCAACATTGGGTGTTACCCGGAACTATTCCGGTTTCTCTCTCTTTATTTCTCCTATGATACCGCATCTATCCCTATGCGTCCCCACCCTTAAGCGTGACATCATTCGGTTCAGGAATACTCCTTACATGATTGAGACCTCTCTCATATCAATGATCATCAGCGGGACCTAGATGCCCATGATGACCCCCATGCATTCCACGAATCTTATCGCTCGAGCCGTTAACATTGTTTCCCATTCCCTTTGCCACTTGATACCTAGTTCATCCGAGTCTTGATATTTGGTATCTCTATACCTTCATTCGATACCGATGAACTTGTTTACTCGTTCCCATGTCATTGCATTCCATGACCAAGTCACACGCTTGCAAGCTTCGTTAATGCAACGTCACCGAGATGGCCACATGTATATATCTATTACCAGGATTGGCAAATCCTGGTCTTGATATGTACTCTTGTACACGCCCCTTTGGGAACCTGAGTGACACCTTTTTGATCACCCAGTCACAGTATGATACTTGATACCATCTAAGCTCCCTCCAGAATGGTGATTGGCATTATCTCACAGCCTAAGGATCAGGTTGCGAGGTTTCCTTTGTTTATCATTAATGGTGAACTTTGTATTTAGATATGATTATGATATAACGGTCGGATGTTTGTCTATCACATCATTCAACCAATGACATGACCTCATTGTCAATTGGCATAAATTCCCATGATCTTGAAACCCTAGATCATCCTCATGACCAATGAGCTAGTTTGCTAGAGGTAACTAGATACCTGGTATGTTTACATACCACACGTGTATTAACATTTCATATTAATACAATTATAGCACATTATGAAACGTATTGTGAACATAAGAGATATATCAAACAATACACTATTATTTGCTTCTAGAACATATCTCATTCATTTACTTGGTCTGGTTTTTGTGAAACTATCTCCTTAGCATGTGGACATGTTATGCCCGGTTCATTATTGTAATGGTAAAGGCTCAGGTGGTAATCTCTCTTCTCTATGCGAGCCTTTACCTTCTATTCCTTGATCCGCTTTATACATATATCTTGTTGCACATTGTTTGGGGAGCATAGTTATGTTTCCTTTTTAAGAATATCATGCAAAACCTCTTGTTGTCATCGAACACCAAAAAGGGGAAGATTGAAAGGAATTTATTGTTCTACTCAGTTTTGGTGTTCGTTAACAACTTGAGGATCCTTTTTACCGTGTGCTAATGGTGTCAGGTTAATGTACTAAAAAGTGAAAAGTCTGTGGCAATTAGAAATATCCTTGGCTGAAACAAAGTCTTCATTGAAGGTTCAAACCAGAGTCTCCGGTCTAGGCAGTCTGGAATCTCCGGTGTGAAGTCGTAGGCGGGAACCTTCGGTGTGCAAAGACCAGAGTTTCCGGTGTTCCCAACCAGAGTTTTGGCATGAGTCTCCGGTGTGATCATCAAAACCAAGTCCGTGCCATTCTGTATAGGGGTCCAGATACTATCAGGAAATGGACCGAATATCCGGTGTGAGAGGCTTACTGACCAGAATCTCTTGTCTACAGACCAGAGTTTTCGGTGTGGAATTTCCCCAACGGGCAGAAAAAGGTCTAAGCTGGTTGGGCAGAAAAAGGCATAAAAAGAGTACTTTGTCCCCTACCTCCAATTGCTCGTCTCAGAACATAATAACACCCAAAGTAGAGCCACCAAATCAACAAGATCTCCCCCTCCAACCATACAAAGTCCTTGATCTTTGGAGAATCGAAGGAGGAGGCCCTAATCTACATCTTCACCAAAAGAGATCTTCATTTCCCCCTCATTCACTTGAGGGCCCCTTGCGCTAGTGTTTTATTGGAAACCATAGGCCTTCATTTGATTCTTACAAGCTTGCCTTTGTTTTGTGATAGCTTGCTTGCATTCAGGAGCCTCCAATTTAGTTATGGATGTGTGCCTCAAACTTGTTGTAAAGGTGTCGGTTTCCACCTCAAAGGTTACAGCTAAGCGTAGGAGTGAATCGATCCCTTTTGGGTGAGGTTCACCTGAGAACAAGCGAGGCCTTTTGTGGCGTTGGTGGTTTCAAACCACCCCCTCTCTAGACACAGACGTACTTCCCCTCAAAAGGAAGGAACTGCAGGAAATCATCCTTGTGTCTCCGCGTGCTCCATTTCGGTTACCTCTATCCTTTACCGCACTTTACTTATATCTTGCTCTTTCTTAGTTAGTTATGCTAGTGTGACATATAGGTAAATTCTCCTTAGTTGCATATCTAGATAATTTATCTTTTGTGTCAAACCCTTAATTGAAAAAGAGTAAAATTTGAAGTAGCACATATTCACCCCCCCCCCCTCTAGGTGTCCATACGATCCTTTCATAAGTACTTCAAGCTCGATGGCTATCACAAGCAAAGTAATCTCGGGTACAGAGATAACCGAGGCACACAGACACGAAGATGTATTACCATGTTCCCTTACAAGTAGGGTACGTCACATTAGAGAGGTGTGGGATTCGAAGGATTTCTCAACGCCACGAAGGCTCACCTTCTTCTCCAAGTCTATCCATGAAGGAATAGGCCCTTTCCTTATGGCTATATTTTCCTCCACTCTAGATATGGCAAGCTCCACAACCACTTCAAAAGATCCACAAACGAGAAGCCCAAATCTCTTCACAATCTTCCACGAAGAGGACACCGCAACACCAACCGCCAAGCCAACTAGGAGGTCACCATCCAAGAGTAACAAGATCATGGTCTCTCACTCGAACAAATCATAATGGAGAGCTCAACACTTACACAAGCATGCAAAGCAAGAACACCAAGGGTGCTCAAATCCTTCACTCTCAAATCCCACCAAAACAACAAGTGCTAGGGAGAAATTAGAGAGGAAGAACAATGGTGGAAATCAACCAATGACTTCAAGATCTAGATCCAGTGGGTTCCCCTCACTTAGAGGAGGAATTGATTGGTGGGGATTGTAGATATAGATCTCCTCTTCAAAAGACCTCAAAATATGCAAGAATCATAGGAGGAAAGGGAGAGTAAGCAAGCTCAAGGGGATCAATAATGGAGGTCAACAACGTGCTCATGAATCCTAGAACTTTGGGGAAGAAGCCCCACTTTTATACCCCTTCAAGGGGGATGACCGTTGGGGTCAAAACGAGTTGGTCGGACATGTTCTGGTTGGAAAACCAGTCCCGCCGGATCTAGCACCAGAAATTTCCGATTGACCGGAAAACTTCCGATTTTCGCATATTTTAACTTGATAATGTATGACCTGGAGCTGGTTGGGAGATTGATTGTTCACAAACAGTTTTTTCCTTCTGTACCTATCTTTGGGGACACATGGACTGGTTACTGGGCAGGTGGTTGTTGCTGAGCTTGTGATCCCTACACACATGGCTAGCACAAGTAAATAGAGATAGTAAATATGTGGACCAAACTATGAGAAATAGAGAAATACCTAATATGGGTTGCCTGTGCATTTCCTTTTATTGTGATCTAGCCCTCCACAAGCTGAGCATTTGAGCTTTATTCATTTTCTGGACATTTTTGTGCCCTTTGGCTTCCCTCCCTCTTCTCTTGTTCTCTCAATTCTGGGCCTTCCTGGCATTTGTTTCTTTATAGGTAGAAATGTCCTAGGGTTTGGTGCAATTGGCCAACTTTATTTCCCCTCCACAGGCTGCAACACATGAATATAAATTTGATCATACACATCTACTCTATAGCATGGTGCAATGAATTCCTCAATTCTATTGCAATAGTGTATATTGCACTGATTTCATGTGAACATGGTAATACAGAGAGCTCCCAATATCTGCAAGAGCATCTTAGATTTTAAAAACTAATAATAAAGCTTCTGTGTTTCCCTTCCATCACTTCAAATCCCTCTGTTCCATTGTACAAAACAGTGCAATAATTTGATCTATTAATATTCAGCTTCAACTTTTTGAAAATATTGGGGCAAATTGTTCTAGACCAGCCTGCTGATTTGGCCTTATTTTCTACAATCCTCGCTATTACCTTTCTCCTTATTATTTCCATCTATGTAATCACTGGATAGAACCTTGCCCTTAATATAGCATTGTTGAAAGATTCACAAAGATTGTTCTCTACTGAATCATAGTAGGAACCAAGCTTGAAAAATGCTCTGCACCAGTGCTCAGGAGCTATCTTCATCATATCTTTTGCATCATCTAGAGTTTTATGTGCTAACTTGGCACTATTATAGTTGAATTGTATCTTGTCAGATGATTTAGCACAAGCCTAGAACATTTTTTGATAATTTTTTTCTCTATGCTTCTTTTTCTAGTTTGCATAGATATGTCTTGCACACATCCTATGCTCTGCTTCTGGGATAATATCATTAACTGACTTGATAAGTCCCTTTCATTGATCTAAAATAATAATCCAACCATCACCATGGTTATTTATCTTGATATCTTTATGAAGATGAGACAAGAACCAATACCAACTGTCATAATTTTCATTCTCTACCCAAGCAATAAGATACATCTAGTTATTGGCATTTCCCCCAATAGCACATAATAACTGACCACTCACTTCTCCTTTGCGAAAACAACCATCTAGTCCAACTATTCTTATACAACTAGCTAGAAAACCTTTCTTGCATGCATCTAGGCAAACATACATCCTTTCAAAGACAGGCATATCAATGATATCTGGATTTAATGTGATGGCTACTGTGCTACCAGGATTGCTTCTTACCAGCTCTAGATGATAGTCAAAAACTCTAGAAAATTCACCATTTGTTTGATCAATAATCCCTTCCATCACTAGCTTCTTTGCTCTCTTGAATTTGGATGTGCTCACATTTGCACACATATCTTCAAGAACAACCTCCTGCAACTTATCAGGCCTTCACCTTGGATTGTCCTTAATTTTCCTAAAGTATTTCCCAACTATGACAGTGCTAGTCACCAGCTTATTATCCCTCCTGGGTACACAATGGTGGACATTGTTGAATCTATAAACAATAATCCATGATGATTTACCAGTAATAGAGCCATATGTGCTCCACTTACAGGTGGGGAAACTGCACCTTGCACTTACTCTATTGAGCTCATCCTTTTGGAAACAAAAGGTGATGATAGTTTAAGCCCATAGTTGATAAGGGCTTATTTGAACTGGCTACTATCACCAAAAGCTTGCCTAAGTTCAAATGGTTGCACTTCTGCAGTATCACCATATACTCTATGATTTGTCCTTCTTGTTTTCACTCCACTTTCATCATCATTGTCTTCATCATAAGACAACTCATCTTCATTGTCAGAGTATTCTTCATCACATTTTGATCTTGCTTCATATTTTCATCTTTGGGAACATCAACCTTCTTGTTTTTGTCCACTTTCAAGAACTCATCCTCACCTAGCATATTTTGATTTTTACTTTCTTCCTAAGCTATGTTGCTTGCTCCCTGTAGGCAATAGCCTCATCATCCTCAGCAGAGTTGTTGCTGTCATCTTCATCATGATTTTCATCATACTCACTATCAGAATTACCATCATTGTCAGATTGTTCATTTCCAATGTCCACTGAAATTCCTTTGCCCTTCTTGTCAATTGTTGCCCTATAAACAGGCATCTTTTGAGCATTTCCGGGGATTGCCACTGTTGTTGTCCATTTTCATCTGCATGCTGTTGCTGGGAACTATGCTCTGCACTTTCTTCTTATGGGATTTCTTCTCTCTCCATGTTATACTCTAAAGAAGCATTTTCAACATGCTGGACATTTCCTTCTTATTCTATGTTATCACCAGTGTCTAGCTCAACAGGAATCTTGGCATAGATATCCATTACACTAGCATTTGTGACATATTTTTCCATTGTCAACACAACTCTATGGTCTGTCAAGTTAATCACAGTTGTCTTGATGGATCTAGCAGTCATCTTCCAGCATAATTCTATTTTATCCATTGCTTTCTCAAATATACTAACATGATTACCCAAGTGTTTCTTTGGGCCAGGAAGAGACAGTTCCGAATGACAAATTGTGGAAATGCCATGTCTTCCACGTACCCAAAACCACTCCTTTTCCCTCCATTGAAATCCTCCACGAAAATGGAAGCGTATGATCAAATAATCAAGAGGATCCATTGAAAAATCCTAGAAAATACACAACACCAAAAAGCATTTAGCCATGTGTTGCGTTTACTACAGAAATTTCTTAACTGAAGAAAATAGGGGCTTTTTTCATATCAACTTCTACACACTATCATCGGTAATGAATCCCTACCAATATTGGCACATAATCGAAGCAAAATAGGCCAACATTTACCATAGCAGCAACCAAATAAAGCCCTAATCAACCAAATAATCCCTAAATCAGAGGGCTAAACCCTACTGAAACCCGCCTCGAACAAAACGGGAAGAATGGGAGAAAGAACTTTGATTCAGTTAACACAGGATCTAACCTCGTCATGTCATTGCACCGCCATCAAATCGTCAACTTATGTCACTGATCATCCGCATTGCGCCAATTGTCGTCGTCTGGGTAAAGGAGATGAGAAGGCGTGGCGTATCTAGGAGAGGAAATGAGAAGGCATTGTAGGTGGTCTGATTGGACTAGGTGTGGAGGGAGGGGGTATTGGACCAAGCGAGTCCACCTTTTCCACCTGGACTGCTCCATCATTAACTAGAATCCTCCATGTTAGCGAAACTGGAGTGCTAATCCACTTTAAGTGGCTACAAGGGGTAGTTGCCTGGTTTTAGTTAGTCTAGGGTGCTAAGTGTGCCAGTTTGAAGTTTAGGGGGTTCTCCGTCCGGAATCTCATACTTCTGGGGGGTATGTAGACTTTTTCTTTTATTTTGCAATAAAACCATCTAATGCAATGACATGAAAATACATGTAACCACTTAGCACATGGTTACCCCATCCTTGTGTTGTCAACAAGCACCAAACATATTAATAGGGAAATTCCCTTTCAATCTCCCCCTTTTTTGGTGATTGATCACAATACAAGGATTTGGAGGATAGATAGCCATAAAGGAGCATAATGAAGCTAGAAATACAAAACAAAGACGGGCTCCCCTATATTTGTGCACATTTGAGTTTGTGTTTGAATACAAGTGCACATCAACTAAGATTATGCTCCTTGTGTTTTATACACCAACAACAAGAGCTAGAAATTAATGAACAACCAAGCATAAAAGTATAATGACTAGGACACCAAAGCAATATTAGTACATAGTCTTAAACATAGAGCCGAGCACAAAAGTCTTACCACACATAGTTCAACCCACAAAGACAAATAGATAAAGGCACAAGCTTCAGAGATGCAAATCGAGGAAAACAAGACGCCTGTGCAACCCATGAAAATCCCGGAAACAACATAAATAGAGCTACTTCTCCCCATTCAGCATCAAGACACCAAAAGGGGAAAAGAGTGATACTACGTGCCCCATGGAGATAACTCCTCGTCATAGTCGTCATCATCATCGGAGTAGGTGGATGTCGGAGGAATATCATTATGAGCAATTGTACCCTTGCCGTGAGGGTAAGAGGAGGACATCGCAGCAGAGGAAATATCCTCAAAATTAGTCCATCTCACAAGTCCTTCACTCCACTTTCCAAACGAGAGTGTGCCCTCGGACTCCTCCATCCCTTCATAATCCTCAAAAGACTGTCCATTCTTCTCATTGATGGCATCAATAAGGAATTTCTGACTAGAAAGAATTTTCCTAGAGTCTCGGTATTGTTGGTTTTGAGATTTGCGAATATCCACTTCATGCAACAATTGACCCTTTCCCACCACGCGGCCTTCTTGACTTGAGCTTTGACAATCTCGCGAGAGCTGGAGGCATGTATGCATTGGAGGCGTTCTTCATACAAGGCCCTCTACGGGGAACATCTTCCTCACGTTCTTCATCTTCAGCTGGAGCACTAGAACCGGGCTTGGAGACTTATTTCCTTTGTAGCTTATGGAGCTTGTGCTCAACGAGTTGAGCCCGGATAGCATAGAAATCAGTGTCTTGATCAATGATGAGCTTCATGATGAATGGAGAAAAGATTGGATATTTATTGGCAATGATGCAACTCCACATTTCTTCAAAGATATAGTCCATCACATCAAAGTGCCTAGGAGGAGTATCGGGACCCGCAAGATAGACCTTCCAAGCGAGAGCCAAGAGATTCACATGGACACCAAAAATATTATCCAAATTCCTAGATTGAGTGGGAAGGTTCTCACGGAAGCCACAAATGAAAGTATTGGGCAAAAGGTGCATGCTCTTAGCCTCACCACAAACACCACCGGAAGTGTAGAAAGGAGCCAACTGCTTCACTTCATAAAGGACCGCTGCATTATGAAGCCGCAAAACACAAGGTGTGAAGCGATCTTCAAAGGGGAGCTCCAAAATATGGGCAAAGTCATGGAAGGAGGCAGTGTAGCGGGTATCTCTGGCCATCCAAGTCATGTTGATGTACTCACTATTGCCAACAACCATAGTGGCATAAAACTGATGAATGACTCGAATGTTGTAGTTCTCTTGAGTTTGCATGATATTGTGCAATCCAAGATTATCAGTGATCCAAAGAAAGTCTTCAAAGTAGGCCATGTGCTTTCTCATGTAAGAAAAATCCAACACATTTTAGGGCAAACCTTGTACTTGGTGAGAGAGGCATAGAATTCCTTAGAGATGACCTCTTGTTCCTTCATCCAAAAAGCAAGAATCCTCATAAGTGCGGGTCATCTGATAGACGTTGCGCTTGTGCATCTTAGCATAGTAACTTGGAGATATGCCCTTGAGGGTGGAGATATTATCATACTTTTGCTTCTTGGCACGTTAAAACCTTAACTAGCGAATATCCTCCCAATCAATGACGCTGCTATTCCGATGACTGTCGTTAGTCACACGTTCCTCTACATGCATGTCAGAGGCTTAATCATATGAGCAATTCTGCTGGAGACTACCCCTATCAAACTTGATTGCAACCACGAGAGTTTCCTAAGAAAAAGAAAGGGGTAGCAACAGGATAAGAACACAAGTCCAGGAGATAACAAGATAGCCACTAGAGCCATCCATATCATCAGAGAGGGCTGAGCACCGGAGTCTCCGCCACGGTAGCCGTGGAGTCTCCGGACGGAGCGGAGATTCTGGCCCAGAGGAGCCGTAGTTTACGCCGCAACCGGAATCTCCGGTCTAGAGGGACCGGAATCTTCGGCCAGGAGACTTGTATGCACGGGGAACTTTGGTGCGATGGCCAACCGATGGATCGGGATGGAAGACGTTGCTAGGGAAGCACACTGCATGAAGGGTAGAAGATCTAGGGACTAGAACTCGAAAAAATCTCCTCAACGATGATTCTGAAAACCCTAGAAAGGAAGGAGAGGAGATATTACCCGAGGGGTCCATGGAACGAGCTCATCCGGCAGGGAAGATCCTGGCGGTGGAGAGGTGGGGAGGGCCGGTGGAAACGGTGGAAACCGGGGGCGGCGGTGCACCCGGAGGTGTGCTTAGTGGGGAGAGGCGGCTGGGTGGAAGATGGGGCTCGGGGGTGAATGGCGAAATACTGAGTGTTTTCTCCACCCCGAGTTCCTTAAGTGAAAAGACGAAACCACCCAGGTCCAAAGTCTCTGGGTGCAGGACACCGGAGTCTCCGTCCCACTCGGAGTCTATGGTGTGTGCACACCGGAGTCTCCGGACTCCTCGACCAAAAACACAGGAAACATGCTAGACAAGTGTGAGGCAAGAAGAGCATGGCTATGGGGTTGAGAAAAATGCTTGGGTTGGATCAGCAAGCTAGTAAAGATCCAAAGATGAGATAACAAACACAAGATCGAAACAAAGAGACACTAAGTTAAAATTTCAAGGAAACTCAAATAAGATCCAATCCCTCAACAACGTGAGGTTTGGTGGCTGAGGCCACCATGTTTGAGTATACTTGGCTTGGCACCACGAAGATATATCTTGGGCCATTACCAACACTCACCATTGAACATATCACAAAATTATATTAAGAGAATGATTTTGTCACTTTGGGATAATGGGGGAGGAATGGCCCAATGAATTAGGACCGCACTCCCCATATATCCATGCCTGCATCTAGATAGACGAACCCATTAAATTATGGGTATGGGTTCATGATCTCAAGTCACATTGCTCGAATCAATGATATTTAGCTCATTCCTTAACTCTTGAAATCTTCTTTCATCAGGGGGCTTGGTGAATAAATCCGCAAGATTCTTCTCGGTGCTAATATATGAGAGATCAATATCTCCATTATACACATGATCTTGAATGAAGTGATGGCAAATATTAATATGTTTCGTTCTTGTGTGTTGCACTAGGTTGTGGGCTATATTGATGGCACTTTCATTATCACAAAGAATAGGCACTTTGTCACAAGTGACACCATAATCCTTCAATGTTTGCCTCATCGACAACAATTCAGCACAACAACTAGCAGCCGCAATATACTTGGCCTCGGCGGATGATAGAGATACACAATTTTTCTTCTTAGATGACCAACACACCAAGGACCTCCAAGGAATTGGCAAGCCCCAGAGGTTGATTTCCTTCCAACTTTGTCTCCCTCCCAATCCGAGTCCATGAATCCATGAAGTGCAAAGCTTGAGCCCTTGGGGTACCATAAGCCAAACTTTGAGGTATCAACTAAATATCGAAATATTTGCTTGACTGCCACAAGGTGGATTTCCTTTGGGGCGGCTTGAAACCATGCAAAAATACCCACACTCAACATGATATCTGGTCTAGATGCACAAAGATAGAGTAAAGAACCAATCATAGAACAATAAACCTTTTGATCCACATCTTTACCATGGGTATCAAGATTGAGGTCGCATTTGAGAGGCATGGGATTCTTGGATCCATTGAGATTCGACAACTTGAACCTCTCGAGCATATCTTGAATATATTTGTCTTCATTAATAAAGTTACCTCCAATAAATTGCTTCACTTAAAATCCAAGGAAGAATTGCAATTCACCCATCATAGACATTTCAAACTCATTGGTCATTAGCTTAGGAAGACATCATTGGAAGCTTTCTTAGGAGAACCAAAGATAATATCATCAACATAAATTTGGCATATAAACAATTTCCTCCAACTCTCTTAGTAAAAAGAGTGGGGTCAATTAGCCCAACTTCTAAGCCACGGTCTACCAACAACTTTCTAAGGTACTCATACCAAGCACATGGAGCTTTCTTAAGTCCATAAAGTGCCTTATCAAGCTTGTAGACATGGTTCGAAAACTTAGGATCCTCAAAACTCGGAGGTTGCTTGACATACACCAACTCATTTAGGGCACCATTAAGAAATGCACTTTTAACATCCATTTGTTGCAACTTGAAGTTATTATGAGATACATATGCAAGCAAGATACGGATGGATTCAAGACGAGCAACAAGGGAAAAATATTCACAGTAGTCAATACCCTCAACTTGGGAGAAGCCTTGAGCCACCAATATAGCCTTGTTGTGAATGACCATCCCACTTGGATCTTGCTTGTTCTTAAAAATCCACTTGGTCCCAGTGACATTTTGACATTCCTTGGGTCTATCCACCAATGACCACACTTTGTTGCACTTGAAGTTGTGCAACTCTTCATGCATATCTTCAAGCCAATCAGGATCTTCAAGCGCTTCATTCACCTTTTGGGGTTCTACACAAGAAATAAAAACATTATGGCCAACAAAGTTAGACACTTTGTTACGAGTAGTGATGCCCCTTTCAATATCACCAATAATATTTTCAAGGATAATCTTGACAAAGATACCCACACTCAACTCGAACGAGCTTGGCGATCCGCTTTGCTTCACGACGAGCTTGAGATTCACCAAGAGATTCTTGAGAAACTACTTAGTCATCACCACTATTTTGATCCTTGTCTCGACCTTCAAATTGAGCTTGCTCTTCTTCATGAGCTTTCTCGACATTTTGACTTGATCCATCTTCATGAGCTTGACCTTGGTTAACATGGGGTGATACACACCCATCATTCATTTGTTATTGACCTTGACCATGAGCTATCTCTTCAACCATGGTATCTTGATGGCTATGGGGTTGATGTATATCTTGAGTAGGTGAGGGCTCCACTTGAGTAGAGCATTGCCTTCTCCTTCCACCACAAGGGGTTCCTCAACAGGGCTAAAAAATCCCATACCCATTCTTCTTATGGCTTGAGGAGGAATTTCATCACCTACATCACCAAGGTCAATTTTCCCCACTTGGGAGCCTTGATGCTCATAGAACCTCACATTACAAGAGACTATAACTTGCCTGGTGGACTTGTTATAGACTCTATAAGCATGAGAGTATGAGGCATAGCCAACAAAGAAACCTTCAATATCTCTAGACTCGAATTTAGATAACTGGTTACCTTTCTTGAGAATATAGCACTTACACCCAAACACTCAAATATAGTGAATGCTTGGTTTCTTATTGGAGAGGATCTTATAAGGAGTCTTGTTCAAGTGCTTGCGGAGGTAAACACGGTTGGCAATGTGACAAGCGGTTGAGATAGCTTTGGCCCAAAAAATATATGGGGACTTGAACTCCACAATCATGGTTCTTGCCATATCCATAAGAGTCCGGTTCTTACTTTCCACCACACCATTTTTTTGAGGGGTATAAGGAGCGGAATATTGATGCTTAATGCCCTCATCACTAAGGAACTCATACAAGGAGTAGTTCTTGAACTCGGTACCATTGTCACTTCTAATAGCCAAGATCTTCTTGTTATGTTGATGTTGAACTTCATTGGCAAAGTCGATGATAATTTGTTGAGTCTCACTCTTCTTCTTGAAGAAATATACTCAAGTGTATCTTCAGTAGTTATCCACAATCACCAAGAAATACTTATTTCCCCCAAGACTATCAAAATATGGAGGACCAAATAGGTCCATGTGAAGGAGCTCTAGGATCCCATCGGAATAGATGACCGTGGTGGGGGGATGAGATGCCTCATGGATCTTTCCTTCAATACAAGCCCTACACACACGATATTTGACAAAATGAACATTATCTTTAAGTCCAAGGATGTGGCCTCCCATGTGGAGACTTTGTAAATACCTCATGTTGACGTGGGCAAGACAGCGATGCCAAAGCTATCCCACGTCGCCTTTAGCCATTAGGCAAGCCGTGGTATGTGTGGGTATCTTATCAAAGTCTACCACATATAAACCGTTATCGGTATTCCCAACAAAGGCTATAGAGAGTCTTTCTCCACATGAGAACCACAACCTTAGGGGTAAAGTATGCCACAAAGCCCATAAGAGTGAGTTGATGAAAGGAAAGTAAATTATATGAAAGGGTTTTCACAAGCATAATGTCCACAATGGATATATCCGGTGTGACCACTACCTTGTCCAAATCCAATACCTTAGAGGTTGATCCATTTCCATAAGTGACACACATGTTGGAAGTATTTTATTTTGTCTCATCAAGCATCTCCTTGCTTCCGGTCATATGACTAGTGGCACCACTATCAATAACCCATTTTCTTCCAGCGGAAGCATAGTCCTACAAGAAATCGGTTCTTGGTCTTAGGTACCCATTGTTGAATGGGCCCTCTTTTGTAAGTATCTTAGGAACCCAAATGGCCCAATGGTAATCATCACCATAATAAGTGCCTACATATTTATCATATACATGACCATCATAAGATTTCATAAGAACATAGGATGGGTTATATTTTCCCGCAAAATCATTATGAGAGGGTTCATCACCACTCTCAATGGCACTTGATTCCTTATATTTTTCCTTCTCCCCTCCTTCACAAAGGTAATAGTTTTGGAAGGGGGAGTGGGAAAGTTCTTCTTCTTCTACTTTTCCTTGCTCTTCTTCTTTGACTTGGTTGCAAATCCAAGTCCTTCCTTAGTCACATTGTCCCTTTGATTACTCAAAAGGTCATTTAGACTTTTCTCACCTTGGATGCATGAGACAAGGCCTTTCTTAATCGTGGCCTTCAACTGCTTGTTCTCCTCAAGAAGATCTCCATGCTCACAACAAGGGTTAGTGGAACATGGAGCAATACTAGTTGACAATGTTGAGACTTATTTTATCACTTGAGTTTGAAGTTGTTCATGTGACTTTGAAATGTTAGAGAATTTTCTCAACAAGGCCTCATGTTCCTTCTTGAGTTTCTCAAAAACTTCATTTAGTCTATCATGACCAACCCCAAACTCGAGCTTTTCCTTTTTAAGAACTTTAGTTAATGCAAGAGAATGGTCACGTTCTTTAACAAGTTCTGAGACATTCAAATTATAAGATTCTTCATGGGAAATATTTGTCTCTTCGAGAGCAACTCGTTTACTTTGCTCTTCCTCAAGAGCATAGGACAAGGCGACAATCTCCATGACAGCCTCATGAGTGTCCAAACATCTCCGAGATGGAATCATATCGCTCATCAATGATATATCGTGCCTCGCCTAGTTGGCTCATTAGAGCCTCAACACAAACCTTGGCTTCACCTTCCAAGTTATTCAAGCAACTCATGGATTCCACTATTTCCTTCTTAATCTTAAGACTCATATCATCATCATAGGAAGATGCATCAATAGAAGGAGTAAGTGGGGATAGAGGAGTTACCACGGAGGCTTTAACCATGAGACAAGTAGGGTTGGCGATAGTCTTGTTTGCATTGGGAGAGTCGAAGAGGGATGTAGCTGAGGAGGTTGTGGTAGTAGTAGCGAAAGCGATATCAATTGTGGAAATGGAAGCCATATCCACAATCTATCCTTCATCTTCCTCATCACTCTCATTCTCATTATTCTATTCATATTATTAAAGAGCCACCAAAATATATTTTTGTGGCTCCTTCTTGTTGGGGAAGTTCTTGTTGCCAAAGTTCTTGTTTTGTACTTTCTTGACAAAGTTCTTGTTTGGAGAGGCCTTGAACTTGGACTTCAATATAATCCGCCCTCCATGGTCTTCTCTCTTCTCATATGGGCACTCGGAAATGAAGTGATTGGTTTCTCCACAATTGTAACACGATCTCAACTTGGGGCTTGAGATACTTGTGATGATCTTTGAAGGATTACTCTTTCCTTGGTTCTCCCAAAACCTTCTTGAGACTAAGGCCAACTGCTCATGAAGGGCACACATTATGTATTCATCATCGCCTCCTATTACTTCCACAAATTCATATTATTATTCATAGACATGAGCCTTGGCCTTCAAAGCAATATTTGGAGAATCCATTCTCCGAGCACGAGCGGGAGCATCATCGGCGGTCTTGTTCATGATCCCAAGAGCCACAAACTCACTCAATACTTCATTATAGGACATGGCATAGAAGTACGCCATCGAGCAAATATTGTTGTCCATTTCTCTTCGGAAAGGCGAGATGGCTTGCATGAACTTGCGCTTGATCCACTTATAATCCACATCCCTACTTCCATGGTCAATAATCCTAATCGAAAGGGCCGTTACCCTCTGATAGAGCTCTTCAGAGGTCTCATCTTCCTTTCCAACGAAGGCATCAGCTTCATAGTGCATTTCTTCAAAGTTGGAGCTTTGAATGCTTTCGTTGCCAAGATAGACTCTTTGGAGAGCATTCCAAGCTTCCTTGGCGGTCTCATCAGAACGAACGTGGGTCATTTGATCATGAGTCAATGCATCTTGGAGAATGGCCATTTCGGTGGCATTAAGTTGATCGTTTATCTCCTCAGTGGGTCTCATGTTTTGGGGGTTGAAGGGATAGAAGCCATGCTCCACAACCTTCCAAAGATGAACACTAGAACTTTTTGTTGGGTCCGCAGCATAGAAAACAAAAAATTTCCTACGATGAGAATTATACGGCAAGATCTATCTACTAGATACAGAGCAACGGGTGGACATACATCCATGGAGAACTTACCCTCGAAGACAATGAGTTTTGTTAACGAGTAGGAACTCGTGGTTGATGTAGCCGTACGCTTGCCGATCTCAAGATCGTGTGGAAGTCCGAGCGCCGCAAATCAGCAGCGCATCCGTCCTCGCACACACGTTCAAGCGACCGGACAACCTCCACCTCCTCGCTCCAGCGAATCAGCGGAAGCAGCAACTCCTTCCAGACGCAAGGCCATCAGGAACATGTATCTCGCTAATCCGAGACCATGGGGGAATATCTAGAGGGGGAGAGAGATCCTTCACGAGGAGGTGTGAGGATGAAGGAGGGAATGGGTGGCCTTTTATAGGAGGAGGGGGTGCCCCCTCTCTCCATGGCCGGCGCATGGGGAGTGACCTCTCACCTCCCCCATTCATGTGGTGGTAACCCCTCCACATTAAAATGCCCCTTAACATTCTCTTTTAAAGTCTCCACTTTAAATGCATTAAATTTCTCCAAATTTAATGCTCTCTCATTTAATAAAACTCTTTTATTTATTTTATTCAGAATTTTGTTAATTACTTTAATTAACAAACATTCACATAAAACCCCTTGTAACATTTCAATATTACATGCAGAACCACTTTCTGCAATTTCACCCGAAACAATTCCGGTTTCTATCGAAACAATTCCTGTTTCTATCGAAACATTTCCTGTGCTTTGCAAACCTTTTGTCTAGAACATATGTGCTCCTAAATGGTGTCCGGCAACCCTTAAGTGTGTCACCCTATGGTTCGCGAATAATGCAGACATGATTGAGACTCCTCTCATATCAATAATCAGAAGCGGGACCTGGAGATCCATACTGACTCCTGCATATTCAACGATGACTTCTGTGATCGTGAGAACCTTTAACGTCAGCAATTTAATCCCTTTGTCTCATGATATAATACATGTCCGAGATTCGATCATCGGTATCCAAATACCTAGTTTGATCTCGTTACCGACATGCACTCTTTTCTCGTTCCCGTGATACAACATTCTAGTGATCACATCACTTGCTTGCAAGCTATCTTAATGTGATATCACCGAGAGGGCCCAGAGTATATCTATCCGTCATCTGGATTGACAAATTCCACTCTTGATCCATGAGCCTCAACATAACACCTTCGTAGTACTGAACCCATCTTTATAGTCACCCTGTTACGGTGTGACGTTTGATGTTATCGAGATATTCTTCCGGTGTTAGCAATTAACATGATCTCATGGTCTAAGGACTAAGACTACTTTGTATGATGTTATAACAATATAAACATAATGACTTGATCGTAATGCTATACTTCGGATGAATGTTCATCACATCATTTCACAAATGATGTGACCTTGTTATTAACAACATCCAATGTCCATGATCAGGAAACTTTGATCATCTTGTTAATAAACAAGCTAGTCTATAAGAGAGGCATAACTAGGAACCCTTTTTGTTTATTAAACACACATGTATTGATGTTTCCTATCAATACAATTATAGCATGCAAAATAAACATCTATCATATACAAGAAATATATAATAACAACTTTATTATTGCCTCTCAGGGCATATTTCCTTCAGTCTCCCACTTGCACTAGAGACAATAATCTAGTTTACATAGTGATAAATCTAACACCCATGGAGTTCTGGTGTTGATCATGTTTTGCCCTAGGGAGTACTTTAGTCAACGGATCTGCTACATTTAGGTCCGTGTGCACTTTACAAATCTTTATATCTCCATCCTTGACATGCTCGCGGATGGAGTGAAACCGGCGCTTAATATGTTTGGAATTCTTGTGAGACCTTGGTTCCTTTGCGTTGGCTATGGCTCCATTGTTGTCACAATAGATCACCATTGGGTCCAACGCACTGGGAACCACACCAGTTCTGTAATGAACTCTTTCATCCAAACTGCCTCCTGCGCCGCTTCTGAAGTAGCAACATATTCCGCCTCCGTTGTTGATCCAGCCACCACAGGTTGTTTGGAACTCCTCCAACTAACTACTGCTCCGTTCAAGAGAAATACGTATCCGGATTGAGACTTAGAGTCATCCGGATCGGTGTCAAAGCTAGCATCGACATAACACTTAGCGACTAGCTCTTCTTCACCTCCGTATATAAGAAACATATCCTTAGTTCTTCTCAAGTACTTGAGGATGTTCTTTACCGCTATCCAGTGTTCCGAACCTGGATCAGATTGGTACCTACTAGTCAAACTAATAGCATGTGCCACATCCGGTCTTGTACATAGCATGGCATACATAATAGAGCCTATGGCCGAGGCATAGGGGATCTTATCCATCATCTCTCTTTCTTCCGCCGTAGCCGAACTTTGAGTCTTACTCAATGTCTTGCCCTGCAACATAGGTAAGAACCCCTTCTTACGTTCGTCCATATTAAACTTCTTTAATATCTTATCAAGGTATGTACTCTGCGATAGCCCGATTAGGCGTCTTGATCTATCTCTATAGATTTTAATGCCTAATATATATGAAGCTTCACCAAGGTCCTTCATCGAAAATTTGCTTTTTAGATAACTTTTAACACTATTTAAAAGATCTATATCATTTCCAATCAATAATATGTCATCCACATATAATATCAGAAATGCCACATTGCTCCCACTCACTTTCTTGTAAATACAAGCCTCTCCATAAGTTTGGACAAATCCAAACTCTTTGATCACCTCATCAAAGTGGAGATTCCAACTCCGTGATGCTTGCTTCAGTCCATAGATGGATCGCTGAAGTTTGCACACCTTATTAGCATCCTTAGGATCGGCAAAACCCTTTGGTTGTATCATATACAACTCTTCTTCAATATTACCATTGAGGAACGCATTTTTGACATCCATCTGCCATATTTCATAATCGAAATATGCAGCAATTGCTAACATAATCCTAACCGACTTAAGCATCGCTACGGGAGAGAATGTCTCATCGTAGTCAACTCCTTGAATTTGTCGAAACCCCTTTGCGACAAGTCGAGCCTTATAGATGGTTACATTACCATCAGCATCAGTTTTTCTTTTGAAAATCCATTTATTCTCAACGGCCTTTCGATCGTGAGGTAAGTCCACCAAGGTCCAAACCTGGTTTTCATACATGGATTCCATCTCGGATTTCATGGCTTCTAGCCATTTGTTGGAATCAGGGCTCATCATCGCTTCTTCATACGTCGCAGGGTCATCTATTTCATCAATCATGAAATTCATAACAGGATTACCGTACAGTTCAGGAGCTGCACGTGTCCTGCTTGACCTGCAAGGTTCGGTGGTGTCCTCTTTTGGAGTTTCATGATCAATATCATTAGCTCTCTCTTCATTAGGTGAAGTCAACTCTGAAACAACTTCCGGTGCTGCGCTACTTGCCATTTCATGAAGAGAAGGTTCAATAACCTCTTCGAGTTCTACCTTCCGACTACTCACACCTTTCGCGAGAAACTCCTTCTCAAGAAAGGATCCATTCTTGGCAACAAAGACCTTGCCCTCGGATCTGTGATAGAAGGTATACCCAATCGTTTCCTTAGGGTATCCTATGAAGACGCATTTTTCCGCTTTGGGTTCGAGTTTATCCGGTTGAAGTTTCTTCACATAAACATCACATCCCCAAACTTTAAGAAATGACAGCTTAGGTTTATTTCCAAACCATAATTCATACGGTGTCTTTTCAACGGATTTAGATGGTGCCCTATTTAAAGTGAATGTAGCGGTTTCCAGTGCATAACCCCAAAATGACAGTGGCAAGTCAGTCAGAGACATCATAGATCGAACCATATCCAATAAAGTACGATTACGACGTTATGACACACCATTACGTTGTGGTGTTCCGGTAGGCGTGAGTTGTGAAACTATTCCACATTCTTTCATGTGTGTGCTAAACTCGTAACTTAGATACTCTCCTCCACGGTCAGACCGTAGAAATTTGATCTTTCTATTACGATGATTTTCCACTTCATTTCGAAATTCTTTGAACTTTTCAAAAGTTTCAGACTTGTGTTTCATCAAATAGATATACCCGTATCTACTCAAATCATCCGTGAAAGTAACAAAATAATGATATCCACCTCGCGCCGACGCACTCATTGGTACACACACATCAGTATGTATGATTTCCAATAAATCTGTCGCCCGTTCCATTGAACCGGAAAACGGCGTTCTAGTCATCTTGCCCATAAGGCATGGCTCACATGTATCAAATGATTCAAAATCAAGTGATTCCAAAAGTCCATCAGAATGGAGTTTCTTCATGCGTTTAACGCCAATATGACCTAGACGGCAGTGCCACATATATGCAGATATATCATTATCAAGTTTAATCCTTTTAGCATCAACATTATGAATATGCGTAATACTACTATTGAGATCCAATAGAAATAAACCATTCAACACAGGTGCATGACCATAAAAGATATTATTCATATAAATCGAACAACCATTGTTTTCAGATTTAAACGAATAACCACTTTGCATCAAACATGATCCGGATACAATGTTCATGCTCAGTGTAGGCACCAAATAACAATTATTCAGGTTTATAACTAATCTCGACAGTATATGGAGAGGCAGCGTTCCGACGCGATCACATCAACTCTTGATCCATTGCCGACCCGCATCGTGACCTCATCCCTTGCTAGTTGTCGCTTGTTTCGCAGCCCCTGAACCGAGTTATATATATTAGCAACCGATCCCGTATCAAATACCCAGGTGCTACTGCGAGTACTAGTCAAGTACACATCAATAACATGTATATCATATATACCTTTGTTTGCCTTGCCGGCCTTTTTGTCCGCCAAATACTTGGGGCAGTTGCGCTTCTAATGGCCAGTCCCCTTGCAATAGTAGCACTCGGTGTCAGACTTAGGGCCAGCTCGGGGTTTCTTTTCAGGCGCGGCAACAGATTTGCCACCCTTCTTTCCCTTCTGCTTGCCTTTCTTGTCCTTCTTGAAACCGGTGGTCTTATTGATCATCAACACTTGATGTTCTTTCCTAATCTCCACTTCTGCAGTCTTAAGCATTGACAGAAGCTCGGGAAGAGACTTCTTCATGCCCTGCATATTATAATTCATCACGAAGCTCTTGTAGCTAGGTGGCAGAGATTGGAGAACACGATGTATGCCTAAGTCAATGGGAATCGTTATTCCCAAGGACACAAGCTTATCGGCGTACCCAGACATTTTGAGTACGTGCTCACTAACGGAGCTGTTCTCTTCCATCATGCAGCTAAAGAACTTTTTAGAAGCATTATAACTCTCTACGGCAGCATGGGTATCGAAAATCATTTTCAATTCTCCCATGGTATCAAAGACATTGCCATTTTACAAATGTTTTCGAAGTTCTAGTTCTAGCCCATACAGTATGCCGCAATGAACTAAGTTGTGGTCCTCTTGACGAGTTATATAGACGTTCTTTTCCTCGTCAGGGGCATCAGGAGCTGGTGGGGGGCCTAGTGGCGCCTCTAGCACATATTGCTTTTGTGCAACAGTGAGGAGAATCCTCAAATTCATAGCCCAGTTGGTGAAGTTGCTACCATTCGCAGCAAGTTTCTCTTTCTCCATGAACAAATTGAAATTAAAAGCAGGTGGTGCCATCTACAACAGAATTTGTAAAATATATATAGACTAAGTTTATGATAGATTGAGTTCAACTAATCCAAATTACTAATGAACTCCCACTCAAAAACGACATCCCTCATGTCCTTTTGGTGATGACATGAACCAAATCCACTACACCAAGTCCGATCATCACGTGAGTCGGTGTAGCTTCAAAGGCGAGTATCTATATAGGCATCATATCAACTATATGACTCATGCTTAACCTTTCGGTTCGTGTTCCGAGGCCATGTCTGTACATGCTAGGCTCGTCAAGTAAGAACCTTAGTATTCGCGTGTGTAACACTGTCTTACACCCGTTGTATGAAAGCGTAGAGTCGAGAACACCCAATCATCACGTGATGCCTCAAAACACGATCCAAAAAATGGTGCATACTTAAGGAAGAACACATTTTATCTTGATATCTAAATGAGGGATCATCTTATAATGCTACCAAAAGCGCCAAACTAGCAATATAAGATGCTAACATCTCATGTGTGAAGTGAGGTGATATGGTCCATGCATTTGATCTCTATCATTTGCATCGTGGTATGATCTCTATCATTCCTTTGTGTGTAAGGCCAAGGTCTATGGAACTTACATGTTAAGTGAGTTGTAAGAGTATCTATCATACATCTACTTACAACAATACCATATCAAGACACTAGCCCAGCAACGATCTAAACTAGACGCCTCTAATTTATCAATTGCAAGTTTTACGTGGCTTAGGGCTTTCAGAGATAGAACCGGTCTTACCTACGAACATGAACCACAACGAGGATAACCAAGTTACTAGCAACTCGTTGTAAATCAGATATTGACTATAGTAGGAGAGACAGACACCCGCCAGCCACTTATGCAAAACAAGTTGCATGTCAGTCGTGGAACCGGTCTCATGTACGATGACATGTAAGGTTGGTCTGGGCCGCTTCATCCCACTATGCCACCAATATCCAAAGTACATAGAAGATGCAATAACATGATCATCATCGCCCACATATAAACATATGTGTACTACCCGTGCAAAGCACCTACACATAGATCAGGCTCTGATACCACTGTTGGGTCCGTAGCATAGAAAACAAAAAAATTCCTACGATGAGAACTATATGCCAAGATGTATCTACTAGATACAGAGCAACGGGTGGACATACATCCATGGAGAACTTACCCTCGAAGACAACGAGTTTTGTTAACGAGTAGGAACTCGTGGTTGATGTTGTTGGAGATATGCCCAAGAGGCAATAATAAAAGTGGTTATTATTATATCTTTGTGTTTATGATGAATGTTTACATCCCATGCTATAATTGTATTATTAGGAAACACTAATACATGTGTGTTTTGTAAACATAAAAGAGTCCCTAGTAAGCCTCTTGTTGAACTAGCTTGTTGATTAATTGATGATCATGGTTTCCTGATCATGGACATTGGATGTGATTAATAACAAGGTTATATCATTAGGAGAATGATGTGATGGACACACACCCATAGTAAGCGTATCATAAGATCAAGTCATTAAGTCCGTATTGCTATAAGCTTTTAAATGCATAGTAACCTAATCCTTCGACCATGAGGTTGTGTTAATCACCATCACCGGATGGGTACTTTGATGACACCAAACGCTGCTTCGTAACTGGGTGGTTATAAAGGTGTCATTGGGTATTCTGAAAGTATGTGTTGAAGCGCATGGACCAAGATTGGGATTTGTCCATCCATATGACAGATAGATATGCTCTGGGCCCTCTCGGTGGAATGTCATCTAGTTAGCTTGCAAGCATGTGACTTGGTCACAAGGGATGACATAACATGGAACGAGTAAAGAGTACTTATCAGTAACGAGGTAGAACTAGGTATGGAGATACCGATGATGAAACCTCGGATAAGTATAGTATCGCGTGACAAAGGGAATTGGTTTCATATGTAAATGCTTCTATCGATCATGAAGTCATCGTTGAGTATGTGGGAGCCATTATGGATCTCCAAGTCCCGCTGATGGTTATTGATAGGAGATGTGTCTCTGTCATGTCTACATATTCACGAACCATAGGGTGACACACTTAAGGTTCGAAGTTGTTTTAAGTAGATATGGAATGTGCGTTGGAGACCGAATGTTGTTCGGAGTCTCGGATTGGATCCGGGACATCACGAGGAGATCCGGAATTGTCCGGAGAATAGGATTCATATATTGGGGATCATTTACTGAGTTAGGAAATGTTCCGGAGTATTTGTATGAGGATTCTAGAAGGTTTCGGAATGTTCCGGAAGGTTCTGGAAGATTTCTTGGAGTTTGCTTGAAAACCAAGAAAGGGATCAAGGAGTCCTTGTGGGGCAAGACAAGGAGTCGTGGGGGAGGAGGACTCCTCCCCCCCTCCCCAATCCGTCGGCCAAGGAGGGAGGGGAGTCCTACTAGGACTCCCCCTCCCATGGCGCCCTCCCTCCTTTAAATAGAGGGGTGGAGCCGCCACCCCTGGCCCCCTCCACCACTCCAAACCCTAGCCGCCTCTCCCCTCTTTCTCTCTTCTGCTCAGGCTTAGGCGAAGCCCTGCAGAATTCTCTACTCCACCACCACCACCACGCCGTCGTGTTGCTGAGATTCCGTGGAGAAGATCTACTACCTCTGCTGCTCGCTGGAACAAGGAGAGGAAGGTCTACTTGGACTCCGCACGTGTGACCGACTGCGGAAACGCTGCCGGAACGCGGCGCCGGAAGGATCGTCCACTCGATCTTGAGATCGGAAAGTGATCGACTACATCAACCACGAGATCTAATCTCGTAACGCTTTCGGATCTACAAGGTTTAGTACAGATCTATCTCGTTGCACATGTCTAATAGATTAGATCTTGGCTTTTATCTAGATTAGATCTGGGTTTTGTTCGTTCTTGCAGTAGAAATTTTTTGTTTTCCATGCTACGTACCCATCAGTGGTATCAGAGCCATATCTATGCGTAGATCTGTTGCACGAGTAGAACACAATTGTGTTGTGGGCGTTGGTGCTCGTGCCGTCTTTTGCTTTGTGTACTTTGCATCTTGCGGCATGGTGGGATGAAGCGGCTCGGGCTAACCTTACATGTCATCGCACATGAGACTTGCTCCACGCTTGACGTGTAACTTGCTTTGCACAAGTGGCTTTGCGGGTGTCTGTCTCTCCCACCATAGTATAGATCCAATTTACACTTTGCACTTGATAGCACTTGTATCAACGTTGTGGTTCAGTTTCGTAGGTAAGATCCGTTATTGTTCGAAAGCCCCAAACCACGTAAAACATGCAAAGAAAATTAGAGGCGTCTAACTTGTTTTTGCAGGGGTTTTGTGATGTGATATGGCCATCATGTGATTGTGATTATATTTGATGTATGCAATGATCCTTGTTGTAATATGGCAACCGGCAGGAGCCTAATGGTTGTCTTCAATTCTGTTAAGACCTGCGTGTCTATTCATCTTGTAATAGCTTTATTCCAAGTAGTTGTAATAGTTGCTAGTGATGATGGACAACCATGAAGCGGCGCCACTGACCTTGACGCAATGCTGGTGATAATGGAGATCATGTTCGTGCTTTGGAGATGGAGATCAAAGGCGCAAGAAGAAAGGGCCATATCATATCACATTAATTATGAATTGCCTGTGATGTTAATCTTTTATGCATCTTGTATTGCTTAGATCGCGACGGTAGCATTATAAGATGATCCCTCTCACTAAATATCAAGTAATAAAGTGTTCACCCTTAGTTGGCACCGTTGCTAAGACTCGTCGTTTCGAAGCATCTCGTGATGATCGGATGTGATAGATTCTGCGTGTGGATACAACGGGTGCAAGCCAGATTTGTACATGCGGAAACTAAGGTTATCTTGACGAGCCTAGCATGTACAGACATGGTCTCGGAACACGGAATACCGAAAGGTAGAGCATGAGTCATATAAATGATATGATGAACATGAAGATTGTTCGCTGATGAAACTACATCTTCTCTCGTGAAGATCGGACTTGGTGTAGTGGACTTGGTTCGTGTAATCACTAAGACAATGTGAGGGATGTTGTTTTGAGTGGGAGTTCACCTAGTTAATTTAAGTATTAAATTTGAACTCAATTCATCATAAACTTAGTCTAAACTACTTGCAAATTTGTTGTAGATTATGGTGAACCCCTCCATCAATTTCAATGCGTTCCTAGAGAAAGAAAAGCTTAAGAACAATGGAAGCAATTTCATGGACTGGTTTCGTGGACTGAAGATCGTCCTCAGGGCTGGTCAGTTGACCTATGTGCTCGAAGCACCGCTAGGTGACCCACCTGCAGAAGATGCCACCGATGACGTAAAGAATGTTTACGCCACTCGGAAAAATCATTACTCCACAGTTCAGTGTGCCATCCTGTACGGTTTAGAAGCGGAGCTCCAAAAGCATTTTGAGCACCACGACCCGTTCGAGATCATTAAGGAGCTCAGGCTAATTTTTGAGACTCGCGCGACCATGGAGAGCTATGAGGCCTCCGAAAAGTTCTTTAACTGTAAGATGGAAGAGGGAAGCTCCGTTAGCGAGCACGTGCTCACCATGTCTGGGTACGCAAACAAGCTCCAAGAGTTGGGGATATCGATTCCTAATGAGTTAGGGATTCACCGTCTCCTCCAATCACTGCCACCAAGTTACAAGAAATTTGTGATGAACTACAATATGCACTACATGAACAAGACGTTGCCTGAACTATCGTCCATGCTGAAAACTGCTGAAGTGGAGATCAAGATGGAGCACCAAGTGTTGATGGTAAATAAGACCACCAATTTCAAGAGACAGGGCAAGCCTAAGAACAAGGGCAACTTCAAGAAGGACGGCAAGAAAGCTGCCACACCTGCAAAGAAGCCCAAGGCTGGTCCTAAGCCTGAAACTGAGTGCTTCTACTGCAAGGGTGCTGGTCACTGGAAGCGTAACTGCCCCAAGTACCTGGCAGATCTGAAGAATGGCAACATCAAGAAGAAAGGTATATTTGATATATATGTTATTGATGTGTATCTTACTAGTAATCGTAGTAGTGCCTGGGTATTTGATACCGGTTCGGTTGCTCATATTTGTAACTCGAAACAGGAGCTGCGGAATAAGCGAAGACTGGCGAGAGACGAGGTGAGGATGCGCGTTGGAAATGGCTCCAAGGTTGATGTGATCGCCGTCGGCACGCTACCTCTACATCTACCTTCGGGATTAGTTTTAAATTTGAATAATTGTTATTTGGTGCCTGCGTTAAGCATGAACATTATATCTAGATCTTGTTTATTGCAAGACGGTTACTCTTTTAAGTCTGAGAATAAAGGTTGTGCAATTTATATGAGTAATATCTTTTATGGTAATGCACCTGAGATGAATGGTTTATTCTTACTGAATCTTGATAGTAGTGATACACATGTTCACAACATAGATGCTAAACGAACAAAATTGAATGATAATTCTACATACATGTGGCACTGTCGTCTTGGTCACATCGGAGTGAAGCGTATGAAAGAAACTCCATTCTGATGGACTTCTTGAATCACTTGATTTTGAATCACTTGAAAGATGCGAAGCATGTCTAATGGGAAAAATGACTAAGACTCCATTCTCTGGTACAATGGAGCGAGCTACAGACTTATTGGAAATAATACATACCGATGTGTGCGGTCCAATGAGTGTAGCATCGCGTGGTGGATATCGTTATGTTCTCACTTTCACGGATGACTTAAGTAGATATGGGTATGTCTACTTTATGAAACATAAGTCTGAAACTTTCGAGAAGTTTAAGGAGTTTCAAAGTGAAGTGGAAAATCATCGTAACAAGAAGATTAAGTTTCTGCGTTCTGACCGCGGAGGTGAATATCTAAGTTACGAGTTTGGCATGCATTTAAAGAAATGTGGAATACTTTCGCAATTGACACCGCCAGGAACACCACAACGTAATGGTGTGTCCGAACGTCGTAATCGAACTCTATTAGATATGGTTCGGTCTATGATGTCTCTTACAGATTTACCGCTATCATTTTGGGGATATGCATTAGAGACAGCCGCATTCACATTTGAATAGGGCACCATCTAAATCCGTTGAAACGACACCGTACAAATTGTGGTTTGGTAAGAAACCTAAGTTGTCATTCCTTAAAGTTTGGGGTTGCGAAGCATATGTAAAGAAGTTACAACCTGAAAAGCTTGAACCCAAAGCGGAGAAATGCGTCTTCATAGGATACCCTAAAGAAACAATTGGGTATACCTTCTATCATAGATCCGAAGGGAAAGTTTTTTGTTGCCAAGAATGGATCCTTTCTTGAGAAGGAGTTTCTCTCGAAGGAAGTGACTGGAAGGAAAGTAGAACTCGACGAGGTTATTGAACCTTCTCTCGGATTTGAGAGTAGCGCAGCACGGGAAGATGTTTTTGTGCCGCCTGCACCAATTGGAGAGGAAGCTAATGATAAAGATCATGAAACTTCCGTCGAAGTTGCTGCTGAACCTCGTAGGTCAACGAGGGTTCGTACCACTCCTGATTGGTATGACTCTGCCTTGAACATCATGTTGGTGGACAACGCTGATGTCCCTGCGACGTATGAAGAAGCTATGGTGAGCCCAGATTCCGACAAATGGCTAGAAGCGATGAAATCCGAAATGGGATCCATGTACGAAAACCAAGTATGGACTTTGGTGGACTTACCGGATGGCCGTAAGGCTATCGAGAACAAATGGATTTTCAAGAGAAAAACTGATGCTGATGGTAATGTTATCGTCTATAAAGCTCGACTTGTTGCGAAAGGGTTCCGACAAATTCAAGGAGTTGACTACGATGAGACATTCTCACCAGTAGCGAAGCTAAAGTCTGTGAGGATTTTGTTAGCAATTGCTGCACATTTCGATTATGAGATTTGGCAGATGGATGTCAAAACGGCGTTCCTTAATGGTGACATTGAGGAAGAGTTGTATATGGTACAACCCAAGTGTTTTGTCGATCCTAAAGATGCTGACAAGGTATGCAAACTTCAGCGCTCCATTTATGGACTGAAGCAAGCATCCTGGAGTTGGAATCAACGTTTTGATAAAGTAATCAAAAACTTTGGATTTATACAAACTTATGGAGAAGCTTGTATTTACAAGAAAGTCTAAATGACCCTAGTTGGGGAAGCCCACTTACTCTGGAGTCTCCGACGACCACAAGGCGGAGTCTCTGGACTGGTCGGAATCTCTGCTAAGAAGGGCAGAGTCTCTAGGGAGGCACCAGAACCTTGCTTCACCCTGGGCCATGCGAGAAGGCCGGAGTCTCCGAGTTAGTATCACTGGCGTCTCCGGACAGGCTAGAGTTTCCGCCTCCAGAAGTGGAGACTTCGAACTCATACCAGGGGCTAGAAGCTAGCTGGATTGAGAGAGTGGGCTGAAGCCTCCGACGCGGATGGAGTAGAATCTCTGGGGAGGGTGGAGTCTCTGGCTCAAAGACCGGAGTCTCCGAGCCGATAACAGAACCTTGCAGGTTCTAGGTCGTGGAAGCCAGGATGGAGTCTCCGGCGACGATCTTCCAGAATCTCTAGGAAACATGACAAATTTGGCAGGATTTTAAGGGGAACTTGCTGAAACTTTTCTCCTTTTTCTGTTGCAATAAAACCATCTAGTGCAATGACATGAAAATACATGTAACCACTTAGTACACGGTTAGACTATCCTTTTGTTGTCGACAAGCACCAAAACATATTAATAGGGAAATGCCCTTTCACCTATGTCTTGATTTTTTCATCTTCAATAAACACCACATCTCAGCTTCTCACCATCTTCTTTTTGATTGGAACCCACAATATGTAGCCAAATTGATCACTTTGACTGTTGAGATAGATGCATTGATTTTTCTTGGTACCAAGCTTGGATCTCTCATTCATTGGGATGTGAATAAATACTTTACGCCAATGACCTTCAAGTTCTTGTATGATATTTCCTTTCCCGACCAAAATCTCTGAGAAATATCACTTACAAGAGGAACTAGGTGGGGTAGGTTTAGTACATACACATCATGAGTCAATGCTTTAGCTATAAGGGTATTTTACCCTTAACCCTTTTTGGTTAATGATGACGACTAATTTTACCTACAAGTATTATACATAGGTTCTAGTCCATAGATGATAATGAAATATGGTTGGATACCCCCTTTTGTTAAAGAAGAGTGCCAATGTTTTCCTTTCTATTCCTCTATTTTTATGATAAAGTCCAACAGGAAACACCGCACTATGAATATGGGTGATCTCGATGAGCTTGATGTTGGTGTTTACCAAAGCCAAAAATACATCCTACCACCATATATCACAATTAGACAAAGAGAGGAGAGTTTTCTCTTTGAAGAAAATTCATTTGAAGTTTCTTTGCATGTCTCGGTTCCTGGCCCGGTCAAATCGACCGCCACACCGAATGGTTTAGTCTATGCCTGGTTGCAACACAGGTTCTCATCGACTTTGTCGGTCGATGCACCGGACCATCCGGTATGTTACTCAGTACACTGGACAAGGAACTGAAGAACTTGGTGTGTAGTCCAGTTTGACCGACTTAGCATCGGACGATGCTTAGAGAATCATGCAAATGGATAGTTTTCTTCCTTGAGCTATAAAATGCCTTTCTTCCTCCTTGAGGAGGTCAGATCAACCATTCATATCCATACCTTGAAGCTCTATGTCTCTCTCTCACCGATTGTTGGAATCCCAAAAGCTTGAGGACCACCCATTCTACCTAGCCAAATACAAATCCATTTGGTAGAAAGGAAGATGAGGTCTCGATCTACAATCTCACCAAGCCATATTTCATTCCCCTTGAGTTCATCGAGCTAGCTTGTTTCTCTTTGTTTTGTGGGAAACCCTAGGCGGCTAGGGTCGCTCAGAGGTCTTCGCCCTGTCATTTGACCCGTGAAAAGTTTGTGAGGGTTTCGAGACCACCTCAAGGTCTACCACTAGTGACTGAGATTTTTCTTTGTGGAAGAGTTTCAAGGAGAAGAAGTTGAGTCTTTGTGGCATTTGGGGGTCCTTCGTGGTAACCCACACCTCTCCAACGGTGACTAACACCCCCCCCCCCCCCTAAGCAAGTAAACAATGGGATAAACACCTTCGTCTCCACATGCGTCGGTTATTCCTATCCGAGCTCTTTTACTTGTGTATTTACTATTATGATAGCCTTCGTGCTTGAAGTATCTTATTGCATCATGTAGGTTGTTTCACTTAGTTTTTAGATTCATACTATTATTTATCCGCATAGCCCAAAACTTTTGAATAGAAAAGTGAAATTTGTAGAAACTTATCCTCCAGATCTAGGTTACCATCTCTATCATTTCATCGTCCCAAAACAAATTAGGTAAATTTGCATGAGAGAACATAGGTGTGACCCCCTTGATGAGTGACCCATCGTTCTCTCTACAGGGCCATTTGGTTGGGGTGTCTTTGGTGGACTCTCTAATGCCAAACTTTCTATAATATCAAAAGGACCCAAATAATCACCACCATTGTCTGAACTTATGACTTCAACTTTCTACTAGTATCTCGTTGAATTTTGCCAGGGAATTCCTTGAAGACATTGGACACCTACCACTTGTTTCTTCGCACAAACAGAAAAATCTTTCTAGAATAGTCATCAAGACATCAATGGGTGTCACAATGTATAATGTCTGACTAAGATAGGACTAAACTATGCTGGTTCCAGATACTATTTGTACTTCTCCATAATATTACTCTGTAGCTATACTTGTACCCTTTAATTTTTTCTCAAATATTTCTGCACTTCTTTTGTGAAGACAGATATGCGCACATCAAACACACGTTTTAATGGTCTAGTATGTCTGCGCATGGAGGACCAGAAAAGAACCAACAGATAAGTGAAAAGGTTGAGCTAATTATATCTGAAAAATGTTCTTAATGACTACACACCACCATATAATTAGATACAAAAAGTAGTCATCAAGAAAATTACAATGTATGTGAGCTAACTATTGATGTAGCCCTTTCATCTCTCCTGCTAAGAATCCCAGGTGTTCAGCGTGTAGATACAGCGGGGCTACTTAGAAACTTTTAACTCTCAGCAACACCACAGTATATATACTGTTATGTCTAGGAGGACATACAACATGCTGCCTTGGCTGGAGCGGCTGGCTCCTGACCAGGGATGATAACTTTTGTTCCTTTCAACAAACTCGAGTTTCCGCTAGAATTGGACTCGTCGTTGGCAACAAGGTTTTTCTTGCTGACTGTGCGGTATATCTCTGTGAGAGCAGTCGTGAAGGCGTTTTCGACATTGGTAGCCTCCAGAGCAGACGTCTCCATGAAGAAGAGACTCTCACGTTCAGCAAACTCCTTGGCATCCTCGGTCGGGACAGCCCGAAGTGTACCAAGATCTGATTTGTTCCCAATCAGCATGATCACAATGTTCTTGTCAGCATGGCTTCGCAATTCCTCAAGCCACCTTGGAATATGGTCAAAGGATTGGCGCTTGGTCATGTCATATACTAGCATAGCTCCCACTGCACCTCTGTAGTATGCACTTGTTACTGCTCGGTACCTGTTACCACATTCAGTGCAGGTTTAGACACTGAAAGTGAAAAATTAAATAAACAAAGCAAGTTGGGGTAGGCTTTGTTACTGTTACAGCTACTTACAACAACAACAACAAGAAGAATACTGTTTAATTGCAAATTTAGCAAAATAATCATGGTCAAACTGCTAGATGTTAAAACCTACTCCATTCATAATACGTTATTATAATCATACATAAGTACCTTTAAATTCGGATCAAGTGACATACAACTTCTATGTCAAATAAAGTACATTATTAGTAGAGTAATTTTTGGTTGAACATTCGCCTAAACTAAAAAAATAATGATATTGCCTTATATGATAAAACGGAGAGAGTATTATTAGCTAAGATGTCTAATATGTTGTCTGCTGCTTTTGTCACTTTATTGCTGAGAAGTTGGTCAAAGTTTTGTGGCAGATTGTAATATTGTTCCTAACGGAAGATGTCCAATGATTATATGATAATAGGTAACTGAAATATGAGAAAGTGCTAAAATTGTAGGCAAGCTATTCTGATCTAACCATCAAATCTACATTTTGATCGAGCAGATATCAACTGTGTTAGTATGGAAACAATTTTGGTATGGTAGATACCCAAAAGAACAGGGAAAACAACTGTTTGCCTATCCTGCTCAGAGCAAGGAGAACACCCAACAGTAATTATGTTCTATAACAATTCCATCATTTATTGCACAGAACAAAACAATATGCTCATGAGTCATGCCACAAACAATGAACAATCCATCACTATTCCACTCAGCAAGGATAGTAATATGTTCAAAAACCAGTTTAGAGGAAACTAGAAGCTCATATATGCAGTCCACACAGAAAACGTCCATTCCATGAATCTAAAACAGAGGAGCATGTAATTAATACAGCTAGTACATGGCCTACATCAGCAATACGAATGATTCCCCAAATAAACGATCAAGGCCACGGAGAGGATGCAGCAAGCAGGGAAACATCAGTTTGTCAATTTGAAACATATTTAACGGGTGAAGACGCTTGCTCAGAGCAAAGAGAACGCCAACAGTATATATAATATGCCCTTTAAAGCAGACTGTATAACCATTCCATCATTACTGCGCAGAACAAACAATAAGCTCATGGTTTCCCCCACAAACAATGGTAAATCTATCACTATTCCACTCAGCAGGGACAGGACTATGTGCAGAAAACAAATTTAGAGGAAACTGGTAGAAGCTTATGTATACATTCTACACAAAACTCTCGGCCCAATCCATGAATAGGAAAACAGAGGAGCAGATAATTCCTGCAGCTAATGGCATGGCCTACATCAGCAATATGAATGATGATTCCCTAAATAAACGATCAAGGCCACGGAAAGGATGCGGCAAACAGGGTTTTTGTTAATACTAGTTGTTCTTGGCTACCTTTCTTGCCCCGCGGTGTCCCAGATCTGCGCCTTGACGGTGCGGTTGTCGATCTGGAGCGTCTTGGTCTGGAACTCGACCCCGATGGTGGCCTTGGAATCGAGGCTGAACTCGTTGCGCGAGAACCGCGCGAGCAGCTGCGACTTGCCGACGGCGGAGTCGCCGATGAGCACCACCTTGAAGACGTAGTCGACCCTCTGGCCCACCTCCCCGTAGCCGCCGCCCCGAGACATCTTCTTGGGATGCTATCGCCCCGCCGAGTTTCCCTCGGATCTTAGATTCCCCCCACTTGAACCAGTCCAACAAGACCAGCAACAAACTCCAGCAGGATCTCTTTCCCTCTTGGGCTCTTGGCTGGCTCCGATCTTTGCGTCAGGACGGCAAAAGGGTGTCTGGTTTTTTCCCCCTCTGAACCGCGGAACTGCTGTTGCGTCGGTTCAACGAGAGACAGGAGGAGCAGGTGGTGGTGGGGGGATTGATCGGAGCCCTGATTTGTTATTGGGAGAAGAAGAAGATGATGGTGGCGATGATGATGACGACGGATTAATTTTCTTTGGCATTATAATAAGAGCACAGTGTTGAAGGGATCAAATCAGGGAAGGGGGGAGGAAGTGCAAAGACGTGCTCGCTCAACCGTCAACGGCCCACACGAGATCAAAGAAGTCCTCGCCCAAACAAAACGTTTGAAAAAGATCCCCCTTCTACCGCTGCTCGTTCTCGGAAGGAATTGACTATGACACGACCTTATGTTTCGTTTCAACATGCAACTTCACTTCAAAAACGTTCAAAACGAGCTTGAAGCTTTAAAATAAAATTATCTGCGACCAAAGTTCTCGTCCTCACATCATGCCAGTGGTCCTGGTTCATGGGGACGGACATCGAATTGCATTGGGAAGGGGAAAGAGCACCTCCAATCGGTGGGCCTTCCGAGACCGAAATTCGGATGTAAATTTTACCCCGATGGATGTACCCTTTCAGATTGGGAACGATCAAATCCCCGCTCTTGTTCCTAGGGTTCGTCCGAGGAAACTTGAAAATTCGACAAATTTAATACTAGTTCATTAGAATATAAACAAGTTCATACATATTATGTCAAATTTGGACATCCTAATTCGACTTGCAGTAGGCTAAATAAACATAAAAAACAATAAATGGTCGAGAAGATGGCGAGGCACGGGCCATTCATATGCCGAGGCGGCGGTAGAACATGGTGTAGTCGTCGTCGTCGTCGCTCGGCGAGAGCTGTGGCCGGGAGCTGCCCTAGCCGACGTCGCCGCAACGCCACGGCTGCGATGAGGGTCCGACCTCGTCTTCGTCGCCGAGGACGACAGTGCGCGCGGCCTGGCGCTCAGCCTGCAGCTGCAGGTGACGGACGCGCTCAGCCTCCTCCCGCAGGGTGTTCGCGTCGCTGATGTACTCGAGGACGGTGGCGCGGGTGCGGTCGGGTTTGCTCCACCACCAGCGTTGTCCTTTGGCGTTGTTGCACGCCGGCGGCGAGCCTCCGCCCTCGTAGGCGGCCAGCAGTTACTCTTGCCGATTAATGAAGAACTGGTCCCAGTGCGCATGGTTGTCGGGGTCCTCAGCAAGCTCGGGGTCATCCATGGCAGCAATGACCGCCCGGATCTCTTCGACCCTTTCGACTCCCTCCGGCACCGGCGACAAGGGCACGCCTCCCGCGCTCAGCTTCCATGTCGGGGGACAGCGGAAATCCGGCGGCACCGGTTAGCCGGCCTCGTAGAGGAGACATGCCTCCTATGGCTGAAGGGAGCAGTGACCAAAGCCCTTCACCGCCGCTGGATCGCCTAGGAACCTCTTTGACATGGCTTCGCCGAGCTTCTGCCATGTTGGTTTGGGGAGAGGAAGTGGAGGTGACATGGGTATGCCCTACGGGTGCCTAAGATTGACCTACCCGGCTCGGCCAAGCAGAGGCCCACAGAGCGAACCATATCCAATAAGGAAGCCCATGAAGATTCGGGTGGCCCAGGCCCACGGAGGAACTCCTTGGAGGATACGGCAAAGTCTAGATAAAAAGTTTGAAAGAAACCCTAATCTGTAACCAACTCGGTGGTATCCTGAGACCTAGACTCCTCATATAAAGGCTGGGAGGAAACCACGAGATGGACCTACCACAAACCCTAGCACATACACCTGCTAGATTACATATGTGCACCATCGCCATCAAGGCACCCATGTAACCTTCGGATCATCTTCAATCAAGAGGAGGCAAGCAGGAGTAGGGTTTTCCCTTTGGGGGCCTAAACCTAGGTAAACACCGTGTCCTCGTGTTGCTTGCCTATTAGCCGAACGAGGTTCCCAGCGCTCCCCTCTTCCTCAAAACCCAAGTCCATAAACTATGGGCATTGACGTGTTAACCCCACGTCAATTGGCGCCGTCTGTGGGAAGTGGGCACGCTGATGTTGCTACCTTGATGGCCCCATCACCTGCCATCTTCGATTCATCCGCGTCGAAGGGACGCCTCAGCATAGGCTCCTTCGACTTCATCATCCACTCGCCTTCCACATGCCCAGCCTTCGACTCCCTCGACAACGAAGCTGACATGATGATCGACGACTTCAGCTTCCAGGTCAGTAAAACCTGCACTCTGCGTGTCCTGGAGTAGTCGAATATACCGTCGATTGCACTAGCCTCATGGATCCTGCCACCAATCAGGACCCTCTGTGGGCTGAACGCCACCTCCTCGGCCTACGGCCTGGACAGCAACGACAGTTGGAACTCTAATCTGAGCAATCCACTCGGGAACGACCATAACATCGGGTCCGATCTGGAGAGCTCTAGAAGCAACTCCTACACCAACCGCTACTACTGCACCATCGTCAACTCTAACACCGGCGGCACCACCGGCAACGGCGCCGACAATGGTGCTAATCCCGAGGCCAAGAACGGAGCCACCCGCAACAACAACAACAGTGACGGTGACAGGCCAGAGATTCATCTCAATGAAGCAGAGTGGGAAACGGTCCGGCAGGCCCTGTCAGGGGGCACGCCTCTTCCCCCGGCTCATCACAAGAGGTACTGATGGCATGCTATTGGTACCTGACTAAGGAGTTTTGCCACCAACGGGCACTCCAGGTCCAGCTTGACGAACAACGACGACTCGCCGATGAATTGAGTGCCCAGCGGGCGAAACTCTCTTCGATTGGTGGGTCCTCTTCAAAGGGGAACCACCATGCCGAGGCATCCAAAAGATGCTCCCGAATGGACCTGATGGACGAGGAGGCCAGACGAGAAGCCACCAAGCAACTGGACTTCTCATTCATGTCCATTGATGCCTAGGGTAATCTAGCGGCCAAGACACCACATGCAGCCGTCATGACGGCCACCACCTACCTACTGTCCAACCCCCCGCAGGCGGGGGATCCATGCACTGTCATCCACATATCCTCCCTCGCTGGACTTGGACTGGTGGGGGCCGCACTCACGGGAGAACCCGCCTGGCCCCGAAGATACCGCTAAAGAAGGCGTCCATGAAACCTGCAAGAAATCGCTCGTCGTCATATGACGAGGATTACCAGCCATGACCACGTCGCGACCCACAGCGGAGAGATCATGACTACGACGCCCACGACGAATTCACGCAAAGCAAGGTCGAAAAATTGCGCGCCAAACACGCCTACTCCTCTAGGTCCGAAGATTCAGACACAGAATTCTGCGGTGGCAGATGCTTTAGTCGTGCCATATGGCAAACCCCAATGTCCAAGGGTTTCAATATGCCCTTGGACAACCCAAAATTGGAGGCATCCAAGAGCCGAAGATCTAGCTGGACGACCACATACAGTCCGTGAAGTGCCACGACAGAATCAAAGAGACATCCATGCAATGTCTGCAACTGCAGCTACAAGGCACTGCACGGGCCTGGCTAAGAAGCCTCCCCTCTAGCTCGATCCGTAGCTGGGAGGAGCTAGTGTACATCTTTGTCCGAAACTTAAAAGGCACCTACAAGAAAAAAATACAGGCCTGAATCGAAGAGCTTCGAGCCTGCTGTCAGAGGTCTAGCGAATCGCTTCGCTCGTACATCCAACAGTGGTCCATCATCAAAAACTCCGTGGAAGATATTTCCAAGGAGCGAGCAATCGATGCATTCAAAGCCGACATACGTCGTTGAGAGCTCAAGGAGGAGCTAGGTCGCACCAAGCACGAGACCATCAACCACCTGATGGACATAGGGAATTGTTGGGCAGATGGCGAAGACGCGTCCACAACAGTCAATCACGCTCGGACGACGAAGACAACTAAGGTCATAGATGCGACCACTGAGGAAAACGCAATATGCGAAGTTACGAGGACTGTGACAAAGTCAACATGGTCGCAGCTAATTAAGCCGACAAGCGTGATGACGGCAACCACAACAGCGGGTACCGTAGTGGTAGCTACCGCGACAGCGGAAAAACGACCCAAGTGTGGAAGCGCCGCACTGATGACCCACAAGTATAGGGGTGTATCGCAGTATTTTCGATAAGTAAGAGTGTCGAACCTAATGAGGAGCAGAAGGTGCTGGCTAGTGGTATGGATCAGGAATTCTCTGCAAATACTTAGCAAATGGATTTTTAGGGGTTTTCGATAAAGCAAGTAAACAAAGTACGAGTAAATAAAAGACAGTAGGAATAAATGCAGCAAGTGGCCCAATCCTTTATGCAGCAAAGGACAAGCCGGTTGTATTACTTAAGATGACCAAACGTTCTCGAGGACACATGAGAAGACTGTCAAGTGCTTTCGCTTCATATAGCTGATTAATCTTATTTAACTTGCTAAGTGTTGTGTGGGTGCACCTGTGCTAATGTACCGCCCCATCCAAGACTAATACATACTTGTGATTATACCCCTTGCAAACATCTGTAAGTACAAGAAAGTAATTAAGGTTAAAACCTAACCACAGCTTTAAACTCTAAGACCCTTACGTCCCTTGTGCAATGGTTTTCTAACGGGGGTTCAGGTTTTGTCACTCCGGCAACCCCTAAGATTAGTAGCCAAATACACAATGCATTCCCCTAGGCCCATATAGGTGAAGTGTCATGTAGTCGACGTTCACATGACACCACTAGAAGAAGTACACCACAACTTAAATAACAATCTATTGAATCTTTCTCAACACAACTCCACTACTAACAACACGACTTCTCCCATGTCCTCAAGAACAAAACGAACTACTGACAAGACATCATATGGATCATGATCAGAGATGGAATAATGATGTATAACAATCTGAACATAAACAATAATTCAACGGTTCACTCAATAGCATCAACTACAAAGAGTAATCAACACCGGGAAAGTTTCCCCTATGAACTATGCAAGATTCAACTCAATTGTTACAGCAATATGGAGATGGTGATGAGGGTGCTGATGGTGATGATGGTGGTGGTGATGATGATGATGATCCCGATGAAGTCCAGCTTGATGGTGGTGTTGATGGCGACGATCTCCCCTCTCTGGGAAAGAATTCCCCCAGCAGAAATCTGTCTGCCGGAGAGATCTTTCTCTCTCGGTGTTTTCCACCCCGCAGAGGCGGCGGAATCTTTCTGTGGCCGCTCCCCGAGTCTTAGGGTTTCGTGGGGATGATATACGCCAGAGGGGAGAGGCTGGAGTGGGCCAGGGTGGCCACACCACCCCTAGGCGCGGCCTAGGCCTGCCCGCGCCATGGGGTGGTGTGGCCCCCCTGTGGCCCACCTCCACTCCATCTTCTGGCATCCTTAGTCTTCTGGAAAAATAGGATTTTCCGTATATTTTCCCAGATTTTCTGATCTTCGTGAATTTTGCCTCCAAACAGCACCTTTTCCATCAGAATCCTGACTGCAGCGGTCCATGCTCCAAAAGTCATCAACCATGCAAAAGTAGATGAAATAACATAAGTATCACCTCTCAATACGAAATATATCAATGAATAATAGTGAAGTAAGACATAGAATAGTGATGCAAAATGGACGTATCACGCACCATTGACGGCGCTTCAACCACAATGGCACGACTGTCGTCCTCCTGCAACGTCCATTACTACATTGACAAGCACGATGACAAAAAGAAGTCGAGCCATCTCCTCAAAGACTACTGCGAGTTCCAGAAACTACAAGATGCCTACGCGCAGCTCCAACACGAAGCAACAAGCCAAGGATACGGGATAGCCACGGGACCCATAGCATATGGAGCACCACAACCATTCCTTCCGGCCAACACACTACCCCACCAGCAGCTCCGGTGGCACAACACAATGGGGGTGAGCATTATCCCCCACCGCGTGGGAGCATGATGATTCTGAAAGGGCGTCTGTCCAACATGACTCAGAAGACAAGGACCCGACAAGTCAACATGGCAGTATCATCGCTACCAGCAATCCCTAAGTACCTTAGTGGATCGGAATCCTGCATCACCTTCGATAGATCCAATCACTCCTGTCAAATACCACGCTAGGTCACGTAGCACTGGTGCTTGAAGCCCAAATCAGCGAGTATGAGATGAACAGGGTATTCATGGATGGAGGTAGCGACATCAACTTCATGTTCGCTAGCACCTTGTGTGCCATGCGAATCCCACTCTCCAGCCTAGAGACATACGACACCACCTTCTATGGCATTGTACCAGGCAAGGGGATCTACCCCTTGGACAAAATCCACCTCGACGTTATCTTCGTCACACCCAAAAACTTCATACTTGAGTGCCTCGAGTTCGAGGTAGTCCACTGGAAATCACAATACTACGCCATACTCGGCAGCGTGCTATTCGCAAGGTTCCAGGCGGTACCGCACTACGCCAGTTTTTATAGCTCGGCGAAGTGGTTCCCCGAAGATGGCGAGGCTGCTAGTTTTTATAGCTCGGCAAGGGCGGGGGGATGTAGCGGCGAGGACGGGAAATAGGAAAGCAACGGGAAGGTGGGCGGGCGGTGGCGCGCCATTACGGCACCGCATGGGCGAGTGGACAGGCGGACGTTGCCCAACGGTCCGATCGCGGGAGTCAAGGCGAAGCTATGAGGACGATTTGGCTCACTCGCTGACAGGACGGGGCCACCGGTGCGTATGGTTTTTTCCGGCCGATTTAGTTTCGTCCGGTGTTCCTAGGCCACACCCACGCTTTCGGTTAGGCCTAGGAACGCCAAATGTAATTTAGCCCAAATCCGGTGAAAAGTCAAGAAACGCGAGTGGACAAAAACTCGTCATCCGTATAAAAAAATGGCATGGGGAGGCCCTTCTGGCAAAGCAAGTGGAGATGCTCTAACCCTCTCAGTTGACGGTTCAGATGGAGGCACAAGGGTGCCCAGGTTACAAAATAGAGCTGGCATTAGAGCATCACTAACAGACAATGTAAATAAGAAAATTGTTTGGTTTACAAGATGCGGTAAACTGTTTTTTGGATCGGTCGAGAAATTGCTCGCACCGAATAGAAACGCAAAAAAACCCATAAAAGACATCTTTTAGTGGGGCCTGTAAATATTTGTTTTTGTCCGAGTTTGTTCCTTCTTCTTCCTCCCGCCGCCGCTCGTTCTTGCGCCTATTGCGCTGCCCCGCCGGCTGCACGCCGCCCTGGCCGCCCGCCGTTCAGTGGCAGGCTCAGGAATTTTACAGTGGGTATTCACAGTAAAAAAATGAAGAAAAAAAACAAAAAAAAGTGCAGAAAGCAACACTTGATCTTGATAGAATTTCAATCAGCTTTCTATACAAACAGATAAAAATATAGGGCTCTACCATATAATTAAAACTTTTGGCTGAATACCCTTGATACAAGCTGGGACCGCCCCTGCCGCCGCACCTGGCCGTCGCGCCGTCCGCCACCTCGCTTGGCCCCAGTGGTTGCCGCGCCCTCGCCGTGGCGGTCGGCCGATTTTGCTATTTTTTCCATAGTGGTCCTACGGTTTTCCGGCGATTTTACGGACAGTGCACTCAAATATTGGCTTCGAAACTCGGTATACACGGGTTGTCTTCGAAAATTCACGGTGCCCTGTAAGTTTACGGGTTGCCCTGGTTTACGGTGTCTGCTAGGTGGTGAGTCTAACCGCCGCTTATTTTACAAGTTTGACTGCTTTTATAGTGATGTGTTAGTAATGCTCTTAGCTAGCAGCATGGATCTCAGGACGAATAAGCTAAGTGGAAAAATGTGACATCTTGCCTATCTATCTATTTAGGGTTGGCTCTGGCGATGGGCGACTCTGCTCCGCCGCCACTGCCTCCCCTATACGAGAGTCCGTCCGAGCGCCGGAAGGCGTTGCAGGAGTCTTTGAGGTCTACGAGACGGGGTCATATGGAAGCCCCGGCAGGAGTCCGTGGTCTACACGCACGGGGAAAGGCGGTCGGGGGATCCTTAAATTCCGACTCGAGGGAAACACCTGAGCACCCAATCGGCGAGAATTGGTCGCGCTATTCTCCAGTCGGTCCTAGTTGAGGCATAGACTGTGAGGGCGCGGAGGTGTTGATGTCGAGGCCAGGACAGAAGATGGAGGCGGATACGGGATCAAATCGGGAGGGGCAGATCGATAGCGGAGGTGTAGATGGCCCAAGGCGCCGACCCGCGGAAGCCCTTGTTCCGCGTCCGATGGGGAGAGGCCAGGCGGCTGTCCGGTGTCCTTCTCTACTGACGGCGAAGCTAGAGGGTGGGGGTGACTATGGGGGACTCGATGAGAGGCCTACCCGGCCGAAGCCCAATGGTGTTCGTGCATTGGTGACAGTACCCCGCAGCCAGGCTCCTTGATTCTGGTAGGTTCGTGGAGGAGGATGGAAACTGGGATGATCGTCAGGAAGAGGAGGAGGATGTAGGATTTAAACAGGGGGCGTCAGCACAACTTGGAGGATAGGTAGACATGGAAGATGATGTGTACCTGGAATTCGATGAGGAGGATGAGGAGGCAGCACCAGAGGAAGCTCCAGAACCCAATACATGGAGGATCTTGGCGAGGTATAGAGCGAATTTTCGGCCAAACACCAAGACCATGTTTGATAAATGCACTGAAGAGGTGTGGAAGCTGAGAGAAGGCATCAGATATTTAGAACAGGGAGGGAACTACTACATGATTACGCTCTTCTCCAAAGGTGATTTTGATTTTTTCATACGTGGGGGTCCATGGATCTATCAGCAGAATGCCCCTACTAGTGAAGGAGTTTAACACTAAAGTACAACCATCAGAGATTGCCCTAGACTCTGTCCCGGTTTAGGTGCGTATTTATAATGTGCCAGGTGAAAAACAAAATAAAGTTTGGGGTATGAGATATGGCAATGGATTGGGCAGGGCAATGGATGTTAGCTTTGCGACAAGTAAATAACGAAGAACGAAAATAAAATCGCAACAAGCGGGACACAGATTTAACATGGAAAACCCTCTCCAACAAAGAGAGTGAAAAAACCATGGGCGCCAGCCAGCGAAACTTCACTATAACGAGGAGTGTTTACACAACGCCGGGGATTTCACAGATGCAACTTATCGTAGCCGGCGGCTTACAAGAGGTTTATATATCGGCCCAAGCCTCCAGCGACGGGCCTCGCTCCGCTTCGTCAGAAGTTGGCCTTTACTTTGTAGAATTTGGATCAACATATAACAATGGAGGTGGATGTCCCTTCCCCGGAGCAGGATATGAATGCGTTCCTATGTGTCCAAGTGGATCTGCCATATGATAAACGCTTACAAACGCAGATAACTCATGGTGTAAAGGGGAAACCGGATGAAGATGGTGTTCAAAATCAAGTATGAATGAGTGTCGTACTACTACTTTCATTGTGGCTTCATGGGGCACCGAGAGGAGGAATGTGAGAAGAAGCGTCGAGGAATTCTGTCTCTGGACTATGATGCCTATAAGCTGAGATGCAGTCCATATAAGAAATATGTCTTCCGCTCCCACTATGTTCCTCCAGCTGATTGATACGTCCATTTTGCATCAATATCTATATCATAATTCACTGTTATTCATTGATATATTTCGTATTGAGAGGTGATACTTATGTTATTTCATCTGTTTTTGCATGGTTGATGACTTTTGGAGTATGGACCGCTGCAGTCAGGATTCTGATGGAAAAGGTGTTGTTTGGAGGCAAAATTCGCGAAGATCAGAAAATCCGGGAAAATACACAGAAAATCCTATTTTTCCAGAAGACGGAGTGGAGATGGGCCATAGGAGGCCCACACCACCCCCTGGCGCGGGCAGCCCTAGGCCGCGCCAGCAGGTGGTGTGGCCACCCTGGCCCACTCCAGCCTCTCCCCTCTGGCGTATATGTGAGATCCGGGCACATGGCTTAATAGGATTGATAGGATACCCGTATCAACAAGTTGCAACTTCTTTTTCGGAAGCTCATTCGAAAAAACTCTAAGGTTAAGCGTGCTTGGCCTAGAGCAATTGTAGGATGGGTGACCGACCGGGAAGTGGGTAACCGGGTGCGCACGAGTGAGGACAATGTGTGCAGAAAAGACTAGTGTTGGTCTGTGGGGCCAGTCTAGATATCCTATTAAGCTGCCAGGAGTGACACCCCCCGGGCCCAGGAGTGGATGGGGTGTTACAGTATATAATCCCCCCAAAACCCTAATACTCAGGGAGCGACCACAGAAAGATTCTGCTGCCTCTCCGGGGCGGAAAACACCAAGAGAGAAAGATCTCTCCGACAGACAGATTTCTGCCAGGGGAATTCCTTCCCAGAGAGGGGAGATTCTCGCCATCAGCACCACCATCAAGCTAGACTTTATCGGCATCATCATCATCATCACCACCATCATCACCATCAACACCCTCATCACCATCTCCATATTGATGTAACAATTGGGTTGAATCTTGCATTAGTTCATAGGGGAAACTTTCCCGGTGTTGATTACTCTTTGTAGTTGATGCTATTGAGTGAATTATTGAATTATTGTTTATGTTCAGATTGTTATACATCATTATTCCATCTCTGATCATGATCCATATGATGTCTTGTGAGTAGTTCGTCTTGTTCTTGAGGACATGGGAGAAGTCATGTTGTTAGTAGTGGAGTTGTGTTGAGAGAGATTCAATAGATTGTTATTTAAGTTGTGGTGTACTTCTTCTAGTGGTGTCATGTGAACATCGACTACATGACACTTCACCTATATGTGCCTAGGGAATGCATTGTGTATTTTGCTACTAATCGTAGGGGTTGCTGGAGTGACAGAAACCTGAACCCCCGTTAGGAAACCATTGCACAAGGGACGTAAGGGTCTTAGAGTTTAAAGCTGTGGTTAGGTTTCTACCTTAATTACTTTCTTGTACTTACGGATGTTTGCAAGGGGTATAATCACAAGTATGTATTAGTCCTAGGAAGGTCGGTACATTAGCACAGGTTCACCCACACAACACTTAGCAAGCTAGAGAAGATTAATCAACTATATGAAGCGAAAGCACTTGATAGTCTTCCCATGTGTCCTCGAGAACGTTTGGTCATCTTAAGTAATACAACCGGCTTGTCCTTTGCTGTATAAAGGATTGGGCCACTTGCTGCATTTATTCCTACTGTCTTTTGTTTACTCGTACTTTGTTTACTTGCTTTATCGAAAACCCCTAAAAATCTGTTTGCTAAGTATTTGCAGAGAATTCCTGATCCATACCACTAGCCAGCACCTTCTGCTCCTCGTTGGGTTTGACACTCTTACTTATCGAAAATACTACGATACACCCCCTATACTTGTGGGTCATCAAGACTATTTTCTGGCGCCGTTGCTGGGGAGTGAAGCGCTATTGGAGAGTGGAGCTGGATAATCCGGCCCCCAGAAGTTGATCAAGGGCAAGCTCGGCGCGTCGCTCTGACAGGGGGTGGATTATCTGCCGGATATTCCGAGTCTCGGGCGGTGTTTCCCCAGACCGGATAATCCGGCCCTCACTTGGGCCGGATAATCCGGCACCCAAAGGTTGCAACGGCTGGTTTCTGAATGGGGTATAAATATCCCTTCTTCCCCAATGTTCAGAACTCTTGATTCATTCAAATTTGACCAGACCTTGTGCAAGAGCTCTAAATCTCGATCTCCCACTTCAACCACCCGAAGGTCTTGATCTTTGGTGGAATTGAAGGAGGAGAAGTTCATCATCATCATCATCATCAAGAATCAAGCTCTTCAACTCCTCTTCTTAAATTGGAGAAATCCTTGATCTAGTATTCTTATCAATACCTAGATCTTGTTTATTGTATTTGATAAGTTTGTTTTTGTGGCAGCTTGTTGTCATTTCGGGAGCCTCCAAGTTGTTGTGGAGTTGTTGCCCCGCTAGTTGTGTAAAGGCGCCGGTGCCCGCCTCGAAGGGTACCTATAGTGGAAGGTGGATCAGGCCTGTTGTGGCGAGATCCATCGGAGAACAGGGTGAGGCCTTTTGTGGCGTGGTGGTCTTAGTACCGCCCACCCCTCCAACGCAGACGTACTTCCCTTAACAAGGAAGGAGCTGCGGTCAAACAAATCATGTGCCTCCACGTGCTTCACTTCAATTTACTCGTTCCTCTTCCACTCGCTCTTTACTCGCTAGTAGATAGGTTTGCATATAGGGAAATTCCACCCAATAGTCTATCTAGAGAATTTACCCTTTGTGCTAAGCCTAAAATTGAAAAAGATTTAAAAATTGGTGTAGCACCTATTCACCCCCTCTAGGTGCCCATACGATCTATTTCATTTGGTATCAGAGCCCCGGCTCTTAATTCGGGCTTAACCGCCTAAGAGTAGTATGGGTACCAAGGATGATGGAAATGAGGCTGTGGATAAGGTCACAATGGATGATCTCAAGTCGTTGGAAACAACCTTGTTGAAATCCTTTGAGGCCAAGATGGAGGAGATGAATCAAATGATTGCTCGCCTTACATCATCCATAGCTCCATCTCCATCCTCCTCTGTGGCTCCCACACCATCATCTAAGGAAAAGGGTAACACCGGATCCAAGGATGATGATGTGGAAGGTGAAAATCTAAATGGCTCCACCTCCAAAAAGAGAAATGGTAAGGAGGAATATAGTGAGGTTCGCCACGTATATTCCCCCGACCCACCTATCCCTCATCCTCATATAAACAATAGGGGTGATCCACCCAAGCTCACTGCATCCTCTTTTAACCAATGGCAATTCCTAATGAAACCTCATGTTTGCAGCTCCTCTATTGAATTGTGGAGGATTATTGAAGAAGGTCTTCATATTGGAGATCAAACCAATCTAACAAGAAGGGAAGTTGTGGATAGCCAGTTGAATGCCACCGCTCTCCACATGATACAACTGGGTGTGGGTCCCAAGGACATGCCACACATTGAACATCTCAACATAGCTAAAGAGGCGTGGGATGCTCTTACGGACCTTTTCGTTGGAAATGAAAGCATGAGAAGAAACAGGTATGATTCCCTTAGTAATGAAGCTGAGGGATTCTACATGTTGGATGGTGAAAACCATGAGGACATGTATAGAAGACTCAAGGGCATCGCAACAACATTTCAGAAGCATGGGGCCACTCACATTGATGATGCATGGATAAAAAGAAAATATGTGAGTGCCTTAATGCCTTTCGAGCCAACGAATATGAAGAGCCTGCAAGGTAGACATAGCTATCATCAAATGACATCCAACAAAGTCATGCAAGAAATGGCGTCATTCAAAGTGGTGGCAAAGAATGCTGAAGATGCCCGTGCTCGGGCCATTGGGATGCAAAAGGGTGTCAATGTGGCTCTCAAAGCCAATGTTGTTGAGCAAGAGGAAGATGAAGGAGTTTTTGAGGGGGTATCCATGGACTGCCCCGATGAGGTCAAACATGGTCATGGTGAGTACATGGCATTCTATGCAAGGAACTTTTGGAAGGACCCTGCCAAAGCCAAGTCTGACCTTGAGCGCAAGAACGGGTCAAATGGAAGAAGAGAAAGTGGCCCAAGATTGAGAACTTGCTTCAACTATGGAGATAGAATGCACTTTGTTGCCGAGTGTCCTATCAAAATAGAGAAGACAATGGTGGCAGGCTCATTCTTAAAGAGAAATCTAAAGCTCCTAAGAAGAAGTCATTTATTAAGAAGAATGGCCCTTTCAAGAAGCAACCCAAGATTGTCCTTGTAGCTCAAGAGGAATACTCCTCCGCAAGTGAAGATGAAGAGGATGATGATAGTTCTCGCGAAGTGGCTGCTATAGCCACCACATCGACTCCCTCCTCTCTCTTCGACTCGCCGAACGAGAAGGCCATCAACAACAACGCCACTTGCCTAATGGCAAGAGGATCCGAGGTATCAACTTCTAGCTCTTCATTTCCTAAGACTAACATAATTTTGGATATGGATGATCATGACAGTCTTGTAATGAAAGAAGAAGTTATTGCCTTGGATACTTTTTTCACTAACCTACAAGGTGAGCACAAACTTCATTTTGATGCTCTTATGAGTCAACTTGCTCAAGCCGAAGATCTCCTTGAAGAAAAGGGTAGAATTGAAAGAGAATATGCCATGGAGATAGCTTCTTTGAAGAATGCCTTGGAAGAGGAAGTGGAAGCTCGAGTTTCTTTGGAAGAAAGACTCGAATCCCTTGAGGAGTCACAAGAAGAAGCTGTAGCTCAGCTCATTAAAGAACGTGACCATGCTCTTGCCAAGGTAAAGAAACTAAAGAAAGAAAAGATTGATTTTGGGGCTGTTCATGCTAGACTTTTGGAGAAGTTTGATAATCTTGAAAGTGCTCACAAGGCATTGAAGAGTGATCATTCTACTCTAAATTAGTCTCATGACCAGCTCCAAACTCAATTGAAACGGTATGATGTGCCAAGTACCTCCTCTTCATCCTTTGGAAAAGAAGATCTTGCAAGAAGTTCTCAACACAAAGGTAAAGGGGTTATTGATGAGATACTGAGCAGGCAAAGGACAAACAATAGTAAAGAAGGTCTTGGTTACATACCCAAGATAAAGAGCAAGCAAAACAAGAAGAAGAAGAAGAACAAGACTGCTCAACTGAAGACTAGCAACATTACCAATAACAAGACTAATCATGATGGTTTTGTAGGGATCAACAATCCTAACTTTGAACTATATTGTGATTGTTATGGTGATGTTTATGGTAGTTATGTAGGGCCTTATGATTGTTACATTCCTTGGTCTATTTGGGTTCCCAAGACCCTTGTTACTAACATGAGAGGACCCATTGAAAAATGGGTACCTAAAACTAAGAAGTATTTTTCTTGCAGGGCTATGCTTCCGGTGGTTAAAAATGGGTACTCGATAGCGGTTGTACGAGTCATATGACCGGAAGCAAGGAGATCATCACGGAGATGCGGCCAAACCTTGATCACATTACCGTCTCCTATGGTGACAAGTCAAAATCTGAGGTATTGGGTCTCGGCAAAGTTGTGGTGGCTCACGATATCTCTCTCGTGGACGTCATGATTGTTGAGACCCTCGGGTATAACTTACTTTCAGTTCGTGCCCTTGGTAAGATGGGCTTTGCAGTTTACATTGATGCTGATTTAGTGGTAATCTTGTGGAGCAAGTCTCTAAAAGTTGCTTTCGTGGGATATGTCGAAAACGACCTATACGTGGTGGACTTTTCGGGGAAAACCACTACAGGCCCGATGTGTCTTTTCGGAAAGGCTGACGCGGGTTGGCTATGGCATCGCCGACTAGCCCACGTCAATATGAGAACTTTGCAAAGTCTCCACAAGGGTGGCCACATTCTTGGTCTAAAAGAAAATGTCTCTTTTGCCAAAGATCGTGTTTGCAGGGCGTGTGTTGAAGGGAAAATGCATGATTCACCTCATCGAAGGAAAACCATTATCTCTTCAAAAAGGATTTTGGAGCTCCTTCATGTGGACCTCTTCGGACCTCCATCTCATGCAAGCCTCGGTGGGAAGAAGTATTGTCTAGTGATTGTTGATGATTACTCAAGATACACTTGGGTTTATTTCTTCAAGTTGAAGAGTGAAACTCAACAAGCTGTCACCAACTTCGCCAACGAGGTTCAACGTTAACACAACGTCCCCATTCTGGCTATAAGGAGTGATAACAGCTTGGAGTTCAAGAACTACACCTTAAATGAGTTCCTAAGTGAAGAGGGGATAAGACATCAATATTCCGCTGCGTACACCCCTCAACAAAATGGTGTAGCCGAGAGGAAGAATCGAACTCTAATGGACATGGCAAGATCAATGTTAGCCGAATTTAAATCTCCATATAACTTCTGGGCTGAAGCAATCTCTACTGCTTGTCATTCATCCAACCGCTTATACCTCCGCAAGATCTTGGACAAGACTCCATATGAAATACTTACTGGTAACAAGCCAAACATCTCATACTTTCGGGTATTCGGGTGTAAGTGTTTCTTTCTTATTAAAGGAGTTCGTTTATCTAAGTTTGAATCTAAGGCTTTAGAAGGTATTTTTGTTGGTTATGGTGCCGAATCCCACACTTATAGAGTCTACAATAAGCTCTTCGGAACTGTTGTAGAATCTTGTAGTGTGGTGTTCGAGGAAAATGACGGTTCCCGTGCGGAGCAAGTCGGTGTTTGTGATGCAGATGTTGAAATACCCCAAGATGCCATAAGAAGAATGGGCATGGGATTCTTCCGCCCCATTGAGGAACCCCTTGTGGCGGACCGGGAAGGACAATGCTCTACTCATATAGAGCCCTCATCTACACATACTCAACATGCTCCAACCACGGGGGAAACTTCTACACCATCTCCATCAAATGCTGAAGGTCAAGATGTTCCAGAAAGCTCCATGCCGGATTTTCCGGTTGACACCGGATTATCCGGCCACCCCGCTACAGCTGACCAAGTTGCTCCTGCTGGAGGAGATTTCAACACAAGCTCCAGGCCGGATTTTCCGGCTAGCCCCAGATTATCCGGCCCCTCACCAGTTCAAGCAAGTCCCAGGCCTCCTGAAGAAGCTGCGGCAAGTACTCCCAGGCCGGATTATCCGGCCTCTCCATCGGCCGGATTATCTGGCCCTGACTCTCCAGTTCTGCAGCCTCCTATTACGGCTACGGATTCACCTCAAGGACATGCGTCTCCACCACCTGCTACTGATGTTCCAGTTACTGATCAAGGCGGAGAAAATGCTTCCAATGAAGACTCAAGTGATGAATCTCTTCCTCCAAGAGATAACAAACTTATTGAACTTCGTTGCAAGGCTCGGGCTGATCGTAACCTTGAGTTGAGGGGTCACACTCTCGACAAGGTTGTTGGTGATCTTCAACGAAGGGTTTCTACAAGAAGAGAATTGGCCAGTTTTGGTGAGCATCAAGCTCATATCTCCATGGTGGAACCTAATAAGGTCTTTGAAGCTCTTGAAGACCCAAATTGGGTTGTTGCTATGCATGAAGAATTGAATAATTTCGAGCGCAACAAAGTCTAGAAACTTGTGGAGAAACCCAAAGAGTGCCGCAATGTTATCGGCACCAAGTGGATTTTCAAGAACAAGCAAGATGAGAATGGCATTGTTGTGAGGAACAAGGCAAGACTTGTGGCACAAGGGTACTCCCAAGTTGAGGGCATCGACTTCGGCGAGACCTATGCTCCTGTGGCTCACCTTGAGTCCATCCGTATCCTTCTTGCTTATGCTGCTCATAACAATTTTAAGTTGCAGCAAATGGACATCAAGAGTGCCTTCCTTAACGGTCCTCTACATGAGTTGGTATATGTAAAGCAACCCCCGGGGTTTGAGGATCCTAACTTTCCGAACCATGTCTACAAACTCGATAAGGCACTCTATGGCCTTAAACAAGCCCCATGTGTGTGGTATGAGCACCTTAAAGATCTTTTGTTAGATTGTGGCTTCGAAGTTGGGCAAATTGACCCCACTCTTTTTACTAAGAAGGTTAAGGGGGAGCTCTTCGTATGCCAACTATATGTAGACGATATCATCTTTGGTTCTACTAACAAAGCTTTTAACGATGAATTTTCAAAGCTTATGACTGACAGGTTTGAGATGTCTATGATGGGGGAATTACGGTTCTTTCTTGGATTCGAGATCAAACAATTTAGAGAAGGAACCTTTATTAATCAAGCAAAGTACATCCAAGACATGCTCAAGAGGTTCAAGATGACGGATCTAAATGGTGTCGCCACTCCAATGCAAAAAAAGTGTCATCTTGAACTTAACCCTCATGGTAAAGATGTGGACCAAAAGGTATACTGGTCCATGATCGGCTCTCTTCTTTACCTCTGCGCATCTAGACCTGATATTGTGTTGAGTGTGGGAGTGTGTGCAAGGTATCAAGCAGCTCCTAAAGAAAGCCACTTAGTGGCGGTCAAGAGGATCTTTCGATATTTGGTTCATTCCCCCAACTTTGGTCTCTGGTATCCCAAGGGCTCCAATTTCTCTTTATGTGGTTATACAGACTCGGATTGGGCTGGTGATAAGGATGATCGGAAATCCACTTCTGGAGCTTGTCAATTCTTGGGAAGATCTCTTGTATGTTGGTCCTCCAAAAAGCAGAATTGTATATCTCTCTCCACCGCCAAAGCTGAATATGTTGCTGCTACCAGCGCTTGTACTCAATTATTGTGGATGAGGCAAACTTTAAAGGAATACGGTGTTAATTGTGACAAAGTGCCTCTTTTATGTGATAATGAAAGCGCAATCAAAATTGCGTACAATCCCGTTCAGCACACAAGGACGAAGCATATTGAGATTCGGAATCATTTTATTCGAGACCATGTTGCTCGCGGCGATATTGATCTATCCTTTGTGAGCACGAAGAACCAACTGGCGGATATTTTTACAAAGCCACTTGATGAAGCAAGATTCTGCTATTTGAGGAATGAGCTAAATATCATTGATTCCGGGAGCTTGTCTTGATTACCCATGCACTCACTCATACATCTCAATCCTTGTTTGGTCTAGGTGTGGGCATGGATATAGGGGGAGTGTGGTCCTAACTCATTGGGCTAACCCTCCCCCCATAATGCCAAAAGCAAGATAAATCATTTCTCTTAATATCATTTTGTGATATGTGAGCTTATTGATGAGTATTGGTCGTGAACCCAAGATATATCTTCGTGGTGTCACACCATACACTCCAACAAGGTGGCTTCGGCCACCGCCCTCTCCCTTGAGGAGAATTGGATCTTTTTGGTTGTTATTTTCTCTCTCTTGTTCTTATGGGAATCACACTCAATCTTGGCTTTTATTTGATTTGGATTTTGCAATTTTGAGTGTCTAGTACCATCTCATTTTGGCTCTCTTAATCCTAAGCCTTCCCTACCCCTAAGCCATCTATTCTTGCACACAAGTCCCTTGTACACAAGTCCATAGAAATCGTAGTCTTGCAGTTTCTAGGTCCGATCTACTTTTTTGCATGCAGTCTAGGTGAAATCGAAAATTTCTGCCAGGGCCGGATTATCCGCCCCTGGCCAGGCCGGATAATCCGGCCTAACAGATTCGATTCTGCTTCAGTTTCACTATGTGTATGCATTGAGTAGTTTTGTCCTATGAACTTTTTGACTACTTTTTCCATGCTCTCTCCTGGACTTGTGTGTATGAGAATGAAGAAGAGGACGAGGACAAGGACTACGATGAGTGATCCCATGGGGCGCTAGTATCGCTCTTCTCCCTTTTTGGTGTCTCGATGCCAAAGGGGGAGAAGTAGTTCTATTAGGTTGTCCGTGGATTTGCATGGGTCGGGCATAAGCACTTGTAGTTTTCTATTTGTTATTTCCTGGTTATGCCCATTTAGCGTTGAACTTTAAATTCGTGATTTTGTTGTTTGAGACTCTTTGTGGTTGTCTGGATTATGCTATGCCTATGGTCTTCATATCATGGATTATGCTTATGGATCTATCTATTCATATCCTATTGCTGGAGGTATATCACGGAAGGCGCGCGCGCTCATATTGGTTATCCGGTAATAATTGTGATTTATGTCAAGGATGCCTATTCTCTACTTTGGTGGTATGTGTTTTTGCTCACATGTCTATGGAATAGATTCTCCTATTTGTGTGCATTTGTATTCCAATGCAAAAGTCTATTATGCACACATTGAGGGGGAGTCTCTTTCATAAGTTATCTCTGTCCGTCTTGTGTCTTTCTCCTGCAAATCCTGGTATTGTCATCTAACACCAAAAAGGGGGAGATTGAAAGAACATTTCATGTTTTCCTATGTTTTGCGTGTTAGATAACAATACTATGGAGACTTTTCATGTGTGCTAAGTGTGCAGGAAGTTTTGAGGGGGGCCGGATAATCCGCCCCACCAAGGGCCGGATAATCCGGCCTACCTCATCTCTCAAGGAAGCCAAGGCGCGTCGCTCGGTACCCGGTCGGATTTTCTCCCGGAAAATCCGAAGTGGGACGGTTTTTCCTCCCCAGGCCGGATAATCCAGGTGTCGCATGGGCCGGATAATCCGGCCCCCAGTTTTCGAGCAAAAGGGGCCAAGGCGCGTCGCTCGGTATTCGGTCGGATTTTCTACCGGAAAATCCGAACTGGGCAGTTTTTCTTCCCTAGGCCAGATAATCCGGCCCCCAGAAGTTGATCAAGGGCAAGCTCGGCGCGTCGCTCTGACAGGGGGGCGGATTATCTGCCGAATATTCCGAGTCTAGGGCGGCGTTTCCCCAGACAGGATAATCTGGCCCTCACTTGGGCCGGATAATCCGTCCCCCAAAGGTTGCAACGGCTGGTTTCTGAAGGGGGGGGGGTATAAATATCCCTTCTTCCCCAACATTCAAAACTCTTGATTCATTCGAATTTGACCAGACCTTGTGCAAGAGCTCTAAATCTCGATCTCCCACTTCAACCACCTAAAGGTCTTGATCTTTGGTGGAATTGAAGGAGGAGAAGTTCATCATCATCAAGAATCAAGCGCTTCAACTCCTCTCCATTCAATTGGAGAAATCCTTGATCTAGTATTCTTATCAATACCTAGATCTTGTTTATTGTATTTGATAAGTTTGTTTTTGTGGCAGCTTGTTGTCATTTCGGGAGCCTCCAAGTTGTTGTGGAGTTGTTGCCCCGCTAGTTGTGTAAAGGCGCCGGTGCCTGCCTCGAAGGGTACCTATAGTGGAAGGTGGATCAGGCCTGTTGTGGCGAGATCCATCGGAGAACAGTGTGAGGCCTTTTGTGGCGTGGTGGTCTTAGTACCGCCCACCCCTCCAACACAGATGTACTTCCCTTAACAAGGAAGGAACTGCGGTCAAACAAATCCTGTGTCTCCGCGTGCTTCACTTCGGTTTACTCGTTCCTCTTCCACTCGCTCTTTACTCGCTAGTAGATATGCTTACATATAGGGAAATTCCACCCAATAGTCTATTAGATAATTTACCCTTTGTGCTAAGCCTAAAATTGAAAAAGAATTAAAAATTGGTGTAGCACCTATTCACCCCCCTCTAGGTGCCCATACGATCCATTTCAGCTACACCACCACGTGAGTATGAGGCTGAACATGTTGGCCTGCATGATGGGTTTGAAGGGGAGGAACAGCTGATGCAAGGAGAGGTGGAACTAACCCTTGTGGAGAAGGTGGGGGCTATGCAGGTTGAGCCAACTATACAAGGTGGATCATCTTCACAAGTTGTCAGGGACGCGATAACCCAGCCCATCATCCAATTTCCAGAAGACGAAGTGGCCCCTATGGCACCTGCGCAGGATGGAAACACAACGTACTACCTTGCACATGGCATCGCGGCCTATGTACAATAGTCGTGGTCGGCATCAGGCAGTGGAAACCTCGGGCAAGGGCCGACATCCAGTGGTATGATACCGGCGATCAAGGACCTATCAAACTTGAGGGTCTCCTTTGGTTCGGCAACTGACGTGGAAACGACTCCGGCCGATACAATCCTAGAGAAGCATGCAACAGAGGAGAATGAGGTGCAGGGAGGACGTCTAGAGCTGCATCTTGGGTTGGGTAACAACGACCAGCAGGAGAACGGTGGGCGTCTTGGTGTCAAGACGCAAACGGTTGGGGAAGGGGCCAGCTGACAAAGGAAAAGCCGAGGCGGTTGATGGCTCAATGCACGACGCCTAGAAAAGTGCTGGTGCGGTGTTGATGTAGAGCTCGTTGGGAACCCCAAGAGGAAGGTATGATGAGCATAGCAACAAGTTTCCCTCAGTATGAAACCAAGGTTTAATCGAACCAGTAGGAGCAAGGAAACACCCCAAAGGTGTCACTAGCTGAGCTTTGGCAGGGCGCACTACCGGTGCTAGTAGCAATGTGGAGACCTACACAACACAATGATGCACTCGACGATCGACGTAGAGCTCCTTGGGAACCCCAAGAGGAAGGTATGATGAGCACAGCAGAAAGTTTTCCCTCAATTATGAAACCAAGGTTTAATCGAACCAGTAGGAGCAAGGAAACACCCCAAAGGTGTTACTAGCTGAGCTTTGGCAGGGCGCACTACCGGTGCTAGTAGCAACGTGGAGACCTACACAACACAACCACAGAACTTTGTCCACAACTTGCGATGAGGTTGTCAATCTCACCGTGTTTTGCGAAAAACAAAGGATTAAACGTATCGAATGGAAAGAAGTAAAAGTTTGCAGAAAGTAAACACAAAGCAGTAAACAGTTGTAGATTGTATGTAAAGTAAAAGGACCGGGATCCATAGTTCACTAGAGGTGGCTCTCCTTAGATAGATAACATGCTGGGTGAACAAATTACAGCGGGGCAATTGACAAACACCGAGAAAGCAATACATGCATATACTAATCATCTTGACTCCTTTGAGACTTGATTGGGCATTACAACATAATACATAGACCGCCATGCAACTGCATCTATGACTAATAATCCACCTTCAGGTTATCATCCGAACCCCCTCCAGTATTAAGTTGCAAGCAACATATTATTGCTTTACGAACTGCGTGTAAAGTAAACAATACAATTGTTCTATGAACAAAGGATCGTTGTTTTCTCCCTAGTAGCAACAGCACATCTAGTACCTTAGAGATTTCTGTCACTTCCCTAGATTACCAGAGGCATGAACCCACTATCGAGCATAAATACTAACTCTTGGAGTTTCTAGCATCTACTTGGCCAAGATAGCTACTAACAACGGAAAGCATGCAAGATTTCAAATAATAAAGACATGATAGAATCAATAATCAATCTGAAATAGCATCTCAATATCCATCGGATCCCCGCAAACACAACATGTATGGATTACAAATAGATGATCTTGATCATGAATGGAGCTCACAAGATCTAAACATGAAAGCACAAAGGAGGAGAAAGCAGCCATCTAGCTACTACATGGATCCGTAGTCCAAGGATGAACTACTCACGCATCACACCGGAGGCTTGCATGGTGATGAAGAAGGCCTCTAGGGTGAATTCCCCTCTCCAGCAGGGTGCCGGGAAGAGGTTCAGATCCCCCCGATCTAGGGACAGAGACGACGGCGGCTATAGACTCTTTCGTGGATTTTTGATCGGGTACCTAGGGTTTTCGTCCCGAGGGCAACTTGTAGGCGGAAGAAGAGGCCGAGGGGGTGCTGGGGTCGGCCAGACCACCCCCTGGCGCAGGCCAAGCATGGCCGCGCGGCCAGGTGGTGTCGCCGGCCCCTGGCCCCTCTCCGTCTCGTATTCTGGCACTTGATCCCTTCCAGAAAAATAAGCACTTTGGCTTTTGTCCCGTCCAATTCCGAGAATATTCATTTTCTAGCTTTCCTAGAACCAAAAACAGCAGAAAATAGGCAGCTGGCACTGTGGCTCTTGTTAATAGGTTAGTCCAAGAAATCATATGAAAAGTACTCCAAAGTTGGAACAAAACACAAGAAAGTGGATAAAACTAAGCATGGAACATCAAAAATTATAGATACATTTGCACTGTATCAACATCCCCAAGCTTAACTCCTGCTCGTCCTCGAGTAGGTAAGTGATAAAAAGAAATAATTTTTGAGGTGACATGCACCATCAAAGACTTGATCAAAGTATTTGCAAAACATTCAAAGCTGGGATCAAAGTACTTCAATCATAACATGAAAGACAAAGTTCTAGCAATAAGCAAAGAGACTATGATGCAACATGAAAAGGCACAAACAAAAGATTCATGAATAACAATGCTTTGCAAGACGTTTTTTTGTTTCACATAAAGAAAACATAGCATAATAGTATTCAGCTTGTCCCTCAATAGAGTAGCAAATATAAATGCATAGGACACCTTCAAAGTTCATAAGAGTGACTAGATACAAATAGTTTAAAACAAGCAATATCAAGATATGCATCAATCAACTAAATTTGGGACAATGCACATAGAACTAAGAATGGCCACTATGCTCTCAAAGTAGTGCATAAAGATAGAAGGTGGAGACTCAATATAATGGTGGAAGAAAGGCCTTTTGTAAAAGGAAGTAGGGATTCAAGTCTCATAAAGAGCTTCCAAAAATGATGGTACTTATAGCTTTCAGCTCTCATTGCCCCTATCATAAGCATCTTGAAGGTGATTAAGGTTAAAGTGACACAACTAAGAGGATATGCTTGACAAGTTATAAACCGAAATCTCATGCCCCTTACTTACGAAGACCGATCCTCATGCTACTCAACTTTAGTCACGAGTAAGCTCTTGTCATTGTAAGTATATGTGTATCATTAAGAACCGCCAACGGGGTACCCCTTGCACATGATACGGGAGCTTTCCCATAATCAAAATGACAAGGCAAGCAGACAATGAGCATCTCAGCGATCTTTTTATTTGCTATTTGCATAGGTTTTTATTGAGGATGCTTCATAGAGTGCTCATTATGGTGATGCTGCAAGTTTCCACCATGATTAGGCATGGCTTAGGCTAGCGGCCCAGATGTTTCTCTAACACACATACAAACTCCATGATCTTACAAGTTCCACTTTTATTTCATACCGCCGGGATCCGTAAGCAAAAGAACATAAAATCAACGGGGTACAAAGTACAAGTGCAATGTTGAAAGCGTTCCCCATGAAACATGGTTCTGCTAATTTCAACTTATAAAGCGCAAGCATATACACAACAAAGAAGGACCCAATGGTTCAAGTTTATTAGAGGTAATAAAGTAAAGTGTGCCATCAAGTTCGTGAGAGCTTTAATCACTAGTTTTCTCATAACAAGTGGAAGGTAAACAAAAGCATGAATATACTTGGAATAGCATAAGCTAGTAGGTAGGTATGGTGGACTCTTTGGAAAAACTTGGTTAAGGGATTTGGATGCATGAGCGGAACTCATACTTTGTTGTGGAGGCTAGCAAAAGACTGGGAGCGACAAACTAAGAGAGCAATAATGGCCATAATCATGCAGAGCATCAAAACATCATTGATCAAAGCATAAAGTGATACTACAAGTTGAAAACTAAAGGATCATAAAGGCTATGGTGACTTTGGATACTCATAACATGGTGTGAGCATGCGCCAAGTCAACCCAAATAAAGCATCAAAGGAGAATACCACTATAGTATGCTTTAATATGCTAAAACAACGCATGATTCATCCAAGGCACATTAAGAAATCTCAATTGTTTATAACAAGTCATGATACAGCAAAGAATACTAAGAATAAATCCAAAACAATATCGAGCATGGCATGACAAAGCATAGGCCACAGTCAAAAACGAGCTCTTTTTACCACATAAGCATAAACTTTCCTACTCTTTTCCAAACCAAACCAAACTATTTGCAAACCAATGTATGAAAGAGGGGGTCCAACCAATTTATTCAGAAATCTAAGCAAACCAAGCAAACTAAAAACCAAAACGAAAACAAAAAAGAAGACGCTCCAAGAAAAACACAACTGTGCATTAAACAATAAAAATGAAGCATTTGGAGAAAATCTGGGATTTTTATTGATAAAGAAGGGGATGCCTTGGGCATCTCCAAGCTTTGCCGCTTGTACTTCTTGGATATTTCTTGGGGTGACACGCGTGGCATCCCCAAGCTTGAGCTTTAGTCCATCCTTCATCTCATTACTCATTCCTTCCATACACCTGAAATTTTTCCTTCATACAAAACTTCACACAATCTCATTAGCAACATTAGTGCACTTAAGATAAATAAGTCTCAAGGTTCAGTTCTAACACCAAATAAACTTCCATTAGAACACTAGCTATTGTAGCACTTCCCTCAAAAAGCTCAATTCCCCAAAGGAACTCAAGAAGGAACTAACAAGAAGCAAATGCAGAAAATGGCAGAAATCTGTCAAAACAGACCAGCAGGTAAAGAAGAATTTTTTCGAAGATCTTCTGTTGCTCAATCAAAAAGTGTTGAACTAACGCAAGTTATATAACAACCTGGGGCAGAAGCACAAAAAATTACTGCTCAATCCGACATACAGAGCTCTCTCAGGAATTTTTACGGTGAAGGACAGAAATCTGTTTCGGGACAGCAACTTTCCCAATCATTACTTCACTCTCATTAGAGGTTACTCTTGGCACAAAAAGCAAATAAAAAAGGACAAGGATAGGTTATTACAGAGGTAATAAATTCCAAGACTCAACTAAAACTCTTGGGTTATCTCCCAACAGGTACTTTTCTTTAACGCCTTTAAGTTAGGCATAAGAAGCAAAGAAAGAATCAAGTGTTCTCAAATGAAGAAGCATTAAGACCAATTTTCTTGCCCTTACCTCTCTTATTTTTATTCTTAACCTTTGGGAAAATGTGATTGTTTGGTGGATAAGAAAGGTGCATGGTCCCCTTTCTCACATCTATTATTGCTCCAAGGAGTTCTAATAGGGATCTTCCAAGTGTAATTTGTCCTTTTCCTGCACATTCAATAACAAGATAATCAGTAGAAATCATTTTCCCAAGGATCTTTGTAAACACACCTTCAGCTATTCCAATAGGAAATAAGGTAGCATTATTAGCAAGAGATATTTCTTTTCCTCCTTCAGTAAGCCCCCAAAGATTCAAAGATTCATAAATATCTCTGGGCATAAGACAAAATTCAGACATGATATCGCAGCGGGCTTGAAAAGTTTCAGTGTTTATCTCAATCTTTACTGTAGGGAGCCACTTTGATGGTTCAGAATTTATTGGAACATAATTGTGATGCTCCCTAAGCGTATTATAGCAACTTTCTAAGCTAGTAGTGCTAGCCTCAAGAGTGTTCAACCTAGCAAATATTTTTGTGAAAGAAATATCAGTTTGGCTAGGCATAGTGTAAGTGAGGATCAATTTCTTTATAGCATTAATGGCATCATCCTCATTACATTGGAGGAAATATCCTCCCACAATAGCATCTAAAGCATATCTATAGCAAAGAGCAATCCAAGGTAAAAACTGCTAAGGAATAAGCCTTGAATCATTTTAGGCTCCGTCTTTTCATGTAGATCAGAGATTCTAGACCAAGCTTACTTAAAACTTTCCTCAATTCCTTGTTTAAAAGTGAGAATCATTTCCTCAGGTGACATAGTGATTGGAGCAAGGCTAGACATAGTGGCAACTCAAGATAGGAACTAATTTTTTTGTGTTTTCAAATAAGTAAGAAAAACAAGTAAAACTAAATTTTTTGTGTTTTTTGACGAACAAAACAAGCAAACAAAGCAAAAAGAAACTAAGCAAAACAAAAACAACAAAGTAAAGAGATTGGTTATGAGGGACTCCCCTTGTGAAGATGTCCTTGACTCCCCGGCAACGGCGCCAGAAAAGATCTTGATGCACTCGACGATCGACGTAGAGCTCGTTGGGAACCCCAAGAGGAAGGTAGGATGAGCACAATAGAAAGTTTTCCCTCAATTATGAAACCAAGGTTTAATCGAACCAGTAGGAGCAAGGAAACACCCCAAAGGTGTTACTAGCTGAGCTTTGGCAGGGCGCACTACCGGTGCTAGTAGCAACATGGAGACCTGCACAACACAACCACAGAACTTTGTCCCCAACTTGCGAGAGGTTGTCAATCTCACCGTGTTTTGCGAAAAACAAAGGATTAAACGTATCGAATGGAAAGAAGTAAAAGTTTGCAGAAAGTAAACACAAAGCAGTAAATAGTTGTAGATTGTATGTAAAGTAAAAGGACCGGGATCCATAGTTCACTAGAGGTGGCTCTCCTTAGATAGATAACATGCTGGGTGAACAAATTACAGCGGGGCAATTGACAAACACCGAGAAAGCAATACATGCATATACTAATCATCTTGACTCCTTTAAGACTGGATTGGGCATTACAACATAATACATAGACCGCCATGCAACTGCATCTATGACTAATAATCCACCTTCAGGTTATCATCCGAACCCCCTCCAGTATTAAGTTGCAAGCAACATATTATTGCTTTACGAACTGCGTGTAAAGTAAACAATACAATTGTTCTATGAACAAAGGATCGTTGTTTTCTCCCTAGTAGCAACAGCACATCTAGTACCTTAGAGATTTCTGTCACTTCCCTAGATTACCAGAGGCATGAACCCACTATCGAGCATAAATACTAACTCTTGGAGTTGCTAGCATCTACTTGGCCAAGATAGCTACTAACAACGGAAAGCATGCAAGATCTCAAATAACAAAGACATGATAGAATCAATAATCAATCTGAAATAGCATCTCAATATCCATCGGATCCCCGCAAACACAACATGTATGGATTACAAATAGATGATCTTGATCATGAATGGAGCTCACAAGATCTAAACATGAAAGCACAAAGGAGGAGAAACCAGCCATCTAGCTACTACATGGATCCATAGTCCAAGGATGAACTACTCACGTATCACACCGGAGGCTTGCATGGTGATGAAGAAGGCCTCCAGGGTGAATTCCCCTCTCTGGCAGGGTGCCGGGAAGAGCTTCAGATCCCCCGATCTAGGGACAGAGACGACGGCGGCTACAGACTCTTTCGTGGATTTTTGATCGGGTACCTAGGGTTTTCGTCCCGAGGGCAACTTATAGGCGGAAGGAGAGGCCGAGGGGGTGCTGGGGTCGGCCAGACCACACCCTAGCGCGGGCCAAGCCTGGTCGCGCGGCCAGGTGGTATGGCCGGCCCCTGGCCCCTCTCCATCTCGTATTCTGGCACTTGATCCCTTCCGGAAAAATAGGCACTTTGGCTTTTGTCTCGTCCAATTCCAAGAATATTCATTTTCTGACTTTCCTGGAACCAAAAACAGCAGAAAACAAGCAGCTGGCACTGTGGCGCTTGTTAATAGGTTAGTCCAAGAAATCATATGAAAAGTACTCCAAAGTAGGAACAAAACACAAGAAAGTGGATAAAACTAAGCATGGAACATCAAAAATTATAGATACATTTGCAATGTATCACACAACCACAGAACTTTATCCCCAACTTGCGATGAGGTTGTCAATCTTACCGTGTTTTGCGGAAAACAAAGGATTAAACGTATCGAATGGAAAGAAGTAATAGTTTGCAGAAAGTAAACACAAAGCAGTAAATAGTTTGTAGATTGAATGTAAAAGACAAGGACCGGGATCCATAGTTCACTAGAGGTGGCTCTCCTTAAGATAGATAACATGCTGGGTGAACAAATTACAGCGGGGCAATTGACAAACATCGAGAAAGCAATACATGCATATACTAATCATCTTGACTCCTTTGAGATTCGATTGGGCATTATGACATTATACATAGACCGCCATCCAACTGCATCTATGACTAATAATCCACCTTCAGGTTATCATCCGAACCCCCTCCAATATTAAGTTGCAAGCAACAGATTATTGCTTTACGAACTGCGTGTAAAGTAATCAATACGATTGTTCTATGAACAAAGGATTGCTGTTTTCTCCCTAGTAGCAACAACACATCTAGTACCTTAGAGATTTCTGTCACTTCCCCAGATTACCATAGGTATGAACCCACTATCGAGCATAAATACTAACTCTTGGAGTTGCTAGCATCTACTTGGCCAAGATAGCTACTAACAACGGAAAGCATGCAAGATCACAAATAATAAAGACATGATAGAATCAATAATGAATCTGAAATAGCATCTCAATATCCATCGGATCCCCGCAAACACAACATGTAGAATTACAAATAGATGATCTTATCATGTACGGAGCTCACAAGATCTAGACATGAAAGCACAAAGGAGGAGAACCAGCCATCTAGCTACTACATGGATCAGTAGTCCAAGGATGAACTACTCACGCATCACACCGGAGGCTTGCATGGTGATGAAGAAGGCCTCCAGGGTGAATTCCCCTCTCCAGCAGGGTGCCGGGAAGAGCTTCAGATCCCTCCCAATCTAGGGATGGAGATGACGGCGGCTACAGACTCTTTCGTGCATTTATTTATTGGGCCCTTAGGGTTTACGTCCCGAGGGCATCTTATAGTCGGAAGGGGAGGCCGAGGGGGGTGCCTGGGCTGGCCACACCACCCCTTGGCACGGGCCAAGCCTGGCCACGCGGCCAGGTGGTGTGGCCGCCCTCTGGCCCCTCTCCGTCTCGTATTCTGGCATCTGGTGACTTCCGGAAAAATAGGAACTTTGGCTTTTGTCCCGTCCAATTCCGAGAATATTCATTTTCTGACTTTCCTAGAACCAAAAACAGCAGAAAACAGGCAGCTGGCACTGTAGCTCTTGTTAATAGGTTAGTCCAAGAAATCATATGAAAAGTACTCTAGAGTTGGAACGAAACACAAGAAAGTGGATAAAACCAAGCACGGAACATCAAAAATTATAGATACATTTGCAATGTATCAACATCCCCAAGCTTAACTCCTGCTCGTCCTCGAGCAGGTAAGTGATAAAAAGAAAGAATAATTTTTGAGGTGACATGTACCATCAAAGACTTGATCAAAGTATTTGTAAAACATTCAAAGCTGGGATCAAAGTACTTCAATCATAACATGAAAGACAAAGTTCTAGTAATAAGCAAAGAAACTATGATGCAACATGAAAAGGCACAAACAAAAGATTCATGAATAACAATGCTTTGCAAGACGTTTGTTTGTTTCACATAAAGAAAACATGGCATAATAGTATTTAGCTTGTCCCTCAATAGAGTAGCAAATATAAATGCATAGGACACCTTCAAAGTTCATAAGAGTGACTAGATACAATAGTTTAAAACAAGCAATAACAAGTTATGCATCAATCAACTAGTCTTGGGACAATGCACATAGAACTAAGAATGGCCACTATGCTCTCAAAGTAAGTGCATAAAGATAGAAGGTGGAGACTCAATATAATGGTGGAAGAAAGGCCTTTATAAAAGGAAGTAGGGATTCAAGTCTCATAAAGAGCTTCCAAAAATTATGGTACTTATAGCTTTCAGCTCTCATTGCCCCTATCATAAGAATCTTGAAGTGATTAAGGTTAAAGTGAACAAACTATGGTGTACATGCTTGACGAAGTATACGTCAGAAATCTCATGTCCCTTGTATACGAGGGCCGCTCCTCATGCTACTCAAGTTTAGTCACCGGTAAGTTCTTGTCATTGTAAGTACATGTGTATCAAAGAGAACCGCCAACGGGGTACCCCTTGCCCGATGATACGGAAGAATCCCCATATCAAAATGACAAGGCAAGCAGACAACGAGCATCTCAGCATTCTTCTTATTTACCATGGGAATATGGTGCTTTTTTCTCTCTTTCCTCTTTTCATAATCTCTTTTTTTTCTTTCTCTTTTCTCTTTTTTTCTCAATATAGGACTCTCTTTTTATAAGAAGAATGCTTCATAGATAGCTCATTATGGTTGCGCTGCAGGTTTCCACCATGTCAGCATGGATTAGACCAGCGACCCAGGCGTTTCTCTAACACATATACATAACTCCATGGACTTACAAGCAACCCTTTCATTTCACACCGAGGACATCCATATACAAAAGAGCATGATATCAACTAGGTACAAGTACCAAGTGCAATGTTGAAAGCGTTCCCCATGAAAGCATGGTTCTGCTAATTCCCAACAAATAAGTGCAAGCATATACAACATAGACGACACAAGGGTTCAAGTTTATTAAGGGCAAGAAAAGTAAAGTGTGCCATCAAGTTCGTGAGAGCTTTAATCACTAGTTTTCTCATTACAAGTTTAATTTGGAAGGTAAACAAAAGCATAAATATACTTGGAATAGCACAAGCTAGTAGGTAGGTATGGTGGACTCTTTGGAATAACTTGGTTTAGGGAGTTGGATGCATGAGTGGAACTCATAATTTGTTATGGAGGCTAGCAAAAGACTGGGGGCGACAAACTAAGAGAGCAATAACGGCCATAATCATGCAGAGCGACAAAACATCATTGATCAAAGCATAAAGTGATACTACAAGTTGAAAACTAAAGGATCATAAAGGCTAATGGTGACTTGAGATAGTCATAACATGGTGTGAGAATGCGCCAAGTCAACCCGAATAAAGCATCAAAGGAGAATACCACTATACTATGCTTTAATATGCTAAAACAACGCATGATTCATCCAAGGGACATTAAGCAATCTCAATTGTTTATAACAAGTCATGCTACAGAAAAGAATACTAAGCATAAAGCAAAAACAATATCAAGCATGGCATGACAAAGCATAGGCCATAATCAAAAACGAGCTCTTTTTACCACATAAGCATGAACTTTCCTACTCTTTTCCAAACCAAACCAAACTATTTGCAAACCAATATATGCAAGAGGGGGTCCAACCAATTTATTTCAGAAAACTAAGCAAACCAAGCAAACGAAAAACCAAAACGAAAACGAAAAAGAAGACGCTCCAAGAAAAACACAACTGTGCATGAAACAATAAAAATAAAGTGTTTGGAAGGAACCTGGGATTTTTATTGATGAAGAAGGGGATGCCTTGGGCATCCCCAAGCTTTGACGCTTGTACTTCTTGGATATTTCATGGGGTGACACGCGTGGCATCCCCAAGCTTGAGATTTAGTCCATCCTTCATCTCATTACTCATTCCTTCCATACACCTGAAATTTTTCCTTCATACAAAACTTCACACAATCTTTATTAGCAACATTAGTGCACTCAAGATAAATAAGTCTTAAGGATCAGTTCTAACACCAAATAAACTTTCATTAGAACACTATCTACTGTAGTACTTCCCTCAAAAAGCTCAATTCCCCAAAAGAACTCAAAAAGGAACCAACAAGAAGCAAATGTAGAAAATGGCAGAAATCTGTCAAAACAGACCAGTAGGTAAAGACGATTTTTTTCGAAGACCTTATGTTGCTCAAATCAAAAAGTATTGAACTAACGAAAGTTATATAACAATCTCGGGAAGAAGAAAAAAACTGCACTCCTCAAAAAGATGTTCAGAGATTTTACACGATTTTTTACGGTGAAGCACAGAAATCTGTTTCGCGATAGCAACTTTCCCAATCATTACTTCTCTCTTATTAGAGGTTACTCTTGGCACAAAAAGCAAATAAAAAGGATAAGGAGAGGTTATTACAGAGGTAATAACTTCCAAGGCTCATCTAAAACTTTTGGGTTATCTCCCAATAAGTACTTTTATTTAACGCCTTTAAGTTAGGCATAAGAAGCAAAGAAAGAATCAAGTGTTCTCAAATGAAGAAGCATTAAGACCAAATTTTGTTTTCATAGGAGAAGAAAAAGAAATATTTTCTATCTTTTTAGGGAAGTGTTCTATACCTTTCTTGAGTGGGAGTTGATATTTTATGGTGCCTTCTTTCATATCAATGATGGCACCAACAGTTCTAAGAAAAGGTCTTCCCAAAGTAATAGGACAAGAAGCATTGCATTCAACATCCAAAACATAGAAATCAACGGGGACATAGGCATTGTTAACCATAATAAGAACATCATTAAGACTCCCATGAGTTTCTTTTTAGCATTATCATCAAGTGGGACATTCAAATAACAATCTTCAAGTGGAGGCAAATCAAGCATATCATAAATCCTTCTAGGCATAATAGAAACACTACTATCAAGATCACATAAAGCTTTGAAATCAAAGTCATTCACTTTCATATTAATGATGGGTTCCCAACCATCCTCTTGTTTTATAGGAATAGAAGCTTTATGTTTCATCTTTTCTTTTTTAATCTTTATCAGAGCATCAATAATGTGTTTTGTAAAGGCCATGTTCATAACACTAGCATTAGGACTTTTAGCAAGCTTTTGTAGGAACTTAATAACTTCAGAGATATTGCAACCATCAAGATCAAAATCAAATTTATCATCTAAAGTAGTAGAACTATTACTAGCCTCAACACTAGTGGTGGTGATAGTAGAAACACTAATGTTTCTAGAAATTTCATCTTCTCTTTCCCACATAGCATGTAATTCAGCTAATAGTCTAACATTTTCATCAATTCTTACTTGTATGGCATTAGTAGCTGCAAAGGGATTATCATTAGTTTCAAGTTTAGCAGCCATTTTATTCAAAGTAGATTGAGTTTCAGCTAAAGATGCTATATTTCTTTCAGCATTAGAGAGTTTTTCCTCAATAGTTTTATTGAAAGCAGTTTGTTTACTAATAAAGTCTTTGAGCATAACTTCAAGTTCAGAGGGAGCACTCCTATTATTGTTGTAATTATTTCTATAAGCATTACCATTGTTGGGAGGATAGGGCTTATAATTGTTGTTACCAAAATTGTTCCTATAGGCATTATTACCATAGGCATTGTTGCCAAAATTGTTATTTCTTATGAAGTTCACATCAACTTGCTCTTCTTGAGCAACCAAAGAGGCTAAAGGAACATTATTTGGATCAATATGGGCTTTCCCATTAACAAGCATAGACATAATAATATCAATCTTATCACTCAAGGAGGAGGTTTCCTCAACAGAATTTACCTTCCTACCTTGCGGAGCTCTCTCAGTATGCCATTCAGAATAATTAACCATCATATTGTCCAGAAGTTTCATTGCACCACCCAAAGTGATGGTCATAAAGGTACCTCTAGTAGCAGAATCCAATAGGTTCCTTGAAGAATAGTTCAATCCTGCATAAAAAGTTTGGATGATCATCCAAGCAGTCAGTCCATGAGTGGGACAATTCTTTACCAAAGATTTCATTATTTTCCAAGCTTGAGCAACATGTTCATTATCAAGTTGTTTAAACTTCATTATTTCACTTCTCATAGATATAATCTTAGCAGGAGGATAGTATTTTCCAATGAAAGCATCTTTGCACTTAGTCCAAGAATCAATACTATTCCTAGTTAAGGAATTCAACCATTCTTTAGCTTTTCCTCTCAAAGAGAAAGGAAACAATTTTAGCTTAATAATATCACCATATATATCCCTATGCTTTTGCATCTCACAAAGTTCCACAAAGTTATTTAGATGGGAAGCAGCATCTTCATTACCAATACCATAAAATTATTCTCTCATAACAAGATTGAGTAAAGCAGGTTTTATCTCAAAGAAAGTATCTTCAGGCACAGGTGGAGCAATATGTGTGCTCATAAAATCATTGTTGTTGGTGCTAGTGAAGTCACACAACTTAGTGTTTTCAAGAGTAGTCATTTTTTGGGTTTTCAAATAAGAAAGCAAACTTGTAAAACTAATTTTTGTGTGTTTTTGAAGAACAAAACAAGCAAACAAAGCAAAAAGAAAACTAAGCAAAACAAAAATAACAAAGTAAAGAGATTGGTTATGAGGGACTCCCCTTGTGAAGATGTCCTTGACTCCCCGGCAACGGTGCCAGAAAAATGCTTGATGGCTCAATGCACGGCGCCCAGAAAAGTGCTGGTGCGGTGCTGATGTAGAGCTCGTTGGGAACCCCAAGAGGAAGGTATGAAGAGCACAGCAGCAAGTTTCCCTCAGTATGAAACCAAGGTTTAATCAAACCAGTAGGAGCAAGGAAACACCCCAAAGGTGTTACTAGCTGAGCTTTGGCAGGGCGCACTACCGGTGCTAGTAGCAACGTGGAGACCTGCACAACACAACCACCGAACTTTGTCCCCAACTTGCGATGAGGTTGTCAATCTCACCGTGTTTTGTGGAAAACAAAGGATTAAACATATCAAATGGAAAGAAGTAATAGTTTGCAGAAAGTAAACACAAAGCAGTAAACAGTTTGTAGATTGAATGTAAAAGACAAGGACCGAGATCCATAGTTCACTAGAGGTGGCTCTCCTTAAGATATATAACATGCTGGGTGAACAAATTACAGCGGGGCAATGGACAAACATCGAGAAAGCAATACATGCATATACTAATCATCTTGACTCCTTTGATATTCGATTGGGCATTACAACATTATACATAGACCGCCATCCAACTGCATCTATGACTAATAATCCACCTTCAGGTTATCATCCGAACCCCCTCCAATATTAAGTTGCAAGCAACAGATTATTGCTTTACGAACTGCGTGTAAAGTAAACAATACGATTGTTCTATGAACAAAGGATTGCTGTTTTCTCCCTAGTAGCAACAGCACATCTAGTATCTTAGAGATTTCTTTCACTTCCCCAGATTACCAGAGGCATGAACCCACTATCGAGCATAAATACTAACTCTTGGAGTTGCTAGCATCTACTTGGCCAAGATAGCTACTAAGAACGGAAAGCATGCAAGATCACAAATAACAAAGACATGATAGAATCAATAATCAATCTGAAATAGCATCTCAATATCCATCGGATCCATACAAACACAACATGTAGAATTACAAATAGATGATCTTGATCATGAACGGAGATCACAAGATGTAACATCCCAAAACTTTAATCCAAAGCTTATCAAGATCCAAATCATCAAAAATAGGGTTAACAAAAACTTTTCCAATTTAAAAATGAAAGCATTCATGTGTATGTGCATTTAATTTAGGAATTGATTTGAATTGCCATGATTTTGTGATTCTTTGGTTGTAAAATGGTTCTTAGGTGATTTAAACATCATCTACATCATTCCTAAACTTTTCCTAAAGAAAATCAAATAAAAAACAATTAAAAGGAGGAATGGTCATTTTGACCATTTTAATCCACTACACTACTTTGAGTGTTCCTAGCACTCATTTCTTAACAGATACAATTCATGATCTTTGTACCCCTTGCTAGTACACATAATGAGGTACCAAGGCCCACCTTTTGATCTGCTAAAAACATTCTTTTACTTCTTTTAATTGGCATGTGAAAATTGAATCCAATGCATATGCGTAGATCACCCCTATTTCAAAAACCATCTATTTAAGCTCCACTTTCAAAACCCTTGCAACCAGAGACTACCTAGCACCAGGGGAGAACACTCAAAAATTTTGAACTCAAAATTCAAAAGTTTTTCTCTTTCGGCCATTTTGTCAAACACCTTGTGGACAAGATCAAAGTGGCCTAACTATTACTGTTTTGGGCTTGATCTTGTCTAGCAATTTGAAGTGCTTTGATCACCCTTGTCTCCCTCAAGCCTAACCAGACCCACACCAACACATCCCCTACCTCCTAGCTGCACCGCAATGCCATGCCGAGCCACCCCTCGCCGGCCGACCATGGACTCGCAGCAGCAGACCGCTTCCCCCTCTCTCACCTTGTCCAGCACGTCGCCCGTGGTCCACCGCCACCGTCCAACCAGCCCCAGGCCAGAGACAGAGACAAGGACGGCCAACAACCGCCGTGCCCGGAGCTGGTCGACCATGCCGATGCCGCCAGCAGAGCACGCCCTGTCCCCGCGTGCACAGACCGCCCCTCGGCCGCAGCCCGCCATGCCCTAGGGAACACCCCAGACATCCCCGCTGGCCGCCCAACGCACCCCAGGCACCGCTCACCGTCGAACCCGCCGCCTCTGCCACCCAGAACGCGTGATGCTCCCGACCAGCACAGAGCTCGCCTTGCCGCGCCTTTAAGCCTCAGCGCACCAACAGGAGACAGGCCACCGCCCCTACCTCGAGCCACGCCGCTAGCCCCCTGTGCCCAAACCGTTCGGTCTCACCGTCGGGCCTATATAAGCCGGCCTCCCCAGCCTCTTTTCTCCACACCCACTCACTCCCCACCTCTCCCTGAACCTCACCCACCTCTAGCCGATGCCGCTCGAGCTCTGCCTCGTCGGAATTGGAGCCGGAGCCGCCGTAGCAGAAGGAGAAGGGCGCCTGCGATTTAGGGCACCCCAAGCTCCGCCGCAACCGCGCCTCGCCTCGCTGTCGTCTTCCAGTTCGTTTGCCCGCCTCGCCATCGTCGCTGGAGCCCTAGTACGTCTCCGGTAGACCCCCACCGAGCCGCTAGGGCAAACTCTCGCCAGCGACCTGTTCGTCGTCGACAACGACCCTCAGTCGTAGATCTCACTTCTAATCCTACGGCCCACAGCGCGCGTACCGTTTCGCGTGTTAAGAACCACTTACAAGCGGGACCCCCTGTCAGCTGAGCCCCACGCCGCGGAGCGCCACTGGGCCGGCCCATGTTCTTTCCCGCGCTAGCCCAGCCATTCAAAATTGGATTTTTCTTTTTAAGATGAATCTAGTTTCTGTCCACTAGTTTAAAGTTCAATTCTGGGAGTTTTATAAATCCAAATTGCATGAAGCCCATTTTGCCTGAAAGGTATTGAAATTATCTATCCAAGCCTGTTGGGTTTATTTCAATTAGAGTTATAGATCTCTCCTAGTAAAAATAACAAAATAGAAGCTTTTGCACATTGCAACATTTCTTGTAAAATCAAATAAGATAGGTTTTGAGTTGATTCCAACTCTCTAAAATCACATTTCATCATATCTATCTAAATATGTAATAATATTAAGGTTTGCATGCGGTGACTTTGGACTAGTACCAAAATAATGCTATATAGGCATTTCTAGTCACTTTAAATCATTAAATAATAAACTTAAACCAGAGTAATTATGAGCCAACCTTTAAATCTCATTCCCACATGTTAGAATATGTGGTGATGACATCTGTTAACATGATCCCGTATTTTAAGTGGTGAATATTAAATCTTAGTTAATTTTTCAATGAGTAGAAATTACTTTTCTAGTTTAAAAAGAATGAAACTAGTGATTTAAACTTGTGATGCTTGTGAGGATAATAGATCATCAAATGTGTGTCTTAGAATGCTATTTATCCTAGTTAAGTATTGTTTAGTGATTGTGTACTCCGTATGTCTTTATAGACGATAGTACCGACCAAGCTTTCGAGGAGGAGGAGTTCTACCAAGAAGAAGAAGAAGAAGAAGAAGAAAACTTCAACCACTGCACCAACCAAGGCAAACCACCATTAACAATGCAAGCTAACACTTGCAAGTTTAGTGCTTAGCAAGCTAGGATCAAACTAGATGGTTTAGTAAAGATGCCTTAGGCATGCTTTGATCACACCCCTTTGACTATTAGTACCCCAAGTCTTATTTACAAGTTTTACCTCCCTTAGTTTACACAAAGGTCTTTACTTGTTTTGAGGGTAGCATAAAAAGTATAAAACTTGACCTATTTAGAACCCCTTTAGATGTCATTCTATGGCATGAGATTGAACCCATCTTTCCCACCTTAGTGAACACTCTTAACTTAGTAGTTTAGAGTAGATCAAAACTTGAGTCACTTTAGATGGGAACACTTGGTGAAAATGAATTATGAAAACCTTGGAATGATGAGTCATTCTATTGAGATGTTTTGACATGTGTTGAGAAACACAAATGATTTATGATGATGAAAATGTTGAGGCATGAGCCTTAACCCTTTTATAAAACTGATGGTTGGATTCGGATGCGATACCATTCCAAATTTACCGTACAACCAAACTACCTGAATTGGGTAAGGCTTAACTGGAAATTTATATGCATTAGTATTAGTTCCCTCGCGGGAGAGGTTTGAGCTGAGCCTACCTCTCATGATGTCCACCTATGTAGTGCCCAAGATGACAGATGGTCATGGTTGGGAGGCCATGCTCATAGGAGAGGTGCTTATACTAGGGTGTGTAAAGGGAAGGTTGTGTTTGATTATCTGCATACTAAGTATGATGATTCATGGTTATCCCCGACAGATGTATCGAATCTTGTGGTGAAAGTGTACCACCTCTGCAGAGTGTCAAACTATTCAAATAGCCACGTCCGTTGTTATGGACAATTGGAATGGCCATACTGTTTCGTTGTCAGATGTTTTCCAAATAACTTGAAATGAATGATGAATCTTGACTTGACCACAACAGGGTTGTGTTTATGACACTAGCTTCCCAACTTAAGTGATTCTAGAACTTTACTTTATCTTTCTTTGCTTCAGAACTCAGCTTAGGTTTCAAACTTGACTTTATAGTTAATCATAGAGTTAGCACTTTAACTTAGAATTATAATACTTATTAGTAGTAGTTTGCAAGTACTTAAAGAGTACTCATGGATTTTGTCCCTGGCTATTCTCATGGCCAGACTATGAAGGAGACTATCAAGATGATGTCCAGCAGGACGGCTATGCTAACTAGGACTATCTGCCTTCGTCAGCATTGCATGTGCCACTGAAGATGGACCCCACCGCTACGCTTTATATTTATTTCCACTGCTTGTTGTATTAAGACTGGATCATGAGATCCTTATTTGTGTAAAACCTTATGTATGGTTTGTAATGGATGATGTACTATGATATCAAATCCGTTATGTCTCGCAAAAATGGTAATCCTGGGATTGCGAGGTATGGCATAATGGGCATCTGGGATTAAAAATCCGGGTGTTGACATAAGATCTAGACATGAAAGCACAAAGGAGGAGAACCAGCCATCTAGCTACTACATGGATCCGTAGTCCAAGGATGAACTACTCACGCATCACACCGGAGGCTTGCATGGTGATGAAGAAGGCCTCCAGGGTGAATTCCCCTCTCCGGCAGGGTGCCGAGAAGAGCTTCAGATCCCCCGATCTAGGGATGGAGATGACGGCGGCTACAGACTCTTTCGTGGATTTTTTGATCGGGCCCTTAGGGTTTACGTCCCGAGGGCATCTTATAGTCGGAAGGGGAGGCCGAGGGGGTGCCTGGGCTGGCCACACCACCCCCTGGCGCGGGCCAAGCCTGGCCGCGCAGCCAGGTGGTGTGGCCGCCCTCTGGCCCCTCTCCGTCTCGTATTCTGGCATTTGATGACTTCCGGAAAAATAGGCACTTTGGCTTTTGTCTCGTCCAATTCCGAGAATGTTCATTTTCTGACTTTCCTAGAACCAAAAATAGCAGAAAACAGGCAACTGGCATTGTGGCTCTTGTTAATAGGTTAGTCCAAGAAATCATATAAAAAGTACTCTAGAGTTGGAACAAAACACAAGAAAGTGGATAAAACCAAGCATGGAACATCAAAAATTATAGATACATTTGCAATGTATCAGCGGTCTACAAGAGGAACAAGAAGACAATGGCGGTGACCGGACATAAGCCTATCGGTAAACTCACGAGACCCCATAAGTGATCTCGTGAGGAGCAATGAATTGTGTGGCGCTCAACTTTCGGGGTGCCGGAAACGCCCCGACAGTGCATGAGCTTGAGGCTATTTCACAGAGTCTGAGTCTGAGTCTGTTTTTTCTTTGTGAAACTAGGCAACATAAGAATAAGATGTGTCGCCTCCGCCATAGGTTAGGTCTTAAAGGTTTTGTCGGTTTTAGTAGTGATGGTTTTAGTGGAGGTCTTGCTCTTTATTGGCACGAGAGTCTTCTTGTAGAAATCAAAGATATAAATGCTAGATATATTGATGCTTATATTCGTACAAAGGCCACCGATCCAATGTGGCACCTCGCTTGTGTTTATGGAGAGCCCCGGACGGAGAACTGTCACCGTATGTGGGATGCATTACGATGCTTAAATAATAGTACTAATCTTCCCTGGCTAGTTGTAGGAGATTTTAATGAAACGTTATGGCAGGAAGAACACTTGCCTACCATGCCAAGGCCAGAGGAACAAATGAGGGCCTTCCGGGGAGCCTTAGATGATTGTAACCTGCATGATTTGGGATTTAGTGGGGTTCCTTTCACCTACGATAACAAAACAAGTGGCAATGCTAATGTGAGGTGTAGGCTGGACAGGGCAGTCACAAACCCTGCCTGGCGTGACATGTTTAACGATACACGAGTTTCCCACCTTACTACACCTTGTTCTGACCACTGTCCAGTTTTGGTGAATCTTGTGCAGGACAATGCACCGAGAATTAAGCAACCAAGGAGACATTATGAAATTTTATGGGAGAGAGCGCCTGAGCTTACTGAAAAGATTAATCAAGCATGGGAGAGAACTGGCCATAAAGAGGACCTGGGGATATTATCGTGGGACTCAACCATGTGATGACGGACTTACAGAATTGGGGCAAAGCCAAATTCAGGAACACAATTAAGGAACTGGAGCGAGCTAGAAAGAAGCTTGAAGTGCTACAACAAGCCAATGCCGATCAACGAGAAATAAGAGCTATAACAGATTATATGAATGAGCTGCTTTATAGGGAAGAAATGCTTTGGCTACAATGATCTAGAATTACCTGGCTTAAAGAGGGTGATCGGAATACAAAGTATTTCCATCAACCCGCAGTCTAGAGAGCGAGGAAAAATAGAATTAAAAAGCTCAAAGATGAAGAGGGAGTTTGGCGTGACGCTCCTACTGATATGGAGCGTATGGCTACGTCATACTTCAAAGAGCTGTTTACCAGGGATCCTTTCCTGAACTCGGCTGGCCTAGTGAACTTGTTTCAAGAAAAAGTTACGCCTCAAATGAATGATGACCTGTGCCAGGATTTTATTGATGAAGAAATCGGAGATGCACTTTTTCAGATCGGACCCTTGAAAGCCCCGGGAGTGGACGGCTTTCCTGCAAGATTTTACCAACGGAATTGGGACACTCTCAAGGCTGAAGTAGTTAATCTAGTTAAATTATTTTTTGCTACAGGGAAGATGCCGGAGGGAGTGAACGATACTGCCATAGTGCTCATACCCAAGATTGATCAGCCGGAGACACTAAAGAATTTTAGGCCAATAAGCCTGTGCACTGTCCTCTATAAGGTGGTGGCAAAATGTATGGTAAACAGGCTTCGACCCATCCTTGGCGACCTAATCTCCATGAACCAGAGCGCGTTTGTCCTAGGTAGGCTCATAACTGACAATGCATTTGTGGCCTTTGAGTGTCTACATTCCATGGAAAGGAACCAGAACCAAGCAAATAGCTTCTATGCATACAAGCTGGACCTCTCTAAAGCATATGACAGAGTGGATTGGGTATTCTTAAGAGATGCGATGAAAAGATTGGGATTTGCTCACATATGGGTGGATTTGATAATGGAGTGTGTCACCACTGTGAGATATAAAGTGAAATTCAATGGAGCCCTTCTGGATTCGTTCTCGTCTTCCCGTGGTCTACGGCAGGGTGATCCCCTTTCACTATTCTTGTTTTTGATTGTTGCTAACGGCTTGTTTGTACTGATCCAGCGGGAGGTGCAAAACAATTTGATTGAGCCGGTGAAGGTGTGTCGTCGGGCGCCCAGAGTGTCACACCTTCTATTCGCAGACGATAGTCTCATGCTCTTTAAAGCTACCTCCCAACAAGCGGTGAGAGTAAAGTGTATCATTGATGAATATGCGGGGAGTACAGGCCAATTACTAAACCCTCAAAAATGCCCCATTTAATTTGATTCAGTATGTGACATGGCGAACCGAGCTGAGATTAAATAGATTCTACAAGTCGCCCAAGAGGCCTTTGATGCCAGGTATTTGGGCCTCCCACACCTGAAGGTCGCATGAGCAAGGAAAGATTTGTAAGCATCAAGGCCAACCTAGCAAAGAAACTAGTAGAGTGGGATGATAATTACATGACCCAAGCGCCCAAAGAAATCCTAATTAAGGCTATTGCGCAAGCCTTACCAGCCTACATAATGGGGGTTTTTAAGATCCCATTCAGGTTGTGTGATGAGTTAGAGAAAATGATCCGTGAATATTGGTGGGGCAAGGAGGATGGGAAGAGGAAAATGCACTGGTTGTCATGGGATAAGCTACTTCGACCAAAATGCCGCGGCGGGGTAGGGTTCAAAGACCTCCGTATTTTCAACCAAGCACTGCTGGCCAGGTAGGCTTGGCGTCTGATACAGTTTCCAAACACTCTCTGTGCCCATGTTACTTTGATTCAGGCCTGGCGCGACCCATGGATCCCTGGAGCACTATATACCGGCCGATCACCCAAAAGCCAAGGAATTGTAGGTATAGATGGGTCTCGGACTTCATAGATGTGGACGGCTCCTGGAACATGCAACGGTTGAATAGGTACTTCTTACCTATGGATGTGGAGGCGATTACTAAGATCAAGTTGTCAAGACATAATTTCCAGGACTCGATTGCATGGCAACCTGATAAGAGGGGCTCCTTCACTGTTAAAAGCGCATACTGCCTGGCATTTGAAGACCGGTTGTAACACCCTCGACTCGGCCCTATGCAAGTTTTAGCCCTTTCCGCCAAACCCGCATAGAAACGATTCAAGGACGCCCACCAGGCACTTTCGTGCGGGTGGAAAACGAAGTAATACCATTACACAACAGTCCTTGATGGGACCCACAGAACAGATATATATATACAACACGACTCCACGAGTCAAGAATACAAATATACAATACAAAGATCCAAATCACCTTGAAATCGATACGGCGTCCGACTACGGACAAGATGCAAATGGGGCTAAGAGCCCTGAAGAATAACAATTGGCGTCCATAACCCTGCCCAGGCCAAGACGGAAGGGTAACCCTGCTAACGACGTCGATCTCAAACCTGCTAAAACAAAAGGGGTGCCGACAAAGGGCAAAGGAAAAAGAGGAGCGTCAGTACTGAGGCCAGTACACGGCGAGGTTAGAATTCGGCGGCTCTCGCCTACATAGCTATGGTGGGCTGAAGCGGCAGCGCAGCGGCACTAAACAACCTATAGAGACTCGGTATCACTAGCGGCTATTAGAGAGGGGTAAGAAAGACCTATTCGGATCCAACCTGAAGCTAACACCAAACAAACCCATCCTAGTATTTCCCCCTCGAGACCAAACGAGGAAGTCGGACCAAGGAACTCACACAGTTGGCAGTTTTATTCATTCCATTATAATTGAAGCACTTACTAGTCAGATATAGATAGCGTGGGTCAACCTGATAGCATAAGTAGTGGGCAATTTTAATCACCATTCCATTGTAGTTGGGACATTTACTAGTCAGATATAAATTGTCCCGAGGAATCCCAAAACCCAGCAGTTGTTGGCACTTTTATCACATTCCATTGGAGTTGCAATACATACTAGGCAGATATATCAGACACGACACAACCCAGATCCACCAGCTGTTGGCATTTTTATTATCCATTCCATTATAGTTGAAGCTGATTACTAGTCACATATTAAGTCAAATTTATAGCACTACTTTAGTTATGCTTGTCTATGATCAAGATACTGTGCTCCAAGTCGTCCATAACCGCGAACACGGCTTTCAGAAAGTTTTACCCTGCAGGGGTGCACAAATAGCAACACACACTCGATCAACCTCGGAAAAACCAACTCAAAACCCAACGAGGCATTCACGACAAAGCAATCACAGGATTCAGAAATATTTCAGGGGGCCACCCCACTAAGCTACCTGCAACGAAGTTGGCCGGCTCCGGAACGGACCCAGGGTTTGTGTGGACGGCTATAAACGACTGGGAACCCGAAAGTGTGACTGGACTTGTCGATACAGCGAAAACGTGTCACGATCCTAAACAATATAGGTGCTCCATGCACAATCGTAAATAAAGCAGTAAAGCATGGCATAAGTACAGGATAGTAATAAAACCCCAAACTAGTTTGTGGCCCCAAGAAATAGAAATGAATCAAGCTCTGGCTCAGGGGGGGTCCACGGCCTCCCGGATGTAGATAGTGCGAAAAATCAAGGAATAGGTATCAAGTACTCGGGGTCCTACGAGACACAAGTGAGCGTGGAAGAACCAAATAACATCTATTGCCCACCGATGCCTCTGCATTAGTTATATCTAGCATTTTAATAGTGGTATTTAAAAGTCATGATTCTCTCCACCATAAACATCTGCCATCATTCCAACAACTGTGCACTTGCCAACACGAGATCGCACCTGAGCAAGCAACTACGACTCGCAAGGCCAGCTATCTACCAAACACAGGTAATAGGAGGTGTCCAAGGCAATATAGAGGCTGCACGGGATATAACTGGTACGGAACACTAAAGCATCGCGACACGGATAGCAATAGATAAACAGGAGGAAATAAAGACTATAAATGCAAAATAGGTAGAAGGGGGAGAGATGCTCGCCTAGGAAACACTGCCGACAGATCATATCCGGAGAACTTGTCGATACTCGCATCAACTCATCGGCCTAATCCGCGAAGAAGCAAACACTAGAACAAACACCAGATGCACTATTTAATACTACGACAAAAGATCCGGCATGATTATGATATGATGCATGGCATGGCGAAAGTGCGGTGCAATTAGGCAGTATTAAGCGGAACCGGGGTCCCGACAATTAATTAATAGGTTCGAGTTATTTAGCTACCCCGCATATTAAATGTTGGATTAACAAGGCGAAATAGGGCATCGGTTCGCTACACAAATTTAAATGGAGTCCGGAATAAGACTAGAATAGCCCGCATATAGACTCCATATTTAATTATGAGGTGAATCGGCATAATGCCCCCAAACCACAGACAGCCATGCATGCATGAAGAATTAATTATGCGACAGTTGATAATGTCATATTATAAAAATAGGGGCTTAGGATCACACATCGGGGTTCGGCAGATCTTGGGTTCCGGGGGTCCGGGGTTCGACAGGGTTCGACGGGGATCGGTCTCGGCGGGAACGTTCTCGGACAACGGAGTAGATCTTGTCGCATGTTACGAAGACCTCAGATTCGGGAGGAGGTCTTGGTGTTCCGGGAAGAAGGATTCCGGGAAGAAGGACTTGGTTTGGCGTTGGGGGCGCATCGGATTCGCCCTGGTCGGTGTCGATCTTGTCGTCGCGAAGATCTTGTCGGGTCCGCGTATCGGGTCGGTCTTGGCGTTCGGGATGAAGAACTTGGCGTTCCGTGTCGGTTACCTTGACGTCCTCCAGGTTTGGGTCTTGACGTCCGTGTAGGAGTTCTTGCCGATCACCTCAGAATTCCGCGGATACATCTTCACGCGTCGATGGCCTTCGAGGTCTCGCTCGACGGATCCGTGACGTATATCTTGGCGTCATTTGTCGAGGTTCTCGGGTGTCGGTGCTGGACTCGGCTTCGGTGTCGGTGCCCGGTGGTTCATCAGGGGAGGGAGCTTTGGTGGTGACACGATGTCCGTGTGGTATCTTGTCGCATCACGAATACACCACTTCCAAGTAGATCTTGTTGAGGTTGGACTTGGACATCGGGGATCGAACACAGAGCCTGAACATGAAGGGCTCAGAAGAACAGTGACCACACAGTCACACGGGCAGCAAAACAACAAAAACAATAGCAATTTAACCAAGCACACACGACAGGCCGAGCAAGATCGAGGCAGAGCTGGGGTTGGCACAATTGCGGCGGCCAAGGCGGTGAGGAAGCAGGGGTGAGGTCGTCGGCGACCACGGTGGCCTGGGGACGAAGTAGAGGAGGTCGGGCCTCAGGGCGGCTGTTGGGGAAGAGCAGGGTCGCGATGGTGAGGCGCAGACCGGCGGCAGAGCTCACTGCGGCAGGGTGACGCCAGGGCTAGACAAGGAGAGGGGGTTGACGTCCGGCGCGGCGTCACCGAGGTCGACGGAGATGGAGGCCGCGGTGGCGAGAAGCTCCGGTGAAGGCAGAGGCAGGGAGGACGGTGGGTACGCGGGGGGGGGGGGGAGGAGCTCCGTGTCGAGGGGCGCTGGCGCAGCCGCGGTCGAAGCGGCAGAGGACGGCGGCGCGGCGAGGAGCTCGGATGGTCGGCGAGGCGGGGGCGAGCTTAGGCCGGCGGACGCGGGGTCGGCGGGAGGAGGTCTCCGGCGAGGGTGCAGAAGAGGCACAGGGGACGAGGCCAGGGGCGCAGGTGGCGGCCACGGCGTAGGGGAGGCCCGAGGCAGACCTGGCGGAGTCCGGTGAGGCACGAGGCGGAACCGACGAGCGGGGCCGGAGGAGCAGGCGGTCGGCGTCGTGCGGAGGAGGCGACCGGAGATGGTAGGGAAGGGAGGCGGCAAGCGCCGGGCGCGGCGGCGGCGCCATGGAACCGGAGCGGAGGGCAAAGAGGGAGGTGTCGGTGGGGAAGGAAGCGGCTCTGCCTCAGTTGGAAGACGAGGGCGAGGGGTGAGAGAGAGAGCGCGGCCCGGGGTCGCGCTTCGTGGTGGGGTCGGGGACTGGGGAGCATGCGGCCAGGTGTGGGGCGCGGCTCGGGCGTGGGCAGGGTGGAGGCCAGGTGGCATGCGGGAGTGGGGCCAGGCGGGTTGGGTGGCGTGCCCAGGTGGTGGACCTGGTCGGCGGGTTAGGGGAGACCCAGGTGGGGGTAGGTAGGTTTGGCTGGGAGGAAAAAAAGTGGAGGGGTGGCTGCGTGTGAGTGGGGATAGGTGGGTGAGGTGGCGAGCACCGATTGGTGCAGGTGAGGTGGAGGCCTGGGATTGGCCAGGGTGAGGTGGACAAAAGGATGGCTCTGCACAGCATGCTGCTTGCGTGCGCGTGTTGGTGTGGCGGCTGGCGGCGGGTGAGTGTGGAGCTAGGGCAGGGTTGGTTTAGCCTTAGGGTTTGGAGGTGGCAGGCCGGGCTTTCGGGCCTGGCGGGCTGCCTCCTAAAAACAACTAGAATTTTTTTTATGTAATTAAAACGGGGCTTTTGAAATCCGTTGGTAGACAAAACAAAATATTCCGGAGACCCGGGTTTTAATTTGAATAAAGACGGGAATATTTAGAAAACAAAACTAGGCGTTTCGAAAATAGTTTTAGACAAATCCATGCAAGACGATGACGATGCTCAAATGCAATGTGGCATGATGACATGAGCATGCAGTCATGATGATGCAATGCACAAAAACACAGCGATTTTCTAGTAGTTGTTTTTGCGGGGCGCCACAATTCGACACCACTAACAAGGGATCTCGCCCTCGAGATCCGCCTCGTGGTACCGAGAAGAAGGTCGGCGATCTGAATCTTCTCGCTTCGTGTAGATGCTCGCGACACCACTAACAAGCAGTCGTTGTCCGTGATCGTCAAGAGAACACTCCGAGAACAAAGGGCGAAGGTAGGGGTATCAACAAATAAAGCCACCTCTAGCTTCGATAGAAGGAGAGAAACGACGCATTCTCATCCACTTCAATGTACAAAAGCGAATAGAAGGGGTAGCCGACATGGGGGTCAATCCATCACGCACCCAAACTATTACTCCGCACAATCAGTAGAAAAGCGTGCAACCATTCTCGGAATCAGACTGAAGATCTCGACAAGCGAGGTTCGGAGCGAAAAGGGGTGATCCAGAATCTGCATCGGATCTGGCGTAGCTGCTGTCGTCGCGTCGGAAAACACCGGAAGGCACAAACAAGGAACAAAGAATGGTACCACAGAAGACGGATTCCTCAGATAGGATGAAAACTGGATGTAGTAACACCGTTACCAAAGGAGGAGGCGAAACCCTGAAGGTACGACGGAAAACCCACCCACGAGAAATCTTGGACTAGAAGAAGGTAAGAGAGCAGATTCAAAACACGCAGAGGTAAGAGGAGAACAGTAGAGGGGTAAGGAGTAAAAGCAGACCTAATGAGATCTATCCAACCGTTTTTGCAAAATAGTTTTGACACTCTACTTCGGCCGTTAGCTAGGTTATCCTACATGCTGGACAAGTGGGGTATCGCAACTGCTGAGCTCTGATACCACTCTATAACACCCTCGACTCGGCCCATCACATATTAAGTCAAATTTATAGCACTACTGTGCTCCAAGTCGTCCATAACCGCGGACACGGCTTTCAGAAAGTTTTACCCTGCAGGGGTGCACAAATAGCAACACACACTCGATCAACCTCGGAAAAACCAACTCAAAACCCAACGAGGCATTCACGACAAAGCGATCACAGGATTCAGAAATATTTCAGGGGGCCACCCCACTAAGCTACCCGCAACAAAGTTGGCCGGCTCCGGAACGGACCTAGGGTTTGTGTGGACGGTTGTAAACGACTGGGAACCCGAAAGTGTGACTGGGCTTGTCGATACAGCGAAAACGTGTCACGATCCTAAACAGTACAGGTGCTCCACGCACAATCGTAAATAAAGCAGTAAAGCATGGCATAAGTACAGGATAGTAATAAAACCCCAAACTAGTTTGTGGCCCCAAGAAATAGAAATGAATCAAGCTCTGGCTCAGGGGGGTCCACGGCCTCCCGGATGTGGATAGTGCGAAAAATCAAGGAATAGGTATCAAGTACTCGGGGTCCTACGAGACACAAGTGAGCGTGGAAGAACCAAATAATATCTATTGCCCACCGATGCCTCTGCATTAGTTATATCTAGCATTTTAATAGTGGTATTTAAAAGTCATGATTCTCTCCACCATAAACATCTGCCATCATTCCAACAACTGTGCACTTGCCAACACGAGATCGCACCTGAGCAAGCAACTACGACTCACAAGGCCAGCTATCTACCAAACACAGGTAATAGGAGGTGTCCAAGGAAATATAGAGGCTGCACGGGATATAACTGGTACGGAACACTAAAGCATCGCGACACGGATAGCAATAGATCAACAGGAGGAAATAAAGACTATAAATGCAAAATAGGTAGAAGAGGGAGAGATGCTCGCCTAGGAAACACTGCCGACAGATCATATCCGGAGAACTTTTCGATACTCGCATCAACTCATCGGCCTAATCCGCGAAGAAGCAAACACTAGAACAAACACCAGATGCACTATTTAATACTACGACAAAAGATCCGGCATGATTATGATATGATGCATGGCATGGCGAAAGTGCAGTGCAATTAGGCAGTATTAAGCGGAACCGGGGTCCCGACAATTAATTAATAGGTTCGAGTTATTTAGCTACCCCGTAAATTAAATGTTGGATTAACAAGGCGAAATAGGGCATCGGTTCGCTACACAAATTTAAATGGAGTCCGGAATAAGACTAGAATAGCCCGTATATAGACTCCATATTTAATTATGAGGTGAATCGGCATAATGCCCCCAAACCACAGACAGCCATGCATGCATGAAGAATTAATTATGCGACAGTTGATAATGTCATATTATAAAAATAGGGGCTTAGGATCACACATCGGGGTTCGGCAGATCTTGGGTTCCGGGGGTCCGGGGTTCGACAGGGTTCGACGGGGATCGGTCTCGGCGGGAACGTTCTCGGACAACGGAGTAGATCTTGTCGCATGTTACGAAGACCTCAGATTCGGAAGGAGGTCTTGGCGTTCCAGGAAGAAGGACTTGGTTTAGCGTTGGGGGCGCATCGGATTCGCCCTGGTCGGTGTCGATCTTGTCGTCGCGAAGATCTTGTCGGGTCCGCGTATCGGGTCGGTCTTGGCATTTGAGATGAAGAACTTGGCGTTCCGTGTCGGCGACCTTGACGTCCTCCAGGTTCGGGTTTTGGCGTCCGTGTAGGAGTTCTTGCCGATCACCTCAGAATTCCACGGATACATCTTCATGCGTCGATGGCCTTCGAGGTCTCGCCCGATGGATCCGTGATGTAGATCTTGGCGTCATTTGTCAAGGTTCTCGGGTGTCGGTGCTGGACTCGGCTTCGGTGTCGGTGCCCGGTGGTTCATCGGGGGAGGGAGCTTTGGTGGTGACACGATGTCCGTGTGGTATCTTGTCGCATCACGAATACACCACTTCCAAGTAGATCTTGTTGAGGTTGGACTTGGACATCGAGGATCGAACACAGAGCCTGAACATGAAGGGCTCAGAAGAACAGTGACCACACAGTCACACGGGCAGCAAAACAACAGAAACAATAGCGATTTAACCAAGCACACACGACAGGCCGAGCAAGATCGAGGCAGAGCTGGGGTTGGCACAATTGACGGCGGCCAAGGCGGTGAGGAAGCAGGGGTGAGGTCGTCGGCGACCGCAGTGGCCTGGGGGATGAAGTAGAGGAGGTCGGGCCTCGGGGTGGCGATTGGGGAAGAGCAGGGTCGCGATGGTGAGGCGCAGACCGACGGCAGAGCTCGCTGCGGCACGGTGACGCTAGGGCTAGACAAGGAGAGGGGGTCGATGTCCGGCGCGGCGTCACCGAGGTCGACGAAGACGGAGGCCACAGTGGCGAGAAGGTCCGGTGAAGGCAGAGGCAGGGAGGACGGCGGGTACGCGGGGGAGGGAGGAGCTCCGCGTCGAGGGGCGTTGGCGCGGTCGGAGCGACAAAGGATGGCAGTGCGATGAGGAGCTCGGACGACCGGCGAGGCATGGGCCCGCGGCGGCACGGTGGGCGAGAAGCTGCGGTGAAGGCAGAGGCAGGGAGGACGGCGGGTACGCGGGGGAGGGAGGAGCTCCGCGTCGAGGGGCGCTGGCGCGGCCACGGTCGGAGCAACAAAGGACGGCGGTGCGATGAGGAGCTCGGCCGGCCGGCGAGGCGTGGGCCCGCAGCGGCACGGTGGGCGAGCTTAGGCCGGCGGACGCGGGGTCGGCGGGAGGAGGTCTCCGGCGAGGGTGCGGAAGAGGCACAGGGGACGAGGCCAGGGGTGCAGGTGGCAGCCACGACGTAGGGGAGGCCCGAGGCAGACCTGGCGGAGTCCGGCGAGGCGCGAGGCGAAACCGACGAGCGGGGCCGGAGGAGCAGGCGATCGGCGTCGCGCGGAGGAGGCGACTGGAGATGGTGGGGAAGGGAGGCGGCGAGCGCCGGGCGTGGCGGCGGCGCCATGGAACCGGAGCGGGGGGCGAAGAGGGAGGCGTCGGTGGGGAAGGAAGCGGCTCTGCCTCGGTTGGAAGACGAGGGCGAGGGGTGAGAGAGAGTGCGGCCCGGGGTCGCGCGTCGTGGTGGGGTCGGGGACTGGGGAGCGTGCGGCCAGGTGTGGAGCGCGGCTCGGGAGTGGGCAGGGTGGAGGCCAGGTGGCGTGCGGGAGGAGTGAGCGGGAGTGGGGCCAGGCGGGTTGGGTGGCGTGCCTAGGTGGTGGACCTGGTCGGCGGGTTAGGGGAGACCCAGGTGGGGGTAGGTAGGTTTGGCTGGGAGGGAAAAAAGTGGAGGGGGTGGCTGCGTGTGAGTGGGGACAGGTGGGTGAGGTGGCGAGCACCGATTGGTGCAGGTGAGGTGGAGGCCTGGGATTGGCCAGGGTGAGGTGGACCAGAGGATGGCTCTGCACAGCATGCTGCTTGCGTGCACGCGTTGGTGTGGCGGCTGGCGGTGGGTGAGTGTGGAGCTAGGGCAGGGTTGGTTTAGCCTTAGGGTTTGGAGGTGGCCTGGCGGGCTGCCTCCTAAAAACAACTGGAAAAAAATTTATGTAATTAAAACGGGCTTTTGAAATCCGTTGGTAGACAAAACAAAATATTCTGGAGACCCGGGTTTTAATTTGAATAAAGACTGGAATATTTAAAAAACAAAACTAGGCGTTTCGAAAATAGTTTTAGACAAATCAATGCAAGATGATGACGATGCTCAAATGCAATGTGGCATGATGACATAAGCATGTAGTCATGATGATACAATGCACAAAAACACAGCGATTTTTAGTAATGGTTTTGTGGGGCGCCACAGCGGTCCTCTGACCTGCAAGTGGGTTCTTCGAGTATAAGGCCAGGTGGCGAGAGACCGGCGTGGAAAATTATATGGCAGGCCCCGATGCCGCCAAAGATCCGAACTCTCGCCTAGCGCATCGCGCGCAATGCACTTGCCACACGAGTGAATAAGAGCAGTCGGGGCATCGAGACTGCCCCTGTCTGCCTCATATGCGGCTTAGAGAATGAGGATACTTTCCATGTCTTCATGCGCCGCCCCCATGCACGCAGCCTATGGGAAGCGATGTGCCAGGAATGGCGACTGCCAGCAATTGATTTAGTGCCACGCTCCAGGTCGGAGTGGCTGCTGCTTTGGCTGCCAGAGCTGACGGTAACCCAGAGAACAATGGTGCTCATGATCCTATGGCGGATTTGGTTTGCTCATAATGAGGTCACACATCATAAACCCCTTCCACCTATCGAAAGATCGCGGCGCTTCCTGCTCAGCTACTTAGAGTCCCTGCTACTGCTGAAGCAGCACCCCAATGCCGATGCTGCCAAAGGAAAGGAGGTGATCTCGTACGGCCAGGGTATGGGACAACCGGCGACGACAGAGGAGAGAAGGCAGAGACCAAGCAAGAACTGGGAAGTGCCGGCACGGGGACAGGTGAAGCTGAATACAGATGGATCATTCCTACAAGACGGATCGGCTGGGGCAGGCATGGTGAGGTTATTTTTGCAGCATGTAGACAGTTGTTTCACTGTGCCGACGCACTGGATGCATAGCTCGCAGCGACTGAAGAAGGCCTGAACCTGGCACTCCATTGGTCCCCTATGCCCATCGTCCTGGAGACGGACTGCTCAGAGGCTTGTGAGCTGATCAAGGAACAGACGCCGAGCACCTCAATGCATGCAGCCAGGATCACGGACATCAGAGAACTCTTGAAGGAAAGAGACGTCAGCATAGCTAGGATTGACAGAGAGACCAATTGTGTGAGTCATGAGCAAGCTAAAATTGGTAGAGTGCAACCCAAGACGGCAGTGTGGCTGGGTAATTATCCTGAGGAGATTGCTAGCCATATAACCCATGATTGTAATCCCATCAGGGACTAGTTTTAATTCTCCTTTTTATCGCAAAAGAAAGCTAAGTGGAAAAAGACCAAGCAAGCTTACGAAAAGGACAGAGGAAGAAGGGATGCATGTCATCTTCCTCCGGGCCACATCAGGCACATTTCTTCTTTAATACGAACAGCGAATCTACCTTAGGGACTTCGAACCGGTCAACAACAAGGCCAGGCCACCATTATTCAACATCCTAACATCCACACACAGGGTCAGGGACATCAAAAGTGTTCTTTTTAATAAAAAAAAACTGGAGATCTAAAGTGTTCTTGGAGTAATTGATTTGGTCCCTTTGGGATAACGCCTCATAAAACACGAGGAAAATAGAGAAGGTGAACCACCTCGTTTTTGTCATCGTTGATTTGTTTTACCTGTACTATGTAATGGCCAATATAAAACCACTTTGGTCATTGGAGAAAAGCTGTTCCAGCGTCCACGTTTCATCACTCGTTTATTTACCAAAAATAAACATTAGTACTCGTCTACAATTCATACATTAGTCACCATGCTGATGCCTTGGACCTTCACATATAATGAATAGGGTGTAATAGTATCAATAATAATAATAATAATACACAAGCTGAGACAAAACTTTTCACACTCAATGAACAGAACAATCCCATAATAATGTCCAACAACCATTCTCCTCTAAAATCAGACCGCCCATTTCAATCATTTAGCAATGCACATGTAACAAAATCAAAGCAACAACCAAAATCTTGCCCCTTGCTTTTGCGTTGCACAATACAAGAAACAGTACACAATTGAAGTAAATCGCAACACAAGTTGCATAATCACAAAGTTACATTGTCCACCAACAGAGGTAGAGATCACCATTTGAAACATAAAAACTTTCGCATAGAACACCACATAGAACATTCAGAGTGTTTAACTTAACAAAAACGATCACTACAACAGCAAAGCTACTGCAGAACCCCAGAAAGCCCCAGCAGACCTGTGGCATTCCAAGTTACTTGCTGAATAAATGAACTTCTTGGCTTTTCTGCTGGCGAACAAAGCTTTCAATGGTGTGTTAGTGATATTCCAGAGTAGTAGTTAGTTCTGCGAGCGAAAATTGCAACAAAATTGGTTCTTACGTCTCCCCCTCAGGTGACCTTCCCTTGTATCATCAGTAGTATTGTTTCCTTGGGTTGTTCTGCGGAAAATAGCACAACTGTTAAGACAAACAGATATGACAGAACAGACAATTCACTGAAGGAGGTCATGGCTGACAGCAGACCAGTGGGTTTGGCCTATGGCGGTAGCCAAGCATCATTCGCTTCTTGTATTGCTCATAGATGTCATCTTCAGATGAGACAACACCAGGTTGGACAGCACCAACACCAAGATGGTCCTGTTTAATATCTCCAGCCATGACAGGATCTGCACGGCCACTTCTCTCGCTGCCAAGACCCTCACCTGCAGAACATACACCATTTAGCACGTACAATTGAATCGAGTTCATATCACAGCACAACTAGTTAGGGGAAAGGTTAGCAGGAATGTATATGCAGCAGAATCCAGAATAAATAGTTCTTTTCTAGTGTTTGTAATGAAGGATTTTCTCATTCAAACATGACATACTTAACAAGGAACTGCATGTTGCAGCCATACTTTTATAATAACAATGGGTTTGCTACAGGTACAAAAATGCCTAGAGATGGGAGAGATTGAGACTCAGACAATACATAACATCAGAATTCTGATAGGTGCTCACATGAACTTAATTCGTAAGCCACCCAAATAGATAAATGGGAATATGAGGTCCATTACTTCTAAGGGTGAAAATTGGTGGCCCCGACCCTCTTTAGCTCGATCAAATTAACTAAAATTTTCAGGATAACATAACTTTTGTAAAAACTAGTTCATTTGTTCGAACAAAAGAGGGTTGGAGGGTAACCCAAGGGTTACCAATTTGCACCCTAATTACTTCATTTGGATCTCTTCAGTGGTTAAAAGACAATCCAAGAGGTCAAGTAAGATCCTACTACATAAAACAGGCATCAAACAGAAATGGAAGACCGGGACTTAGTATTCAGGGACTAACCTTCCCTCCAGCCCATCTTAGACAAAAGCTTGTGCCCAATATTGTCAGCCTGGATCTTAGCCTTCTCTGCAGCTTCTTTGGTAGCTTTTTGTGCTGCAGCATCATTACAGCGTGCCATGAACTTCTCAAGTTCTTCTTGAGGAATGAAATCACCCATGTGGTGTCCCTTCTTAGGAGGACCTGTGGAACAAAAAGGATTATATACTACAATAAATATCAAAATCCTACCACCTTCCAGCAGAGTGATGAATAATATATGTCAAAAGGTACCCTGAATAAGACACGGAGGTGGTGGCATTTCGTCTTTTGACTGCCTTGGCGGTCTCTTCCGTTCTTCCTGTGCAGCTTTCTTCATGTAGAATTCCATCAATGCTACTGGATCTGAGGGTGGTGCAGACATACTGTCACCTGTAGTAACATAAGATAGGATGAAAATAGAATATGGGGGGTCCAGTTGTTCACAGAAAAACACATCATAATATATCTAATACATGCATTAGGCCACACAAATAATACAGAGCATGAGAAACCAAAGAAAGAAAATCAGTATAACAATTCAAGTAGCGAACCAGATTTGCAAACTAAAGAAAACAATTAGTAAGATGTGAAGCCAGTCTAGGAACAGCAAGAAAACAATCAAACCAGAGTAGCAGACAAGCTTAAGAATAAAAACTTGATAAGTTGGGACATGATCCAGAAAGGCACCACAAGTAACTTACCATGACTGGATGAGCTTCCCTGGGAAGAACTGCCCTCATATGCCCCATATAAAGCGGAAGCAGGGGTTTGATAGTTAGATTTGTTTTCATATGAGCCTCTCTGTGAACCACTGTGTGCTCTGGAGCTTACAGTGCTAGAATTAACTGCATTTAGCAAGAACATATGGCATCACAACTTTGCACAGAAGATAAGTGATACCAAAAGCAATGACGTTGCTGACGCACATACCAATTTTTGAAGCCTGAGCAGCATCCTTTGTCTGAGCAAGCACCTTTTCCTCTTCAGCAAGCCGAGTCTCATAATATTTGTAGTCTGAACAGTTCTTATCAAACAGAAACCTGCAAATAACCAGACATGTGGTTAATAGTTCATTACCGGAACAGCTAATCATAGATAATTTTTTTATTTCCAACATGAATTTAAGTTCGCAAAGCTAGCAAAGTCGTACTTAAATGGTGTATCTCCAGGATTCCTCTGCCGTGTTATATCCTCAAACTGTCTCCCGTTTTTTGCAACAAAGCTTGCTAATTTGTCAGCAACCTGCCTGACTGTCATATCATTTGGTGGTGCTGAGGCTGCATGTCACTTAAGAGCTCATTAATATCAAGCGCATGAACAAGGGAATGCAAATTACTGCAGTGCAGTAGCGCCACATTTCCAACCCTTTCAATCAACATCCTCCCCAGCAATATTGGTACAGTTAATCTATAAGCTGCAGCCATAAGAAAAACCAAAATATTCACAATTTCTGCTGCCAATAGCGTTTGGAATATATTGCAGATGCTGAGAACTGATGTCCATGTTTGACAAGCTACTAATGTATGCATAGCTGCAAAAGCTGAGTTTCACTATGGTCGTGCAATGGCAATTGTTTTTGTTAGTGCCAGACAGGTATGCTTTAAATACAATGATCGTTAAAATATCAGATAAGCAGTGTAGCATCGTTATACGTTGTAATTCTCAAGTCAAGTGCCAAGAAAGAAATGTTTAAAATGGTTTGTGAAAATCTGAAGCCTTATAGCATATCTATATGTGAATTTGATTACAGAGCTACTAGCCACAGTACGGACATATGATCTCAGAGGGTGCATGACTAGAAAGAAATACAGTAAAATAGCAGCAAATGAAAGAAAAAGATTACCAACAACCCCTGCTGGGGCAGCTGCTGAGGGAGCATCAGCAGACTTGTGCCGCTTCGCATGATCCTCCCTCTTCACACCAGCCACATCATCTTCGTCGTCCTCCTCCTCGGCTCCAAACTTGACAGGCAAAATGGGTGCCTTGTTCTTCTTCAGGCTGAAGGCCAGCTTCCCGCCCGATAAGACGGGGGCAGCCTTCTTCACCTCAAGCGGCCTCTTGTTCATGGGGATAACAATAGGCGTCTTGGGATTCACAGCCTTGGGTGCCGTGGCCGAGGCCGAGGCACCCGTGGCAGGTGCCTTCTCCTTGTCCTTCTCCTGCTGCATCTGCTTGAACTTCTCCATGAAGGAGCCGTCGTTGGCGAAGAGGCCCTTATCCATAGCTACACAATCCTTTAAGTTGCAATCAAGACACCACCATGGTCGTCACACAAAAGCTAACAACGCTACAGAACATATAATCCACCGAAACATTGTCCCTATTAATTAACTTCCGGAAGGATGGGAATTTATCCAGCCACCTCCACCCCCTCGGAAAAATTACACCGAAGCACAACGATTTTTCTTCTTTGCCAAACATACAGATAAGCCTACCACCGAACACACCCTACGACCGGCTGATCTGGGCGAAACTTGGCGTACAAAAGAATTGGGGGAAATTCCGGGATGGAGGCGCGAGGCCTCGAATCGCTGGATCCCATGGGGCGGGAGGGCGTAAGGTAAGGGAGAGTTACCTGATCCAGAGAGGTCGGACGGGGAAACCAAACCCTAGAGAAGAATTTCTCGCGGTGGTGGGGTGGGGATCGGCGGGGGAATCGGGGAAGAGGAGAGAGAATATGACGATGGGAAGCTGCCGACCCTACCGACTTGACTCGACTCCGCCGTGGGAAGCAAACCGCAGCTTGGACTCCGGGCCTGACAGCGGGCCCGGTTCGGCCCGGCCTTATCCATTTAGTCAACAGGCCCAAACTCTAGGCAGGCCAGGGCCCAACAAACCCTCTCGTCTCGTCTAGTAGGGGCATTCGCGGAGCAAACCGACGCAAAACCTTCCCCTCTCCCCCTCGCCTCTCTCGGCGGGCGACGGACGGCAACCTCCCTTCTCCGGCGACCGGCGACCGGCGGCCGCACCACCCTTCCTCGGTACAGAGTCGACGGCACTCCCTAGCCATGGTGAGTTCCTTGTCCTATGTATCATCTCCTTTACCCTTGCGCACCAACGCCGCCGAATTTGGTGGGGCGGCCACTGGGTCCGTCACTCGTCTTAACTGGCAGTGAAGCTCCCTTTTGCACGCGAGGTAGTTCGGCTGTACGTTGAGAATCCCTAGGTCGGAGATTTGAGGAGAACTTGGTACATTTCAGACCGTGAATCGTTGGACCCTAGGTTTTCCAATTTCCGTCATCACACTGCCGCCTGTCATAAGGAGCATTTTGCAGCTTATAGCCATATGTTTCAGTTTAGCATAGCATGAGTGCCGCCTCGATGAATCTCGGACTGTGTTTGTTAGTGGGTGCAGTTGGGATTTACAGTGCCATTGAACTGTGTTTGTACTGTATTCCCTATGACAAATTTGGAATTGTGCTAACGTTTCTTGTGGTTATGAACACCCACATGTTGTAATGGATAATGTGTAGCTGATTATTTTCATGCTTAGTCGAAGAAGCGCGGCCTTTCGTTGGAGGAGAAACGGGAGCAAATGCTTCAAATATTTTACGACAGTCAAGACTTCTATCTGGTAAGATCTTCTGGAGATTCTGTGACACTATTCTACCTCTATGTTGCAAGACTAGCTGTTTGTAGCGACTCTTTTTGTTTGGAGACAACAAACTCATGGTTCCTTTTTTCTGGAGCCAATGTGGAAGTTTTAGCTTCAAGATGTGCCAATAAACTTTTTATAGCTTAATTCTAATCTGTTATGTTGATGATTGAAAGCAAGTAACTGATATTCCAGATGCCAAGCTAATTGCTGAAGTTAATTCCCATCTTCTCGCTCTATATTGATTTCAACCTGTCAAATTGTCACATCCATGTTATATTATGTATTGTCCGCGAAAAATCAGTATCTATATCAAACTACGTTTCACCATTAATACTTCAACATACAACTCTATATAGCCAGCAGTATGTATATGTAGTACAACTGTATATCAGTGCCACGTGGTCGTGCCACTTGTTATGGCTTGAAAAGTTATCACTAACATTCATATCAATTGTTTCTTCATGTAGACTATAGAATATATTTGATGTTCCATAAATCTCTCACTGTCATTTCACTTTCAGCTTAAAGAGCTTGAGAAGATGGGTCCTAAAAAAGGAGTGATCAGCCAGTCTGTTAAGGATGTTGTGCAAACTCTGGTGGATGATGACCTTGTCTTGAGAGACAAAATAGGGACTTCTGTAAGTTTGCCTGCTTATATTGTAGCATATCCATTAAAAGCAATAATCATCCAAAAAGTATGGATGACCGAGAATCCAAGTGATATAATTTCTGCCAAAAAGCACATAATGTTTAGCAAAGAAAAAAAACAGGAGAACATATTTTTGCATACAGTACAAGTGGGGTCTTGCCATCTTCGAGAAACAAAGTACCAGACAACATAACATTAAGAGCATTATAACTTAAACTAACAGAGTTGCTTACAAATTTGTCTACCAGCCATCAAATTAGAAGGAAGGTTTATTTACTTCCTTGCTGAAACATATCAGGGAGTAACGATACAAGGAATGGGTAAAGAATAGTTGGACTGTCTTCACAGTTATGTAGCCATTTGCATACAGGGGTGTGCATTAGGTTGATGCATCTTTAATTCAAGAAAGGTTTATCGTGTTCTTCAAGAAATTGTGCACGAGTTGCACATATAATTGTAACATTGCATGCCATATGTATCACGAAGAGAGGGCATGCACATTGTTTGTATAACTTGCATTCTCATCCATGTATGTACCTTTAGTTCTAAACTCAATAGTTTCCTTACAGGTGTACTTTTGGAGTCTTCCCAGCTGTGCTGGAAATCAGGTATTGTTATGATAAAGTGAACTCTGCTCTTCTGGCACTGCATAATGTTATAACCTTGCATGGATGGCGGGACTTTCATGGTAACCGGGCCACCCGTGATGATACCAGATTACCAATTAAGTCACTTGCATGTAAATACATTATGAGCAACTTGTAATAGTGAATGCAAAGTACGCGAATCTGAATAAATTAGCACTCTTCCTAGTCGAAAATAACGAGTGGAACCAGGGTGTTGGTGGACCCGATTTTTAAAAAATTGAAAAAATGCTACTCAGAAAGTTTCAGAAAATTGTAATAATTAAGGCACGTACATATTACGTTAATACTTACTTGTGCAATTTTTCATGAAAAAATATGACCGTATGTGGCCTACACAAAAAGAGAAATGGAACATTGTATTTCTTTCAACAGCACAGGTCGAGTCCTTATATTGTTACTTGGCCATTTTGTCTTTTTGCACAAGTTACATAGTTTTGTATTTTTGTTTCAAACTTGACATGCACATACCTGCATACAATCTCTACACGCATAATTTATGCCGTATTTGTTTTTGTATTTTTTTCTGATTTTATTGTTCAAAAAGGGTTCACACGCAGCCAGGTTCACCAAATCCAGTGCACTTTCATATCTTTATGGATCCTTAGATGTTAGCTAATCCGTCTTCTTTGGATTTGCCTGTAGCTGAGGACTACTTACAGCAAGCTGGAGTCTGATCTTTCAAACTCTAAAAAGCGTTACATGGAGCTTGTTGAGCAGAGAGACGACTTGAAAAGAGGCAGGGAGGACTCTGTAAGTAATTCACCATGTCCTCTGTATGTCCTCTGTAGACCTGTGTAAGAAGCATTTAGATCAAACTCATATGCATTGCTCTAGGACGAGAGAGAAGATGCTTTGGAGGAGCTGAAGGCTGTAGAGTTACGCCATAAGAAGTTAAAGGTTCATTTACATCCAGTTATCTCTTCTTTGGTTTTTATCAGTGCCATGTGCAGCTCAACAACTTATACTATGCTCGTTTCAGGAAGAACTGGCTGCTTATGCTGATAGTGATCCATCTGCACTAGAGGCAATGAGTATGACATCTACCCTTCCTCATTTTAGTATAGGAGTTGGCTCTTGTCACATACGCAGAACGTCTATTATTGTTGCTTGATACATTTCTCTGAACTGTGTTTCCATGCAAGCATCCTCTTTCGTCCAAGTTCGTGCAGTAAATTTACTTTGTTCTGAATTGCGTGGTGATAATTGCAGAGGATGCTACTGAGGTCGCCCATTCGGCAGCCAATCGATGGACAGGTATCAGTAATTCCACTTGTCAACTTCATGAGAAATTTATGCCTATGGCGTCATACCATCATTTAGGCTAATGTCATTTTGAATGACACTTCAGAGAACATCTTCAATTTGCAACAATGGTGTTCAACTACATTCCCTCAAGCGAAAGAACAACTCGAACACATGTACAGGGAGGTAAGTTCTAGATCTTTTTGCTGGTCAATATCTTTCATCTTCCTTGTTAACTGCCTATGCAATGCTCTTGAACATTTGCATTTATCTTCACTGTTATTATTGAGAATGGATGCACTTGGTGGTTAGGCTGATTATATAAGATTGCTTTACATGAAAACGCTAGCATTTGCTGTATGCTTGCTGTTTGGGCTCTAGAACAGGGGTGCAGACACCTGAGAAGAGCACCAGGGTGACCTCCATTGTACTAGTGTCACTGTCATGGCCTGGTAATTAATAATAATTATCACTAATTTACAAAGGTATTTGCAGTGGTTCATTGGGACCAGCTGAACAATAACCTGTAATAGCTCTGGCCCTGCTCTATAAGGATGAGCCTAAACCATGTCCATCTGTTATGTTGTGCTTGTTGCTTTTCTCCTGTCTAACATGCCAAGCTTATTGCTGCCATCAGCTATCCCAAAAAGTCTGCAGCTAATTCATCTTCATGCACTAGGTGTTACTTGTGCTGTAGAATCCTATCCATGGAGTAGTGGACCTAAATGAGGCATATTTATGCATGGTTTGTAATAAGCTGAGTGACTTAAGAAGCATATCCCTCAAACCTGCTTGCCCACTTAAATTGTGAAGCCTTTTGTCCTGTAGAGAGCTTCTACGCTGTACGTGTTTGTCTGATTTAAGTTATAAGAACAACTAGCTGAATACCCGTGCGTTGCCACGGTGGTCTATGCATTGGCATGGGTATATAAAAATCTTCACATTTTTTGACGAATATGCACTAAAATGATTTTGTGTCTCCTCTATCCACCTCCACTTGGTAACAACGACTTTGCATGTTGTCATGCTCTACTACAAGGTCCAACCAGGCACGACTTATGTTGTGCACCACCAAACATCAAAACTACCTTTTCTATGGTGGTAACGGGCGCCACAGATCTTCTTTGTATGAGTAACATTTATTCGTTGAATACAAACTCGACTATGGACTATGTACAGGACTGGATGTGAAAAAGATAGAGAACCAAAAAGGGGTATATAAACAGATAAAGGAGAAAAGGGCATGATGCAACAACTAAATTTCGAACCAAATCCTCACTCATGAGCCTATCGATAGACAAAAGAAAGAAGTACCCTTGTCAGATCAGATGGAAGTACTTCGTTGGACTTCAATCTGACTCTTTTTTTAATAAGGAAGGGTAGGAAAGGGGTTGCGAATCGTGAAGGACTCGAAAATTGCTTTACTTTTAGCAACTGCAAGAGAGTGGGGGGGAAGAGTGAGGAGGTAGGATACAAACAGTTTGGTGCCTCCAAGTGGACTTGTACAAGGTGATAAACTCACAGCCGGAAGCAGAAAAGCACATCGCCGGCGGCCGTCGCGGTCATGACGTCGGAGATGGAGATGGATGGAGTCGCGGTCGTCTCAGTTTTCTTCCTGCTAGTGGTTGGGGTCACTCGAGTCTTATCCTCTTGGCCATGGCGCGTGTGCGTAGATGGGGGAGAAGGTAGGGAGCAGCGGGAGGCATGGTCGAGTGGTGGTGCCGTCGGCGTCCTTGCGGCGCTCCGGGAAGGAGAGGGCGGTGCTCGGGAGAGGTGCAGGGGCGCGGTTGGGGTGGAGCGTAGGCAGCACCGCCGTGAGGAGCAGACCGCTCGTCCGCAGGAAGAATAGAAGGGGATAGGATTTAGTGGCGGGCCCCACTATTCACATTCCGTGCTGGTGGAAAAGAGCCGGACGTCGTGGACAGCGATCCGGGGGATCGGAAGCTGTGATCCCCCGGGTGATACGTATCATTTCCCATCGCAAAATTGGAAGAGGAGATAGTGTTAACACATGGAGGGACCTGTGGATATGAACCAGCCCGGATAGAAAAATAGAAAAAGTCTATTTTAAACCCTGAACTCATAGACCTTTGGCGTTTTGAACCCCGAACTCGAAATCCCTGTCGTTCGTACCCTGAACTATTCAATCCCGGTCTAAATTAAAGCCGGGAGCTGTTTGACCAAGTTGACCGACGCCACGTAGGTAATTTTTTACAAAAAAAACCCTACATAATTATCTATTTCAATCACATGGTCCCTGACTCTCGCATTGTCAAATTGTTCCGATTCAGACGACAACCGCACCTTTCCGTCGGCAGAATAACTCAAGATTGATTAAAACCCGCTCGTAAATCTCTTAAATTACGCAATAATTTCGCTACCAAATCCATTAGTCTATGAATCTCTCAAATTAGGCAATAATTGTGCTACCAAATATGTGTGGCAGCAATAATTTCGCTCGCCAAGGCTCGCTGCAGCTGGGGTGGGGATTTCCATTATTGATTTTAAAGCAGACAGCGACCATGTGTAGATTGGCAGTTTGGGCGGCAGGAAGTACTTCATGCGCGGCGGCGCCCTGGCTTGAAGAATTCCTCGCGGTGGTGCCCTGTTCCCACAGAGGAACGGCTAGAGGAACAGATCCTCGGGCACACGGAAAACACCGTCCCCATCGGTATTGATGACGCGGTTGATGTGCAGTAGCTCCCCCGGCGAGCGCGTGGCAGCGAGCAACTCCATCCCGTGGGCGTCGAACGGCAGCGACCGAGATCCTGCTGCAACATGAGCCATATGACGGCGCATTCTTGCGCATTCTTGAGGAGCGGTGGGACAACGAGATGGGCCCATTCACACAGCCGCATTCTTGCGCATTCTTGAGGAGCGGCGCGCGGCGGCGAGTACCTAACGCGGGTCTTGCGGCAACGATGACGGCAGATTAGCAGAGAGACCAGACATGTCATGGTAAGAGGCAGGAAAATTGGATCGTAAGCACATGTGATGGGTTATGGGTACCACGTGATATTGCAAGTCCTTCTGGTGCCATTCATGGTCGACACCGCCTGCTGAATTGTGCTCGGCGCTCGTTGCCGACTGCCGCGTTGGGTCGGTGGCATGCCACCTCTCTATGTGTTTTCCGGGCTCCGGACGCTGGGTTGCGTAGTCCTCGCCGGCCTCCTCTTTTTGTGGGATCCGGCTCTCCGCCGCCACTGCAATCTGGCGTTGCCTAATCGCCGCCACAACATTGCCTTGTCTATCTAGGAAGGAGCAAATTGGCATAGAAGTGAGTTTATTGTAAAGATACACCCAATCGGTGTCTAGGCCGGCGTGTTAGTGCAAATTAGCCGTGTCTATGATACTGTGCCTACAATTTGGATTAAAGGGCTAGAGACGTACGTACCGGATGCACGGATACATAAATCACCTGGATGCATAGGATATGAGCCAGCCGGCCACAGTGTATATCTTAACAAACGAACCAACTAACTAATCTTAAATCACGTAACAAACTAACCAACTGTGGCATTTTTCGGTTCATGCGAGTTGAAAGAGCGGAATTTGCTCGGTGTGCGAGATGATTAGCTGTGCTAGTCTTTACTATTAAAAGCAAAGCGGTTAATATTACTGAAGTGTGACACCGTGTGACACCACCGCTTTGTTTTTAATACTCCCTCCGACCCATATTAGTTGACTCGAATTTGTCTAGATTCGGATGTATCTAGACATGTTTTAGTACTAGATACATCCAAATCTAGATAAATCCAAGTCAACTAATATGGGTCGGATGGAGTAGTAAAGATACAGTAAAATGGCACGTCATGCTGCCCAGCATAATGACATACAGTACCAGAATTCAGAAGCTCCTGTCATCTTCTTACTAGCTTGTATTCACCGGGAGATAGAAACGTGTACAGACTTGAATCATTCGCAGGTGACGATAGAGTAGCTTGGCTTCTTTGCATCGCATATAACAACTAAAGTCGGCTTCTTTATCTTGCGAGATTGCAAGTAACTTTGACTATTTCATATCCTCGTTTCATAGACAAGACTCTAGAAACCGGTTATGCTTTCATCTGATTTGTGTTGTTGGGGAATTTCAGGCGGGCATAACTGAAGACTTTGACTATGTGCCATGATGCTGAGCAGCCTGCTTGCCTGCCTGCGCTATTACAGCCTTGTACGTAATCCCCCCTCAGCACGTGATGTGGATCTGGAGTAGTTCACCTGGAATTGGTGAGAATCAGCAGATAATGCCATTATCTCACTTGTTATGTTATGTAAACCAGATGCCTATTGACGATGTCAGTAGAAACTTTCAGTGTGATAACACAATGCTAGAAGAGGAAGTTATCCAATAAGCAAGAGATTGACAATCAAGCTTTCAAATAAGAAAAAGGGTTGTCAATTGTCAAATACTAAGAAGATAGAATGGCACGTAACTAACGATACCTTGAGAAAGGTTATCCTGCCTCTCTTTGTTATATGTATATGTATGGATGTTGCCAAATAGAAATAGGCATTCTCTTTCAATATCCTTCCATACCCTCGCCGCAAAAGTCTACATTTTGTCTTCTGCAGTGTTGTGATTTGTGATAACTCTAGTCATACATTAGTCGCAAAACTTGTACGTTTTGTCTTGATTCGCGTGTATTTAGACACTAGTTAGTATGTATGTGCAACGCACGTCTTCACAATACAACATTTTATTTAATCATATAGTTTGTTTTAACGGTTTTCTTTTTCTATAGTTTGTATTTTTTGTTAAGGTTTTTAAAGTAAAAAATGCTAAATCTGGGACGACTTTTATGTTGACGTACATCAATTTCGTTTCATGCACATATTGTTTCAAATCTCACCTGCAAAAAAAAAAAATTATTTCAAATCTCAACTAACCGTACATGTAGAAGGCTGATCAGGTCGGGATCAACCAAACTACCAAACAATTAAGCCACCTCTAGGTGACCACACAACAACACTTTCTTGTGACTTCTTTTCTGATTATAACCAGGTTTTGTGCTTATCAGAGATAGCTCAATGGTCCTTTTAGTGGAAGAAAGATACCAATACCACTGGTGATAGTATCTAGAAGTTGATTGTGCTCAATCACGTACGCGTAAGACACCTCAACCAGACCAGCACGTCTGCCTACAACCACCTCGATTTAAACCCTTGAACTCACCGACTTGGACTCGTCATTGACCGGCAGCGATACTATATACTCCTACTGGACTTCATATTGTACTGTATATGGCACCAGAAGATGTTATTAGTGCGCAGGAGCCAGGAGGGTCCCGTGACGGCGGCGGTGAGCGCAGTAAGGTCCTGAGACGGCGACGGGAAGTGCTGGAGGTTCGTGTTGGCGAAGGATGGCAAAGAGCGCGGGAGGGTCTCGAGGTGCTGCCGCACTGGAGCAGGACAGCGGCGAGAAACGTGGCGATGATTGATGGAGCGATCAACAACGCGCTAGATTTTTCTCTTCGTGACATAGGAAGGAATATTTTGCATCCAGGTTGTCCCGGAAAACATGCCAATCGTACTTGTGAATTGTGATCCTATAATAGTGCAAATTTTGCATGTAGGTTGTCTGGGAGAAACTGCCAATCATAGTGTGATGTGAATCCGAAATTAGTGGAGATGCAAAACGGGAATGTATTGCAACGTCATTGGAGTGTCTTGGGCCGTTAGATTTAGTAGGATTGATAGCTCAGATCAAATGTTCCTGCCAATGTTGGTGCTTTCATAAGTAGTGGAGATGGAGATGAAGATGGAGATGGAGATGTTTGTTGTTGTGCTTTAAGGTTGTCTCACGATTAGCAAGACACAAGATATGCAAGATAGTAAGCTAGGGCAAGCCTCGGTTTTTGGGAGGGACCTGTCTTAGATTCCAACCACTATTGGCCAAGCTAGTCAACCTGATCGTCCGTCCTAACTTAGTTATTGTCCTTTGAAAACGTAAGTCACCAAAAAATGGAGGCATGGACAAGAGTTTGAGGATAAAAGTACTCCCTCACTGATGCAAGACATTTTAGATATTTCAAAGTGGACTAGATACACTCTAATATGAGTAAATCTACACATTAAAACACGTCTACATACATATGCTTTAGGAAAAATGCTAGAATGTCTTACAAGTCTAAGAGAACTATTACATGGGTATACAAAGAGGATACAAAGTAGGAAACAAAATAACTCTAAACTAGGCAAAAACTGTGGCGGCTTCATACTGAGAGACCCGTACTTCAAGCGTCTCACTAGACTCCTGTCTTACTTATTGGAGTAGTTTCTGCCTTGTCTCCGTGCTATTTCCGGCTGAATTTGGATCTTCTAAGCATGAAGGTGACTCAAGCCCAACTTCTATCTTGATGCGGCTTCTCGAATATTTCGGCTTAGTCTTCTGTATCATTAGTCATCTGCCTTCTGGCCTTCTCTCTGAGCAGCTTCTAGAACCTTCAATCCGACTGATCCGTGCTTTGGGAGCCTACCTTGCTGACGCTCACACTGGATTTCCGTTTTTCATCATTTAATCCAGATTTGGCCAAAATTGGGTGTCAACATATCTCCTCATGTTTCCTAGCAGATTTGCTCGTTAAGAAATACTCCGTGTAAAGCGACAAAGGGTAATGCTTTGTTGCTCATTGGCCATTTTCTGTTTAGGGTGATATGCACATATTGGTTGTCTTGCTTATAACTTAGGCAGATTGCCAAACACTAGGATGGAAAATTTTCTTCAAATTTCACCCATTTAGAGCTTTAGAAAATAAGTCTCCATCCAGTGTTTCTACCAAATAAGAGTTACCAGGTACGATCCCCGCGACTCTTAGTAGACACTCCCAACTAGTGACCATTTACCAAACATGTGGCTTCTAGAACCAATCGGCAATATGATGTTTCCAGAGCAAGTTGCCTACTTGGCATACCTTAAGTCGTACCTTCTTATTGTAAGCTCCGGATACTCGCAAATTCTGTTTCTGGATTTCCTCCAATGCAATTACTCGTTCCTAGCTGCTTCATCAATGTTGTCCATCATCAGATCGTAGTAATCCTTAGCCGACAAACTATTCTGCTTGGCAAACCTCAAGGCAACTAGATTGACCTAAATAGATAAGACAACTTATTGTACATTGACCAACTCGAACGAAGTAACTTTAGTAGAACCATGCCTTGATATTCTATGAGTCCACAAACTTCATGCCACTTCTTGGGGTGATCTTTTATTTTCTTCTTGATCAAGTTTTGTTAGTAGACTCAACTTGTCCATTGGCTTGAGCGTGATATGGAGAAGAATTGATCATCTTGATCCCTATTGATTCAAAAAACTATGTTACTTCCTTCGCCATGAAGGATGTACCTTGATCAGTAGTGAGAGTTTGAGATATGTCGAACCTATGAACAATGTGCTCATTTATGAATTGAATAACCTCATTGTAGGTCATATTACGAAGAGGTACCTCCTCGGACCACTTGGTGAAATAATCTATAGCGTCTAACACAAACTGATGGCATTTTGGTGAAGCCGGATGGATCTACCGACAAAGTCAAGCGCCCAACCCCGAAAAGACCACAATTTTATGGCATAATGCAATAAAGAAGTTGGTTCCAATTGAATGTCTCTGAACCTCTGACATGCTTCGCATCCTTTGTAATATCTGAAATAGTCAATGATCATAGTCGGACAATAAAATCGGGATCGTCGGAGCATCCACTTCATCTTGTGAGCCAACTAATGAGTTCCACACAAGCCATCATGCACTTCTCCCATCACAACCTTGGCTTCTTCATTGTCCAAGAACCTCAAAATAAGTCCATCAACCGTTCGGTGGTATTGGTTATCATCAACTAGCGTAAAATTCAGGGCTAGCCACTGAACTACTTTACTCGCCCTCTGACTTGGATCCTGCAAGTAGGAAATAATAGGCTTTCTCCACTCGGATTCTTTGTTAGCCAATTTGATACAAAAATCTGCTTCTATTGATTTGGTTGTGCATAAGTCAGAAAAAGCAAGCACCAATTGTTCTGCTATGAAAAACACCCTTTACTAATGTGATAGCCAGATGCTTGGTCGGCCAACTCGGTAGCAAGGCAACTTTCCTACTAGATAAATGAAAAACAGTAAAATAACTCAAATCAACAATAATATCTAGGAAATTATCGAGGTATATTTTAAGTGATACTTCATTGCACTAGAAAATCTTGGATATTTATTGCACCGCCAGCAATAAATCACCACAAGCCTCTAAGGTCCCGGTCTAAAAAAACTTAATACAACTCCAAGACTCGGTTCTTTCATTCCTTTCCTCCCTACTCTCTTCATTACACTAAGGTGTGGTCCTATGAGCCCATATAGGAGGTGAAGTAATATGTAGTAGTTCACATATTACCATCATAGAACCACACAAAAGATTAAAACTTAACCAAATAATCATTGCATACTATATGAAAATCATAGCCAATTCATCCTATGTCCTCAGGAACATGGGGAACTACTCACAAGGTGAAACATGATATGGATCAGTGGCATATCGAATACAACACAATCTGAAATTATAACTTCACCACCAAATAATGACAAGTTACCAAGCACAATCATGCACAAGGCACTAAAGCAATATTCAGGGTTCAATATGATCACAAACTTGTGGATCTTCGAGGTGGAGATGGTGCTAATATTGGGGATGATGAAGTTGGTGATGGAGAAGCCTCCCCCTATGTCAAGGAGGAGTGATGATGAAAATGTGGGAAAAATATGGTGTATGTTTTTGGGTGAAACAAAGTCGTATGTAAAAATGAGAAGTCGAGATGACGCTCGAGGCCCAAACGTGCCTTGGTGGTGCGACCATAGGTGGGGTCACGCCACTTGGGCTCGTTTGACCCTTGTGGCTCCCTTGCGCAGTTTAAAGGCCCATTGTCCTTCTCACGATGAAAAACTTCCATGGTATTTTTTCTGGAATTAATTGGTGTCCAGAAAGTCCCTGAAACAGCAAAATACAAAAAATGAGGTTTGATGAGTGCATTTCTGAAGCATATTTACCTTATGTTTTGCATGAGTAGCAATAGGATTTTAGTATTTTACGGTGCTCATGTGCAGCTTTTATGCTTGTTTCCACAAGATCGCAAATTATGAAAGCATTGATGAACGTATCATTTAGAACTATCCTATTGTGTGATAATATGATATTTCTAAATGATAAAAGTCATCTAAATGATTTTCCACGCACGTGGGTGAAGAGAGAACACAAAGGGAGACTACCATAGCATTAGCAACCATTGGTAGGGGTGGCCCCTCTTGTACCATCCGCCCGTACCACCTGCCATATCCACCTCGCCTAGTTAAATACTTTCACCTCGCGGAGAAGGATATGAGATCCGACATTCATAAACACCAGAAAACACAGAAACCTCATCTCCGAAAGGGATCTAGAGGGAGAACTTGCAGAAGGGCATCATCCTCGCTGCTACACGGATCATTGGAGGCCAAGGCATCATTCCCCATAATCAACCGCTGCATCTTCATGACCATCACCATTCCCAATCTCATTCAATTCCATCTTGTTGTAATTCCAATTATTATTGTGGATTTGCACTTGAATTCATTCATATATTCGTACTCCATTCATATAATTATGATGGTGTTGTTGATTGCCTCCATGGGTGAGTAGTTTACTTTATTCTTGGGGATATATGGAGAAACCCTAGCAATATTATGATATGAAATAAAGATGAACTATAACTTTGGTGTATGATTATGTGTTAGTTTCCTCTCTATATATTATGTGAAGTCGACCATGTAATATTTGCCTTCGGGACTAGAGAGGGAACTATCATTGGACATATGGTAGTATGTATGGTGCTAAGTGACATAACATGCTAGCATGCTATTCATATGGATTAAGGGGATAAGGAGAGATTCAATAAGCTCATATCAATATCCATGGGGAAACCCTTAATCATGAGGGATTGAGGTGGCTTTCTCTCAATCATTGTAGTGTTTATTAGGGATGTAATATCAGATGGCTTGTCTATGAACATCTTATTATGGAGCTCTCCCCACACATGTCATAACGAAAGATATAGATCCATCCTAATTATAATTAATACCAATGCTAGAGGTGTATCCTAAATTCTCCGAGAACATTTCACCTTACTGAAGTTTCATTACCTTTTACACCACATGTGTCACTCTCTGTTTACTCTACTTTCAGCTATTACTTTGCATGCAAAACAACTCTCTTAAAACACTCTTGCTTGAGATCAAGGACAACTTACTAATGTCTTTTGATAAATAGTGACAAGGGCATAAAGATCTTAACAAGATAGTTGGTTCAATACTCTTACTATTGAAACTAGCTGCAATAACTTATGCATTATCATTTATCAAGATATTTTCTCGCATCGTTGCCGGGGAGCTAAGCACTTTTGTTCTTTGTTCTTTGTTCTAAGTTGTTAAGTAATTAATTGTTACACTAAAGTTGTTTACTAGGTTCAAGTAAACACCATGACTGCGCTTGGGCTTATGAATAAGCTTGACGCGATCGAATACCTTGAGAGATTCATAGAGGTTATGTGAAAGAATTCTTGAAGGAAAATGATGCATAATATGAGGTTAACCCTCACTTAATTTCTATTTTGCATGAAAAGAGTTTTGTACGAGGTGATCTTGATGAAGATCCTTATGCTCATTTAAGTAACTTTACCGAGTTATGCTGGACAGTAACTGAGAGGATATTTTGATGATAAAATAAAACTATTTTTTAGCCAATCTCTAACCAACACTTCTCTGGCTTGGTATAGAACTTGTCCTACAAAAAAATTATACTTGGGAAAATCTAAAAGGAGAGTTCATATTTCGCTTTTATCCCAAAGTAAAACCAGCTGAGCGAGAAGAGAATTACAAATTTCAAGAACCTCCCAGGTGAAGGTTTGGTAAGAGCCTATACAAGGTATAAATTTATGGTTAATAAATGTCCCCATCATCATGATTTACCACCATGGTATGTTTTACATATTTTCTATGGAGGTTAACTAGGAGATTAAAAATTAAATTGATTTAGCATCTGGTGGGTCTTTTATGGAACTCACCATAACACAAGTTTGGGAACTTCTAGAAAGAATTTGTCGTAATAGAGAAACTTAGGGTTTTGATTTAGGAGGTGAAGGTGGAATATAAGTGGAATATGATTGTTTAAATGCTTATAAAGAAACCGGTAAGGTAAAGGAAACATCTGATGAGTTCCAACTTGATGATGATATTATCTTGCAATTCTTTAGTCTTTTCAAGAGCACATTGAAGCACCAAAGAAAGAATGGGTTCAATACACTCCACCGTCTAACCATTTGAAGAAGTGCAAGTGGTAGTTGATGTGCCAACAGAGCCACCAAAAGGAAGGCCACCATATGTGGATCCTCTTCCTTTCGCAAGGACTGTGGAGAAGCACATTTTGGCTCAGCATCTTGCAGAACAACTAGAGAAGAACCAAAAATTCTCAAAGAGCAAGAAGAAGCAGCCAAGGTAGAAGAGATTATTCAAGGGAACATAGAAGAAGAAATAGAAATAACCAAGGAAAATATTAGCTATGTTTCCAAACTGCAACATAGTTGACCATGATACTGAAGCTTCCCAATTCGTTGAAGGAAAGGTAAAAGCTAAAAATATTCGTAAGCCTATTCTTCCTTGCACTTTCGGTGAGTCCTCTTACTACGGCCTTTGTGATATTGTTACTGCCATAAATGTCATTCCTTATGAATTCTATCTAGACATTCAAGATGAACTCGAACTAGTTATGCTTGAAAATACCGATATGACTATCATGCTTTCTCATAAAACTCTTAGAATCCCTATGGGAGTTATTAAAGATGTTCCGATTTACGTTGTTCCTTATGAATATCCCATTGATTTTGTGACAGTTGATATTCCTACTGACTCCTATTGCCCAATTATTTTTGGAAGAACTTTCTTGAATATCGCAGGACGAAAATGTTGATTGTAAAAAGGAGACAATTTCTCTCAAGTTTGGAGAAGATGAAATTAAATTCCATTTCTCAAAATTTCAACACAAGCCAACTTATGTAGAATTTGAAGAGGAAGATGTGGAAGAGGAAGGTAATATAACTAGTCTTGCTGCTCTATTTTATGAAAGACCTATATATGATTTGGAATGAATCTTGGTTGGAAACAATAATATCCCTATAGACATTGGTAAGATGGAGATAAATGAGTATCTTGACTCTTCTCCTATAATCGACTCTCCCATGAATGAATCATATGAAGTTCCATAAAGAAAGGGAGATGAGGAACTTTCACCCTCAGAACTCAAACTTCTTCCTAAAGAATTGAAATATAGATTTTTGGACGATACTAATAAATATCATGTCATTGTAAGTGATAATCTTACAGAAAAGGAAGAAGATAATTTTTGGATTGTTCTGAGAATGCACTATAAAGCTTTTGGATATTCCATGGATGAGTTGAAAGGGATTAGTCCCTCTATAGCCACTCATCGAATATTTATGGAGGAAGGCACTCAACCGGTTGGATATTTTCATAGAAGACTCAAAACGCAAATGAAGGAAGTGGTAAGAAAGGAAATAATTTGCCTCTTAGATGTAGGTATAATTTATCATGTGGAAGAAAGCGAATGGGTAAGTCCTATTCATTGTGTTCCAAAGAAAGGTAGATTTAGTATTGTACCGAATGAACACAATGAGTTAGTCCCTATTCGAACTATTGTTGGGCAAAGGATGTGCATTGATTTTAAGAAACTAAATTAAGAGGCTAGGAAGGATCATTATCCCTTGCCATTTATAGATCAAACATTAGAGAGGCTTGCTAAGCATTCTTACTTTTTTATCTAGATGGATACTCTGGTTTTTCTTAAATAGTTGTTCATCCAGAAGATCAACTCAAAAAAACTTTTATTTGCCCCTTTGGTTTATATGCTTCATCGTATTCCTTTTGATTTATGTAATGCACCTGCTACTTTTCAGAAATGTATGGCTGCTATATTTGCAGATTATGTTGAAAACATTATGGAATTATTCATGGACAATTTTTTCATCTATGGAACTTAATTAACCATTGTCTCCATAATCTCCACAAATTTTTACAGCGATGTGAAGACACTAACCTCATGTTGAATTGTAAAAAATGCCACTTCATGGTTCAAGAAGGTATAATGCTTGGTCATAAAATCTCAGGTAAGGGAATAGAGGTTGATAACGCAAATATAGAAGCAATAGAGAGGCTACCACGTCCACGTGATGTGAAAGGTATAAGAAGCTTTCTTGGTTATGCAGGATTTTATAAAAGATTTATTAAGAATTTCTCTAAGGTTTCTAGAACATTAACTAACCTCTTGCAAAAAGATGCTCGTTTTAAGTTCAATGAAAGTTGTCTCACTATTTTTACCACATTAAAACAAGGTCTTCTAAATGCTCCTATTATTAAACCACCTAATTGGGGAAATCATTTTGATTTAGTTTGTGAAGCTAGTAATTAAGTTGTTGGGTATGTTCTTTGTCAGCTTGATGGTGACGAACTTAATATCATTCATCATGCTAGCTGCACTCTAAATGAGGCTCAAATAAACTACCACATGGCTGAGAAGGAACTTTTTGTAGTTGTATTCTCTTGTGATAAATTTAGATCTTATATCATTGACTCAAAAGTTAGAGTGCATACTGATCGTGGAAGCTTAAAAGAAATTATTGAAAGAACTGATGTTAAGTTTAGAATGATTCATTGGACCAACTAATGTTAAGGAAGTAAGAGCCACCTGAAGTACCAAACTTATTTGAAGAAATAAAAGCACAAGCATTATGGTCAATGTACATACCTCTAGGTACAATTCACCCCTAAAATAAATTGTCTAACACTCTTTGTCCAATCTTTGGTAATTTCTTGCGACCAACCATATATAAAGGGAAGAAGAAGATAATGCAAACATTGAAGGGTAAGTTCCCCAAACTCATTCCTTGAAATCCGGTAAGTTGGTAAGTTTAATCTCACTTTCTGATTTTTAAAGTTCTTGTTTGCTATTTTAGTTTTCGTTTTTGAAGTCCTTGCAGTTTTTTGAGTTCATTGACAGTTTCCAGGGGTTGGTACAAGCGGATGGTACGACCGCACGCGACCATAGTGCTCGTTAACTCCCCATTACTCAACGCCTCGTTTTTCGATTTTTTCACAAATGTGGTACGACCAGGTAGTACAGACAGACCACCCCGTACTACTAGTTGTTAACATTTCTAGATCCTTTTGTCTAGTTTCTTCTGATTTGTTTTTCTCAACTAAAAAGTTAAAGTATTAATAAACTAAACTTTGTCTACCGATGTTGAAAGTCGGTAACATCTGGTATGGGGCGATGGTACGGAGCTAACCCGCCCGTACTGAAGTTTTGGAAGGTTTTACCAACGTTCGAAGAAGGAACATTTTGCTCTAGGTATCATGTACGGGTGCACAGTACGGTCTGGGCCCATACCAGAGGTTGTTATGACTCCCGATTTTCCCTATTTGCTTCTTTTTTCCTATTTCATTACGATTCTTTTCTTGTGTGACTCCAGGACCATAATTACGAGTTTTTCTTTTACATAACCCTCATAAACTCTGCCAAAGAGTCTTCCATTCTTCTCTTGTGTCAAACAGATCTCATCTATGTTACTTCCCTTTCAAGAACATCGAGACCATGTCACAACCATGGGAGATCGTTCAAGCAAAGGAGGACATCAAGAGATCCTACAAGGTCTTTACCACCGATGGCGCCAAGGAGAAAGTCATTGAAGAGAACATAGAGCTTTGGTGCGACTAGTTTGGCCCGAAAGATGGATTCAAGCTAATAGAGATGCTCAAGGATGTGTGGAAGGTATTCAGTCTGCTCCTAGGCCAAGATGATGATCATGATGAGGTCCATATGAACCCCAAAAATATAAGGATTACTCGCTAGAGAAACTGAAGCTGGAAGGAGATGAGATTCAATCCTCCCTTGATGGCTTGGACCGTCGTATCAAGAGAATTGAGGTAAATGCCCCAAGCATATTGACCTCCTGCATAGTTACCTTGATCATATGGACAAGAAAATAACTAAGGGATTGGAAGCCAACTTGGACATTATCCTTCGTGCAATTAAAAATCAAAAGAATACTATTGAACTATACAAGTGTAACATCGATCAACTAAGAAGATTAATGAATAATGTGGGTCTGTATCATGATCCTAGAGGCAACAAATAGGACACTTGATGCCAAGCTCCATAACCGAGAGCTCCGTTTTTGAAGTAGAGAGAATACCAGTGTATCAAAATAATCATTATTTGATCTCACCTGACTTGATTTCAAGCTCGGGGAGATCTATAATACCTTGTAACCTACTTTTAAGGTTTAGCATGTTTACTTTTTTTGCATGCATATTAGTTTTAAAATTTTGAAGTTTGCATTTGTTGCATATTAGCTCCCTTATAGTAAAGAAATATTTATATCCAATGAATTTTTGGATCTATTATTATATATGAAGTGTTCTCAGTTTATAATTATTGTTTTAGATGTATGAATTAGGATGGGTGCTATAATACTTGTCCATTGTAATGATTTTAGAGTCTTCCACATCAATAGTATTGATAGAACATAAGAAGAAATTTTTATAGCATGTCATAATCATTTGTTTGATTTGAAGAGGAAGAATATTCCAAGAAAATAAAATATAATAATTATAAGAAAGATAAAAACAAAATGGTGGCAAAATATTTATTAAAACTAGACTCCTCTTTGCTCCCCAGGGCGCGACCGTTAGACAAAATGTTGTAAGTTGCAGAAGGTAAATGTAGTCGACGTTAGTAGAAAGGGCATAAGCGAGCGGTATAGGATGAAAACATGGTCCTATCTTCACTATTAGCAGAAAACATGAACCAAACAGACACACCAGGCGAGGCACTGTCAACGAATACCCAGCAGAGCAGACAACACGCGCATGAAGTTTAATGCACCATAATTTCCTATTGAGACGAGAACGTCATGACATGTGCAGCTTGACGCCACTAGCGATGTCAGCACGATAGCGTTTCCAAATACGTGGGCTAGAGCCAAAATAGGCACGCTCTTACATGAGCTCGTTACTGCCTAGCTCCGTCCACGTGGGCCGTGAAGACATGACGTGGATTAGCCATCTTCACTGCTAGCATAAAATATGAACTGAAAAGACACATCAGGCGAGAAGCTGTTAACAACTACTCAGCAGAGTAGACAACATGCGTAGGAATTTTAATGCACCACCGTTTTCTATCGAGCGAGGCACATCATGATGTTTGCAGCTTCAACATCTGCTAGTGATGTCAGCGCGATAGCGTTTCCAAACGCACGGGCTAGATCTAAGACATGCAGGCTCTCACATCAACACGTTATTGTGTTGCTCCATCCACTTGGGACTTCAAGACATGACGTGTATTAGCCAGTCACATGTATCGTGCACATGCACGAAGGACGTGAATTCCAGGATAGTTAAACAATGCACACAGTCTGACAAAGGTAAGCGTCACGTTTCCTTCGACAGTGAATTTTTTTTGCATCAAAGGATACAATTGGCGCAAAAGCCTAAGCAAACCATTCGCAAATGAGAGTATAGAAACCGGTCGACATGGTCGTGTTAAACGAAAGACGTGAAAACAAATTTACATGCTATAAGAAACTGTGATTAAAGCTTGTACACAGTCTAAGATGCTATCACGGAAGAACAGCGACAACGCATGTACACAAAGATGCTGCAAACTCATATACTTTAAAGTGTTATAGACGATTTGGTCTAAAACATGATAAAGATAAAGAAAAAAATTATAGATCTCTACACAGCTATCCTAAGATAATTGGAGAAACCTATAGATTTCTCAACGTATCTCAAAGATAAGTAGAGAAATTTATAGAATGCTCCATTCATGCCGAACGGAAGCATGGACTAAATCTACACTATCCTAATGCTATACTATGGTTAAACTATGGTTACGTTTTCTACGCGTATGTATCCTCTTTGCGGAGTCATTGCTTGGTCTGGTCATCTCTTCCCGATGAGTATCATACTTTCTTCACCTGGTTGTCTCGGCTTGAAAAAGAAAGCGTCATCGGTTTGCCAACTTGTCTCGTCCAACGTGCTTGCTTCATACCCTTTTGTCATCTTGAAATGGAAAGCTCGGCTACAAAAAGAGGAAAACAAAGTAGTTAGAATAAACAAATTAGTCAGAGGCTAAAGATAAATAGAAGAGAAATAGATACAACTTAGATAGATATTCGGAGGGCCCGTTGACGGTAATATGCCTGCTAACCTGGATGTGATGTCGATGCAGGAACGCAGTGGGAATGGCCGTAGTCAAAGAAGAAGGGGCGCAAACACCTCTCATCAGCCCATCGATATGTTGGCGAGCTCCATGTCCCCTGAAATGTCAAAAAAGCTCAAGTTAGTGAACAAAAATTCCCTAGGAAACGATGAAGAAAAAGAAGACGGAGGAAGCGAGCGAGCCAACATACCTGAGAGAGGACCCGTTTCCCGTCCACATGTCACCACCATTGACACTTCCATGGATCCGTTGGCGAGCTCTGTGAACCCTGAAATAGAAAAGATAGATAGCATAAGACAGAGAACCCAAACCCGCAAGAAACAATGAGAGAAAATAAGGCAAAGCAAGCGAGCGTGGCAACATACCTAAGAGTCCATACATCACCACTACTCTTTCCGTAACAGCCTTGCCATGTCCTCGTCCAGCATCTCTGCGTCGTTCGATATCTGAAATACAAAAATAGTAGAACCTAAGGTAGCAGCTAAAACTTTGAGAGAGTGAGTGCGTTGGGGAAGAAAGAAGAGAGAGGGGAGTGGATCGATGCGTGTTGCCGATAGGGTTTCATGGAAGTGATAAAGGGAGCGAATCTGTCATCTTTATAGGGGCGCGTTGTAGTTAGTCTACTAAATACTGTATTAGCCTTAGCCCCAAGGCCCGAGAAAATGCGGAGGTCTATAGTCTACGCCTATAGTCTATGCCGCCAGCTCCACTCTCGCACACGATAACCCGCGTCGCCCATGCCTTCCGACACCACTTGATCTGATGCTAGGTTTGCTACCAGATCGTATATCGGCGTCTAGAATGGGCGTACACGAAGAGATGACACTGCCAGCTAAGGCCCGTGAACGTGAGAACCAACAGAAGTCTATAACCTATGCTAGTAGATAGTCTGTAGGACGACCATGAGAAACCGCGGGTGTCTATAGCCTAGGCTCTAGCTCGACCCTCCGCCATGAGAATACGCGTCCGCCCATCCTCTCTGACGCAACCTATGCTGCTAGCTCAGCCCTCCGCCAAGATAACCCACGCACGACCATGCTTTAAACCACCACGTTGGCTCCCAACGGGCCTCGCCACCTCTCTCCACCACGATAACCCGTGCACGGCCATGATGTACGCCGCCACATTGGCTCCCAGGGGGCCCGGTCAACCCGGTGGGTGTTGAGCCATGTCATTCCTAGGACGCCTCTCACCAAGTGCAATACAACCCGCAGACACTGACGGCAGGCCCAGGTCACGAGCGTGGTCCACCGTCCTACAACGCATGGTACGACGACGCGTGCGACACCCGTACGCGGTCTGGAATCTATCGCCCTGGCCCACAGCGGGGCTCGTCTCCTGAAAGAGCAGGCCTCCACTGTGACCGTGTTGTGTGTCCTCTCCAGCATCGATCCCATGACCGAAAAGAATCGAGACGACGTGGATAGCAGTTTTACCCAAAACAAGCTAGTACTATTATTTACTCTAATGAGCACAAGTTGTGATAGAAGCTCAAAACATTACTATGAAATATTTCATACTTGGCTTAAAAAGCTTATCAATTGAACTTTATGATTCCATGATATGCTAATCTTCATGTGAACTATTAGTACAAAGGTGTGAAAGCTTCTAACTCATTTGAGATGTCGAAGTGTGATAGAGCTCACAATATGGTTCTATATCTAATATTATAATTGTTGCTTAAAATGCCTCATGTATTGTAATGACTCGAGCTTCATGAACATGATGACCTTATCCATTAAGTTGCTATCTTGCTCGAGGATGAGCAAGAGTTTAAGCTTGAGAAAGTTTATGAGTGCATTTTTGAAGCATACCTTATGTTTTTGCATGAGTAGCAATAGGATTTTAGTAATTTTTGTGCTCGCATGCAACTTTTATGCTTGTTTCCAAAAGATTCCAAATAATGAAAGCATTGATGAACATATCATTTAGAACTATCCTATTGTGTAATAATATAATATTTCGGAGTGATAAAAGACATCTAAATGATTTTCCACGCACGTCGGTGAAGAGGGGACATGAAGAGAGACTAATGGAGTTTTAACGACCATCGGTAGGGGTGGCCCCGCCCATACCACCTACCAGCTGCCTCGCCTCATTAAATAATTTCACCTTGCAAAGACGGATATGAGATCCGACATTCGCAGACACTAGAAAATACAGAAACCTCACCTCTAGAAGGGATCTGTGTACATTCTACAACAACCACGTTTGTTTACGGGAATATTATTCTGCGTTACGGTGTTCGAGGGTGAGTCCATTTGAAATTGTTACATGTATCTCCCAGTTATGATCTTGGTGGTTGCAACCGTAGGATTTTTTTGTTTTCCATGCAACGAACCCTATCAGTGGTATTAGAGCTATGTCTATGCATAGATACTTTGTACGGTTAGAACACGTAGAGATGTGGGCGTTGATAGTCTTGTTGTTCCATACCTGCATAATTTTTGATCATGGTGGCATGTTGGGATCAAGCGGCACGGACTAACTTTACATGTCCTCGCACATGAGACATGTCCCACGCTTGAAATGCAACTCATATTGCATAAGTGGCTCAGTGGGTGTCTGTCTCTCCCAACATAGTCATGCTCTAATTTACAACGGTTTGCTAATAACTTGATTATCAACGTTGTGGCTCAAATTCATAGGTAGAGCGATTCTCTCCTAAAAATCCCAAAGCCATGTAAAATATGCTAAAATAAATTAGAGGGCGTCTAAATTGTTTTTGCAGGGGCATGTGATGAGATATGGTCATTGTTACAAAAATTGTTGTATAAAGTGTGAATTATTGTAAGTTAAACAACTGATAGGAGCCATATGATTGTCTTTATCTTTTATAGCCTACGTGCTATTTGAGTATATCCAAGAGATATATTGTAATGGTGGAGACAACCATGATGGTGGCACCATGGACCTTGGAGCCACGTCGGTGAAATGATGGAGATCATTCCATGAAGCACAAGATGGAGATCAAGTGCAAGAAAGGACCATATCATATCACATTTATATGCATGTGATATTTATCCCTTTTATACATCTTATTTTCTTATGTATTACTTAGTTCTTGGCGGTAGCAATAAGATGATCCCTCTCACTAATATCAAGATAATAATATGCTCTTCCTTAGTATGCACCATTAAGAGAGTTCATCATTTCGAAGCACTTTGTCTTGATCGGATGTGATAGACTCTATGTTCGCATACAACGGGTGTAAGACAGTTTTACACACACGAATGTTAAGGTTCTTACTTGGTGAGCCTAGCATGTACAGACATGACCTCGGAACATGAACCGAAAGGTAAAGCACGAGTCATATGAATGATATGATGTCCATATGATGCTCGCCATTGGAGATACACCACCATTCATGTTGATCAATCATGGTGTAGTAAGTTTGGTTCGTGTAATCACTAAAAATGACTAGAGGGATGTCGTTTTTGAGTGGGAGCTCTCATAGTAATTTTGAATTAACTTGAACTCTATCTTTTATAAACCTAGTCTGAAATAGCCTTTGCAAATATAATGTAGATCATGGCACCTCCTGCGTTCAATTTCAATTCATTTCTAGATAGATAAAAGCTGCAAGATAATGGGTCTAACTTCACCAACTGGCACCATAACGTGAGGATTATCCTCACAGGCATGAAGAAGTCCTATGTACTGGACGGTCTGTTAGGTGATGCCCCTATAGCTAGTGCGACTCGGGAAGAGTGTGACACGTATGATGTGAAATTTGATGACTACACTCTTGTGCGGTGTGTGATCCTCCAGTTGTTGGAGCCTGAACTCCAAAAGCGCTTTGAACTTACTGATGTTGATGTCATGGTGGAGGAACTCAAAACTATGTTTGGGGACCAAATCTGTACTGAGAGATATGAGATCTCCGATAAGTTCTTTAGTGCTAAGATGGAGGAGCATAGCTCTGTGAACGAGCACGTCATTAAGATGACAGGCTACACTCAATGACTTGAGACACTGGGATGTGAGATTCCACCTGATCTCACGATGGATAGGGTCTTGCAGTCGCTCCCACCTAGCTACAAAGGGTTTGTGCTAAAATACAAGATGAGTGGTGCGAACAAGTCGCTCACTAAACTCGCAGCCATGCTGAAGACTGCCGAGGTAGACATTAAGAAAGAGCACCAAGTGTTGTTGGTCAACAATACCACCAATTTTAAGAAAAGGTGCAAGAAAGGCAAATCCAAGGGTAACTTCAAGAAGGATGGAAAATCTGTTGCCAAGCCTGAGAAGAAGACCAAAGGAAGCCCAATGATGTCTACGCACTTCTATTCTTGTAGACAGTTGTTGGGCCTCCAAGTGCAGAGGTTTGTAGAACAGCAGCAAGTTTTCCCTTAAGTGGATCACCCAAGGTTTATCGAACTCAGGGAGGAAGTGGTCAAAGGTATTCCCTCTCAAGCAATCCTACAATCAAGATACAAGAAGTCTCTTGTGTCCCCAACACACCCAATACACTTGTCAGGTATAGGTGCACTAGTTCGGCGAAGAGATAGTGAAATACAAGTGGTATGGATAATTATAAGTGGTAATGGTGATAGAAAATAACTTGATGGCGTGGAAAAGACTAAAGGCAAACTGAAATAAAGATGGAAGCAAGCGAACATGTAACCGATCAAATAGCAAATGGTTTATCAATGCTTAGAAACAAGGCCTAGGGATCATACTTTCACTAGTGAACACTCTCATATAGATATATTCTTCTTTATGATACTACGCTGAACTACTCTCCGGTTGGACACTCTAATCGTTGGTAGGGCTATAACAGCACACCTCAAAGTTCATCTTTCCCATCTAGATAACCCCACATTGTCACCTTGAGTACTAGATGAGTCCAACAAACACCACAATTTCATAAAGACATCCAACTCCAAATATAACTCATAACAAGTATTTGTAATCTCTAGCCTAAGTGCCACCATGGTGTGCACGCTGTCACTTTCACACACATGGGGAGAGCAGAGATCTATTAAAGCACTTGAGTAGCAAGGTAGATCTATAGATTACAAGCTCATGATCTCAATAAGATCATGCATAGAGAGAGATGAACACATAGCTACCGGTAGAGCTACTCCCTCCTCATCATGGGAATCAACAATGGTGATGGAGATGGTGGTGGAGATCGATGGAGATGGCTCTGGGGGCACTTCCCCGTCCCGGCAGGGTGCCGGAACAGAGACTTTATGTCCCCCGAATCTCCCCTTCGGTGGTGGCGGCGCTGCGGAACTTTTCGTGGCTGGAGGCTTGACTATTTAGGGTTTATGCCTCGGGGAGGCTTCTTATAGGCTAGAGGGCAAGGTCAGTGGGCGGCCAGGGGGCCCACACCATGCCCTGGCGCGGCCTGGGGGACCCGCACCGTGGGGTGGTGTGGCCACCCTATGGACCCTCTCCGACTCTCCTTCTGGCTCCGTGAGTCTTCCGGGAAAATATCAACTTTGGCTTTTGTCCGGTCCAATTCCGAGAATATTCATTTTCTGACTTTCTGGAACCAAAAACAGCAGAAAACAGGCAACTGACACCGTGGCTCTTGTTAATAGGTTAGTCCAAGAAATCATATGAAAAGTACTCCAAAATGTGAACAAAACATAAGAAAGTAGATAAAACCAAGCATGGAACATCAAAAATTATAGATACATTTGCAATGTATCAACATCCCCAAGCTTAACTCCTGCTCGTCCTCGAGTAGGTAAGTGATAAAAAGAAAGAATAATTTTTGAGGTGACATGCACCATCAAAAACTTGATCAAAGTATTTGTAAAACATGGATAGCTGGGATCATAGTACTTCAACATAGCATGAAAGATAAAGTTCTAACAATAAGGCAAAGAAACTATGTTGCAACATGAAAAGGCACAAACAAAAGATTCATGAATAGCAATGCTTGCAAGACGTTTGTTTGTTTCACATAAAGAAAACATAGCATAGTGGCATTCAGCTTGTCCCTCATAGTGTAGCAAATATAAATGCATAGGACACCTTCAAAGTTCATAAGAGTGACTAGATACAAATACTTTAAAACAATCAATATCAATTTATGCATCAATCAACTAGTCTTGGGACAATGCACATAGAACTAAGAATGGCCACTATGCTCTCAAAGTAGGTGCATAAAGATAGAAGGTGGAGACTCAATATAATGGTGGAAGAAAGGCCTTCAGGGAAGTAAGTAGAGATTCAAGTTTCATAAAGAGCTTCCAAAAATTATGGTACTTATAACTTTCAGCTCTCATTGCCCCTATCATAAGCATCTTGAAGTGATTAAGGTTAAAGTGAACAAACTATGGTGTACATGCTTGACGAAGTATAAGTCAGAAATCTCATGTCCCTTGTATACGAGGGCCGCTCCTCATGCTACTCAAGTTTAGTCACCGGTAAGTTTTTTCATCATAAGTACATGTGTATCATAGAGAACCGCCAACGGGGTACCCCTTGCCCGATGATACGGAAGAATCCCCATATCAAAATGACAAGGAAAGCAGACGACGAGCATCTCAGCATTCTTCTTATTTACCATGGGAATATGGTGGTTTTTCTCTCTTTCCTCTTTTCATAGTATCTCTTTTTTTCAATATAGGACTCTTTTTTTATAAGAAGAATGCTTCATAGACAGCTCATTATGGTTACGCTGCAGGTTTCCACCATGTCAGCATGGATTAGACCAGGGGGCCAGGCGTTTCTCTAACACATATACATAACTCCATGGACTTACAAGCTCCCCTTTCATTTCACACCGACGACATCCATATACAAAAGAGCATGATATCAACTAGGTACAAGTACCAAGTGCAATGTTGAAAGCGTTCCCCATGAAAGCATGGTTCTGCTAATCTCCAACAAATAAGTGTAAGAATATACAACATAGACGACACAATGGTTCAAGTTTATTAAGGGCAATAAAAGTAAAGTGTGCCATCAAGTTCGTGAGAGCTTTAATCACTAGTTTTCTCATAACAAGTTTAATTTGGAAGGTAAACAAAAGCATGAATATACTTGAAATAGCATATGCTAGTAGGTAGGTATGGTGGACTCTTTGGAATAACTTGGTTTAGGGAGTTGGATGCATGACTCGAACTCATACTTGGTTGTGGAGGCTAGCAAAAGACTGGGAGCGACAAACTAAGAGAGCAATAATGGCCATAATCATGCAGAGCGACAAAACATCATTGATCAAAGCATAAAGTGATACTAAAAGTTGAAAACTAAAGAATCATAAAGGCTATGGTGACTTGAGATAGTCATAACATGGTGTGAGCATGTGCCAAGTCAACCCAAATAAAGCATCAAAGGAGAATACCACTATACTATGCTTTAATATGCTAAACAACGCATGATTCTTCAAAGGCACATTAAGCAATCTCAATTGTTTATAACAAGTCAGGCTACAGAAAAGAATACTAAGCATAAAGCCAAAACAATATCGAGCATGGCATGACAAAGAATATGCCATAGTAAAAAACAAACTCCTTTTACCACTTAAGCATGAACTTTCCTACTCTTTTCCAATCCAAACCAAACCATTTGAAAACCAATGCATGAAAGAGGGGGTCCAACCAATTTATTCAGCAAACTAAGAAAACAAAGCAAACCAAAACCAAAACCAAAACGAAAAAGAAGATGCTCCAAGAACAACATAACTGTGCATGAAACAATAAAAATGAAGCGTTTGGAAGAAACCTAGGATTTTTATTGATGAAGAAGGTGATGCCTTGGGCATCCCCAAGCTTTGGTGCTTGTACTTCTTGGATATTTCTTGGGGTGACACGCGTGGCATCCCCAAGCTTGAGCTTTAGTCCATCCTTCATCTCATTACTCATTCCTTCCATACACCTGAAATTTTTCCTTCATACAAAACTTCACATAATCTGTATTAGCAACATTAGTGCACTCAAGATAATAGGTCTTTAGATTCAGTTCCAACACCAATAAAAATTCCATTAAAACACTAGATACTGTAGCACCTCCCTCAAAAAGCTCAATTCCCCAAAAGAATTCAAAAAGGAACCAACAAGAAGCAAATGCAAATAATGGCAGAAATCTGTCAAAACAGACCAGCAGGTAATGACGAATTTTCTCGAAGACCTTCTGTTATTCAAATAAAAAAGTGTTGAACTAACGAAAGTTATATAACAACCTGGGGCAGAGGCACAAAAAATCATGCCTCAAAAGGACGTACAAGGATTTTACACGAATTTTTACGGTGAAGTACATAAATCTGTTTTGGGAGAGCAACTTTCCCAATCATTACTTCTCTCTCATTAGAGATTAATCTTGGCACAAAAAGCAAATAAAAAGGATAAGGAGCAGTTATTACAGAGGTAATAACTTCCAAGACTCTTCTAAAACTTTTGGGTTATCTCCCAATAAGTACTTTTCTTTAACGCCTTTAAGTTAGGCATGATAGTTTGAGAAGATGCTCACATAGGAAATATGAATTGAAGTAAAAGAGAGCATCAAGAAGCAAATTCAAAGCACATTTAAGTCTAACCCACTTCCTATGCATAGGAATCTTGTAAAGAAACAAGTCATTAAAGCACAAAGCAAAAATCATAGTAAAGCAAAATAAGTGCAACTTCAAAACTTTCAACATAAAGAGGGGAAACTTAATATTATTGAGATGCATAAAACCATGTTTCCCTCTCTCATAATAACTTTCAGTAGCATCATGAATAAAATTAACAATATAACTATCACATAAAACATTCTTATCATGAGCCACATGCATAAAAGAATTATTACTCTCCATATAAGCATAGTCATTCTTATTAATCGTAGTGGGAGCAAATTCAACAAAATAGCTATCATTATTATTCTCATCACCATAGTCATCAAATATAGGAGGCATATTGTAATCATAATTAATTTTCTCCTCAATAGTAGGTGGACTGAAAATATCATATTCATCATTGTAATCATCATATATTGGAGGTTTGGTATCATCATAAGCAATAGAATAGCTATCTTCCAAAGCTAGGGAACTAAAAAGATTATTTTCATAGGAAGTAGCTTCCCCAAGCTTAGACTTTTCCATAGCATTAGCAATAATGGTGTCCAAAGAATTCATACTAACAACATTGCTATTAGCATGCAAATAAAGTTCCATAGGTTTTTTAATTTTCTCTTCAAACACTTCATGTCCTAACTCAAGATAAATACTATAAAGCTCTCTAATTTTGTTGTTGTTTTCCATTAAGCCTAACTAGTGAAAACAAGAAACAAAAAGACAAAATTGCAGAATCTAAACGAAATAACTTCGAGCACTCACACCGGAGAATGTGAGTACCTTTTACCTTATCTCCCAGGCAACGGCGCCAGAAAATAGGCGTTTGCTGTGGGAGGTTCTTCTTCTTTAATCCTCTGGTGTGAATACCTTTTACCTTTCCTCCCCGGCAACGGCGCCAGAAAATAGCTTGATGTCTACGCACTTCTATTCTTGTAGACAGTTGTTGGGCCTCCAAGTGCAGAGGTTTGTAGAACAGCAGCAAGTTTTCCCTTAAGTGGATCACCCAAGGTTTATCGAACTCAGGGAGAAGTGGTCAAATGTATTCCCTCTCAAGCAATCCTGCAATCAAGATACAAGAAGTCTCTTGTGTCCCCAACACACCCAATACACTTGTCAGGTGTATAGGTGCACTAGTTCGGCGAAGAGATAGTGAAATACAAGTGGTATGGATAATTATAAGTGGTAATGGTGATAGAAAATAACTTGATGGAGTGGAAAAGACTAAAGGCAAACTGAAATAAAGATGGAAGCAAGCGAACATGTAACCGATCTAATAGCAAATGGTTTATCAATGCTTAGAAACAAGGCCTAGGGATCATACTTTCACTAGTGAACACTCTCATATAGATATATTCTTCTTTATGATACTACGCTGAACTACTCTCCGGTTGGACACTCTAATCGTTGGTAGGGCTATAACAGCACACCTCAAAGTTCATCTTTCCCATCTAGATAACCCCACATTGTCACCTTGAGTACTAGATGAGTCCAACAAACACCACAATTTCATAAAGACATCCAACTCCAAATATAACTCATAACAAGTATTTGTAATCTCTAGCCTAAGTGCCACCATGGTGTGCACGCTGTCACTTTCACACACATGGGGAGAGCAGAGATCTATTAAAGCACTTGAGTAGCAAGGTAGATCTATAGATTACAAGCTCATGATCTCAATAAGATCATGCATAGAGAGAGATGAACACATAGCTACCGGTAGAGCTACTCCCTCCTCATCATGGGAATCAACAATGGTGATGGAGATGGTGGTGGAGATCGATGGAGATGGCTCTGGGGGCACTTCCCCGTCCCGGCAGGGTGCCGGAACAGAGACTTTATGTCCCCCGAATCTCCCCTTCGGTGGTGGCGGCGCTGCGGAACTTTTCGTGGCTGGAGGCTTGACTATTTAGGGTTTATGCCTCGGGGAGGCTTCTTATAGGCTAGAGGGCAAGGTCAGTGGGCGGCCAGGGGGCCCACACCATGCCCTGGCGCGGCCTGGGGGACCCGCACCGTGGGGTGGTGTGGCCACCCTATGGACCCTCTCCGACTCTCCTTCTGGCTCCGTGAGTCTTCCGGGAAAATATCAACTTTGGCTTTTGTCCGGTCCAATTCCGAGAATATTCATTTTCTGACTTTCTGGAACCAAAAACAGCAGAAAACAGGCAACTGACACCGTGGCTCTTGTTAATAGGTTAGTCCAAGAAATCATATGAAAAGTACTCCAAAATGTGAACAAAACATAAGAAAGTAGATAAAACCAAGCATGGAACATCAAAAATTATAGATACATTTGCAATGTATCAACATCCCCAAGCTTAACTCCTGCTCGTCCTCGAGTAGGTAAGTGATAAAAAGAAAGAATAATTTTTGAGGTGACATGCACCATCAAAAACTTGATCAAAGTATTTGTAAAACATGGATAGCTGGGATCATAGTACTTCAACATAGCATGAAAGATAAAGTTCTAACAATAAGGCAAAGAAACTATGTTGCAACATGAAAAGGCACAAACAAAAGATTCATGAATAGCAATGCTTGCAAGACGTTTGTTTGTTTCACATAAAGAAAACATAGCATAGTGGCATTCAGCTTGTCCCTCATAGTGTAGCAAATATAAATGCATAGGACACCTTCAAAGTTCATAAGAGTGACTAGATACAAATACTTTAAAACAATCAATATCAATTTATGCATCAATCAACTAGTCTTGGGACAATGCACATAGAACTAAGAATGGCCACTATGCTCTCAAAGTAGGTGCATAAAGATAGAAGGTGGAGACTCAATATAATGGTGGAAGAAAGGCCTTCAGGGAAGTAAGTAGAGATTCAAGTTTCATAAAGAGCTTCCAAAAATTATGGTACTTATAACTTTCAGCTCTCATTGCCCCTATCATAAGCATCTTGAAGTGATTAAGGTTAAAGTGAACAAACTATGGTGTACATGCTTGACGAAGTATAAGTCAGAAATCTCATGTCCCTTGTATACGAGGGCCGCTCCTCATGCTACTCAAGTTTAGTCACCGGTAAGTTTTTTCATCATAAGTACATGTGTATCATAGAGAACCGCCAACGGGGTACCCCTTGCCCGATGATACGGAAGAATCCCCATATCAAAATGACAAGGAAAGCAGACGACGAGCATCTCAGCATTCTTCTTATTTACCATGGGAATATGGTGGTTTTTCTCTCTTTCCTCTTTTCATAGTATCTCTTTTTTTCAATATAGGACTCTTTTTTTATAAGAAGAATGCTTCATAGACAGCTCATTATGGTTACGCTGCAGGTTTCCACCATGTCAGCATGGATTAGACCAGGGGGCCAGGCGTTTCTCTAACACATATACATAACTCCATGGACTTACAAGCTCCCCTTTCATTTCACACCGACGACATCCATATACAAAAGAGCATGATATCAACTAGGTACAAGTACCAAGTGCAATGTTGAAAGCGTTCCCCATGAAAGCATGGTTCTGCTAATCTCCAACAAATAAGTGTAAGAATATACAACATAGACGACACAATGGTTCAAGTTTATTAAGGGCAATAAAAGTAAAGTGTGCCATCAAGTTCGTGAGAGCTTTAATCACTAGTTTTCTCATAACAAGTTTAATTTGGAAGGTAAACAAAAGCATGAATATACTTGAAATAGCATATGCTAGTAGGTAGGTATGGTGGACTCTTTGGAATAACTTGGTTTAGGGAGTTGGATGCATGACTCGAACTCATACTTGGTTGTGGAGGCTAGCAAAAGACTGGGAGCGACAAACTAAGAGAGCAATAATGGCCATAATCATGCAGAGCGACAAAACATCATTGATCAAAGCATAAAGTGATACTAAAAGTTGAAAACTAAAGAATCATAAAGGCTATGGTGACTTGAGATAGTCATAACATGGTGTGAGCATGTGCCAAGTCAACCCAAATAAAGCATCAAAGGAGAATACCACTATACTATGCTTTAATATGCTAAACAACGCATGATTCTTCAAAGGCACATTAAGCAATCTCAATTGTTTATAACAAGTCAGGCTACAGAAAAGAATACTAAGCATAAAGCCAAAACAATATCGAGCATGGCATGACAAAGAATATGCCATAGTAAAAAACAAACTCCTTTTACCACTTAAGCATGAACTTTCCTACTCTTTTCCAATCCAAACCAAACCATTTGAAAACCAATGCATGAAAGAGGGGGTCCAACCAATTTATTCAGCAAACTAAGAAAACAAAGCAAACCAAAACCAAAACCAAAACGAAAAAGAAGATGCTCCAAGAACAACACAACTGTGCATGAAACAATAAAAATGAAGCGTTTGGAAGAAACCTAGGATTTTTATTGATGAAGAAGGTGATGCCTTGGGCATCCCCAAGCTTTGGTGCTTGTACTTCTTGGATATTTCTTGGGGTGACACGCGTGGCATCCCCAAGCTTGAGCTTTAGTCCATCCTTCATCTCATTACTCATTCCTTCCATACACCTGAAATTTTTCCTTCATACAAAACTTCACATAATCTGTATTAGCAACATTAGTGCACTCAAGATAATAGGTCTTTAGATTCAGTTCCAACACCAATAAAAATTCCATTAAAACACTAGATACTGTAGCACCTCCCTCAAAAAGCTCAATTCCCCAAAAGAATTCAAAAAGGAACCAACAAGAAGCAAATGCAAATAATGGCAGAAATCTGTCAAAACAGACCAGCAGGTAATGACGAATTTTCTCGAAGACCTTCTGTTATTCAAATAAAAAAGTGTTGAACTAACGAAAGTTATATAACAACCTGGGGCAGAGGCACAAAAAATCATGCCTCAAAAGGACGTACAAGGATTTTACACGAATTTTTACGGTGAAGTACATAAATCTGTTTTGGGAGAGCAACTTTCCCAATCATTACTTCTCTCTCATTAGAGATTAATCTTGGCACAAAAAGCAAATAAAAAGGATAAGGAGCAGTTATTACAGAGGTAATAACTTCCAAGACTCTTCTAAAACTTTTGGGTTATCTCCCAATAAGTACTTTTCTTTAACGCCTTTAAGTTAGGCATGATAGTTTGAGAAGATGCTCACATAGGAAATATGAATTGAAGTAAAAGAGAGCATCAAGAAGCAAATTCAAAGCACATTTAAGTCTAACCCACTTCCTATGCATAGGAATCTTGTAAAGAAACAAGTCATTAAAGCACAAAGCAAAAATCATAGTAAAGCAAAATAAGTGCAACTTCAAAACTTTCAACATAAAGAGGGGAAACTTAATATTATTGAGATGCATAAAACCATGTTTCCCTCTCTCATAATAACTTTCAGTAGCATCATGAATAAAATTAACAATATAACTATCACATAAAACATTCTTATCATGAGCCACATGCATAAAAGAATTATTACTCTCCATATAAGCATAGTCATTCTTATTAATCGTAGTGGGAGCAAATTCAACAAAATAGCTATCATTATTATTCTCATCACCATAGTCATCAAATATAGGAGGCATATTGTAATCATAATTAATTTTCTCCTCAATAGTAGGTGGACTGAAAATATCATATTCATCATTGTAATCATCATATATTGGAGGTTTGGTATCATCATAAGCAATAGAATAGCTATCTTCCAAAGCTAGGGAACTAAAAAGATTATTTTCATAGGAAGTAGCTTCCCCAAGCTTAGACTTTTCCATAGCATTAGCAATAATGGTGTCCAAAGAATTCATACTAACAACATTGCTATTAGCATGCAAATAAAGTTCCATAGGTTTTTTAATTTTCTCTTCAAACACTTCATGTCCTAACTCAAGATAAATACTATAAAGCTCTCTAATTTTGTTGTTGTTTTCCATTAAGCCTAACTAGTGAAAACAAGAAACAAAAAGACAAAATTGCAGAATCTAAACGAAATAACTTCGAGCACTCACACCGGAGAATGTGAGTACCTTTTACCTTATCTCCCAGGCAACGGCGCCAGAAAATAGGCGTTTGCTGTGGGAGGTTCTTCTTCTTTAATCCTCTGGTGTGAATACCTTTTACCTTTCCTCCCCGGCAACGGCGCCAGAAAATAGCTTGATGTCTACGCACTTCTATTCTTGTAGACAGTTGTTGGGCCTCCAAGTGCAGAGGTTTGTAGAACAGCAGCAAGTTTTCCCTTAAGTGGATCACCCAAGGTTTATCGAACTCAGGGAGAAGTGGTCAAATGTATTCCCTCTCAAGCAATCCTGCAATCAAGATACAAGAAGTCTCTTGTGTCCCCAACACACCCAATACACTTGTCAGGTGTATAGGTGCACTAGTTCGGCGAAGAGATAGTGAAATACAAGTGGTATGGATAATTATAAGTGGTAATGGTGATAGAAAATAACTTGATGGAGTGGAAAAGACTAAAGGCAAACTGAAATAAAGATGGAAGCAAGCGAACATGTAACCGATCTAATAGCAAATGGTTTATCAATGCTTAGAAACAAGGCCTAGGGATCATACTTTCACTAGTGAACACTCTCATATAGATATATTCTTCTTTATGATACTACGCTGAACTACTCTCCGGTTGGACACTCTAATCGTTGGTAGGGCTATAACAGCACACCTCAAAGTTCATCTTTCCCATCTAGATAACCCCACATTGTCACCTTGAGTACTAGATGAGTCCAACAAACACCACAATTTCATAAAGACATCCAACTCCAAATATAACTCATAACAAGTATTTGTAATCTCTAGCCTAAGTGCCACCATGGTGTGCACGCTGTCACTTTCACACACATGGGGAGAGCAGAGATCTATTAAAGCACTTGAGTAGCAAGGTAGATCTATAGATTACAAGCTCATGATCTCAATAAGATCATGCATAGAGAGAGATGAACACATAGCTACCGGTAGAACCCTTAGCCTCGAGAGAGAGAGAGCTACTCCCTCCTCATCATGGGAATCAACAATGGTGATGGAGATGGTGGTGGAGATCGATGGAGATGGCTCTGGGGGCACTTCCCTGTCCCGGCAGGGTGCCGGAACAGAGACTTTATGTCCCCCGAATCTCCCCTTCGGTGGTGGCGGCGCTGCGGAACTTTTCGTGGCTGGAGGCTTGACTATTTAGGGTTTATGCCTCGGGAGGCATCTTATAGGCCAGAGGGTAAGGTCGGTGGGCGGCTAGGGGGCCCACACCATGCCCTAGCGTGGCCTGGGGGACCCGCTCCATGGGGTGGTGTGGCCACCCTGTGGCCCCTCTCCGACTGTCCTTCTGGCTCCGTGAGTCTTCCGGGAAAATATCAACTTTGGCTTTTGTCCGGTCCAATTCCAAGAATATTCATTTTCTGACTTTTTGGAACCAAAAATAGCAGAAAATAGGCAACTGGAACTATGGCTCTTGTTAATAGGTTAGTCCAAGAAATCATATGAAAAGTACTCCAAAGTGTGAACAAAACATAAGAAAGTAGATAAAACCAAGCATGAAACATCAAAAATTATAGATACATTTGCAATGTATCAGCCTAAGCCCGACACTGAGTGTTTCTACTGCAAGGGGACTAGTCACTGGAAGCGGAATTTCCCGAAGTACTTGGCAGATAAGAAGGCCGAGAACGTGAACAAAGGTATATGTGATATACATGTTATTGATGTGTACCTTACTAGTAGTCAAAGTAGCACCTGGGTATTTGATATCGTTTCGGTTGCTAACATATGTAACTCAAAACAGGGGCTAAGGAATAGTCGGCCATTGGCAAAGTATGAAGTGACTATGCGTGTAGGCAATGGATCAAAGGTGGATGTGATCGTCGTTGGGACGCTGCCACTTCATCTGCCATCAGGATTGACAATAAACCTAAATAATTGTTATCTGGTTGCGTTAGGCATGAACATCATGCCTGGATCATGTTTAATGCGAGACGGTTATTCATTCGTGTCTGAGAACAATGGTTGTTCCTTTTATATGAATAATATCTTTTATGGTCATGCACCTGCGTTGAATGGTTTATCTGTTTTGAATCTTGATATTAGTACTACACATATTCATAATGTGAATGCCAAAAGAATCAAGCCGAGTGATGATATTGTTGCATATATGTGGCATTGCCGTTTAGGTCATATTGGTGTTAAACGCTAAAGAAGCTCCATTCTGATGGACTACTAGAATCACTTGATTATGAATCATTTGCTACATGCGAGCCATGCCTTATGGGCAACATGACTAGAACTCCATTTTATGGAACAATGGAATGAGCAACCGACTTATTGAAAATGATACATATCGATGTATGTGGCCCAATGAGTGTTTCTACATGTGGTAGATATCATTATTTTGTAACCTTCTCGGATTATTTAAGTAGATACGAGTATATTTACTTAATGAAACACAAATCTGAAACATTTGAAAAGTTTAAAGAATTTCAGAGTGAAGTAGAAATTCATCGTAACCGAAAGATCAAATTTCTTCGATCCGATCGTGGAGGTGAGTATCTTAGTTACGAGTTTGTCACGCACATGAGACAATGTGGAATTGTTTCACAACTCACTCCCGCGGAACACCACAAAGAAATGGTGTATCCGAACATCGTAATCAAACTTTATTAGATATGGTGCGATCTATGATGTCCCTTGCCGATTTGCCACAGTCATTTTGGGGTCATGCATTAGATACAGATGCATTCACTTTAAATAGGGCACCATAAAAATCCGTTGAAACGACACCATATAAATTATGGTTTGGTCACAAACCTAAGGTGTCATTTCTAAAAGTTTGGGGCTATGATGTTTATGTGAAGAAACTTCAACCTGATAAACTCAAACCCAAAGCGGAAAAATGTGTCTTCATAGGATACCCAAAAGAAACAATTGGGCACACCTTCTATCACCAATTCGAAGGCAAGGTTTTCATTGCCAGGAATGGATCTTTTCTAGAGAAAGAGTTTCTCGTGAAAGGTGTGAGTAGTAGGAAGGTAGAACTCGATGAGGTTATCGAACCTTCTCTTCCTGAAGTGGTGAGTAGCGCAGCACTGAAAACTATTCCATTGGTGACTCCACTGAATGAAAAGGGAACTAATGATGAGGATCATGAAGATCATGAAACTCCAGAAGATACCACTACCTTACCTCGCAGGTCAAGCAGGATACATGCAACTCCTGAACTGTATGGTAATCCGGTCTTAAATTTAATGGTAGATGGAAGTGATGACCCTGCGACATATGAGGAAGCGATGATGAGCCCGGATTCCAACAGATGGCTTGAAGCCATGCAATCCAAGATGGGATCCATGTACGAAAACCAAATTTGGACTTTGGTGGACTTACCTCACGACCGCAAGGCCGTTGAGAATAAATGGATTTTCAAAAAGAAAATTGATACTGACGGTAATGTAACTGTCTATAAAGCTCGACTTGTTGCGAAAGAGTTTTGACAAATTCAAGGAGTTTACTACGAGGAGACTTTCTCTCCCGTAGTGATGCTAAAGTCAATTAGGATTATGTTAGCAATTGCTGCTTTTTTCGATTATGAAATCTGGCAGATGGATGTCAAAATAGCGTTCCTAAATGGAAACATTGAGGAAGAGTTGTATATGATGCAACCCAAATGTTTTGTCGATCCTAAGGATGCTGACAAGGTATGCAAACTTTAGCGTTCCATCTATGGACTGAAGCAAGCATCCCTGACATAGGTACGATTACTCGGATGCTTATGATTCACTACCCTGGCTGCATAAAGGCTCACGGCCCATGAAGATCCAAGATGACGGTCCAAAGAGGCAACCGATAAAAGCCTTAGTTATATTAGGAAAGGAAATATGAACCGACGTTATGTTGGTGTTGTAATCATACATATGTAACCTACCCGTATACGGCTTTGAGACCCGACCTATTATATATAGGACGGGAGAAGCCTATGAGGAGGTACCGAAAAAAACCCCAAGCAATCTGTAGTAGTACTATTCATCAAGTAATCAGGTGACTTCGACTCCCTTGTTTTCCTGACATCCGACGAAATCCCCAGCGTTTTCTTTTCCGCAAAACACTAAGTCCATCACCATGGGAATTGCTGAGGTTAACCCTCGTCAATTGGTGCCGTCTGTGAGAAATCGAAACGCTGGAGTCATGGATTTGGTGGACCCCTTTTCATCAAGCAACAATCCAATGGAAGTGGAACCACGCCTGCCCACCCCTATTTCGGTACCCGCCGATTTCAACGGCAGATCCGATCTCATCATCGAAAGTTTCCACTTACAAGTGGAGGATCCCGAAGAACCACACCTCTCGGCTCTGATCTCATCGGGACCGCCGGTCGAAAAACCTGCGCCTATGGCGATAACTGCGTTACCCGTCGGATCATCCGTAGAAGCCACACAATAGGCGGAGAGAGCCAACAAAAACAATCAAAACACAGCAGATCTAGGGGACCTCGATGGTCTCTACGACGGTCTCTCCCTTGGGTCAAACTATCAGTCAACCACACTACAAGGACCAAGCTCGGAAAACACAGAATCCGAAGAAAGTAGAGAAAGTATCGACTTCAGAATTAGAAAGGCTAAGATCTACTCAGAACAGAAACCACTAGACTTCACTGGTCCCCTAAACAGTGTCTCCTTGGGAACTAACGACGACGTCACTAGGGCATACATAACACGCCACCAAGTGTGCGTGATTAACAAAGAACCTTTGACACTACATGACTCGAACAGCAACCCTATTCTTAACCCCGATGATATTCTTTCAGATGACAATGAAGGAAATCACAGCAACGAAGGGAACCACGGAAATGAAGGAGACTCTACAGACAATCGCATAACCATAGGAGGAGGTGGATCACACGGAGGCGAGAGGCAAACTCTTTGATTACCAGCCGTAGCATGGCAAAAACCAAGGGAAGCAATTTCGGGTGCAGTTCCAATGATAGATGATGCCACACATGATGATTTACTAGCATATCAATACCTGCTTCACCACAAGAAGAGAAAATTTCTAAGGATGCAAAGGCAACTCGATAAAAGAAAAAGGCTAGCCGAGGAATCTAGCCTAAGACGAGCACAATTAAGTTCTACCAGAGGATCAGGAAGTGTAACTGGGGGAGCACCACCAAGAAGGGGTACATCTCGATTGGAGAACATCCTCGAAGCTGAAAGAAACGAGCTATTTCGAGACCTTGATCTGTCATTTATGTCATTTGATCAACCAGGGAACATCAAAGCAAAAATATCCCAGACAGTAATCATGGTTGCACAAACGTATCTAATCACAACTCAACCCACACCCGATGATCCTCGTGTGGCTCTTCATAGCTCGGCTTTAATGATACTCGGCATGGTAGGAGCATCTCTTACACAAGCAGAACAGGGAATCACACACCAACCCAATAGATCCCCATGCTGTAGTAGCAGCCCTCGGTAGGTGGGGCACACCCAAAGGTCGTGATCACCACATCGGGTGCACTTCTCAAGGTCTGAACTGCGAAACAGCACAAGAAACGATAACACACAACACAGAAACGATAGATCAAGGGATGAGAGTCGTAGCCGAAAATACCATAACAACGACAGTGAAGATGACCACGAGTTATGCAGAGCCAGCTGTTTTACCAAGCGGATTCGTAAAGCTTTAGTACCCAAGGACTTCAAACTCCTGCACGACCGACAAAAGTATGATGGACTACATGAACCCGAAGCATGGCTAGCAGATTACTTGGCCACCGTCAAGCTACAAGGCGGCTCCACATCTACCGCGATCCAAAGCCTGCAACTGCACTTAACCGGGGCTGCACGGTCATGGCTTAGGAAACTACCCAAAGATTCAATCAGTAGCTGGAATGATCTGGAAGATAAATTCATCCGACACTTTCACTCCACATTTAAATGACCCGCATCTCTAGAGAAATTAAGGGCGTGCAAACAGAAACATGGAGAATCAATAAGAGCCTTCATTCAGTGATGGAACATTATCAAAAACACAGCTGAAGCCATATCCAATGAAAGGGCCATTGACGCCTTCAATGACGACCTCCACCACCGAGAGTTCATAGAAGAACTAGGGCGGGTCAAACCCAAAACAATCTCACAGATAATGGACATAGCAAATCGCTGATCTGACGGAGAGGACGCGCTGCGTAAAAAACGAACACGTTCACCCGAAGAAGATAGGGATAAACGCAGCAATGATAGGAGATGGAGGAACAACGGTGGACACACGGGACCAAGTTATGTCGCAGCTAGTTTCTCGGGAGAGGGCAATCATAGGAACAATGCTTACAACAACAGACACCACAGCAGCAGGGACGACGTCGAAGGAGGCCAATCAATGCAGTGGTATCAGCCAAGAGCTCGGAAAACAGCTATGTCTGCAATGCAAATGCTGGAAGGTCCCTATAATATGCACTTCTATATTGACTCAGCATGCAAAAGACGATCCAACCATCTCATGGAAGACTGTTGAACATTTTTGAAGATGCAAGAGCTATGCAACACAAAGGCAATCGAAGCGGCAAACCGAGGATACACTACCATGCCTGGCACATTAGCCATTGATGCACCACCACCGGTACATTAGTCAGGAGGACAACCGCAGAACACAACAGATCAAGGTAGTAAATACCCTAGATCAAAGGGGGCAATGTCAATGATTCAGAAAGGACGTCCATTCAACAGGATCCAGAAGCTAATTACAAGACAAGTAAACATGGCCGAGACTGCCCCACCAGCCACACCCGAGTATCTTCACTGGTCAGAACAGGAAATCGCATTCAGCAGGGATGATCACCCACTTCGAGTACCACGACCGGGTCATTCAGCCTTGATAGTTGAAGCGCAAGTAGGAGGATTCGACATGAGCAAAGTGTTCATGGATGCAGGGAGCAACATAAATTTGATTTACGCCAAAACAATGAGAGCAATGAACTACTATTTGGTAAATATAGCACCAACAGAAACATCCTTCCACGATATAGTACTAGGTAAAGCCAAGATTCCGTTAGGTAAAATATTTCTTGACATCCTTTTTGGATCCAAAGAAAATTTCAGGCGAGAAAATATCGAGTTCAAAGTCATGAACTGGCCATCACAATATTATGCGATCCTGGGGTGCCTAACTTTTGCACGATTCGAGGCAGTCCCCCATTATGCATACCTAGTCATGAAAATGCCGGCGCCAAAGGGAATTATAATAGTAAAGAGAAGTTTCACACAATCCGACAAATGTGATCAGGAGTTCAACAAAATTTCTGAATCTTTCGGGGTGGCAACTGAGTTTGAGCAGCTGAAAACATCAGCAACCGCAAAACCTCTGGCAATAGCGCATGTCAATCCCGATCAAGCTTTTGACACCGCTAAAGATATAAAGGAAGTACAGATACACCCTACCGACCCAAAAAATACGACATTTGTGGCCTCCAATCTCGGTCCCGCATAGGAAAGCGTGCTCATCGAGTTCCTCCGTGAGCACTAGGAGATCTTCGCATGGTTACCTTCTGACATGCCAGGAATTCCCAGGGAACTTGATGAGCACGCATTAAAATTGGATCGAAAGGCAAAGCCAGTAAAACAGTCGTTTTGTCGCTTCGTAGAGCCAAAATGTAAGGCCATTGGAAAAGAGCTCCATCACCTTACTGATGCTAAATTCATCAAAGAATTAAAGAAACTAGAGTGGGTTGCGAACCCAGTATGCGTCCCAAAGAAAAATACAAAAGAGTTACGGATGTGCATTGACTTCACTGTGCTGAACAAACATTGTCCAAAGAATCACTTCCCATTGCCACAAATCGATCAAATAATCGATTCAACTGCGGGGTGCGAACATCTTTTCCTTCCTGGACGCATATTAAGGATACCACCAAATTTGGATGAAGGAGGAAGATCAAGAGAAAATGGCATTTATCACACCCTATGGCGTATTATGCTATACGACAATGCCCTTTGGCCTCAAAAATGCCGGGGCAACATATCAATGGATGATGCAGAATTTCCTAGGAAACCAGATCGACACAAACATACAAGTATATATTGATGATCTTATAGTTACAACAAAGCAAGGTGAAAGGATCGTATGGGTACCTAGAGGGGGGTGAATAGGTGCTGCTTCAAATTTTACTCCTTTTCAAATTAAGGTTTGACACAAAGGTAAATTCTCTAGATATACAACTATGGTGAATTTACCTATATGTCACACTAGCACAACAAAACTAAGCAAGAGCAAGATAAAGTAAGGTGCGATAAAGGATAGAAGTAATTGAAGTGAAGCACGCGGGGACACACAGATTATTTCCCGCAGTTCCATCCTTTTGAGGGGAAGTACATCTGCGTTTGGAGGGGGCTGGTATCAAACCACCAATGCCACGAGAGGCCTCCCTTGTTCTCCGGTGAACCTCACCCCAAGGGGATCGATTCACGCTTCCACTATATCGGCAACCTTCGAGGTGGAAGCCGACACCTTTACAAAAAGTTCGAGGCACGCATCCACAATTGAATCGGAGGCTCCCAAATACAAGCAAGCTGTCACAAAAATCAAAGACAAGCTTGTAAGAACCAAATCAAGAACTAGGGTTTCCAATGAAACACTAGAACAATTGGCCCTCAATTGAATGAGGGGGAAATGTAAATCTCTCTTGGCGAAGCCGTAGATCAAGGACTCCTCCTTCGATTCTCCAAAGATGAAGGACTTTGGATGGTTGTAGATGGAGTTCTTGATGATTTGGTGGCTCTAGGGTTAGGGTTCTTCTCTTCAGGAATGAGCAGCCACTCAAGGTTGAATAAGGGGCATTTATATAGGCCCCCCAAAATGTAGCCGTTAGAACCACTTAACTCGGATAGTCCGGCTGAATTTACATGGACTGTCCGGCCCGACCGGACACTCCGGCCACTGTGCAGCGGACACTCCGACCTGGCAAAGAATCCGGACAGAGTCCGAGCAATGTTCAGGTAGAGTTCGATATGGGTTACTAAATGTCTGCACCCTCCGAGGAATCCTTCGGGCCGGACACTCCCGTTGACACCAGCCGGACATTCCGGCTAGGCCGGATACTCCGGTTGAAATCAAGCGGACAGGCTGGTGCAGACTTGATTCAGCACAGATAAAGACATGATAATGATAATATTCTGCAGGTAATATGGATATATCCTAAAACATTTCAGCAGCAGATTAAAACCATCCTAGTGTTGTCAACAAACATCAAAACAAAATGAAGGGCACAAATGCCCTTTCAATCTCCCCCTTTTTGGTGTTTGGTGACAACCCAAGGATTTGCATATATGATAATCAAATAAGCATAGCAACAAATGGTTTACAAAATATAGGAAGGCTCCCCCTATATGTGTGACCCTTTTGAATGTGCATTTGAATATAATATCACACAACCTAGAGTTTATACCCTCACTAGAATTTATAACCACAATGGCATGACATGACATTAATAATGATAGACAAATAACTAGGCATTACCGGGTATGCATGTCTTACCACACACGATAGGCAACGAAGTTTAACATATGACAAAGTACATAACCAAATGGACATAAAGACACAAGCTTCAAAGAGCCAAATCGAGATAATGTGAAGCTTGTGTACCCATGAAAATCCCTGGTCGCAACCTAATATGGCCACTTCTCCCCCTTTGGCATCGAGACGCCAAAAAGGAAAAAGAGCACTACGAAAGCGTCCCAAACCAACTCTAGCCACTATAGTCATAATCCTACTCATCATCATCATCCTCATCCTCATCTCCATCCTCGTCCTCATCATCACCATCCTGAGCAGTTGACTGGCCGTGAGGGCGAGAAGAGGAAGACACATCCTCAAACATGGACCAATCCACACGCCCTGGCTCCAGTGACCATAAGAGAGTGTACCATCAAAAACCTACTGAGATGAGTCAACATCCATGGGCTGGTTGATCTTCTTGAGTTTCTTCATTTCATTCCTGTTTGCCTTGTAGGCATCATACTGACCATGGAGGATGTCAATGTTCTAACACAGGAGCTGTCTCTCCCACTAGGAAGCCTTCTTCACCTTCTTGTGCACTTCCTCTCTAGAGGTGTTGAGGCGATATGCATTGCTAGCATGCTTCATGCGAGGACCACGGGTCACAACCTTCTGCACTTCCTCATACCCATCACTGCCATCGTTGTCAAATTCATCCACATCCCCATCCTCAAAAACACCGCGAGATGGGGGATAACCGTGGGGTACCTAATAGGAAGGAGCCCCTTCCTCTGAAGCTTGGTAGGCTTGTGTGACACAAGGTTGTTGTAAAGCAGAGGAGTAGCTGGAGTGTGGGCAGCAATAAGATTCATCACATATGGGGCATGGAGAGGACACTTCTTGTCCATAATGCACTTATACAAGTCTTGATGTATAAAGTCCATGACATCAATAGCACCACGATCATGGTCAGGACCGTGAATAAACACAGAGTGAGCATGAGCCATGAGGTTGATTTCAGCACCTCGCATTTCATCCTTGTTACCTGCCTTTGAAGTGAGTGTGTGGCGAAACATGCGAAGCAGAATGTTGTAGAGCAGCTTCATGTTGGTGGTTTGACAACATATACCACCCTGAGAATAGATAGGAGCTAACCTTGCCTTGTCATAGGATTGTCCATGGATATGCATTCTTTCAGCACTAGGATCATTGGAGTTGAAGGGTAAACCAAGAATGCTAGCAAATTGCACCAAATTGGAACGACATCTGGTAGTGCCAGAAATCCACTCTAAGGGAACATCCATAGTGTCACCAAAAACAATTGTGGCATAAAACTGCTGAACCAACTCAATGTTGTAGTCTTCTCTTACTTGAAAGATGGTGTGTAGTCCCATCTTCTCGATAACCCACAAAGCATCCTGAAAAGTAGTTGTGAGCATGCAACTTGTCAATCTCCAACCATTGCATGGGGAACATAGGAGATCTAAACCCACCATACACCTCAGAATAGAGGAGGAATTGTTCATTCCTCCAGAACCGATCATTAGGAGAGGTGCGAGGTAGAGCATAGAACTACTGGAGCCTCATCTCCACATACTCTTGAGTGCCTAAATTAGCCAAGGTAGTCAAAGCTTCAAATTTCATGTGCTTGGCATCATCCCTTTTCAGCTTTCTTATCTTCTCTTGTTTCGCTGCAACATGATCATGTGTAGATTGCCTGACCACAGATGGATCCACATGAACATCTCTTTATTCATTGTAAGAACCGGGATGGTGACTAGACCGAGACCGTGAGGACGGGAACCACCTGTGAAATCAGAGGAGGAAGATATCATTGGGGGTAAGCACATTTGTCAAGGAGATACTAACAAGATAGCAGCAATCAAAGGAATACTGGACTGCACAGGTCGAATCTTCTCGGACTATCCGAAGAAATCACCCCGGAGACTCCGCCTGACCTGGACTTTCCGGTGCGAACGCACCGGACATTCTGGCCGCACCGAAAAGTCTGGCCCATACATGTCGGACACTCCGGCTGGAGTCATGGCGATTTTCGGTACAATGCGTGAAGGCTCAACCGGAGCAGATTGGAATTTCTAGAACTACTGATAGGGGAACATTGCACACAGGAATGATGTAGACATGGATTCTAGCAAAATGTGGTCCTCAAAAACTCATCTAGGGCTAGCCTAGAGAATGAGAAGGAGAGGGGCACTTTACCAGCATCCAGGGTGGTCTTCACCAGAGGGGAATCGGTCCCAGTGGTGAAGGGAAGGAGATGGCCGGCGGCATCGGCAAGATCAGGGATGGGGAAGCCCTCCCAGTGGTGCTCTAGATCAGAGGAGGTAGTTAGGGGGGAAGAGGGAGTCGGGGAGGAGAAAGAGGACTGAACCGTCCACTTCTCCCTGGCCCTCTCTTCGAGTTTGAGACTACTTGGGCCGGAGTGTCCGGGCGAAATACGTCGGAGAGTCCAGCCCGACTGGATTGTCCGGTGCGAATCAAGCGGAGAGTTTGGTCCAGCCGGACACTCCGGTTGGTTCAGAGCGGACAGTCTGGTCCCTTCGACCAGAGACACCAGGAACAAGTTTTGTGGACAAATGTGTGGCAAGAGCCGCATGTTTTAAGGTAAGAATAGGCCTAGGATTTTGAGAAGTACACTGGGGAGAGCATAAAGTCAAAGAATCCAAATAAATGTCCAATAAAACTCCTGATAAGATCAAACCAAGAACCAATTATTCGTAATGAAGAGGGCGGTGCCCGAGGCCACCATGTAAGGGTGTGAGGCACGAAACCGCAAAGAATTGTCCTTGGGTTCATAACCTCTACTCATGAATGAAGCTCACATATCACAAATGATATTAAGAGAATTGATTTTCTTAATTTTGGTATTATGGGGGAGGGATAGCCCAATAGATTAGGATCGCACTCCCCATATGTCCATGCCTACACCTAAACCACATAATGATCAAGTAATAGGTGTGTATGCAAGATGATCAAGTTAAACTTCTTGAATCTACGATATTTAACTCATTCCTCAAATAACAAAATCTTGCTTCATCAAGTGGCTTTTTTAAAATATCTACAAGTTGGTCTTTGGTTGACACATAAGAAAGCTCAATATCTCCTCGGGCAACATGATCTCTAATGAAATGAAGACGGATCTCAGTATGCTTTGTTCTTGTATGATCCACCGGATTGTAGGCAATTTTGATAACATTTTCATTGTCAGATAATAGAGGCACTTTTTCACAACGGACACCATATTCCTTTAAAGTTTGCCTCATCCATAGCAATTGAGTGCAAGCACTAGCTGCAGCCACATATTCAGCCTTGGCAGTGGAAAGAGATCTATAGTTTTGCTTTTTAGAAGACCAACACACCAAGGACCTACCAAGGAATTGGAAAGCCCCTGAGGTTGATTTTATATCATCCTTATCACCAGCCCAATCCGAATTGGTGTATCCACAAAGAGAGAATGTAGAGCTCCTAGGCTACCATATACCATAGTTTGGGGTATGAACCAAATATCAAAAGATTCTTTTGACTGCCATCAAGTGGCTTTCTTTAGGAGTCGCTTGATATCTTGCACACACTCCTAGACTTAACACAATATCGGGTCTAGATGCACATACGTAAAGCAAAGAACCAATCATGGATTGGTAGACCTTTTGATCAACATCTTTACCATTTGGGTTAAGTTCAAGATGAGTCTTGGTTGTCATGGGAGTTGGAGCTCCATTTAGTTCCTTCATATTGAACCTCTTGAGCATGTCTTGGGTATATTTGGCTTGATTGAAAAAGGTTTCTCCTCTTATTTGCTTGATCTCAAAGCCAAGAAATACCCTTAACTCCCCCATCATAGACATCCTGATCATGTCAGTCATTAGCTTTGAGAATTCATCATTAAAAGCTTTGTTAGAAGAGTCAAAGATAAGATAATCAACATATATTTGGCAAACAAAAAGCTCCCCATTAACCTTCTTAGTAAAAAGAGTGGGATCAATTTTCCCAACCTCAAAACCACGGTCTAACAACAACTCTCTAAGGTGCTCATACCAAGTACGTGGAGCTTGTTTAAGCCCATAGAGCGCCTTATCAAAGTTGGTAGACATGGTTTGCCCTCAATAGTGGGAGCTTATTGAAGTTGTGAAGATGAGGGCTCCACATGAGTAGAGCATAGTTCTTCTCAATCTGCCACAAGGGGTTCCTCAACGGGGCGGATGAATCCCGCACCCATTCTTCTTATGGCATCTTGAGGTATTTCATCATCTACATCACGAACATCAACATGCCCTGCTTGGGGGCCATCATATTCTTCAAAAACCACACTACAAGATTTTATGACAATTATGAAGAGTTTATCATAGATTCTATAAGTGTGGGAATCGAGACCATAGCCAACAAAAATACCCTCTAAATCTTTGGAATCAAATTTGGACAAACGAACACCTTTAATGAGGTAGAAACACTTACAACCAAACAATCGGAAGTATGAAACGTTGGGCTTGTTATTGGTAAGTATTTCATATAGCGTCTTGATTAATTATTTGCGGAGGTAGAGGCGATTTGATGCATGGCATGCGGTGGAGATTGCCTCTGCCCAAAAGTTGTATGGAGATTTAAACTCAGCCAACATGGACCTTGCCATATCCATTAAAGCCATGTTCTTCCTCTCAGCTACACCATTTTGTTGAGGGGTATATGCAGCGGAACATTGATGCTTTATCCCCTCATCACTAAGAAAGCCATTTAGAGTGTAGTTCTTGAACTTGGTGTCGTTGTCACTTCTTATTGTTAGCACAGGCAAATTGTATTGACGTTGAACCATATTGACAAAGTCAATGAAATATTGTTGGCTCTCACTCTTCAACTTGAAGAAATAGACCCATGCATATCTTGAGTAGTCATCAACAATCACCAAGCAATATTTCTTGCCACCAAGGCTAGCATGAGATGGAGGACCAAAGAGATCCACATGAAGGAGCTCAAAGATCCTTTTTGAATTTATAATATTATTTGGCTTGTGGGGAGCATCATGCATTTTTCTGCAACACAGGCCCTATAAACATGATCTTTTGCAAAACAAACATTATCCTTTAGTCCCACAATGTGGCCACTCTTGTGAAGGCTTTGCAAAGTTCTCATATTGACATGGGCTGGTCGGTGATGCCATAACCAACCCACATTGTCCTTTCCTAATAAGCACATCACATTAGTGGTTTTCCCCGAAAAGTCCACACATACAAATCATTTTTGACATACCCAACAAAAGCGACCTTCAGAGTCTTACTCCACAAGAGGACCACAATATCATTATCAATAAAGACGGCGAAACCCATCTTGCCTAGGGCACAGACTGAAAGTAAATTATAGCCAAGGGTCTCAACAAGCATGACATCCACGAGAGTAACATCGTGTGCAACCACAACTTTGCCAAGACCCATTACCTGAGATTTGATTTATGGGCATATGTGACGGTTATATGATCTTGATTTGCCCTCATCTCCGTCATTATTGTCTTGCTTACGGTCATATGACTTGTCCAACCACTATCAAGCACCCACTTTGACCCTCTAGAAGCATAGTTCTACAAGAGATCAAGCTAGTTTTTAGGTATCCATTTTTCAATGGGTCCTCTCTTGTTAGTGACAAGGGTCTTTGGAACCCAAATAGACCAAGCAATATAACCATCAAATGGAACAACATATTGTGCATACACATCACCAAAAGAATTACGCATTAAGACATAGTGAGGGTTAGCACTTCCCGCAAAGTCATCATGTGACATTGTTTTGCCACTTTGGGCATCACTACCCATAATGGTCTTATCTTTTGGTTGAGCGGGCTTGGCCTTCTTCTTGTTGTTGTTCTTTTTCTTCTTGGCTTTGGAAACATAGCCAAGACCTCTTTTCTCATTATTTGGCCTTTGTTTACTTAAAAGGTCATCAAGAGACTTGTTACCTTTTGGGAAGGATGCCTTTGCAAGCTCCCCCTTCAACCTAGCATTTTCTTCAAGGATATTTGTCCTACTAGAGGGAATGGAAATGCTAGGCGAAGCAACATTAGTTAATTAAGTTTGAAGTTGTTCACTTGACTTTGTGAGAGTCATGCGATCACTTTCCAAGGCTTTGTGAGCCTTGTTAAGCTTCTCATAATCATCAGCAAGTTTGTCATGAACAGCACCAAACTCAATCTTGTCCTTTTTAGCATTTTTGTATTTAGCAATGGCATGATCACGTTCCTTAATGAGTTGAGCAATAATTCGATCATTTGCCTCATCAAGGTCTTCAAGTTTTTCTTCAAGAGACACCCTAGTCTCTTGTTCTTCTTCAAGAGCATTAGTTGGAGCATCCATCTCAAGTAGATGCTCTCTCCAAGATTACATCTCTCATCTAGGAGCTCTTGTGTGTGAGCAAGTTGGTTCAAGAGGTTTACAAAATGCTTCTTATGCCCCCCTTGCAAGTTAGACTTGTAAGCATCGAAAGAAACTACTTCTTCCTTCACCTCAAGAGTTATATCATCATTCAAATCATCATTGACACTAGAGGTGGAGATAGGAGATGGTGATACCTCCGATGCTCTTGACATAAGGCAAGTGACGTTCTTGTTGGAGGTGTTCTCATTTGGGGAACCGAAGAGGGATAAGGTAGATGTAGAGGTAGTGGCAATGGTAGCCACACCATTCGTTGCTTCTTCTTCTTCCTCCTCATCATCAGAGGAGAACTCTTCATGTGGTATCAATGCAACGTCACTAGACTTCTTGTTGGTGGCATTCTTCTTGTAGAAAGGCTTCTTGAAGGGGGCCTTTGGATTTTTATTCAATATGAGGGCGCCACCATTGTCTTCTCTCTTCTCATAAGGGCGTCTGACAACGAAATGATAGCGGTCTCCACAGTTGAAGCAAGTTCTCAATCTTGAAGCATTTTCTTTTCTACCACTTGGGTTGCTTCTTCGTTGCATCTCCATCTTGGCCTTTGCGGGATCTTTCTAGAAATTCTAGCATAGAAAGCCATGTATTCACCATGAGCAACCTTGACATCTTTGGGGTGGCTCATAGTGAGTGCATCATCACTTCCTTCTTCCTCATCATACTCCACAAACTTGGCCTTCAAGGCGAGATTGACACCACTACTTGTTTCAATGGCACGAGCACGGGCATCTTTGGCGTTCTTGGCAGCAACCTTGAAGGAAGCCATCTCTTGCATAACTTCATTGGAGGTCATGAGATGGTAGTTATGTCTTCCTTGGAGACTCTTCAAGTCAGTGGGCTCAAAGGGCATGAGCGCACTCACATACTTCCTCTTGATACAAGCATCATCAATGTGAGAGGCACCAACATTCCTGAAGGCGGTGGTGGTGGATTTGAGTCTTCGATACATGTCTTCATGATCCTCACCATCCTTCATAAAGAACCCTTTGGCTTCATTGCTCAAGGCATTATATGGGGATGAGGGATCGGAGGGTCAGGAGAGTACCATCCGGGAACCGCATGGTGCTCTTCCTTCCCATAACTCTTTTTGGTGGTGGATTTAGTTGAATTATCTTCATCCCCCACCAATTCACCTATTGGCTTAGCCAAAGCATTTACCTTAGGGTTAGGAGGTGTTTCCACTTGAGGACGAGATGGTGAGACTGACTTTTTCTTAACAAGTAGCTCAACCAGTTGACGCAACTGTTGGATTTCATTCCCTAGGGTAGAGCTCAAGCTTGTTTCCAAATTCTGAGATCTATCATTGACGAGGCCACGAGGGGTAACCTTGGCAATGCCCATGGTGATGGACTTGGGGTTCCGCGGAAAAGAGAATGCATGGTATTTCATCGGATGTCAGGAAAACAATGAAGACAAAGTCGCCTGAATATTGGGAAAACACTCTATTACAAGTTGTCATCTAGATTTCGATACCCTCGCTTGGGCTTCTCCTGCCCTATATATAATAGGCCGGGTCTCAAAGATGTATGCGGATAGGTTTCATATATGCGTGATTACAATACCAACATAATTCAGTTCGTCTTTCCTAAAAAAGTCTCAGCCGGTGGCTTCCTTGGGCCGTTATCTAGAATCTTTATGGGTCGTAAGCCTTTTACCCAATGTAGGGTAGTGAATAATGAGCACCCAAGTAATCATACCCATGTCAGTAGCCCCCGAGACTCTACCTAAATCCGCAGTTTTCATGTTAAGTCTCAAAGTTTTCTTTGTTCTTTCTCTTATTCTGTTTGTTTTTATTTTTTGTAGGGATTTTGGTACAATGAGTCTGATGCTTCCGACAGATCGGGAATCAGTAATTGTTCCTGGGAAAAAACAAGGTTAACCTACATCAGACTCAAGTCCCTAGGCTTGAATCCGAATTTTTTTGCTAGCGTAATTCAGTTTGAGCCACTGAGGTCTTACTGAATACTGAATTCCAGTTTTCTATTTTTTATCAGGTACCCAACGCGTCCGTCGGGATTTTTCATCGTATCGTTGATACGGATATTTTATTGGCAGAGCGCATTCTTGTGCGATTACCAGGCCACATAGGACGAATCCTGGGGTCTTACCTTCATGTTTCTGAACACGGCATTCAGATTTTTTCCCGCGTCTGAGCGTGATCCGAGATTTTTGGCTTGATTGGCGGTTGGCCTGCTGGGCCACCAATCTTTCTGATTATATCTAATAATTTTATTATTTTACACTGTCTCCCGATGGGAGTAACACCTTTTTGAGGATACACTAATGTAAGACTCAGCAACTTTTGTAAGACACACTGTCTCCCGATGGGAGTAACAACTTTTTTGAGGATACACTAATGTAAGACTAATGATCTGGAAGATAAATTCATCCGACACTTTCACTCCACATTTAAATGACCCGCATCTCTAGAGAAATTAAGGGCGTGCAAACAGAAACATGGAGAATCAATAAGAGCCTTCATTCAGTGATGGAACATTATCAAAAACACAGCTGAAGCCATATCCAATGAAAGGGCCATTGACGCCTTCAATGACGACCTCCACCACCGAGAGTTCATAGAAGAACTAGGGCGGGTCAAACCCAAAACAATCTCACAGATAATGGACATAGCAAATCGCTGATCTGACGGAGAGGACGCGCTGCGTAAAAAACGAACACGTTCACCCGAAGAAGATAGGGATAAACGCAGCAATGATAGGAGATGGAGGAACAACGGTGGACACACGGGACCAAGTTATGTCGCAGCTAGTTTCTCGGGAGAGGGCAATCATAGGAACAATGCTTACAACAACAGACACCACAGCAGCAGGGACGACGTCGAAGGAGGCCAATCAATGCAGTGGTATCAGCCAAGAGCTCGGAAAACAGCTATGTCTGCAATGCAAATGCTGGAAGGTCCCTATAATATGCACTTCTATATTGACTCAGCATGCAAAAGACGATCCAACCATCTCATGGAAGACTGTTGAACATTTTTGAAGATGCAAGAGCTATGCAACACAAAGGCAATCGAAGCGGCAAACCGAGGATACACTACCATGCCTGGCACATTAGCCATTGATGCACCACCACCGGTACATTAGTCAGGAGGACAACCGCAGAACACAACAGATCAAGGTAGTAAATACCCTAGATCAAAGGGGGCAATGTCAATGATTCAGAAAGGACGTCCATTCAACAGGATCCAGAAGCTAATTACAAGACAAGTAAACATGGCCGAGACTGCCCCACCAGCCACACCCGAGTATCTTCACTGGTCAGAACAGGAAATCGCATTCAGCAGGGATGATCACCCACTTCGAGTACCACGACCGGGTCATTCAGCCTTGATAGTTGAAGCGCAAGTAGGAGGATTCGACATGAGCAAAGTGTTCATGGATGCAGGGAGCAACATAAATTTGATTTACGCCAAAACAATGAGAGCAATGAACTACTATTTGGTAAATATAGCACCAACAGAAACATCCTTCCACGATATAGTACTAGGTAAAGCCAAGATTCCGTTAGGTAAAATATTTCTTGACATCCTTTTTGGATCCAAAGAAAATTTCAGGCGAGAAAATATCGAGTTCAAAGTCATGAACTGGCCATCACAATATTATGCGATCCTGGGGTGCCTAACTTTTGCACGATTCGAGGCAGTCCCCCATTATGCATACCTAGTCATGAAAATGCCGGCGCCAAAGGGAATTATAATAGTAAAGAGAAGTTTCACACAATCCGACAAATGTGATCAGGAGTTCAACAAAATTTCTGAATCTTTCGGGGTGGCAACTGAGTTTGAGCAGCTGAAAACATCAGCAACCGCAAAACCTCTGGCAATAGCGCATGTCAATCCCGATCAAGCTTTTGACACCGCTAAAGATATAAAGGAAGTACAGATACACCCTACCGACCCAAAAAATACGACATTTGTGGCCTCCAATCTCGGTCCCGCATAGGAAAGCGTGCTCATCGAGTTCCTCCGTGAGCACTAGGAGATCTTCGCATGGTTACCTTCTGACATGCCAGGAATTCCCAGGGAACTTGATGAGCACGCATTAAAATTGGATCGAAAGGCAAAGCCAGTAAAACAGTCGTTTTGTCACTTCGTAGAGCCAAAATGTAAGGCCATTGGAAAAGAGCTCCATCACCTTACTGATGCTAAATTCATCAAAGAATTAAAGAAACTAGAGTGGGTTGCGAACCCAGTATGCGTCCCAAAGAAAAATACAAAAGAGTTACGGATGTGCATTGACTTCACTGTGCTGAACAAACATTGTCCAAAGAATCACTTCCCATTGCCACAAATCGATCAAATAATCGATTCAACTGCGGGGTGCGAACATCTTTTCCTTCCTGGACGCATATTAAGGATACCACCAAATTTGGATGAAGGAGGAAGATCAAGAGAAAATGGCATTTATCACACCCTATGGCGTATTATGCTATACGACAATGCCCTTTGGCCTCAAAAATGCCGGGGCAACATATCAATGGATGATGCAGAATTTCCTAGGAAACCAGATCGACACAAACATACAAGTATATATTGATGATCTTATAGTTACAACAAAGCAAGGTGAAAGGATCGTATGGGTACCTAGAGGGGGGTGAATAGGTGCTGCTTCAAATTTTACTCCTTTTCAAATTAAGGTTTGACACAAAGGTAAATTCTCTAGATATACAACTATGGTGAATTTACCTATATGTCACACTAGCACAACAAAACTAAGCAAGAGCAAGATAAAGTAAGGTGCGATAAAGGATAGAAGTAATTGAAGTGAAGCACGCGGGGACACACAGATTATTTCCCGCAGTTCCATCCTTTTGAGGGGAAGTACATCTGCGTTTGGAGGGGGCTGGTATCAAACCACCAATGCCACGAGAGGCCTCCCTTGTTCTCCGGTGAACCTCACCCCAAGGGGATCGATTCACGCTTCCACTATATCGGCAACCTTCGAGGTGGAAGCCGACACCTTTACAAAAAGTTCGAGGCACGCATCCACAATTGAATCGGAGGCTCCCAAATACAAGCAAGCTGTCACAAAAATCAAAGACAAGCTTGTAAGAACCAAATCAAGAACTAGGGTTTCCAATGAAACACTAGAACAATTGGCCCTCAATTGAATGAGGGGGAAATGTAAATCTCTCTTGGCGAAGCCGTAGATCAAGGACTCCTCCTTCGATTCTCCAAAGATGAAGGACTTTGGATGGTTGTAGATGGAGTTCTTGATGATTTGGTGGCTCTAGGGTTAGGGTTCTTCTCTTCAGGAATGAGCAGCCACTCAAGGTTGAATAAGGGGCATTTATATAGGCCCCCCAAAATGTAGCCGTTAGAACCACTTAACTCGGATAGTCCGGCTGAATTTACATGGACTGTCCGGCCCGACCGGACACTCCGGCCACTGTGCAGCGGACACTCCGACCTGGCAAAGAATCCGGACAGAGTCCGAGCAATGTTCAGGTAGAGTTCGATATGGGTTACTAAATGTCTGCACCCTCCGAGGAATCCTTCGGGCCGGACACTCCCGTTGACACCAGCCGGACATTCCGGCTAGGCCGGATACTCCGGTTGAAATCAAGCGGACAGGCTGGTGCAGACTTGATTCAGCACAGATAAAGACATGATAATGATAATATTCTGCAGGTAATATGGATATATCCTAAAACATTTCAGCAGCAGATTAAAACCATCCTAGTGTTGTCAACAAACATCAAAACAAAATGAAGGGCACAAATGCCCTTTCAATCTCCCCCTTTTTGGTGTTTGGTGACAACCCAAGGATTTGCATATATGATAATCAAATAAGCATAGCAACAAATGGTTTACAAAATATAGGAAGGCTCCCCCTATATGTGTGACCCTTTTGAATGTGCATTTGAATATAATATCACACAACCTAGAGTTTATACCCTCACTAGAATTTATAACCACAATGGCATGACATGACATTAATAATGATAGACAAATAACTAGGCATTACCGGGTATGCATGTCTTACCACACACGATAGGCAACGAAGTTTAACATATGACAAAGTACATAACCAAATGGACATAAAGACACAAGCTTCAAAGAGCCAAATCGAGATAATGTGAAGCTTGTGTACCCATGAAAATCCCTGGTCGCAACCTAATATGGCCACTTCTCCCCCTTTGGCATCGAGACGCCAAAAAGGAAAAAGAGCACTACGAAAGCGTCCCAAACCAACTCTAGCCACTATAGTCATAATCCTACTCATCATCATCATCCTCATCCTCATCTCCATCCTCGTCCTCATCATCACCATCCTGAGCAGTTGACTGGCCGTGAGGGCGAGAAGAGGAAGACACATCCTCAAACATGGACCAATCCACACGCCCTGGCTCCAGTGACCATAAGAGAGTGTACCATCAAAAACCTACTGAGATGAGTCAACATCCATGGGCTGGTTGATCTTCTTGAGTTTCTTCATTTCATTCCTGTTTGCCTTGTAGGCATCATACTGACCATGGAGGATGTCAATGTTCTAACACAGGAGCTGTCTCTCCCACTAGGAAGCCTTCTTCACCTTCTTGTGCACTTCCTCTCTAGAGGTGTTGAGGCGATATGCATTGCTAGCATGCTTCATGCGAGGACCACGGGTCACAACCTTCTGCACTTCCTCATACCCATCACTGCCATCGTTGTCAAATTCATCCACATCCCCATCCTCAAAAACACCGCGAGATGGGGGATAACCGTGGGGTACCTAATAGGAAGGAGCCCCTTCCTCTGAAGCTTGGTAGGCTTGTGTGACACAAGGTTGTTGTAAAGCAGAGGAGTAGCTGGAGTGTGGGCAGCAATAAGATTCATCACATATGGGGCATGGAGAGGACACTTCTTGTCCATAATGCACTTATACAAGTCTTGATGTATAAAGTCCATGACATCAATAGCACCACGATCATGGTCAGGACCGTGAATAAACACAGAGTGAGCATGAGCCATGAGGTTGATTTCAGCACCTCGCATTTCATCCTTGTTACCTGCCTTTGAAGTGAGTGTGTGGCGAAACATGCGAAGCAGAATGTTGTAGAGCAGCTTCATGTTGGTGGTTTGACAACATATACCACCCTGAGAATAGATAGGAGCTAACCTTGCCTTGTCATAGGATTGTCCATGGATATGCATTCTTTCAGCACTAGGATCATTGGAGTTGAAGGGTAAACCAAGAATGCTAGCAAATTGCACCAAATTGGAACGACATCTGGTAGTGCCAGAAATCCACTCTAAGGGAACATCCATAGTGTCACCAAAAACAATTGTGGCATAAAACTGCTGAACCAACTCAATGTTGTAGTCTTCTCTTACTTGAAAGATGGTGTGTAGTCCCATCTTCTCGATAACCCACAAAGCATCCTGAAAAGTAGTTGTGAGCATGCAACTTGTCAATCTCCAACCATTGCATGGGGAACATAGGAGATCTAAACCCACCATACACCTCAGAATAGAGGAGGAATTGTTCATTCCTCCAGAACCGATCATTAGGAGAGGTGCGAGGTAGAGCATAGAACTACTGGAGCCTCATCTCCACATACTCTTGAGTGCCTAAATTAGCCAAGGTAGTCAAAGCTTCAAATTTCATGTGCTTGGCATCATCCCTTTTCAGCTTTCTTATCTTCTCTTGTTTCGCTGCAACATGATCATGTGTAGATTGCCTGACCACAGATGGATCCACATGAACATCTCTTTATTCATTGTAAGAACCGGGATGGTGACTAGACCGAGACCGTGAGGACGGGAACCACCTGTGAAATCAGAGGAGGAAGATATCATTGGGGGTAAGCACATTTGTCAAGGAGATACTAACAAGATAGCAGCAATCAAAGGAATACTGGACTGCACAGGTCGAATCTTCTCGGACTATCCGAAGAAATCACCCCGGAGACTCCGCCTGACCTGGACTTTCCGGTGCGAACGCACCGGACATTCTGGCCGCACCGAAAAGTCTGGCCCATACATGTCGGACACTCCGGCTGGAGTCATGGCGATTTTCGGTACAATGCGTGAAGGCTCAACCGGAGCAGATTGGAATTTCTAGAACTACTGATAGGGGAACATTGCACACAGGAATGATGTAGACATGGATTCTAGCAAAATGTGGTCCTCAAAAACTCATCTAGGGCTAGCCTAGAGAATGAGAAGGAGAGGGGCACTTTACCAGCATCCAGGGTGGTCTTCACCAGAGGGGAATCGGTCCCAGTGGTGAAGGGAAGGAGATGGCCGGCGGCATCGGCAAGATCAGGGATGGGGAAGCCCTCCCAGTGGTGCTCTAGATCAGAGGAGGTAGTTAGGGGGGAAGAGGGAGTCGGGGAGGAGAAAGAGGACTGAACCGTCCACTTCTCCCTGGCCCTCTCTTCGAGTTTGAGACTACTTGGGCCGGAGTGTCCGGGCGAAATACGTCGGAGAGTCCAGCCCGACTGGATTGTCCGGTGCGAATCAAGCGGAGAGTTTGGTCCAGCCGGACACTCCGGTTGGTTCAGAGCGGACAGTCTGGTCCCTTCGACCAGAGACACCAGGAACAAGTTTTGTGGACAAATGTGTGGCAAGAGCCGCATGTTTTAAGGTAAGAATAGGCCTAGGATTTTGAGAAGTACACTGGGGAGAGCATAAAGTCAAAGAATCCAAATAAATGTCCAATAAAACTCCTGATAAGATCAAACCAAGAACCAATTATTCGTAATGAAGAGGGCGGTGCCCGAGGCCACCATGTAAGGGTGTGAGGCACGAAACCGCAAAGAATTGTCCTTGGGTTCATAACCTCTACTCATGAATGAAGCTCACATATCACAAATGATATTAAGAGAATTGATTTTCTTAATTTTGGTATTATGGGGGAGGGATAGCCCAATAGATTAGGATCGCACTCCCCATATGTCCATGCCTACACCTAAACCACATAATGATCAAGTAATAGGTGTGTATGCAAGATGATCAAGTTAAACTTCTTGAATCTACGATATTTAACTCATTCCTCAAATAACAAAATCTTGCTTCATCAAGTGGCTTTTTTAAAATATCTACAAGTTGGTCTTTGGTTGACACATAAGAAAGCTCAATATCTCCTCGGGCAACATGATCTCTAATGAAATGAAGACGGATCTCAGTATGCTTTGTTCTTGTATGATCCACCGGATTGTAGGCAATTTTGATAACATTTTCATTGTCAGATAATAGAGGCACTTTTTCACAACGGACACCATATTCCTTTAAAGTTTGCCTCATCCATAGCAATTGAGTGCAAGCACTAGCTGCAGCCACATATTCAGCCTTGGCAGTGGAAAGAGATCTATAGTTTTGCTTTTTAGAAGACCAACACACCAAGGACCTACCAAGGAATTGGAAAGCCCCTGAGGTTGATTTTATATCATCCTTATCACCAGCCCAATCCGAATTGGTGTATCCACAAAGAGAGAATGTAGAGCTCCTAGGCTACCATATACCATAGTTTGGGGTATGAACCAAATATCAAAAGATTCTTTTGACTGCCATCAAGTGGCTTTCTTTAGGAGTCGCTTGATATCTTGCACACACTCCTAGACTTAACACAATATCGGGTCTAGATGCACATACGTAAAGCAAAGAACCAATCATGGATTGGTAGACCTTTTGATCAACATCTTTACCATTTGGGTTAAGTTCAAGATGAGTCTTGGTTGTCATGGGAGTTGGAGCTCCATTTAGTTCCTTCATATTGAACCTCTTGAGCATGTCTTGGGTATATTTGGCTTGATTGAAAAAGGTTTCTCCTCTTATTTGCTTGATCTCAAAGCCAAGAAATACCCTTAACTCCCCCATCATAGACATCCTGATCATGTCAGTCATTAGCTTTGAGAATTCATCATTAAAAGCTTTGTTAGAAGAGTCAAAGATAAGATAATCAACATATATTTGGCAAACAAAAAGCTCCCCATTAACCTTCTTAGTAAAAAGAGTGGGATCAATTTTCCCAACCTCAAAACCACGGTCTAACAACAACTCTCTAAGGTGCTCATACCAAGTACGTGGAGCTTGTTTAAGCCCATAGAGCGCCTTATCAAAGTTGGTAGACATGGTTTGCCCTCAATAGTGGGAGCTTATTGAAGTTGTGAAGATGAGGGCTCCACATGAGTAGAGCATAGTTCTTCTCAATCTGCCACAAGGGGTTCCTCAACGGGGCGGATGAATCCCGCACCCATTCTTCTTATGGCATCTTGAGGTATTTCATCATCTACATCACGAACATCAACATGCCCTGCTTGGGGGCCATCATATTCTTCAAAAACCACACTACAAGATTTTATGACAATTATGAAGAGTTTATCATAGATTCTATAAGTGTGGGAATCGAGACCATAGCCAACAAAAATACCCTCTAAATCTTTGGAATCAAATTTGGACAAACGAACACCTTTAATGAGGTAGAAACACTTACAACCAAACAATCGGAAGTATGAAACGTTGGGCTTGTTATTGGTAAGTATTTCATATAGCGTCTTGATTAATTATTTGCGGAGGTAGAGGCGATTTGATGCATGGCATGCGGTGGAGATTGCCTCTGCCCAAAAGTTGTATGGAGATTTAAACTCAGCCAACATGGACCTTGCCATATCCATTAAAGCCATGTTCTTCCTCTCAGCTACACCATTTTGTTGAGGGGTATATGCAGCGGAACATTGATGCTTTATCCCCTCATCACTAAGAAAGCCATTTAGAGTGTAGTTCTTGAACTTGGTGTCGTTGTCACTTCTTATTGTTAGCACAGGCAAATTGTATTGACGTTGAACCATATTGACAAAGTCAATGAAATATTGTTGGCTCTCACTCTTCAACTTGAAGAAATAGACCCATGCATATCTTGAGTAGTCATCAACAATCACCAAGCAATATTTCTTGCCACCAAGGCTAGCATGAGATGGAGGACCAAAGAGATCCACATGAAGGAGCTCAAAGATCCTTTTTGAATTTATAATATTATTTGGCTTGTGGGGAGCATCATGCATTTTTCTTCAACACAGGCCCTATAAACATGATCTTTTGCAAAACAAACATTATCCTTTAGTCCCACAATGTGGCCACTCTTGTGAAGGCTTTGCAAAGTTCTCATATTGACATGGGCTGGTCGGTGATGCCATAACCAACCCACATTGTCCTTTCCTAATAAGCACATCACATTAGTGGTTTTCCCCGAAAAGTCCACACATACAAATCATTTTTGACATACCCAACAAAAGCGACCTTCAGAGTCTTACTCCACAAGAGGACCACAATATCATTATCAATAAAGACGGCGAAACCCATCTTGCCTAGGGCACAGACTGAAAGTAAATTATAGCCAAGGGTCTCAACAAGCATGACATCCACGAGAGTAACATCGTGTGCAACCACAACTTTGCCAAGACCCATTACCTGAGATTTGATTTATGGGCATATGTGACGGTTATATGATCTTGATTTGCCCTCATCTCCGTCATTATTGTCTTGCTTACGGTCATATGACTTGTCCAACCACTATCAAGCACCCACTTTGACCCTCTAGAAGCATAGTTCTACAAGAGATCAAGCTAGTTTTTAGGTATCCATTTTTCAATGGGTCCTCTCTTGTTAGTGACAAGGGTCTTTGGAACCCAAATAGACCAAGCAATATAACCATCAAATGGAACAACATATTGTGCATACACATCACCAAAAGAATTACGCATTAAGACATAGTGAGGGTTAGCACTTCCCGCAAAGTCATCATGTGACATTGTTTTGCCACTTTGGGCATCACTACCCATAATGGTCTTATCTTTTGGTTGAGCGGGCTTGGCCTTCTTCTTGTTGTTGTTCTTTTTCTTCTTGGCTTTGGAAACATAGCCAAGACCTCTTTTCTCATTATTTGGCCTTTGTTTACTTAAAAGGTCATCAAGAGACTTGTTACCTTTTGGGAAGGATGCCTTTGCAAGCTCCCCCTTCAACCTAGCATTTTCTTCAAGGATATTTGTCCTACTAGAGGGAATGGAAATGCTAGGCGAAGCAACATTAGTTAATTAAGTTTGAAGTTGTTCACTTGACTTTGTGAGAGTCATGCGATCACTTTCCAAGGCTTTGTGAGCCTTGTTAAGCTTCTCATAATCATCAGCAAGTTTGTCATGAACAGCACCAAACTCAATCTTGTCCTTTTTAGCATTTTTGTATTTAGCAATGGCATGATCACGTTCCTTAATGAGTTGAGCAATAATTCGATCATTTGCCTCATCAAGGTCTTCAAGTTTTTCTTCAAGAGACACCCTAGTCTCTTGTTCTTCTTCAAGAGCATTAGTTGGAGCATCCATCTCAAGTAGATGCTCTCTCCAAGATTACATCTCTCATCTAGGAGCTCTTGTGTGTGAGCAAGTTGGTTCAAGAGGTTTACAAAATGCTTCTTATGCCCCCCTTGCAAGTTAGACTTGTAAGCATCGAAAGAAACTACTTCTTCCTTCACCTCAAGAGTTATATCATCATTCAAATCATCATTGACACTAGAGGTGGAGATAGGAGATGGTGATACCTCCGATGCTCTTGACATAAGGCAAGTGACGTTCTTGTTGGAGGTGTTCTCATTTGGGGAACCGAAGAGGGATAAGGTAGATGTAGAGGTAGTGGCAATGGTAGCCACACCATTCGTTGCTTCTTCTTCTTCCTCCTCATCATCAGAGGAGAACTCTTCATGTGGTATCAATGCAACGTCACTAGACTTCTTGTTGGTGGCATTCTTCTTGTAGAAAGGCTTCTTGAAGGGGGCCTTTGGATTTTTATTCAATATGAGGGCGCCACCATTGTCTTCTCTCTTCTCATAAGGGCGTCTGACAACGAAATGATAGCGGTCTCCACAGTTGAAGCAAGTTCTCAATCTTGAAGCATTTTCTTTTCTACCACTTGGGTTGCTTCTTCGTTGCATCTCCATCTTGGCCTTTGCGGGATCTTTCTAGAAATTCTAGCATAGAAAGCCATGTATTCACCATGAGCAACCTTGACATCTTTGGGGTGGCTCATAGTGAGTGCATCATCACTTCCTTCTTCCTCATCATACTCCACAAACTTGGCCTTCAAGGCGAGATTGACACCACTACTTGTTTCAATGGCACGAGCACGGGCATCTTTGGCGTTCTTGGCAGCAACCTTGAAGGAAGCCATCTCTTGCATAACTTCATTGGAGGTCATGAGATGGTAGTTATGTCTTCCTTGGAGACTCTTCAAGTCAGTGGGCTCAAAGGGCATGAGCGCACTCACATACTTCCTCTTGATACAAGCATCATCAATGTGAGAGGCACCAACATTCCTGAAGGCGGTGGTGGTGGATTTGAGTCTTCGATACATGTCTTCATGATCCTCACCATCCTTCATAAAGAACCCTTTGGCTTCATTGCTCAAGGCATTATATGGGGATGAGGGATCGGAGGGTCAGGAGAGTACCATCCGGGAACCGCATGGTGCTCTTCCTTCCCATAACTCTTTTTGGTGGTGGATTTAGTTGAATTATCTTCATCCCCCACCAATTCACCTATTGGCTTAGCCAAAGCATTTACCTTAGGGTTAGGAGGTGTTTCCACTTGAGGACGAGATGGTGAGACTGACTTTTTCTTAACAAGTAGCTCAACCAGTTGACGCAACTGTTGGATTTCATTCCCTAGGGTAGAGCTCAAGCTTGTTTCCAAATTCTGAGATCTATCATTGACGAGGCCACGAGGGGTAACCTTGGCAATGCCCATGGTGATGGACTTGGGGTTCCGCGGAAAAGAGAATGCATGGTATTTCATCGGATGTCAGGAAAACAATGAAGACAAAGTCGCCTGAATATTGGGAAAACACTCTATTACAAGTTGTCATCTAGATTTCGATACCCTCGCTTGGGCTTCTCCTGCCCTATATATAATAGGCCGGGTCTCAAAGATGTATGCGGATAGGTTTCATATATGCGTGATTACAATACCAACATAATTCAGTTCGTCTTTCCTAAAAAAGTCTCAGCCGGTGGCTTCCTTGGGCCGTTATCTAGAATCTTTATGGGTCGTAAGCCTTTTACCCAATGTAGGGTAGTGAATAATGAGCACCCAAGTAATCATACCCATGTCAGTAGCCCCCGAGACTCTACCTAAATCCGCAGTTTTCATGTTAAGTCTCAAAGTTTTCTTTGTTCTTTCTCTTATTCTGTTTGTTTTTATTTTTTGTAGGGATTTTGGTACAATGAGTCTGATGCTTCCGACAGATCGGGAATCAGTAATTGTTCCTGGGAAAAAACAAGGTTAACCTACATCAGACTCAAGTCCCTAGGCTTGAATCCGAATTTTTTTGCTAGCGTAATTCAGTTTGAGCCACTGAGGTCTTACTGAATACTGAATTCCAGTTTTCTATTTTTTATCAGGTACCCAACGCGTCCGTCGGGATTTTTCATCGTATCGTTGATACGGATATTTTATTGGCAGAGCGCATTCTTGTGCGATTACCAGGCCACATAGGACGAATCCTGGGGTCTTACCTTCATGTTTCTGAACACGGCATTCAGATTTTTTCCCGCGTCTGAGCGTGATCCGAGATTTTTGGCTTGATTGGCGGTTGGCCTGCTGGGCCACCAATCTTTCTGATTATATCTAATAATTTTATTATTTTACACTGTCTCCCGATGGGAGTAACACCTTTTTGAGGATACACTAATGTAAGACTCAGCAACTTTTGTATCAGGTGCGCGCTAGTGCTCCCGATGGGAGTAGCCCCCGAGGCTATGTTCGGATGCCTGTATCTGGACATAGGCTCATAATTGCTATTAGCTTGATGGAAAGCATTGATCTTTGGTAAAAAAGTATTAAGGTATAAATAACTTATCTCTTTACATATAAGGCAAAAATCGACGGTACATTATTCTTTTGATCGGATGGCTGTTTAGCCTTTGTCTTGGACATCTTGGCTTTAATAAGCCGAACTATAACTCTTATCATCTTTTCAAACAATCTTATGGGTAAAAGCGTCGTAGCTGTGCTACGTTCCATGGATTTGAGTAATTTACTCATGTCTTCTTGTCTTGTAGTCGATATGCTCCTCCAGGAATAACTTCTGTGATGATGTATGGTCCTTCCCATGGCGATTCTAGCTTCTTATGACCATCTTGCTTGAGGCGAAGAACTAGGTCCCCCACTGCGAAGGACCTAGGTCGCAATCTCCTGCTATGGTAATTGCGCAAGTTTTGCTGGTACATAGTTGCTCTTTGGAGGGCTTTATCTCGAGCTTCATCAAGCGCATCCACATCATCTTCGAGTGCTTGTCTTGATTCCTCTTCATCATATGCAGCTACCCTTGGTGATTCGTGTGATACCTCAACTGGAAGCACGGCTTTCGCACCGTGGACCAAAAAGAAAGGTGTCTCTTGTGTTGAATTATTTGGAGTTGTACGTAAACTCCATAACACGAATGGCAATTCATCCACCCATGCTCCTTTTGCTCTATCAAGTGGTGTCAGTAGTCTCTTTTTGAGTCTAGCGGTGACTAGTCCATTAGCTTTTTCGACCTGTCCATTTGTTTGCAGGTGAGCTACCAAAGCGTAGCTTATTTTGATGCCCATCTCTTGGCAGTACTTCTTGAATTCATTTGAGGTGTTGAATTCCGTGATGATGCTGTTTGGTACACCAAACCGGAAAACTATGGATTTGATAAAATTCACAACCGAGGTTCCATCTTGGGTGCTGACATGCATTACTTCAATCCATTTCGTAAATTTGTTGATTGCTACTAACAAAAAGACGTGTCCCCGTGGCGATGATTTGTGAAGTTTTCCCACCATGTCGAGTCCGCACTAAGAGAAAGGCCAAGCCAACGATATGGGATTTAGCTCAGTGGCGGGTGCTCTAGGTGACAAGGGTTTAATTCATCAATGCCCATTGTTATGGACTTGGGTTTTGGAGAAGGAGGGAGCGCTAGAAGCATCAATCGGCTAGCAAACAAGCACACAGGGACGCAATGTTTACCCAGGTTCATGCCTCGTAGAGGTCCCTACTCCTGCTTGTCTGCTCTTGGAATTAACGAAGGAATCGATGATTACAATGGTGCGCAGATGCAATCTGGCGAGGGTTGTGGAAACTAGGGTTGTGTGTCCTCCTCTCCGCCCCTTCCTATCCCTTATATAGATAGGCCAGGTCTCGAGTAGCAGGTCGAGTCAGTTACAGATTAGGGTTCTGCCTTTAAACTTTCTATCTTTAAGCTTCTTCTTGTGTCTCAAGTAACCGAGGGTCCGTGGGCCACTCGAAGTCTTCATCGCGCCGTGGCAACGCCATGGGCTTCCACCGTATCTGGACCATATATACCAAACTCGAGTACCTGCAAGGTACCCATGTCAGTAGCCCCGGAGTGTCCAGTGGAATCGTAGATTCGACTGGGGACTTTACGAAGCCTTTCGAGTGCATGACTGAGTATTTTTCGAGTGTTCTGTTTATGTCATAGGGATTGTTGATATGCATGCCTGATTTAAGCGGTGTATCGATATCAGTTAACTACCTTAGGGCAAAACAACGCAATCTACTCGAACTCGGAAAAGTGCTGGTGTAATTTGACTCAAGCCGCGGAGGTCTTTTAGGAGTCGAATTCCAGTATAAGGGTGTGAGCACTCGACGCGTCCGTCAAGGCATGTTCATCGTACCTGTAGGCACGGATATATTTCTGGTAGCGCACAGCCAATGCGTTTCCAGGCCTTATTCAGGTCTTATCTTCACGCTGCAAGCACGGCATCCGAATTTTTTGTCATCACGGAGATGATTCGGGTGACCCAGGAGACGCAGTCTCTTAGTAGGGAAAACTATGAGGCCCTGTCGCCATAGACTTTGAGTGTGGATGTTATCAACACACAATATGATGTACAAATAATCATAGGGTGCGCGGCCAGCACTCCCTATGGGAGTAGCCCCCGAGTGGCTGGTTGAGTTGAAGACTCGGGCAAGGACTAAAGAACTTTCGTGACTGCTGTCGTCATTTGTTTGCTTGTTTTAGTCGAATTTGTTTCTAGCACTCCCTATGGGAGTAACCCATGATCCATAGTCGAATCCTAGATTCAAGTGGTTGGGTAAGCTTTGAATGTCCATATTCCTGCAGAAAAGAAAATCGTAGGGTGCGCGACCAGCGCTCCCTATGGGAGTAGCCCCCGAGTGCTTGATGGAGTCGAAGACTCGAGCAAGGACTAAAGTAGTCGAAGTCTTCTAGTGCTTAATCTTTGATGACATCAGTGCTGATGATGTGATGACCTCAGTTGCCTACATGAGCGACTTTGACAGGACGTGATGAGCGGTGGGTCCCATTTTCTGACCCTGACTTGACCGGGCGTGCGTAATCTTTCATTTTAACTGTGCCTCCTCGATTTCCGCATGTAATGGAGGTAGTGGGGGACGGTTCGTATTTCAACCTCTCCATGTGTCGATCGCGATGCGCGCCTCGCGTCCAATAGGGTTTCTCTGGCTGTTGGATTACATCTGCAAGGGCTTAAGTAGCAGCGCAGCTGCGGTAATTTCCCATCTGCTCTTTCTCTGCTTGTGCTTCCATCGCCACTGTTGCTGCTCTCTGCTTTCTAGAGTTCGTCCCTTTCGTGGCGCTAGACCAGCTCCGCATATTCCCTAGCTATTTCCTCCGCTCTCACCGCCATCGCAAGATGGGGAAGAAGAAAGGAGGTGCCGCCGCTGGGTCTGCTGCCGCCACCGCCATCGCCAAGAAGAAGGGTGGCTCCGCCGTCGTGGGTACTAGCGCCGTCAGCGCTGGCAAGAAGAAGGTTACGAGCACCCGCGCCACCAATGGCGCGTGGCACGCCTCCATCATCAAGGCCTCTGAGCTTCATCTCCTGCGCCAAGATGGGGTTCTTCCTTGCGCCAAAGGCGATTCGCGAGTGCCCGGTGATGAGGTAACCCCGCGTCCTCCGTCCGGTTTCCGGGTGATGTTCCTCGCATTCATCATCCGTGGTCTGTCTTTGCCCCTGCATCCCTTTGTCAGGGGCCTTCTTTTTTTTATGGGATCCAGCTTCATCAACTGTCCCCAAACTCCATCCTTCACATTGCGTGCTATATCACGCTTTGCGAGTGCTGGCTCGAAGTTGAGCCAAGCTAAAGCGCCAGTCAGCTTCTGGCTCGTTAGTCTATGACGTAGCCGGCTGCGGAGTTTATGTCGACTCCTCCGCTACGTATTTTGACATCAAGCTCACGGGGTCCGTCCAAGGGTGGAGAGACAAGTGGTTCTACATTCGCGACCAGAAGGCCGACGGAGAGCACTACAGACTCGCACCTTTCGATCCCGCCACGCCGTGCAAGAGGAGGCATTCCTGGAAGAATGTAGTGATTCCTGTCAAGTCCGAGGAGACGGAAGTGCTGTATAAGCGCGTCTGCGACCTCGAGAGTCGCATCGGTAAAGAAGAGGGAGGCGCCGCCCTTATTCGCACATGGTTGCACCGTCATGTCTAGCCTCTGCAGGCCAGAGTTCATCCCATGTTTCAATGGCCTGGTGCAGACGATGCCACTCGCGTATCTGCCGATGGCATTTCTGTGGGTGAGGTAGATAAGAGGATGCGACTGGTAACAAAGTACACCGCCAAGGAGGTTGTCCCAGGCGAACCAGTTGTGCCTCCCTTCGACGCTTTGAACCCTCCTCCTGAGGTATGATTGCGCTACGGTGTAGCTATCTTTGTCGATTGCCATTAGTTTCTTGCTGTATAATGAGTTGCCTTCTGACTGCAGGATTGGAAGGTGTCTCCCAATTTGCCCCTCTTCCTGAGGGGGTTATTCCCCACGAAGCAGAAGAAGAAGAAGAAGACGAATCGGAATCGACCGTCCCACTTGAAGAGGAGGGAGCCCCCGAGTCCAGTGATCCAGACACTCGCAAGCGTTCGCGTAGCGAGGATTCGGATGCTTCGTCTCTGTCGACTCCAGAAGACCCAACTATTGGCACAAAGGAGCCGATTCCCGCTGTTCCTGTAAGTTCCATGGCACCACCTACTCGCAAGAGGATGCAGCTGCCCAAGGAGTCTTTGGAGTCGGAGGAGCAATCCTTCGATCTTGATAGATTTTACTGGTAAGTTCTATATGCACGACCTCATTTTCTTCTTTGAGTTGCCATTTGTCCTGAAGCTTTTTTCTTGATTTGTGTTTTAGTCAAGCGGTGACGTCGTCTTCTGACGACGTCCAATTTGTGAAGGAGTCCGGAGTCGCCGGCTCCAAGTCGAAGAAGGTGGTGTTGCAGTATCCTTCTCCTCCATTGGCAGCCCACTCCGGGTATAATTCATCGAGTTCCCCACATGCTGGGGGCATCAGATGGTTACCCGGATGACTGTGCAACAGCCTTCTTCGAAGTCTGTGGAGGATCATGTAAGTATCTTGTATTAGGCAGTCAAATTTATTCTTGGCGTGCTTTTACTTGAACTTGGAATTCTTGTGATGCAGCTCATCGTGAAGGAAGCCGCTCGCTTAGCGGAGCAGGTTTTTAACATGGGGCGACAACATGCGCGACTGGATGATCGCCATCATATCGTCGAAAGTAAGTTTTTACTGCGTCCTTGTCTTTTTGCGGATATTGTTGAGTCGACCTTGGTAACACTCTCTGTTTATGGCAGCTGAGCACAATGAGCTACTTCGCCATGCTGCTGCATTGGAGAAGACATTGGCCACAATGACGAAAAATTGTGACGAGGCAATCGTAGCCTTAGAGGAGTCGTGGAAGTGAGAGCAGGATCTCCTTGCCTTGTAACATCCCAAAATTTTGCAATTTCAGATGTTACTGGAAGCATGCATCATATCACTGCATCATGGCATCACATATCAAAAACTGCATCAGGTATTTCTTAAACCCCATAGTCAATTATAGACAAAAAGGAGTAAAACCTTTTGAACCACCAAAACCCTTGAAAAAGTGTTGTGTTAAAGTCCTACTCTAACCCTCTCCTTTTTACAAAATTTTAGAAATAAATTTCGTCTAATTCGAAGTCCGTTTGCAAAAGTTATTAAACAAATAGCAGAAGAAAAAAAATAAAAAGAATAAAAAAACAAAACCTAACCTAACCGGGCTGGCCGAGCCACCCCGGGGCTTACCTACCGCCCGCCTGGCCGGGTGGGCGACGCGCAGCGCCAGCCGACGCCCAGGCAGGCCCAGCAGCCGCGCCAGCCGCCAGCCCGCTCCCGCGCCCGCGCCCGCAGCCGCCGACAGGCGGGCCCCACCCGTCATCCCTCTCCCCCCGTCGAGTCCCGGTCGGACACGGACGCCGCCGCGTCGGGAACCACCTCTGGCCGAATCGGAGCAAACTCCGTAGCCCCCGCGCCAAGTAATCCGCCTTTATATAGCCCTCGGCACGCCTCCCAAAAACCCTAAACTTTTCCTCCACCACCGCCACTGGGCCGCCGCGAAATCGCTCGCCGGAGTTCACCGCCGCCACCGCCGACGACAAGAATTCCGACGCCCCTTCCCCTTTTCTCTCCCTCTCTACACTCCCCCACTAGCACCGCTTCTTCTCACACGTTTTTCCCCTTGTTTAGAAGCCCGAGACGCCGCCAATCGCTCGCCGGAGCTCCGCCGGACTCCGCCGCCACCATAGGAGGAAGGAGCCGACGCTGATCTCAGGAACGGAACCGCGAGGAGGAGCCGCACACCGTCCACTACTCCGTCACGCCGGGGAAGCTCCGCCGCCCGCCGCCGACCATCACCGACGCGCCGCCGCCATCCGTCGTCGACCTCGTCGCCGCCCGCCATGGTAAGCCGCCGGCCACCCCCCCCCCTCAGCCGTCCGTTTCCAATCCAACGGCCCAGATTAGATGCCCAGACCGAAGGGGTACCGACCAATCCCATTGCACCACGTGGCAGCCTGCATCAGCGCCGTGTCAGCGCCGCGTGCCCGCTGGACCAATCCCGAGCCGCCACTTGTCGTCGCGTGGTTGGCCGCCATTCTGGTTTTCTTTTAAATAGGGAGAAAACACTTTAAACTTGTAAAATCCATAGTAATTCGTGTTTTAGTCCAAAAATTGCGTATAATATACCGTTGGATTCATATTTTTGAGTAGAACAGAGATTTACAATAATATTGTTGTTTTGCCACAACAATCTTGTAGTAGGATTTAAAGTTTAGATTAGAGTATTTTAATTTTAGAAAATTATCCGTAGCTCCTTTAGTTGATTCTTGTTGCATTGGCTTTGTTTCGACAAGACCTTCTGTAGAAAATTATCATATCATACTTTGGGTGTTCAGATCTGTCTCGAGGTAGATTGGAGTTGTAGATCTAGTTTTGAGCTTGGTTATTTAGGGTTTAACCCAAAATACTTAGAATCTGTGGGGAATCGATTCTAATGACATTCCCAACCTAACAACACCCCTGAACAAAACCCTTGGTCGAAATCGAATCCATCCTTGCATATTACCATGTTGCATGCATGCATATTCGACTTCGTTTGCGCAAATTGTGATTGGATCCATGTTTGTTTCGTTAGATTGCTCGAAGTGTGCTGAGGAGTACTGTTGTGTAGATTGCTGCTCGGATCAAGGCAAGTTACACCACTTGTTCATGTTTATGTCCCAGTTTTGGCTATGCATGTTTTACTCTTCAAATTCTGTAGTATGCATGTGTAGGATTTTGGTAGATTTTCTTAGTACTATTTTGCAAGTGCGGTTTTGTAGCATGCCATGAGTATCTCTATGCTTAGGATTTTATATCCCAATAGGTTATCCTGTTTTTCTAAGTTATGCATGCTATGCTATATACTTATCTATATCAAGTACTGTTGGGAGGGTTCGAAAGACTCAAAATTTTCTAAGTATGAGAGCTCTCTCGAGCGAGCTTTTCTTCTCAAAGCCCCCCTTCAAAATAAAACTAAGTTTTCTTCTGGGCGGAATGTTTGTCGGGACAACGAGTGGGATTTTTGGTGGAGGACGGCTGCCCAGGAATCAAAGAAGTCTGCCATGTTTGAGAATTCAGAAGCTTCCCGTGCAACCACAATACATATGGGCTCTGTCTTGGCTTAGTACTTAGTGGGAAACCTCACCGGGGTACCAACATTTGGAGGTTCTTGGCACGGTTGGATCCAGCTGGTAGAGGGGCTACTAAGGGAAGGCTTCGCCATGGTCTTGTCTGTAAAAGGACTTGATCGTGGATTGTGGGGAAAGTGCACAACCTCTCGAGAGTATTGCAATCTGATCGATCAGCCGTGTTCACGGAAACAGAACAACTTTGAGCATCTGAAGGATGGAGCCTCTGAAAGATCTTCCTCTCTCTTTTCCCAAACTTAACATTTTATAAACCCCAAGGCGTGAGTAATATCGCCATTGGGTGGGATTTTGGGAACTTGGTGCGTAATATCCAAGTTCTAGGTTGATTGGGCACTTGGTGAGTAATATCCACGTGTTCCGACCCTATACTACTTATCAAACTTTACAAAGTAGGGAAAACTTTCTTCCTCTTTTCTTATTACATTGATAAAATCGGCTTTACGCAAATGAACCCCAGAGCCTACTCTTAGCCTTGCATGTAGAGATAGTCTTACTCTTTCCTTGGTGTAATTTGCCAATACATTCAAAGTATTGACCCAACTTGTTGGCTGCACGTCTTATGTGCAGAATCCGAAGATTGAAAGGTGCGTAGGGATCGCGGGTCTTCACGCAGCTAGCCTGAGGCGTTGATGGACTCAAGTTTTAATTAGTTTCCGCTGTTTTATTTGAGCTAGCTTTAAGCTATGCAAGTTGTAATAATTATACTCTGGATTATTCGTGTAATAATGACTTGTGTTTTACATGGTATTCATCGACTGTGAAGTGCTAGCTATTGATCCAGGGACTAGCATGTTAATCACAGGGACTTAGGATCCTTAATGATCCGAGGTCGCAACAGATGGTATCAGAGCACAAAGTTGCTTGTAGGACGTGACCCCTAGGATTGGAAACCACCTTTACCATGTGTGTTTTTGCTTTCTATATCCTTCTAAGTTATTTGTACTCTTATAGTATTTCTCTTCCTTATCATCCTGTGTCTAATTTTCTATCTCCTAACCTAAAGATGACGGCCTTCTACTACAACACCGCCGAAGACATCAAGTGCCTGCGCTTCGGGGAATGCCTCCTAGACATCATCAAGACACTGCAGTTACCCATGACATCAATCAAGGGAAGCGAGTTGAGGAAGATGCACAAGGAAGGATGTTGGGCGATTGAAGTCATCCAACCAAGGCGCAGTCAGATAGAACCCAAGACAGAGGCCATTGTACTCAACGTCACCAGCGACTCCAAGGAGAAAGGACTTAGCATCAGCTTGTAGGAAATCATTGGACGCCTTTGTGGACGCCACCATGAAGAGGTTGAAGGCCACTACATCAAACTCCTTGGAAGACGTGATGAGAAGGGAGTTCCAATCGAGTTAACCCCGGAGGAAAGGAAGACATGCAAGCGTCGAAGAATCCAATATCAAGACTTGGAATTCCACATCAATGACCTTCAGAAGGGGAGCTTCCTTGAGATCGTGAGGAATGATGAGCTTTGTGCCCTGGTCAAGGAGAAGGACGAGAAGATCGAAGAGCTGGAAGAGAATATCAAGTCCCTAGGAGGGGAGCTCACCGCCCAAGACAAGAGGTTCGCTAATCAAGAGAAGAGGGTGCAAGATAAGAACAAGAGGATTAGGGAGCAGAGTCTAGTGCTCGCAAAGAACGAGATGGAGTTCAAGAACCTTGCCACCATGTTGAAGGACCTACGTGCAGCCAAGAGGAGCTTGGAGGAGAAGATCACGCCCGTGACTATGGGGTCAAGTTTGATCAAGAAGCTACAGAAGGAGAAGAAGGAACTCCGAGCGAAGCTGGAAGCTGCTACCCAAGAGCTGCAAGAGGTGAAGGAACTTCAAGGGAGGCTCGAAGCTGCAACACCAGAGCCACAGGAGGTGAAGGAACTTCAAGAGAAGCTTGAAGCCACGACTAGGGACATGGAGTTATACAAGTCACTGCTGGAAAAGGAAGGCTTCATCATTGAGGATGAGGAAGTGGATGATGAGTAGAGTAGTTGGACCACATTTAGTTCTATAGTCGAACGTTATTCGCGATTGTAATGAGTACCAAAAAATTTATTGGCTAGTTAAACTGGGTTGAGTGTGTGGATTTATGTGCCTTGTGTGCCTTGCTTTTCTCGTGTGTTTTTCTTCTCTTGTTTACATAAGGGTAGGAGTTTATTCCTTAGGCTTTCTATCTATTTCTTAACTTGTCTCCCAAACCCTCTAGATGGCGAGACGCGGAAACAACAATACCAACATGCCCCCAGAGATAACACAACTTCTGAACTCCCAGAATCAGTTGATCCAACTCCTCACTCAAAACATGCAAAACAACAATAACCCGCCGCCTCCACCACCTCCACCGCCCCAACAGGATCGCTTGACTCGGTTCTTGAGGTTGAACCCTCCAACTTTCTCAAGTAGTTCTGAGCCAATTGTGGCAGATGACTGGCTCCGCACCATCAACAAGAAGTTAGACACCGTCCAAGTTGTTGGAGCTGATAGGGTGCGCTTCGCCGCACACCAACTTGAGGGACCAGCTGCTGAATGGTGGGATAACTACCAGGTCACCCACCCCGATATTGAAGCTTATCACCTGGAACCAGTTTGAAGCAGCCTTCAGTACTCATCACGTAGCCACGTGAGTCATGTCACTTAAGAGACGTGAGTTCCGCGACTTGAAACAACTGCACCGCTCTGTCTCCGAGTATGGGGACCTTTTCAACAAGCTGGCACGTTATGCACCTGATGATGTATCCACTGATGCTAAGAGACAGGAGGAGTTCTTAAGGGGACTTAATGATGAAATATCTATTCATCTTGTGGCTCTGAAGTTTGATAACTACCAGGAACTCCTGGACAGGGCAGTGGTAGTTGAAGCAAAGCAAATGAGTATAGAGAACCGGAAGAGAAAGTCCACCTCACACAAGCACAACTCTGCCCCATATCAGAAGCAATGCACTTCGTCACCACCACCCCACAACCACAATGGCCACAACCACAACGGTCATCGTCATGGAGGACATAACCACAATGGCCATAAGCACCACAATGGAAATGGTAATGGGAAGGATCTGAGTGAAGTGACATGCTTCAAGTGTAACAAGACAGGGCACTATGCGACTACTTGCCCCGAAAAGACAAAGAATGGGAATGGTAATGGAAACGGCAACGGACACAACCATGGCAATGGTAATGGAAATGGGAAGAAGCTGAATCTGTTTGTCAAATCCATGGTGAATCATGTCTCCGTGGAGAATGCTCGTGAGGCACCTGACTCTATGATTGGTAAGTTCAAGCTTAACTCCACACCTGCAGTTGTTCTTTTTGATACTGGTGCATCGCATTCATTCATATCAAGGGTATTTGTGGATAGAGGCAAGATACCTACGGAGACTATTAGTACTCCCGTAAGGGTAAGTTCTCCTGGAGGAGAAATAGTGGCAAACTATGGATGCCGTGGGTTAGAACTAAGGATTGGGGCGCACACCTTTCCCACCAGCCAAGTCGTTCTAGAATCACAAGGCTTAGACATAATTTTGGACATGAATTGGATGACCGAATACGAGGGAGTCATAGATTGTGCCAAAAGGACAATCGCACTCACGACTCCGGATAAGAAAAGGATCCGCTTTAAGTCAGCTTTCGCACTCAAAGGAAGTGTGATGAACTCCCTTAAGGGGGTTAGCTTGGAGGATGTGCCAATTGTGAAGGAGTATCCAGATGTGTTTCCGGAAGAATTGCCAGGGATGCCTCCCGACCGAGACATCGAGTTTCTCATTGACTTGATGCCTGGTACTGGACCAATAGCAAAGAGACCGTACAAGATGGATGTGGATGAGTTGAAGGAACTTAAGAAACAGCTTAGAGAGCAATTGAACAAAGGCTTCATTCAACCAAGTGCGTCATCTAGGGGAGCACCTGTCTTATTCATGGAGAAGAAGGATAAAACCAAGAGACTAGTCGTGGACTACCGGTCGTAGAATGAAGTGACAATCAAGAACAAGTACCCTCTACCCAATATTAACGACCTGTTTGACCAATTAAAGGGAGCTAGTGTGTTCTCTAAGATTGATCTCCGATCAGGATATTTCCAGCTAAAGATCCGGGAACAGGATGTACCCAAGACAGCTTTCACCACGAGATACGGACTGTACGAATACACCGTGATGTCGTTTGGCTTAACCAATGCCCCAGCGTACTTCATGACCATGATGAACAAGGTATTCATGGAGTACTTGGATAAGTTTATTGTGGTATTCATTGATGACATACTCATATACTCCAAGGACGAGAAGGAACATGAGCGGCATCTGCGCTTAATCATGGAAAAGTTAAGGGAACACAAGTTGTATGCCAAGTTTAGCAAATGTGACTTCTGGTTGAAAGAAGTGGGATTCCTTGGGCATATAGTATCAGCTAAAGGTGTTGCCGTGGACCCAAGTAAGGTAGCCTCTGTAACAGAATGGGAGTCTCCTAAGAATGTGGGTGATATTAGGAGTTTTCTAGGCCTTGCGGGATATTACCGAAGATTCATTGAAAACTTTTCCAAGATAGCAAAGCCTATGACAGAGTTGCTGAAGAAAGAGAAGAAGTTCCAATGGACCGAGGCATGTGAAGCAAGTTTTCAAGAGTTGAAGCAGCACCTAGTAACAGCACCAGTTTTGTGTCTCCCTGACATCCAAAAGGACTTCCAGGTCTATTGCGACGCTTCCCGGCAAGGACTCGGTAGTGTACTGATGCAAGATGGAAAAGTAGTGTCTTACGCCTCTCGGCAACTTAAGAACCATGAGAATAACTACCCCACGCATGATTTGGAACTAGCATCAGTTGTGCATGCACTCAAGGTATGGAGACATTACCTAATGGGTAAACATTGTGATGTGTTCACGGATCACAAGAGCCTTAAGTATATCTTCACTCAAAAGGAATTAAATATGAGGCAAAGGAGATGGCTTGAGCTCATCAAGGATTATGACTTGGACCTGCAGTACCATCCTAGAAAGGCCAACGTTATGGCTGACGCCTTAAGCCGGAAAGTCTATGTAAATGGACTTACTGTGGGAGAACTTCCAAGTGATTTGTGTGAACAATTCAAGGACCTCAGGTTGGAAATAGTTCCGGAGGGATACTTAGCAACTATGGAGATAGTGCCAACGCTTCTGGACCAAATCAAAGAGGCCCAGAAGGGGGATAAAGAGTTGGAAGAGATAAGAACTAATATAAGCAAGGGCAAAGCAAAAGGGTTTCATACGAATGAGCAGGGAACACTTTGGTATGAGAAGCGTCTGTGCGTTCCCGATGACCCTGATATCAGGAAGTTAATCCTTCAGGAAGCTCACGATTCGCCTTACTCGATCCATCTAGGTAATACAAAGATGTACATGGATGTGAAAGAGAGGTTTTGGTGGAACAACATGAAAAGGGAAATTGCTGAATATATCTCCTTGTGTGACGTGTGCAACACAGTCAAGGCCGAACATCAAAAACCCACAGGACTATTGCAGCCATTACCTGTGCCCGATTGGAAGTGGGACAAGGTAGGCATGGATTTTATCACAGGACTACCGCGGACTCGTTCTGGGTATGACTCCATCTGGGTAGTGGTCGACCACTTCACAAAGGTGGCCCACTTCATTCCCGTAAAGACCACCTATACGAGTGCTAAACTTGCCAAGATTTATATGTCAAGGATCGTACGTCTTCATGGTGTACCCAAGGGGATTGTCTCTGATAGAGGTACCCAATTCACCTCTAAGTTTTGGCGACAGCTACACGACTCTCTAGGGACACGACTGGAGTTTAGTACTGCCTTCCACCCACAAACAGATGGACAGACAGAAAGAGTCAACCAGATCTTGGAGAACATGTTAAGAGCCTGTGCGCTAGACTATGGGTCTAGTTGGGATGATAATTTGCCATATGCGGAATTCTCATACAATAACAGCTACCAAACTAGCATCAAGATGGCCCCATTCGTAGTTCTATATGGCAGAAAATGTAGGACTCCGCTGCTATGGAGTGGGGTTGGAGAACGTAGTTTGTTTGGACCTGAACTGATCAAGGATGCCAAAGAGAAAGTGAGACAGATTCAAGACAGGTTAAAAATAGCCCAATCCAGACAAAAGAGTTATGCTGATTCCAAGTGCAGGGATGTGACTTATGAAGTGGGAGACCGTGCATATCTCCGAGTTTCGCCACTACGAGGTGTTAAGAGATTTGGAATCAAGGGTAAGTTAGCACCCCGATTCATAGGGCCCTACAAGATCCTGGGTCGTAGAGGGGAAGTTGCCTATCAATTGGAATTACCCGAAGTGTTAACAGTTCACGATGTTTTCCATGTGTCGCAACTAAAGAAGTGTCACCCGGAAATGGCTGAAACCCCACTAAAGGATACAGTTCCATTGGAAGAAGTTCAACTGGAAAACGATCTCACCTATGAGGAAAAACCTACCCGGATTTTGAAAACAGCCGAGAGAATTACTCGTACCAAGACTATCAGATTTTGCAAAGTTCAATGGAATCACCATTCCGAGGAAGAGGCCACGTGGGAGCATGAAGAAGACCTGAAGAAAGAACACCCACACCTATTTGCTAACCAACCTGAATCTCGGGGACGAGATTCTTCTTAAGGGGGGTAGGTTTGTAACATCCCAAAATTTTGCAATTTCAGATGTTACTAGAAGCATGCATCATATCATTGCATCATGGCATCACATATCAAAAACTGCATCAAGTATTTCTTAAACCCCATAGTCAATTATAGACAAAAAGGGGTAAAACCTTTTGAACCACCAAAACCCTTGCAAAAGTGTTGTGTTAAAGTCCTACTCTAACCGTCCCCTTTTTACAAAATTTTAGAAACAAATTTTGTCTAATTCGGAGTCCGTTTGCAAAAGTTATTAAACAAATAACAAAACAGAAAAAAAATAAAAAGAATAAAAAAACGAAACCTAACCTAACCGGGCCGGCCGAGCCAGCCCGGGGCTTACCTACCGCCCGCCTGGCCGGGTGGGCGACGCACAGCGCCAGCCGATGCCCAGGCCGGCCCAGCAGCCGCGCCAGCCGCCAGCCCGCTCCCGCGCCCGCAGCCGCCGACAGGCGGGCCCCACCCGTCATCCCTCTCCCCCCGTCGAGTCCCGGTCGGACACGGACGCCGCCGCATCGGCAACCAACTCTGGCAGAATCGGAGCGAACTCTGTAGCCCCCGCGCCAAGTAATTCTCCTTTATATAGCCCTCGGCATGCCTCCCAAAAACCCTAAACTTTTCCTCCACCACCGCCACCGGGCCGCCGCGAAATCGCTCGCCAGAGTTCACCGCTGCCACCGCCGACGGCAAGAATTCCGACGCCCCTTCCCCTTTTCTCTCCCTCTCTGCACTCCCCCACTAGCACCGCTTCTTCTCACACGGTTTCCCCCTTGTTTAGAAGCCTAAGCCACCGCCAATCACTCGCCGGAGCTCCACCGGACTCCGCCGCCTCCAACCGCCGCCCGCCGCCACCACGGGAGGAAGGAGCCGCCGCCGATCTCGGGAACGGAACCGCGAGGAGGAGCCGCACGCCGTCCACTACTCCGTCACGCCGGGGAAGCTCCGCCGCCCGCCGCCGACCATCACCGATACGCCGCTGCCGTCCGCCGTCGACCTCGTCGCCGCCCGAGGGAGAAGTTGTTCAAGGAGCACCTTCTCTCTATTGCCAAATCTCTTTCGAGTATGTCTTGTTCGTCTGGATATGCCTTGCTCTTCTATACTTTGATGTGTGATTGCTATACTAAATCTTTTGTGTATGCAGATGCTGGCGGCTTGAGCTTTGATGCCCAGTCTCTTCGCCGCGATGATGCTTTGGATGGTGCCATCGCTGCAGTCGAAGACCACAGCGTATCCCTCTAGGAGACTCTGGGGAAGGCCAAGGATGTGCTCAGTCACATCCGTGAGGATTTGACTCCGAAGGCTGGGATGATCGACAATCTCGATGATTTGGTGGAATCCCTAGCTGGGGGGATCCCTGCGGACTTCAAAAATTCGCAGCGCTCTGTCGGCACCACCATGGCACTCGCAATGGTGCAGGCCCATGGCGTGGAGATGGACCCTGCAGCTATCTCTGAGGCTATGCCAGTCGACGCTGGAGGTCAGCAGGTAGTTTTTTCTCCCTATGCTGGTAGATGCAAAAATTACGGTCCCCAGCTTATCGAGACACTCGCCAAATACTCTGAAGAGCGGCGTCAGGCGAAGGCTGCAAAGGCTACGGCTTCTGTGGGTACTGCCGGCAAGTCCGTGGCGTCGGAGACAGCCACAGATGCTATGAAGCCTCCCAGGCCTAAGTCCAAGTCAAAGAAACATGCTGCGCCTTAGTCTCCTTCTGTAATAGCTATAGTGGTTTAGCCTTTTGCTTGATGGAACAATGAGTTTGTGGGGATGTCCCAATCAAAGCTTTTCCTCTGTCTGAATGCATATATGCCTTTTGCCAACTGTATTCTTGGTCTATTATTTGCTTTTTTTGCTTGGTTCGTGGTAGGGTACCTCGAATGCTCCTTCGAGGGATCATTCTGATTCTCCTTCTGCCGATGAGAACATGGCGCAACCTCGTTCAAAGGTGGGGGAGTTGTCTTTGCTTGCGCGACTGCGCGACCGTATAAAACAGCTGGAGCGTGAATTGCCTATCCTCCGTGGTAGCGCTAATGTATGGAAGTCGAAGGCAGAGAAAGCCTCTGCTCGCGAGAAGTACCTATTGGAAGAGGTGGCCTAGCTGAGTGAGCAGTTCAAGTGTTAGCCTTCTATCCTCTTATCTTTTCCTTTAGTCAGTCGCAGTGATGCGTATCTTTCACACTTTGCTTTTGTGTGGTGTGGTTGTCAGTGCTCGTCATCCGCAGGATGAAAAAGACAGGATCGCCATTCACATGAATGACCTGACCCTGGAGTAGCTTCAGGCGAGTGGGTATTTTTGGATTGATCATGATCGCGCAATCGCACTTGCGACCCTGCAGGATCGTGCCTCGCGAGTGCTCCATTTTCTAAAGAAATCGCAATCATGCCTAAGGAATATCTACCAGACGATGTTTCCGCTGGACGTTGTTCCCTCGAGCATGTTGGATCTCCTTGCTAAATTTCAAGACTTGAGTGTGGTTCGCGATTGCGTGCGACGAAAGTTGGTGGCTGGCGCCAAGGCTGCTTTGTCGCTGGCGCGACTGCATAGGCCTGATGTAGATATTGCAGCTGTTGCTGCTGGTCCATCGACTCCGCCGGTAGGTTTGACTTGGAATATGGTTCCTCATTACCAGGCGGTGGATCACCCAGCGGAGGAAATTGTCGACTTCTTCGAAGAACAGACAAACGTTCTTCTGCTGCAACAATAGTTTAACTTGTATCCTACACATAAATGTACTAGTGTTGTAAATTTTGTATATATATGTTGTATATGATTGATTTACATTGATGTGTAAAGAGCTTGCTAGTTCGTATATTTTGTGACTGTGTTGCAATATGCGATTCCGTTTCGTTAGCCTGACATGTGTTTATCTCAGCACCTTGCCAACCTGCCAGGTGCGTTGCAGCTGGGTTGGTGCTTGTTAAGGGTTTGATTATTGCGTCAGCTACTCGGGATATCGCGATTGGTTCGTAGAACAGTTGTGTAAAGGGTGGCGTAGCCCCCGAGTGATATAGTTACTAGAAAAACACAGAGTTTTAGGGCACTTAGATTTATTTATTCGTAGAATCAGTATGAGGTACAATGTGTGGCTAAGTAGCCTTAGCTGAATAGCCTTATTTGTAATGTAAGAAAGAAAAGACGACTAAGGGTAGAAACATCGTAGCTGCGCGACTTTCTAGGGGTTGGAGTATGCTACTCCTGTCTCGAAATCTTTGAGGCGATAGGCGCCACCTGGGATTACTTCTGTAATCACGTATGGTCCTTCCCAAGGGGACTCGAGCTTGAGGTGCCCTTGTTGCTTCAGTCGCAGGACCAGGTCTCCTTCGACGAAGGATCTGGGGTGTAGCCTTCTGGTGTGGTAGTTGCGCAGGTTCTGCTAGTAGATCGCCGATCTTTCTACTACGATTTCCCATGCCTTGTCAAGGAGATCGACGGAGTCTTCGAGTGCAAGTGTTGACTCCCGCTCGCTGTACGCGACTATCTGTGGGGCTTTAAAGCGTACTTCTGCAGGTAGTACTGCTTCAGCTCCATGCACCATGAAGAACGGGGTGTATCCCGTGGCGCTGTTTGGGGTTGTGCGCAGGCTCCAAAGTACAGACTGTAATTCGTCTGGCCAGCATCCGGCGGCTTGCTCGAGTGGCCGAAGGAGTCGCTTCTTGATTCCGTCGTAGACGATCCCGTTGGCCTTTTTGACTTGACCATTGGTCTGTGGATGAGCTACGGAGGCATAGCTTACATTGATTCCCAGGTTTTCCTAGAAGCCCTGGAACTCCTTAGAGGTGAAGTTTGTTCCATTGTCCGTGATGATGCTGTGTGGCACTCCGAAGCGATAGAGAATGGACTCGAAGAACTTGACTGAACTGGCTCCTAACTGGTTTGTCACCGGCATGGCCTCTATCCACTAGGTGAATTTGTCGACTGCGACCAAGAGGTAGACGTAGCCTCCTCGTGAGGACTTTGGGAGCTTGCCGACCATGTCAAGTCCCCATTGTGTAAAGGGCCAAGCCAATGGTATTGGCCGGATCTCCGTGCTAGGTGCGTGCGGTTTGTCCGTGAATCGCTGGCAAGCGTTGCATCATTGGATGATGTCCTTGGCATCGCGCATGGCCGTGGGCCAGTAGAATCTAGCTCGTATAGCTTTGGCAACGAGGGCGCGACTGCCGGTGTTGTGCCCACAAGTCCCCTCATGGATCTCGAGGAGGACGGCCCTTCCATCTGTGTTGGAGATGCACCGTTGGAGTACTCCTATGATGTTGCGCTTGTATAGTTCACCGTTGATGACGGCGAATGCTTTGGATCGTCGTGCGATGTGCCGCATGTCAGTCGGGTCGTCCGGTAGCCTCTTGCTGAGAAGGTATGTGATGTAGGGTTGAGTCCAAGATGGCTCGATCATCATGACCCCCATTGGTCCTTCGAGTCCTGTGTCAAGCTCCAGGTCGTCGAGTGCCATTGGCTCATTGGGTGGCGTAGCCCCTGAGTCCGTTGTTGCGCTTGTCTTCTTCTCTGTGGCCTTTGGCTTGATGGAGCATTCGCAGATACGCTCGAGAAATACCCTAGGTGGTATGGGGGCGCAGGTAGAGCCAATGTTGGCGAGTGCGTCCGCCTCTTCATTGCTTTCGCGGCCTACGTGCCGCAACTCATAGCTGTCGAAGTCCCCTTCGAGTGTGTCATAGAGGTAGCGGTAGGCAATCATATTGTCGTTCAGTGCGTCGCACTCGTGCATTGTCTGGTTCGACCAGCTTGGAGTCGCTGTAGATGATTAGCCTCTTGGTGTCGCAGGCTTTTGCCATCCGCATCCCGTGTAACAGGGCCTCATACTCAGCTTCGTTGTTGGAGGTAGTGAACTACATTGGAAGAATGTATTTCATCTTGTCTCCCTAGGGTGAGGTCAGTATGACACCTACACCAGCCCCGTCCTTTCGTTTGGATCCATCAAAGTGCATTTTCTAAAGGTAAGACATATCTGGCTTTTCGGGGAGCAGGTTTTCCATCCAGTATACGAGGAAATCAGGGAGGACTTGTGACTTGATCACGCCGCGCTTTTCATATGTAATGTCTCGTGGAGACAGCTCGATTCCCCAAAGCACGACTCGTCCGGTAGCATTAGGGTTGTTGAGGATATTCCCAAGCGGAGCATCGTTGACTACCACGATTGGGTGCTCCTGAAAGTAGTGGCGCAGTCGCCTGGCTGTCATGAAGGCCCCATATGCCAGCTTCTGGTACTACGGGTACCGCTGCTTTGTTGGCGTGAGCACCTCACTAAGGTAGTAGACTGGGCGCTGTACCCCATGGATCTTGTTTTCCTCAGCTCATTCTACCACGAGCACCGCGCTGACCACCTGGTTGGTGGCAGAGATGTATAATAATAATGGTTCTTTTTTGCGTGGGTTCACTAGTACCGGCGAGGTGGATAATAGACGCTTGAGGTCTTCGAATGCTTCCTACGCCTCGTTGGTCCACTCGAACTTGTTAGGTTTGTGGAGAAGTTGGTAGAAAGGCAGTGCCTTTTCGCCCATTCAACTGATGAAACGACTGAGTGCCGCAATTCGCCCAGCCAGTTGCTGGACGCCTCTTACATTCTTCGGCTTCTCCATGGCCAGTATGGCTTTTATTTTCTTCGGGTTCACCTCAATCCCCCTCGCGGAGATGAGATGCCCGAGTAGTTGCCCAGATAGTACGCCGAAGGCGCATTTGTCCGGATTAAGCTTGACCCGGTAGCGGTCGAGGTTAGCGAAGGTTTCGCGTATATCGTCGATTAGCGAGGCTTCCTCTTTGGTTTTGATGACGATGTCGTCAACATAGACTTGAATGTTACGACCAAGTTGATTCTTGAGGCAAGCCTGCATGCACCCCTGATAGGTGGCTCCTGCGTTTTTGAGCCTGAAGGGCATTATGTTGTAGCAGAACACACCAAAAGGCGTTGTAAATGCCGTTTTCTCTTGATCCTCCTCCTTCATTCAAATCTGATTATAGCCTGAGTAGGCGTCGAGGAAACAGAGGCGTTCGCATCCCGCGGTGGAGTCGATGATTTTGTCGATTCTTGGCAGCGGGAAGTGATCCTTCGGGCAGTGCTTGTTTAGGGAGGTGAAGTCCACGCACATCCGTAGGATATCCGTGTATTTTTTAGGTACCAGCACCGTGTTGGCGAGCCAAGTGCTTTCTTTGATCTCGCGTATGAAGTTGGCATCGAGGAGTCAGTTGATCTCCATTCCGACCACCTTTGCCCTTGGTTCGGACAGTCGCCGAATTGTCTGTTTGACTGGCCTTGCGTCTGGGTTGATGCTGAGTGCGTGCTTGGCGAATTCCCTCGGAACCCCTGGCATGTCCGCTGGACACCAGGTGAAGATTTCCCAGTGCTCACGGAGGAATTCGACGAGCACGAGTTCCTATGCGGGACTCAAGTTGTTGGCGATGAGGGCCGTCTTGGTCGGGTCCGATGGGTGGACTTGAACTTTCTTCGTGTGCACCGACGAGTGGAAGGATAGATCGGGTGAACTTGGCCGGCTTAGGGGAGGCAGACTGTTGTCTGTCGACTCCTTTAATCTTGCGAGTTCCTCTTGCATGCCGAAGGACTGGGAAATTCTGTTGAATTCCCTGTCGCAACTGTCAGACCTCTCGAAGTTCCCGTTGATTGTGATGACGCCGTTTGGGCCTGGCATTTTCATCTGTAGGTAGGCGTAGTGTGGTATTGCCATGAACCTAGGGAACGCGACGCGTCCGAGGATGCAGTGGTACTGTGAGGGCCAGTCGACGACTTCGAAGTCGATGCGTTCGTGTCGAAAGTTTTTTGGTGTGCCAAAGATGACGTCGAGGTTGATTTTGCCCAGGGGATATATGCCTTTCCCTGGGACGATGTCGTGGAACGTCGTGTCCGAGACCTCTAGACAGGTCAGAGGGATCCTCATCGCTCGCAAGGTACTTGCGAACATGAGGTTAATGCCGCTTCCGCCATCCATGAAGACGCGACTCATGTCGAAGCCTTTGATCTGCGCCTCGAGTACGAGGGGACAGTGGCCTAGGCGAGGTACTTGGCGCGGGTGGTCGCGTTTGTCGAAGGTGATGTGGGATTCGCTTCCACTGAGGTACTCAGTGGTGGATGGTGGTGAGTTTGTCGCCAAGTTTACTTGGCGAGTGATGTCCTTCTACACCCGATTCGAGGGGCGCCCCTTTTGGATCATCATGTTGCCCACAACCCGTGGGTATGGCTCGCCGCCTTGGTTGTGGACCGGTGCAGCCACGGGTGGTGGTACTCCAGGTGGTGGTGGAGGAGCTCCATGTGCTACAACGCCTGGGGCGACTCCATAGCCCCTGTTGACTGCGTCGCGATTCATCCGAGCCAAGCCTTCATGAAGTTTGAGGAACTCGCGGCAGTCTTTGAGAAGGTGGCTGGATTTCTTCTTGCCGTCGTGCTTGTCAATGTAGAAGTGCACGTTGCATGGCCCGGACAGTTTGTCCTCAATTGTTGTTGCTGGTGCCTCTTTGCGAGTGCGGCGCTGCCATACCTGCGTGGTTTTCCCGAAGTCGCGGTGTCCACCGCTGCAGTAGCCGTTGTTGCGGTTGTCGTGGCGCCTATCGGTGTAGCCGGCTGCGACCATATTGACGTCATCGCGATCATCGTAGATGCGCATTCGACGTTTGCTTCGGCGATCGCGTCTGCGCTCGAGTTCTGCTTCGTCATCAAAGTGAACGCGGTTTTTCACTGAGTCTTCTCCGTTTGCCCACCGATTCGCAATTTCCATCAGGTGGTCGATTGTTTTGGGCTTCGAGCGGCCCAGTTCCTCCCTGAGCTCTATGCGGCGAACACCGCCATTGAATGCATCGATTGCGCGATCCTCCGAGATATTTTCTGCGGAGTTCTTGATGATGGACCACCTCTGGATGTACGAGCGTAGCGATTCGCCCGACCTTTGCTGGCAGCACCTCAGTTCTTCGATTGATGCGGGCCTTTTGTAAGTGCCCTTGAAGTTGTGCACAAAGCTATAGACCAGCTCTTCCGAGCTACGAATGGATCCGCGCGGGAGGTTGTTGACCCATGCCCGAGCGGCGCCTTGTAGCTGTAGCTGCAGGCATTGCATGGTCATGCTTCGACTCCTGCCGTGGAGCCTGACGAAGGACATGTGGTCTTCCAACCAGATTTTTGGGTCCTGCAGGTCGTCAAATTTTCGGTTCTCTGATGGAATCTTGAACCCTTTGGGCATTCTCTTTTGCCTGATAGCCCTGCTGAAGTATCTGGCGCCACAGAGCTCCACATCTTTGTCTTCTGAATAAGTCGAGCGAGCGCGTCATGCCCTTGACTTGTCGATTTTGCGTTGTGTGATGTCATCACGCGCATCGTAGTCGTGGTCGTGTCGCCGTGAGCAGCGACATCGAGACAGATCGTGGATGTCGTCGCTGGATGAGGGTGAGGAATAGCGTTTTTCCAGAGCCTTGGTTTTCTTCGGCTCTAGCGTTGGCTCTTTGTCGAGAGCGGCCTCGATTAATCCCAAGCCCGCGATCGTAGATCGGTGCATGGCGGCTCGGGGATCCCCAGCCGGCGGCTGGTTATTGAGGAGGTACATGGTGGCCGCTGTTACTACAGCTTGCGGCGTCTTTGGGACCATGTTGCCCTATGTGTCGACTGTCATGGAGCTGAAGTCGAGGACTTTTGCAGCTTCTATGCGCTCCTGCTCGGTGAGGTGGGCCATTCGAGATCGCCTCTTGTTGGCCACGTACTCGTTGCCCTTGGAGGAGGATCCTCCGTGGGAGGAGAGCCCAGCCCGTTGAAGACTTGAATCGTCCGCCGCCTTTTTACGCGCTTCGAGTTGTGCAATCATTTGTAATTGGTGTCTGTACTCCTCCTTTAGTAGGCAATGATAGCCCATCAGCAGCTCTTACGGTGTGCCGGGGGGCAGAGGATTGCCTTGCAGCGCTTCTCAGCAGCGAGCCCACTCGAGATCGTTGAGCTTGATCATGACACGTTCGCTAGTGTGTTCGTTCACCATGGTTGGAGGTTCGACTGCCCCTCCATTGTTGATGGGCGCGCCATTGCCACCATTGGTGGGGCCGCCATTGGGTGGTCCGCCGTTAGGTATGCCACCGTTAGGTGGATCGGGACCGTTGCCACCGTTTTCGTGATTGGCGCTAGTTTCGCTAGTGTTGATGATGGCGCACATGAAGTGGTTGGGGAATCTGTTGCTTCCGCAACTTTCAGATCCGGAGCCGCAGACTCCATCTTCCGTCGCTAGGTCACCTAGATCGGATCTGCGACTACTGTCACTATCCGTGCTCTCAGCTGTTGTTGAGGTGTTGAGCTCGCTGAGGGTACCGATTGGTGGCGGGAACCACGATGCTGGAGCAATTGCGGATTCCGTCGGCTGGTCAGGCATACGAAGCGTGCCCATCTGACCAACTTGGAAGCGGAAGCTCCCGATTGCCAGGCTAATTCCATCGCCCACGGACTCGAAAGTCGGGCGAGTGGCTAGCGTGTGGACTGTGAAGTCGAATGCGCCGAAGAGCTGGCGAATCTCCGTTGTTGCGGAGTTGTAGATCGCGGTTGATGGGGCCAAAGAAGCCGCAACATCAGCACTCCCAATTCCCATAGACGGCGCCAATTGACGAGGGTTTAACTCATCAATGCCCATTGTTATGGACTTGGGTTTTGGAGAAGGAGGGAGCGCTGGAAGCATCAATCGGCTAGCAAACAAGCACACAGGGACGCAAGGTTTACCCAGGTTCAGGCCTCGTAGAGGTCCCTACTCCTGCTTGTCTGCTCTTGGAATTAACAAAGGAATCGACGATTACAATGGTGCCCAGATGCAATCTAGCGAGGGTTGTGGAAACTAGGGTTGTGTGTCCTCCTCACTGCCCCCTCCTAGCCTTTATATAGATAGGCCAGGTCTTGGGTAGCAGGTCGAGTCGGTTACAGATTAGGGTTCTCTCTTTAAACTTTCTATCTTTAAGCTTCTTCTTGTCTCTCAAGTAACTGAGGGTCCGTGGGCCACTCGAAGTCTACATCGGGCCATGGCAACGTCGTGGGCTTCCACCATATCTAGACCGTATATACCAAACTCGAGTACCTGCAGGGTATACCCATATCACCAGGCTTTGTTGCGAATCGTTAACATGCCTAATATCCTTTGCATCTTGCCGTGAGCCAATAAAATCCTGCTCTGAATGCTTTTGCGGCAATCACTCGGCTACTCGCATGGTGACCATAGACTCCTTCATGTATATCTTTTAGTATAATTTTTCCTTCTTTGGGTGTTACGCACCATTGTAGCACACCCGAAATACTTCTTTTGTATAGTTCTCCTTTGATTATCCTGAAAGCCTTTGATCTTCGGGTGATTCGCCGAACTTCTATCACGTCCTCTGGTAGCTCTCCTTCAGTCATATATGCTATATATGGATGCATCCATATTGGCTCAATTAGCATAACCTCTTTGATTTCTTGTTCTTCTTCTTCGATGGCTTCTTCATTGTTCTTGGTTTTTGAAGGAGCCCCCGACTCCTTTTATGGATGCTTCTTTTTCCCTGTTTTTGGTGCTACAACCTTGGAGACTCTTTTCGCTTTGATCAATTTCTCCACTATCTCCTCCCAAAAACTCCTGGTGGTATTGGTAAACACAATGATCCGATGTTTGCTAGATTATCGGCTTCCTCATTGCTTGCTCTTCCTATATGTGATACTTCACACCCATCAAATTGATCCTCCATGATATTGTATAAGTCGCGATAAGCAACCATATTTTTGTTGACAGCGTCACATTTGTTCATTGCTTGTCGTGCCACGAGATTAGAATCTCCGAAGATTTTTAGGCGAGTTGCAGCACAAGCTTTGTCCATCCGCATGCTGCGCAACAGGGCCTCGTATTCCGCTTAATTATTGGATGCGTTTGTGAAGCTCATCTGAAGAATATAGCACATTTTGTCGCCTTGAGGTGATATCAGTACGACTCCTGCTCCTGCTCCCTCCATTCTTTTTGATCCATCAAAGTACATTGTCCAGGTGCTAGAAAGGTCCGGTGGACCCGCACATTGCAATTACGTCCACTCTATGATGAAATCCGGTAGAACTTGTGACTTAATTGCTTTGCGCTTCTCATAAGTGGTATCCCGAGGGGATAATTCGATCCCCATAGAGAAACACGCCTAGTTGCTTCTGGATTGTTGAGGATGCTTGACAAAGGTGCCTCGTTGACCACTACGATCGGATGCTCCGAGAAATAGTGGCATAGTTTTCGTGCTGTCATAAATACCCCGTATGCTAATTTCTGGTAGTGTGGGTACCTTTGTTTGTATGGCAATAAGACCTCGCTCAGGAAGTAAACTGGTCTCTGCACGCTGATACATTGCAAATGTACCTATAATTTTTCATGTTCCATGCTTGGTGTTATCTACTTTTTATGTTTTGTACACACTTTGGAGTACTTTTCATATGATTATTTGGACTAACCTACTAATAGTTGCAAAAGTGCAAAATGTTCTTGTTTTACACTTTGATGTGTAGGAATTACCAAGAATACAAGTGGAAACCTTGTTGGAGTCAAATTGAGATTTTCCAGAAATCTGTCTCAAAACTATTTTTGAAGATGGTCATGTTCTGTGTCGAAGACGGCGTCAAACGAAAAACTCTTCAACTACAAAGTTGTTGGAAATTTTGCGACAAACGTTCTGAACATAAAATTTAGCTGATTCCGAGTCCGGACGGGCCAGATAGGGAAACCTAATTCGTGGGAGACACCTCCACCCACGAATTTGCAGCCACCAAAGCCACATTTTTGCCTTCCCCATAGATCCCATCTCCATGGGGAAGGGCTCCCAAAAAGCCATGAAGAAAGGGTGCTAAGGGGCAGTGCTCCCTTGTGATACCGGCGGCGGGAAAGGAGTCCTCCGCACCGCCGCCGCCGGAGCCATCTCCATCGATCTCCATCACCATTGCTGATTCCCATGATGAGGAGGGAGTAGTTCTCTCTCGAGGCTGACGGTTCTACCGGTAGCTATGTGTTCATCTCTCTATCTATACATGATCTTATTGAGATCATGAGCTTGTAATCTATAGATATACCTTGCTACTCATGTGCTTTAATAGATCTCTGCTCTCCCCATGTGTGTGAAAGTGACATCGTGCACACCGTGGTGGCACTTAGGCTAGAGATTACAAGTACTTGTTATGAGTTATATTTGGAGTTGGCTGTCTTTATGAAATTGTGGTGTTTGTTGGACTCATCTAGTACTCAAGGTGACAGTGTGGGGTTTTCTAGATGGGAAAGGCTTACTTTGAGGAGTGCTGTTATAGCCCTACCAACGATTAGAGTGTCCAACCGGAGAGTAGTTCAGCATAGTATCATAAAGAGAAGATATTTATATGATAAAACTCGGAATGCCGTGTCCAAGACATGAAGGTAAGACCCCGAGATTCCTCCTCTACGGCCTGGTAATTGCACAAGAATGCGCTCTGCCAGTAAAATATCCATATCAATGATACGATGAAAAATCCCGACGGACACATTGGGTACCTAGTAAAATAGAACTAGAATTCAGTATTCGATAAGACCTCAGCGGCTCGAACTGAATTACGCCTGTTATAATTCTGAGTTCAGGCCTGGGACTTGAATTTGATGTAGGTCAACATTGTTTTTCCCAGAAGCAATTAACTGATTCCCGATCCGTCGGATGCATCAGGCTTGTTGTGCCAAATCCCTATAAAGCTAGAAAAATAGAAACAATTCATAAAATCTTTAGAACATGAAAAACTGAAAATATCTATGAGACTCAACCAGAATCTACGATTTAGGTGAACTCTCGAGGGCTACTAACATAGGTACGATTACTCAGATGCTTATGATTCGCTACCCTGGCTGCATAAAGGCTCACAACCTATGAAGATCCAAGATGATGGCCCAAAGAGGCAACCGATAAAAGCCTTAGTTGTATTAGGAAAGGAAATATGAACCGACATTATGTTGGTTTTGTAATCATACATATGTAACATATTCATATACGTCTTTGAGACTCGCCCTATTATATATAGGATGGGAGAAGCCTATGAGGAGGTACCAGAAAAACCCCCAAGCAATCTATAATAGTATTATTCGTCAAGTAATCGGGCGATTTTGACTCCCTTGTTTGCCTAACATCCGACAAAATCCCTAGCGTTCTCTTTTCCACAAAACCCTAAGTCCATCACCATGAGCATTGTCGAGGTTACCCCTCGTCAATCCTAAAGTTGGAATCTCCGCTTTGATGAAGTGATCAAAGGGTATGGATTTGTCCAAACTATAAGAGAGGCTTGTATTTACAAGAAATTGAGTGGGAGCTCAATAGCATTTCTGATATTATATGTGGATGACATATTATTAATTGGAAATGATGTAAATCTTTTGAAAAGCATAAAGGATTACTTACATAGTAAGTTTTCAATGAAGGACCTTAGTGAAGCTGCCTATATTTTAGGCATCAAGATCTATAGAAATAGGTCAAGACACTTAATTGAATTATCACAAAGTACATACCTTGACAAGATTTTGAATAAGTTCAACATGCAAGATAGTAAGAAAGGACTCTTACCTATGGCGCAAGGTACGATTTTGAGTAAGACTCAAAGTCCGGCTTGAGCAAAATATAGAGAAGTGATGGTCAATATCCCCTATGCCTCAACCATAGGTTCTCTTATGTATGTTATGTTGTTTACAAGACCGGATGTGGCACATGCTGTTAGTTTAACTAGCAGGTACTAATCTAATCTAGGTGTACAACACTGGAAAGCAGTCAAGAATGTATCTAAGTACTTAAGAAGAACTAAAGACATGTTTCTCATCTATGGTGGTGAAGAAGAGCTCGTCGCAAAGTGTTACGTCGATGCTAGCTTCGACACCAATCCGGATGACTCCAAGTCACAATCCGGATATGTATTTCTTTTAAATGGAGCAGCGGTGAGTTGGAGGCGTTCCAACCAACCTGTGGTGGCAAGATCTTCAATGGAGGCAGAGTATATCTCACTATAACATCACTATAACGTCACTCAAAGTAACCTGTGGTGGCAAGATCTTCAACCGAAAGTATAGTAATACGATCATGCCATTATGTTTACACTACTATAACGTCACTCAAAGTAACCCTAATCCTTAGACCGTGAGATCGTGTTAATTGCTGACTCAAGAAAAGTATTTTTATTACATCAAACGTCACCTGGGTGATTATAAATGTGTCATTGGATACTTCAAAAGTGTCAGCTGAGGCTCGTGGATCAAGAGTGGGATTTGTCCATCCGGATGATGGAGATATATACTCAGGGCCCTCTCGGTGATATCATATTAACATAGCTTGCAAGCAAGTGATAACAATCACTGAGAATGCTATATCACGGGAACGAGAAAAGAGTACTTGTTAGTAACATGATCGAACTAGGTATAGATGATACCAAATGATCAGATCCCAGACAAGTAATATATCGCGAGACAAAAGGAATTGGTTACTGCGAATAAAGGTTCACATGATCACTAGTTTATCGTTTGAGCTGGTGGGAGTCATTATGGATCTCTAGGTCCCGCTGATGATTATTGATTGGAGAGTGTCTCGATCATGTATGCTCCGCTCGCGAACCCATAGGGAGACACACTTAAGGGTAGCCAACGCATTTGAGTGGATAGGGAACACCGGATAAAATACTGGACAAGCGCAGGAATTATTCTGATATATCTGTCGGAGTAGTTTTGGTGTATCGAAATAATATCAGGGATTGGATTATCAATGTGTTCACTAAATGAAGTGTTCATTAAATGAAGTACTTATTAAATGAAGTGTTCATTGAATTAGTAGCATTAAATCAAGTGCATTAAAAGGAAGTTTTAATTGCATGACTCTTGATTTTGAGTGGAAATTAAACATGAGAAAGTGGAGTTGAATTTTGAGTGAGTGGAGCCTCCACCCACATGAATGAGGGAGAGGTGGGGCACCCACCTTGGCCGCTGGCCATGGCAAGGGGCTGCCCCCCTCCCCCTATAAAAGGTGGGTGGAGCTCCTCTCATCACACACACTCATCCTCTCATCTCATATGCCCTTTGGTTGGCATCTTCCTCCCCTTCTAGCCTTGTCCATTGCCACTAGCACGATGCTTAGCGAAGCTCTGCTCAAGATCTTCTCCACCTCCACCACCGCCATGTCGTAGTGTTGGCAGAGTTCCTGGGGATCGACTACTTCTGCTGGTGCACTGGAGCGAGGGACAGAAGTCGTCGGCACACCGTACATGTGACCGATTACGGAGGCGCTGCACTTGTGGCGTTAGGTCATTGCATCCTTGAGGACGGTCGTGTACACTCTACAACAACCACGTTTATTGGCGGGAACGTTATCCCACGCTACGGTCTTCGAGGGTGAGTCCATCTGAAACCGTTACATGTATCTTCTAGATATGATCTTGGTGGTTGCAACCATAGGAATTCTTTTTGTTTTCCATGCAACGAACCCCATCACTCCTCCCTCCTACTCCTCCACCTCCACCACCCCGGTGACCTACTCCTCCGGCGAACTCCTTCTCCGCCTCCACCTTCGGCGACCCCCTCCTCCGCCTCTAGTGACCACCTCCTCCGGCGGCGGCCACCTTTGATGCTTCTCTTCTATCCTTCTCCTTCCATTCCTCCCCTTCTCCTCCCTCCACCTCCACCACCCTAGTGACCTCCTCCGGCAAACTCCTTTTCCGCCTCCACCTCCGGCGACCCCCACCTCCTCCTCTGGTGTCCTCCTCCGGCCACCACCTCCGGCGGCCTCTTCCTCCAGCGACCCCCTCCTCTGGCCACCACCACCTCCGGCCTAGATCGATATTTGGCCCGCTTTTTTGAAATTTGGAAAAAAAAACATCTGTGGCGCATATTGGCAATATGTGCCACAGAAATTTGAGATTTGGCTCGCCTTTTTTTAAATTTGGAAGAAAACATTGTGGCGCATATTGGCAATATGCGCCATAGAATTATAATTTAGTGCCGAGGTAACAGTGGCGCATCCCATATGCGCCACAAAATTGCAAAATAGGTGCACCACTGATAAGCTTTTTCCTAATAGTGTGTTGATAGGTTTTGAACACTTTTTTTTATACTTTTAAAACCATTGTGTTCGTATTTTAGATTACTTCAGATCTGTACTTTTTGTACTTCGGGTTCTTAGTGTACTTTGTACTTGGGTATACATTCGTGTACTTCAGCTATGAGTAAATTTGTACTTTTCTATACTTTGGCTCTTAGTACAGTTGTACATACTAACTAATACTTCTATCAAGCAGGAGGAGCATCTCTCTATGTCAATAGATTCCCTTGCGTACCCGTTTTCGAGCTAGGCTCAAATCGTATATTTCTTTCTTTACTTGATGCAAGAAGAACCGGAGAGCTAGACTCGTTTCGTATTTTGGCTGTGAGTATACTTGTACTTTTCATGTATTTCCGATGTGAGTAAACCTGTACTTTTCTGTACTTTGGCTCTCAGTACAGTTGTACTTTTGTACTTCGGTTGTGAGTAAACTTGTACTTTTCGTGTACTTTCGTTGTGAATAAACTTGTACTTTTTTGTACTTTGGCTCTCAGTACAGTTGTACTTTCGTACTTCGGCTGTGAGTAAACTTGTACTTTCACGTACTTTTGTTGCGAGTACACGTGTAGTTTGTGTACTTGTACTCGGGTGTTTGTGTACTTTGATCCAAGATTATATACGAGAACAAACTTACTCCTACGCGACCTTTGCGAAGGTATCCCTTTTTCTAGGGGATACCGTATATATATACCTATTCAATATATCCCCAACTATGAGTCATATGGGAGCTGCTTTCAGTACATGTATTCTTAGAACTACGTACTAGATCTCCAACAGGCTTTTCTAGCAAACACGATTATAAGCAACTTAGCTAGTCTAGAGAGTACTTAAGATTAGCCTTTCTTATAACTTCTATTTCAAATGAAGCTTTATGTAATTAAATGTGGAGGTTTTTTTTGTATCAGTGTGAATCAAAACAATATGTGTTGAACTTTAAGTTATAAGAAAGGCTTTCACTATTTCGTTCGAACCACTAATTGGTACAATTGTAAGATATTTTAATCATACCTCTTGAATGTTACAATTTTTTGGTTGTCATGTGATCGATGGGTCGCTAGTAGTCCCCACGGGTTAGGAGCGGAGGCCTAGCCTCACAAACCACACACACGTAACAGTTAGAAGCTCCATTTTTCATTTTGATTGAATGTGTTTATGTTATTTGTATGTATTTTGTTCTTTTATCTTCCCACGGCCCTAGGACTCGTGGTAGCAGTTGAACTGGAGGTTGAAGAATGACAAGAGGTGTGATACAAGGAAGAGTTGAGGGATGGACCCCAAAGTCCAGTGACAACAACCCACGGAGGGCTAACCGATACACGACCTTGGGGAACCACGTAGTCGTAAAACGAAGTTTTCTTCCATTGTATACCTCAATTACTAATTTGGTGGTGTATGTGTATCAGCAACATCAGGTTGGATGGTTAAACCCTTGGTACGGCGACAGTCGATTGAGGGGCCTATGCATGTGCCACCCACATATTACAAAAACTACTCTTGTATTTGTTATATATCATACTAATCGTCATGTTTACTATATGACCCCTCGCGTTGGGTGAAGCTCTCTCATATGGCTATTTTATTATCATTATTATTTTCTGCATTTCCTTAGTTTTGTGTATGCAGTCGTAGCCTTGTTAAACATCTGTGATATTCGTCAATCTAGGTCACTCTAGGGGAAAAAGGAGTTCTAAATAAACCATCTTTACGCCGACTGGTCCGAACATTTGCATGACTCAACCAATGTTCCTTCGTGGTTGGCAGATCATGATCAAGCAACTCGGATAATGAGTGACCCCACCACAGACATTAGGAAGACCTTGCCCAACTCGATTTTCTCGAGTGAAACTTAAATTATCCAATATTTGATGAAAATAAGTTAGCTAGGAAGTAAAATGGTTCTAATTAATTTACCACTATGCCCTAGCATTCTTCTCTAGCTAGCAGCTAAGACTGTATGTACAGCTTACAAAATTAAGTTGCAGGTTTCACATCTCTGAAGACCAGTAAGAGCTGAAACTCCCACACACATGCATGCATTGACACCTTCTCTCTCGTGCACTTTGCATGCATGCATATGCATGCTAGCTCCCCACAATTGGTTAGGCCAAATCTTGCAAATCACTGCTGCTGCTGTTGTTCCTCCTCCTGAACTTCTCCTTCTACGACGGCGGCGGTCCCTGCCCCTGCTCATCGTGCCGCGGCCTGGCAGCCCAGAGGGTGCTGACGGCTCGGAGGCGGTGGAAGTAGTCGGCGATGGAGACGAAGCAGAGGGCGGCCTGTCGGATGGTCAGCATCTGGTGCAGCTTGTGCAGGGTCTGCTGCCTCAGCCCATCGGCCTGCATGAAGAAGGAATCGTTAGTAACTGATTTGGACAATTATTATTCATTCATGTAACAGTAGTTAATTCAGAGAAATGTCAACTTTTGAACGGTTCCATCAATTGGCAACATATATAAGACCATGTGTAAAATAATCTGTCGAAATCAGTCTATAATAAAGCCAGCTGATGCGTGCTAGCTCTTATTTTCCTGCACACTAATTCTCCACGACCATGATGCCCCAACTTCTCCATCTTGTCAATCATCGTCCATCCTATGTTTCAGTTCCCCACGGGCGGTACGTGTCTGCTTCGTACGTGTGCAGCGTCTAGCGCACACGCGTGTGAATGGATCTCCTTCCCAATTTGACTTTGGCACAACGTACGCGTCTACTAGCTATCTAGCTAGCCTAGCACCTCAGTTGCCCAACCTATACTCGTATTCATCTGGCCGTGTGCCGTGCATGCTGATCTCAACAACCATGCGTACATGCAGGATGATGTAGTGCACACGTGTGGGTGATGCTGGATTAAGGTCTCCTTTTAACGGGTTCCAGACCCTTGGAAAAACTGATAGTGATGTGCACATCACATATGATCATACATGTGTAGTACGTACCTGCCTGACGATGCCTTCCATGGAGGAGATCTTGTTGAGGGCGAGGTTCATGTGGCCCATGAAGTTGCCGCCGGCGAGCTCGGGGGAGGCGACGGTGTCGGAGAGGGAGTGCTGGAGGGCCTCCATGCCGCGGCTCAGCGACTCCTCCGTCTCCTGCACCCACTGCTGGAGGTTGTAGATGCCCAGGAGCTGCCCCTCCGACAGCGGCTCAACATGCTTCAACATCACCTGTATACAAAACTGTCAGTTAGTATACTATAGTGGCTTGTTTGCTCATTAATAATTTTGTTGGTGCGATCAGAAATCATTTCAAGTACGTACATATGATTTGCACATCCGATCTGAAATGTGTACTCAATAAGCTCAGAGACATAAAGGTCCATATGAAAAGACACCCAAAATACGTTATGCTTTGTTTCTGAGAATCTTGTTGCAGGTGACCCTCTCACGCCACACTATGTACTCTTCTCTAGATATATAATTATATACATAGATGCCCTTCTAGAAGGTCGTGATAGTTGCTTCGTCATATAATAGGCAAATGGAAAGTCATATGCGAGAAAAAGCATATTTGATAATTTGTTTTATTATTAGCATAGAACATGCAGAAGGTACATCGATGATTCGTGACAAGTACACATCATTGAAGATAATACTATTAGACACTTGCTGATTTGAACACGTAACCCACAAACTGAACTGTTAAATAGATATATAAACTATTACAAGAGGTTTCCCAACTTTGGTGTATGGAAAGATTAAGATGGATGCATTATCTTCGAATAATCTCAACGCAAAAAACACTGTTTATTTGGAAAAACATCCCCATCACAAATGTAACCTCTCCCACACATGTTTCTGTCCAACACTACCTACTGCCCCAATCAACCCTTCATATGTCTCAACAATGCATGCATCCAAAGGGGAAAAAAGGTTGGCCATTTATCTCAACTTTTAACTATTGCATCAAGTGCCAGCTGGGCCTCCTACCACGTTAGGCCAACCCTTTTTCAAATTTGGAATGAATTAAGGCGCCTCTTGAGTTGTTGACGTGGTAATCAAAACAGGGAAAATTAAATGAGTTGTTTTGGAGCTTTTCAAAGGATGGAGTTGGTGGAGATTACAACAGCAAATAAGACAAGTTCTGATGGAAAAAGAGTTGGAAGTCGTCACTCAATCTAACTAGTCTGGCTTCAGTTTTACTTAGACAAGAACTTATCCTAGAATGTGCATACAAGAATGGAACTTTTTGGGAGTCTTGGAAAGATCGAGTCTTCTGTACATATGGAATTAAAGCGGTCAATAAACATTCAATCAAATAACCTATTTTTGTGTTCTTCACCATGCATAGAAAACTTAAGTCTATATCGAGTACATATCTTGTGATGTCATCACATCGATATATATAATTAAAAAAATCAGCTAGATCACCCCACAAGTATGAAAGGGTCAATCCAGGGTAGATACATAGTATGGTGGGCTTGGAATGACATGATTATATAGTCAAATTACAAGGGAAATGTAAATTACGGTATTGTAGATCAAGATTTGACATGACAGTATTTATATTTCAGTGATTAGCTGACCTCTTCGCAACAAAATAAATGTCTAGTAAGAAAGGAACAATCTTTCGTGAACATATGATGAGGGCAAGTAGTCATTATGCTTTTGTACTGAGTAATTTAGTTACCATGGGTCTAGAATTCAGTTTCCTTGTTACCAATAGCAATTAGGGTAAACCCTCCAAATTTTCTTAGAATATAATCCATATTGAAGTTATACCACAAACCATGTAAAATTAACATAATAATAGTCAAAACTACGAAGTACACCGAATGGACAGACAAACCAGAAAACTGCAACTACTTTTCTACACTAGAAATGTGTGTTCTACAACGAAAATAAGCTAAAACATGTTTATTGGCTTGAATCGATGGGATGTGCAAATGTGTGTAGCTACCACCCATGACATAGAGTTATTTTCGTTGGGCACATGATTTTGATAGGTTCATCAGTGCAAAACAGAGGATTGCGGGGATCAAGAAAACTATAGGAATAGTTGTTTGTATATAACACGGCAAAAACAAAGGAAAAGTGCCTCGAACATATGCAGTTGAGTCTTAAAAATAGGTTAGATTGGAGGTTCATATTCCAAACGAATCTAAAACAAAGGAATCAAATCCATAAGAATTTATCTAGCACCATTCCTTTGATCCAGTAGGAGTCCATAGAAAAAAAATCTAAGAACTGAAAATCCCAAAATCCTATGAAATCCTAAAATACAGATAGGAGGGCCTTGCGGTGTGTTTGGCATCAAGGTTGATAATGATGATCCAACTTTTCTAACTAGTTTTTCCATGTGTTACTGTTCTTCTAACCAACTTAATTGTTTACTTATTTTTGGGCATTTTTCATACTAGAATATGAAGTAATTTGGTCACTGACAACTATAGGTTAACATAATCTTAGCCTTGCCAACCACACTTCAACCTAATGGTTTTGTTGACAATGCTAAATCTGCTATGGTACTTATAATTGTTTATCATAGGTTCTACTTTCCTCATCAGGGATAGAACCAATATCCGAGTTGCAAGATTTCCAACCCATGAAATGTGGGCCCAGATGCCTATGAAACACCTTGTCCCACAACATATGGGCCTCTGGTGGGGTATAATTTCTCAAAACAGGCTTTCGTTCCACTATATTAATATAGAAGCCACCCGATATAACTTTGCGAACAATATTGAGAAAATAGCACAAGACAGGCCCAAAATAAAACAAGAAGAGATAAAAGAAAACAAAGCGGACATTATCGGTTCCACGAAAATGGAGATAACTCGCAGCCATCGCGCCCTCTAGAGAAGTACCACCACGCGTATAGCACTCCAAGACACCACGTACCAAGCAGCACCTCCAAGAAGGGAATTGACAATGATGACACTGCTGTCCGGACTGGTCCAAGGGTTTCTCGTGGTATGCTATAGGAGTAGGGGAAGAGATACACCAAGCGACATTTAGAAAGGATGCCGACGCCCGTAGGAGTCACCGCGTCGGTGTCAATACGACAAGGATTTCTCCCGACCCCTTAAAAACTCACACTCCCGGACACTTCGGTGGGAGGTTTTGCCATAAGGATGCTCACATGGTGCTGACATGTCATTTACTAAAAGTCTACTTCTTATTATCCCTAACATACAGGCCTCCCACTAGAACATTTTCAACCTTTAGCTAATGACTTCTTCTCTCCGATATAGTGACATCAGTAGACGTCACCCAACTCAGCTACCTCACTCCTCTTCCATGATACCCTGACACCCTTGCTCGCTCCACATGAAGCGACCATCACCGTCATGGCTAGGGTACTTAACCGGTACGGTGCAATGGAACCACCTTTGCTTTGTTATTCCTTCCAAAGCTCTTCCATGTCTCCAAAAAAATGAAACCATAACTTATTAACTGTTTCAGATAGCCCATCATCCACATCGATTTCATCATCCACAACTTCGGCCACCCTTCTATGACCCTTGATCTAGTTCCTCTAATTTAGACAGTCTACTTGATCCTCCACCATTGAGTTATTCCATGGTCAATCTTGCATCTGCAATGCCAACATGTACCATGTCCATGACAAGTAGATGAGTCATGAGCAATGTCTTGTACAGGAAAATGATCACTCGGTGCTCATGCCAGCTCCCCTAGTATCGTGTACCACGTCGTTCTCATGCTCAATATCGAGTCCCCTCATGTGCAACCATAGTGTTGGGCACTGGCGGAGGCACTACAAAAGAGGAGGGTGGGAGGAAGGAGTGACAAGATAAAATGGTTGAACTGCTAAAGCTATGATGGGTAGGCCCCACATGGGAGTGGTGTATAGAAGAGAAACAAATTTTGCCAAGTAAACCCAATTCCCACCAGGAAGGCCGGAAGAGGAGTAGGCAGCCCGGGCCGCCACGACCGCAACCTGGCGCCAAGAGACCTGTGGAGATCCTCCGAAATCCGAAGATCGGATGCGGGGGGGGGGGGGGCGCATCTGAGCCAAGGGCCAGGCGACCACACCCACCAGAACTCCACCGGTCATCCCATCGCCGCCGTCCTCCATGGCGCCAATGACCAGCCTCCACCTACGCCTGCCACACCGGTGACAACCCGCACTCCCGGCGGCAACGGCCCTTGCCGCACCACCAGCCAGGGGAGAGGGATCCCCGCCGCCACCCTCCTTGGGACGCCCGGGCTTTGCCCACTGGTCCCTCTGGGAGCGGCGAGAAAGGGGAAGAGGCGGCGGCGCCTAGGGTTAGAGAGGGGGTCGCACGGGTTTCCTCTTAAAATTGAGAATGGTCAGGTAGACTAGTTAACGTATGAACATACCGGCGGGCGGCAGCGCGGGGGGGCCGACGATCTGCCTCATAAAGGTGGCGGTTCTTGATCCCTCTCAAGCCAAGATGAAGATCCACCTGATGTTTCTCTATATTGATCGGGTTACTGTGTCGTGTTCTGGAAGGCTCCGCCGGCGCACTCCATAAGTGCGATCATGCCGAGAGATTGCTGGATCGGATGGGATTCGGTCGTGCGCATCCATGTTTTACTCTGACCGTTTGGTTTCAGGGGGTGTGCTTCGAAGCTTTGTTGGCTGTTAAGATCATGAGGCATGTTCTCGTTCCATGATGCTGGCGAAGAATGTCATGGAGACGAAGATGTGGACTGACAATGGTGGTTCGAGTCTGGGTGGTGATGAGGAATTGGCTTGGTGATTCGTGACTTGGAGCAGTGGCATCCAAGTGGGGGCGGCTGCACAGGAGGGATTCACAGTCCTATCTTTCAGGGTGAAAACACAAGGTCTGGCCTTAATTGGTTGTGTCAGGCAATGACCTTGTTGAAGGCATTGTTTTGAGAGTGTGGACTTTCTTCAGGGTGAAAACCTAAGATCTTTGATCGGACGATGATGGTGTTTGTGCAATGTTCCCTTCTTGGAGGCGTCGTTTTTGGAGAAGATGGACTTCTGGTGTTGTCTTGGTGGTGGTAGTACTGCTGTTCCAATGAATGGGTCATTGTAGCGGGACTTTTCTTTTTTGTAATTTTTCTTTCTTTTTTGGTTGTGTGCATCCGTATGGCCGCTAGGGCAATGCATTGTTGTAGAGGCTATGTGTAATTGATATATTTTGATATTAATATATGCTCCTTTCCCAAAAAAAAGTAAACCCATGTCAATGTCCATTTGTCAAAATTTCGGTGGGGCCGATAAATATATGTTGTCCTATGCAAAGATACAACGTATCCACTAAAGAGTAGGTCTAGCCCGATGTGCAACCCATTTATGTCTCCTCTTCTTCTACATTACTATGAGGTTTTTTCTTTGCACAATGGAAGAGCGGTACTCCCTCCATTTCAAAATATAAAATGTTTTAGGTTTTGTGAAATAAATGTATTTAGATATCTTTTAGTGTTTAGGTTCACTATGAATCTACACACTAAAAGATGTCTAAATACATTCACTTCACAAAACCTAAAACATCTTATATTATGAAACAGAGGGAGTACTATGTATAGTACAATAAATTTTGTATGCATGCATTTTTTTTTAACAACCACGTATAAACATACCTTGATGACGTCTGAGGGTCGAAACCCGCCCAACCAAAGGAAGCAGCGCTCTGCGGGGCTGGCCCACACCCCGCACAAGAGATGGAAGATGTCAGTCCTGGCAATGGCGGCCTTGAGGCCGAGCAGCTCGTGGTGCTGCGCCATGGCGCCCTCGACCATTACCTGAAGCTGGTTGTCCGGCGCGTGGTCGTTCAGCGCTCCCCTGAGCTGGAAGATCAGCTTGCTGTGCTCATCCACCCATCTCGCGTACTCCATGTCAAACACCCCAGCTGCTCATCATAGATGTCACATATGGAATAGTATAATTAAATATGACATCACTTGTTAATCAAAATGCTCAATAAGAGACATATTCGGACACGGATTAGTTTGGTGTGTCTCATTACCCATTGAAGGGCCAGAAGCAAGGCCTTGGTGCTGCTGATCTCCAGTGCCCAGCAAGACACCCTGAACAATTTATTTTAGCATGCAGTAATGTTGTCACTTGTCAGTAATTTAGAGAGCAAATCAAAGAACTGAATGGTGTTTTTCCCTTTCAAATTTACCTGTACTCTTGCAGCTTGAACCTGTTGTTCGATCTGACTTAACCTAATTCTACTTGTCTCCAGCTGTTGGATATAAGCCTGGAGAATGAAGAGATCAGTTACTTCACATGATGCACCAAGGCAGTAGTATATGGATCCACAGCATGGAGATCACTTTCAATTGCCTTTCGGTCAAAATATTACAGACATTTCAGTAGTATGCGTAAATTAAAATGCATTTGAAAATATAATTTCAATTTTAAATACTCGCTCCATTCCAAATTAATTGACACGGATTTATCTAGATTCACATATAACTACATACCAAAATACGTCTAGATGCATATGTATCCAGGCAAATCTGCATCGATTAATTTGGAACAGAGGGAGTATCTGTTATTTTTTATTGAATTTTCGATCCTTTCTAGCCGAAATCTAAAGTCATTGAAATTCACTGGTTGTGGGAGATATTCACACATTTTAAACCAAAATTCAGAACCATGGTGCACATTTGATTTCTGATTTCACACATCGTCAGTTTAGGAAGATTCTAGCTGGTAGAGCTTGTATATAATTAAATTTTATTGGGTATACAATAAATTATTTAACTTAAATATATCACTGTAATTTTGGTAGTATACATATAAAGCTTTTCTGCGGTATATCCATTCGTTCCAAATTATAAGATGTTTTAGCTTTTCTCTGAAACACATGTATCTAGAAGTCTTTTATTGTGTAGGTTCGGAGAAAAATAAGTAAACCTACACACCAAAAGGTGTCTAGTTACATGTTTAAAAAAAACATCTTATATTTTGAAACCAGGGGGGCGGGGTACTTTGTGTAGTTTCTATGTCTTCTTGCATAGAACTGAAAAAACAACTAATGGGTGGCAATTGGCATATGTACCAAGCAATCAAATAATTACTTAGGTATAACTCACTATTAATATCTAGACACGGCATAATCATACAATTTATTCACATCAGGGAGTAGTAAAACAGTGCGAAAATAGTTCGAGAAGGTAACATAGTGGTTCTCTAGCTAGTTGGTCTGTCAAATTCAGGAAAATAAAGATATCCTTGAGCACATAAGTCCCAGAGAAAAGGCCAAAACTGTTACATCACGATAGTTTCATTTACTCGCTACTAGCAGACAATGAGACTCTATTTAACTATAGCAAGCTGAAAAGAATAGTTGACTAATAGCAGCGGAAGTATACTTCCAAGAACATTAACGTATATATACTTAATTACATATACATGTATGTATGTCTGGACCTTGCCACTTGTATTAGTGTATGTTTCTGAAGATAGGTACAGGCATAAATGTATGCATGACATGTTTGTTTAAAGCTGTGGAGTTTCTTGGTTGACTGACTCACCTTCTTCCGGAGCCTACTTTTCCTGGCTGCCTCTCTATTCTGTGCAAGCCTTCTCAGTGTCTGCAACATGCAAATATATAAATAATACACACACATGTCAAAGTCAAAAGTCATAACATATGTGCAGCTAGCTAGGGTTAACTACCATGTAGTATGTATGTATGTGTAGCCTGCCTGCCCTGCAGACAATGACTGTTCACCCTCTCCTAATTGGTTAAGTTATTTAGGCTAATTAAAATACCCTTTTTTTTTTTACAGAAAGCTCACCTTGGGGTCTTGTGTTCTCCTGATCCCATCCCTCTCTGGGTCTGTGCTAGACGATGTTGCACCCTTCCCACTGCTGGTTCCTTCCTTCTGCAAGCCACATTTTTTATGAGAGAAAGGGGGGAGAGAGAGAGAGGTCAGCTGTATATACCTACCTTTACAAAAATGTGTATATACCTTGATGAGAGTAGCACTGTTCTTGTTGTCCTTTGCTGAATTAGGCAACAAGGGTGCTGCATTGGGGCCGCCGGCACCCTGCAGCTGCTGCTCAGGCCCCTTGGGAGACGGCTGCTGCGGGTTGCCGCCATTAGCAAGCATGGCCGCCATGGCTGCGCCACCATTCATCTGAGCATAGCATATTCACCCACACACCATGTATCACAAATCGATCCATACTAGTACGGAATTTGCATGCATATGCCTAGTTACGTACCTTGGCAGCAGGATTAAGTGGCTCCGCGGCATGCATGGGCTGGGAGGGAAAGATGTTCAGAGTCTCTGCAGAGCAAACATATATACATGGGATTAAGTCGCAAGGCAATTAAGATGAAACAATGCTAGGAGGAACTAGACACTTTTTTTGGAAGCTAGAGATTGATAATTAGCTAGTACTAGAATTAATCCATAAAATAAGACTAATTCGTGCTTGAAAAAGGTGCTTGATTTCGATCTTGACTACATGTGCAGTACCCTTGTATAGCAACACTTTGGGGACGGCATGCTTATGGGGCCACAATTCGATGGAGTGCACGAGAAGGTGCAAATGGAAAGGAATGTGAGAGACATGGAAAGAAGGAATATTTATAGCTTCTTTTAGATCAAGCTCGATCTTGCAAAAGGGGAGGGAGAGTCTGTTACATGTCACACTCTTCACACGGGGAGAAGTACCAAATAAATCCCAAGAAGGAACACCGCATCAAGAGGAATAACACACGAAACCAAGAAAGAATCAGACACAACACCGACGGATTAAGCATGCTGATCTGTATATATATGTGGCATATATACACATATACATGGAAAAGGGGGCCATACCAGTAGGCAGTGTACAGTAAAAGAAACCAATATTCTACAGGATGAAACATCATAAAGACTGAACTTTGAGGGGGGGGAATATTAAGAGGGGGGTTGTTTTCTTTTCAGTAACTTACGTCGTTGTTCCTGAATCGACTGTGGGTCATGACCGTCTAGGTAGAGAAATATTGCTGCCTGATCGAAATCCGCCATGTCGTAGCTCGTCGACTCCTTGCCCCTAGAAAAAAGAAGGAAATTGGGTGATGAAACAAGCAACAATCAGTGGCTGAATACATTAGGAAGCAAGTAGGGAGCACCACTTTATCTTTAATGGAGCAGATAGAAGAGTCGGTGTGAGGATTCCATTAAAAAACTTTTGATCTTAGCTACTTGCTGAAAGCTACAACGAAAATAATTATATCCTATTGTTTGGGAATTTGTTGCCCTTCTTCCCTTATCTCGACCTCTAAACTGTTTCAATCATCCCTAACTAATCACTGGCTAAACAATTTACATGTTATCTCTAGCTGGTTCCCCCTGTATGTGTGTCCATGTAGAAATTCTTCAAGGCAACCAAAAACCCAAATTAACTCCAAAGGATGCAACATAGTGATGGAACAATCCTGATCGATTTGCTAATTGAACTAAAACATATATGCTTGACAACAAGAACAATTTATTTCCCATGACTGAGAAACAAAATTAAATCAACAGGGAAGCAAGGAAACAAAAAGGTGAGAATAGAGAGAACTAGAGGGAATCAATCAGTGTGGAGTTGGTGAATTCCTAGCTAGCCTATGAAACCAAACAAGTAACAGCTTACTCTTTGTGTGGAGATTCAAAGAGAGAACTCTGGAAAGCACAAAACAGAAGGGGAAAACGTATAGCTCATATAATCAACTTACATGGATGTGGAGGCGATCATCGGCGGCGGCGAAGAGGTGCTCCGGAAGCCGAGGGGGATCTCCAAGGGTTGGTGATGCTGGTGATCTTGTTCTCTGAAGCCCCGCATGAAGCCCTTATGAAGGCCCTGACCATCCTCCACCTCGTCTCTTTTCTTCCTCTCTCTCTCTCTCTCTCTCTCTCTCTCTCTCTCTCTCTCTCTCTCTCTCTCTCTCTCTCTTCACACTATGCACATCACTAGCAAAAGGGTACAAAATCAGACATTAATTGCAAAACCGACTTCTGTTTGCACTCTTCTTTTATACCTGGCACCAGAGATATAAAGAAAGCGCTGCAGCTTTTAGTTTGGAAGTCACCTAAAATCTTCTCCCTACTCCCCTTATCTTTTGACCAAGAACCTGAGAGAAGAAGACTTTTATGAGAGAGAAGGGGAGAGAGACAAAAGGAGGAGTTGAGCAAATACTAGCCTGTATTAATTGGAAGATTGTTAGCAAATCATTTTTTGTCATTCAAATATAATGTTTTCTTTTAAATTTCGCCACTCCCTGATCAAGTTTATATCATTTATGCCATTATCGTCTAACGTCGTTAGTTGCCTGACACCGTTATACCACTTGACGGTTATACGCCCATCATTTTTTTATTGATGTGAAAACTTATAATTAAGTGTTTCTCATACTAAACCATATATAACAAATGTGGGGATGAGCTAGGAGTCGGTCGGCAGAGAAGATATGAAGATGCACCAAGGATCGAAAAACGGCTAAAATCTCCTCCCAACTCCCTTTTTCTTTTGACCAAGAAGATTATAGTGGTTGGGTAAATACTACATAGTATTAGTTGTGAGATTGTGAGCAATTATATATATGTTATAATTATATATTTATTTTCTCATCACAACTATGAAATTATGTAACATTTGCACTATTGTTGTCTACATTAATTGACGGACACTATTGAACCGCTTGACCGCTACAAGCATGTGGAACTTATCGAGGAGTCTCCTCTATATACACATTTATAGCAGATCTTGAGAAAGGAGCGGTATTTATTCGTGCCAAGTTGAACTTTGGAAAGAGGTTGAATCTTGTTTCTACTCATTAATCGTAAGATTTTGAGCAATTTTATTTTATCATCCATGTTCGCTTTTTTGTTATGACTCCTATTCAATTTTATATTGTTTGTAACATTTCCACCTAATTACTTTAGTTGACTAATACTCTTGCACCACTTGACCATTACAAGTCTGTGGGATTTTTTCAGCAAGAATCAATTATTTACTCCTGGATGTATACGCATTTGTAGTGAATCTTTGGAGAGGGAGAGTGTCCCGGCTAGCAATAAGCAAAAGAAATGAAGAACTATCGAAGATCGGAAGCGAATTAAAATATCCTCCCCGCTTATAGATTAGAAGACTATGATCAATTTCATTTGTGTAATCAACCATTTCCTTTTAACTTTTTCCGCTCATAATTCAGGTTTATTTCACTTCATATTTTCCATTAATTTCTAATTTCATATGTCGACTCCTTAATTAGACTTTGTTTGTTGTAAGTCTAGCTAGTTTTCTTCAATAGGAAATAAGTACCCATGTTAATAACATATCAATCATGGAAAATGAGTTTGCACCAAATACGCGACTTGAATGGGGATTGATGAAGAACAAGAAGCATAGAGGATTGAGACTAGATATCCCATTATCTTGTGACCAATATCCTGAGAGAAGATCATCGCTAGAAGCCCAGGGGAAGATGCAATCCACCTAAAAATCCTGCAAAACACAAAAAGGAAATAAACAAACTAAAAAGTGACAATAGTTTATATAGGTCTCAAGATTAACATGATGAAACTGAAGAACATGATGGGTACCAAATAGATTCAAGAGCGACAAAGATGGAGTCCCATAGGCGCAAGGCTGCTTGGCGACACTTCGATGACGAAGACAAAGTAGTCTCCCTTGGATGAAAAGCGCTATACGCCATCCTTGGCTGAAAAGCGCTTTACGACATCCTTGCCACCGTTCACGAGTGAGTAGGGAGAAAGCATCCGACAAACAATATGTATATGTTGATTTTATAATTCTTGGTCCATCTATAATAAGATAAATCTCAATCGTCGAGAGTTGTGCAAGATTCTATATTTTTGTGAACTCTGAGAACAAAACACAGTTTTCTCCGTTTGCACCAGATGAGCAAATTATAACATCACGGTGAACATTTGGATCGGTATGAACATTCGTAAAATTGACCGAGACTTTGTTAATTCTCGGTCCCGTGAGACAATATACCAAAAAAAAATGTACTAGACGAACAATTTTATGAACAAATAAATAAAACGGAACAACTAAATCACCGAGACATAGACGCTCTGTTTATTAATTCAAATGCTGTTCTCTACACCCAGACCGGGTTTAAACCATTTTTGCAGCTGTCGTCTAATTCCATTAGTTGGCCGTGCCGTCAATACCGTGCAGTTTTTACCATCACTGTCCTAAAACAATTGACTATCGAAAAAAAGAGCCACACTCGTCAACCATAGGGACTAAGCCCAGCCCGCTCTTGTCACTAGGCCACAGGCCCACCCGCTTCACAATAGTACGATTATTTTGGCTCCGGGAGAACAAGAAGGCTCATGCTTTAACCTCTTGTTCAAAACTCATATCGCGACTTTTGCACCGGTGCTAATGGTCAGTTTTTTCCAAAAAAATTGTAAGGCGTCGGCACCAAGAATAAAAGATTTCAAGAGACCAACTCCCCAACCCCAAGCCCCTCTCCAAGAAAGTGAACCAAGTAAAGCCAACAGTCAAATAGCAGCTCGCATCTTCAAAAGTTTACCCCAGGCGTCATTGTCAGACATTGGTTGCTTCTACACATAATCCTGATCTTGACGCTACTTTTACTAAATTACAAGTAGATGCACTAAAACGAAAACAAAAAAAAAACATGAGAGCAGTTTTGTCAACTGTTAAAACCAAGTCCTGCAGCCTTTCTTTCTTCTAAAGCAAGTTGTAAAACTCATTTCCCGCAAGAACCGATCTCACCACTGATTTGATGAGAGGGGGGAAATCATACCATACCAGTACCAGGCATACAAAACATCTTTTAGGAGAATCAAGTCAATACTCGACTGGGCATTCAGGGCCAGGGAATCAAGGGTGCAGACGCAGGTGACAAGATAGTACAAACACATAACAGCTGAAATTCAATCATGACAGCAGGAGATAATCTATGTCGAAACAACAGACACGCAGTAGCAGATCATGCTAGATACTAGAAAATAGGTCAACCTGGTGCCAACTCCAGAACAGATCAAACGTCTAGTACTACTAAAATCAACTTATACAAGAATTCAATGCTTACGCAAAAAATTGCCTCAGGTTTGCATCATACAGCAGCTCAGCGCCAAACCACTTTTTGTTGGCACCAATGCAGGAAAACACTGATGCCTCTCTGCACGACACAAATCTCACAGCATGCTGTCCGTTCGCGCGGGCAGCCTCCTGAAGAAGTTGAGGGGAACAGACGGAAGCCTGTGGCGGAACTTAGGATGCCTCAGCAGGTACAGCCCAGCAAAGAACGCGACCATGCCAAACGGAATCAGGTACAGCACGATAGCCGCCATCAAGCAGAAAGTCACGAAGATGGCGGTAGCCCTTGGATCCCGCCAGCTCAGTAGGGACTGCAGCCTCTCACCTTGGGTTGCCAGGTCACCAACAAGTGTCTGTACCCTGCCAGCGATGCTCCTCAGTCGATCATACCTCATCCTAACAAGATCCTGTGCACGAGATGTAGGGAAAGTGTCAAACTCCTCATCAAGCTCGTCAGGGTGGGAAGTCTCTGCATGGGAAAGACGAGTGTCCATGTGAGGTGGCTGCCTCGGCCTCCACCGGTAGTACCAGATCCCAATCAAGAACAGGTAAAGGAATATTGTCGGAAGGATCAGCTCTGGATACAGCACCAAAATGATGAAGAGGATATGAATCAACACGGTAGTCAGTGGATTCTTCCATTCGCAAACCTGACCAAACCATTTAGCAGCACCAACAAGTGGACCCAATATTCTCATAATCCTGAAGAAGTTTGCCTTGCTCTTCCTCATGCTCCACATGTGGGAATCCACATCCAACATGTACTCAACAACTTCCTTCCTGAGAGGTGGCTCAGCACGGCTTAATCTCATCGACACCATCTGGGTAGCTTGGAGCCTCAGGTTGTCAAGCTGCGTGACAGCCAGAGGGTAAATATAGTGCATCTTTGGCAGCAGCGGCTGAGAGTACAGTTGCATCATGTTTACAAGTGAGGAGCATGTGAACCGCACCGCAAGCTGCACTTCACCCATCTTCTTCACACCCGTAGGAAGCAAAATGATGAGAGGGTAGGAGTGGGTGTACACTCTACCAGCCTCAAGAGTGGACAGACGGATCCGTACCTTGCCAATTCTACCATCCTTGTTACCCTTGGCCTTCTCTCCTTGCAAGTGACAGTTATCAAACACACCAACTGTTAAAACAGTACATGGATCATAGACATCCCAAGTGTATTGCTCATTCCATTTTGGGTTGAAACTGTCAATGATAGTCCTTGTTCTAACCCATTTATGCCCATACTTTGCAACACAATAAGAATCTGTGGTGCCACGCCCATCCTTTGTCTTCATTGGAAGTAAACCCTGAGCATTTAAGATTCCAAGCTCCAGAACCCCAACCCTAGGCTTCCACAACTGTTTTGCAGTGGCCCTCAGATCACTACTGTAATGTGTTGACTCATCCAGAACATGATACCCACCATCCAAGGAAATCCTGACATGAATACGACTAGAGAACTTGACGTCTTTCTTCTTTTGTTCCCCATCCCCAGATACATGCTTTTCAAGATTACACCACCGGCTGTGCACTGGCCTGTGGTCAAACCTCCTGTCTACATTCTGCAGTGGAATAATTGCTTTGCCTAATACCTCATCCTTGTTCTGTGCGACCCGATCCTCAACGCTAAGAATCAAGTGCTCCTCAAATGGTTCAGCTGCCACAAACATCAAATCCTCATTCCACATGGGATTAGCATTCTTGTTTGCCCATATCCTTGTCCTCAAGGACTGATTCCCAAGTGTAGCTTTCACATAAACTTCTGGACTTCGGTTCTTGTCACTTGGTACCAGGTCTTGTGCCTCAATAATATTTACCCTGAGATACCAAAGTTTAGGAGTTAAATACACCTTAGACCTTATGCTGGCAAGACCATCACTAGGGACAGTTGCAGCATCAGAATGCCATGCTTCTGGGAAAGCTTCGTCTGCTTGTGAACCCATCCAGACAGCCAACATGAGCTCTCCTACCTTTCCCTCCTTGCGACCCTCAAGACGGTACCACTCTGGTGCCAACGGGCTGTCAGGTGGGACTCTCTTTGGAACTTCATTGAGGTCAAACACAACTCGCCCAATGAAATCATCCTTACCACAGTCCTTGTCTTTGACAATGACCTCGACATAGGAGGATTGGATGCGTTCCTTGGGAAAGGCAAATACCTGATTCCACTCTGGGTTAGTATTCTTCTCAAAGTAACAGGTGGTTCCCTTGTAATTGCCAAGCTTGATCTCCACATATGGGCCACAGCTCCCGGTCACATCTTTAGCAGGGAGATCTTTGGCCTTGACAACACGCACATAGAGGTACTGCATCTGCTCCACAAGGTCATATGTGCTAGTCCGCTTGTCACCTGCTGCCATAAAACCCCCAAGGTGAGGCGATGTCTCTTTCAAGGAGTAGTCCTCAGGCTGTGGCCGCTGCGTCTGCATCTTGCCAGTTTACAGAAGGGCGCACTAGTGCCTGCAAGAAGGTCATGACAAGGTATTAGTTTCGAGTATGGTACAAGTGACCCATTATAACGAACAAATAAGATTGTAAATCATGGGTCAATAATGCTTTGCCGACAGCTCAATGCCACTATCCCTTGACTTGATCCCTCATTCCCCCAATGATCCCAAACTGCATTTTGGTTATAGCTAAAATACCTTAGGAGAACTTGCATGTTCTACTAGCCAAGAATAGAACAATAGGTACTTGCAATGAAGCATTTAAATTAAATTCGAACGAGACATGTTCAGAACAAAATAATCTGTACAATTGCAATGCTTAAGGATAGATACGGAGCTTGATTCGGTCACATATTTTTTGTACGACTCTCCTTGCACACTAAAGAAACTTAACTTTGTTGGACATAATTACAACTGCTCCCTAGCAAAGATTAAAAAAAACAATGCATTTGAAAAGCTTAGAACAGGCAGTTCACAGAGCACTACCGAACATATTGCACTTAGTACAAACAAAATTTCAAGTTTTCAACCAGGAACTAGCATTACTTAAAGTTTATAAGAAAAGTACAGGGAGAAAATTTATCTGACCTGACCCATCGCATTTTGAGTAAAAAGAAAAAAAGCAAATTCAAAGTTTGTCTAGTGTTACTTTTGACAAGGAGATAGTGACAGGTCAGCAGATGGAGAGGGCAGAAGGAAGGCCTAGGGAAAGCATGGCCCATTCAATGTGCCAAATGGTGCATGTGGCCTGCTATGTTAGGAATATCCAAGACATTTCTTCTGTTAGTTTTCTATCCAGATTTGTGCATGTGTAAAAGCTACAGGCATTTCCAAATAAGAAAAGTATGGGGTGATTAAGTGCAGGTATCTGCATCTTTGGCAAAGAAAGATGAGCAGGAAACATGGGCGTGTCCATATTCACCAGTTCCGTCCCTGGGCATCAATGAGGTTCTCCTACTCTAGGCACTGGTATTGTCACTGAACAAAGACAATGATCACTCATCAAGGGATCAAGAGAGTAGCCCACTGATGAAAAGCAGATTCGTTTATTGTTACGACTGCAGCAACAAAACTATGCTGAGACGTATGTAAACCGTCAAATCCCAAGAGTAAACTAGTGGAGTACTAAAGATAAATCTAGTATTATTCCTCATCTCAAATCGTGCACGACATTCGGTCTTCCCGGTAAAAGGAAATTCCAAAAAAAAAAACGCAGCATTTATCGTCACCTGGCAACCAACCTACCTACCCACGACCGCAAGTAAAATCCGGATACACGGCCGTCCTCAAAACCAAATCTCTGGAATTTCGAAACGCCTAAAAGCAACCAACCAAGCAAGCAACACCACACCAATCAATCGGCCAGCGAAACCCTAGAAAGAAAAACGACGCGGCAAGCTCAGCTAGCCCCTCGTATCCCCGCACACGGACGGACGGACGCGCATCGCCGTCTTCCCCATCGAATCGAAACCCCTGAATAATAAACCATTAAAAAAAGACCCTAAACCCCCAAATCATCTTCTTAAACCCCACCCTTTCCGTACGGGAACTGTTTGTTAAAAAACAAGGTTTTTGTTTTGCGCGCCGGGCGAGGGGGGATGGTAAACACGGACGGACCGGAATGCGGGCGCTATTTACAGGATTACGGCGGAAAAAGCCCTCGAATAACCACCGAAACGGCGAGGAAATAGGGGGGGAGAAGGAGGCGACCTGGGAGGGAGACGAACCTGAGCGCCCCGCGGGCGGGCGGACGGACGGGCTGGAGAAGCTCCTACGAGGACCCCCGCGCCACGGCCATGGCGAGGAGCAGGAATGCGGAGGAGGGGAGGAGGAAAGGAGAGGCGAAGCCGAAGAAGCCAGAAGTGGCGAGAGGGAAGGAGGCGAATGGAAAATAAAAAAAGGAGACAACCTTTTTCTTCTTCTGCCTCCGCGGCCGGAGCGAGGCGAAACGGTAGCCAGCTGGTGACACTGGCGAGTGGGGCCAACGGCGGGGACCACAGTAGGACAATGGGCTGTAAGCTGTGAACTGCGTGGTGGTGGTGGTGGGCCCGTACAGAATCTTTGTGGTAGGTTCTCTTTTGCCTCAGTTCGTGCGAGCTCTCTCTGGACTCTGGAGAACGTTGGAACGGGGTAGGGCAAATGGCAGAGCGTGGCAGGGACATTTTGCGTCTAGCACCTCGTGTTAATGAGTGCTAGCGTAGGCAGGTAGCACGTGAGGGTTAAACGGCTGCTGTGCTGCACGACGGTGCCGGTGCCGCGGTCGTAGTTGCGCCGCCGCTAGCAGACGTCCTTTTGTCCACATGCAGCTGCTGCCGCCTGCCTGCCTGGCTGCCCTCGTCTGGTGATAACCAGGAAGACCGAAGACACAGCATCGCACGCTCCTTGCCACGCAAATGACATGTGGGCCCAGCCACGGCGAGGAAGCAAGGATGCGATCGATCTTGGTACAAAGACTGCATTTCATGTATAGAACGTGATTGGTAGGCTGGACCGATTTTAGAGCTCTCGAGGGCCATATTCTAGGGGCATGGCCAGGCGAAAACGTATTTTGAGTTATGTTCTTCATTTCGTTTGGTTGCCTGGCTGGGTGTTCTGTTAGCCCTCAGCAGACATGGACCGTGGGTGTTTGTTAGGTAGCATGCACATGTCTAGCTCAAGGCTGATCACATGGTTGTGTGTTTGGTTGTCCAGCTAGGAGGAGTTGTGATAACCTCTACTTAGCACTTGTGAGATTACTAGCTACTAGCAAGAACAGCATCACCATCATGAACATCAAGAACAGGAAGAACAACAGCAAAAACTGCAAGAACAAGCAGAAAGAGCAACGGACATATAAAAAGGACACTACATAATTAAGTAGCATTAGCAGCAACAGATCCATACTTAGGAGTGTTTTGTTACTTAGGAAGTTTCAGTAGTAGCAACAGCAGACCCAAACTAGACAGGCATGAATGATAGCAAAGAAATTCTTAGTCTTCAACATCATGCACGACGATCCTCTTGCTAGACTCCGAGTGCTGAGGGCACCTGGCCACCACCTCGCAGCAAGATTAGTCAAAGACGACGACCTTGAACTCCCTCGCAGCCACCTTCTTGAAGAAGAGAAAGTAGCCAAGCTTCAGGTTGTGAACTATGGTGAAGTCGCTCCATCCAGCTTCGAGGCAGGCTTTGTCACAGACCTCCTTGGTGTACATCTCCCACTAGCAGCCGGTGTTGGTCTTCACGATCACCTTCCCTAAAACCGTCCCAATGTAGGGCTTGAATGCATCTGGGAGAGGAAGGACCCCTAGACCAGGAGCCATCAGCACCTTGCATAAGTGTGTAGGCGACACTTCCTCATGGAAGTGGCCAACAGTGGGTGACCTTCCCCTAGGTCTCTTGCTAGAGCGTTCTTCCGGTGGCAGTTCAACAGGGATCCCAAGTTGCAGCATCTACAAAAAAATCATAGGTTATGCAATGCATACAAAGCAAAGAAATGCATAGAAAGCAAAGAAATGGTTCCACAAAACCATATTGTGCCTCATGTAATGATCACACCAAGTGCAAAGAAGTGGTTCTATCATACCTAGTGAAATGCACAATAGAAAGTTTTTGTACAGAGCACATGGTATGATACAACCATTCCTTACAGCAATATGGTTGATTGTTTTAATCATTGGCTTGCAATGTAGTAAAAATTGGTTTAACTTCAATCAATTGTTGCCTCATACGTACATAACAAGGAATTGTAAGAGAGATGAATCTGTATCAACCAAGTCGCATGTACAATCCATGTAGTTGTACAACAACAAGGTTGGTACAGATCACCTCGTCGACAAAGGACTTTAATCATTGGTAACAAGCTAACGAGTGAAGAGGTGAATTAGTGGCCTCATATAGAAAACTTAGAATACATCATTGTGCCTCAAACCAATCTAGAGCATCGGCAGCAACACCAAGTGCAAGAGTTTCTGAAGGGGTTCCGTGGCAGAAAACAAAAAAATTCCTATGGTAGGACGCACCTAGCCAGGATCTATCTATGAGTAAGGTTGTAACGGAGGAGGTTTCGGTAACATATCCTTATTGACCGGAAGTGTTTGCGTTCTAAGAGGAATGTCGATGAATTAGTTGATGCCATGGCCGACCTCGAGGCCACGAAGCTCCTCGCACCTAGGTCCTTGCACAACAACCCCGATGCCACTAATGGCAGCACCCCCGAGGTTTCGCACACGTGCGGTGTATGATGACAACTTCCGGTTCCCTTATCCCTACCGGGAGTGCGGAAGTAGATCTTCGGCTTGGAATCCTGGCAGCGTTTCGCCGTGCTATGGCGAAGTCTCCCTTTGCGCACACAGCCCCAATAGGCAGTCGCGGTTGCAGGAGACAAAGATAGAGGAAAGGGAATTCCTCTAAGAAAATGTCTTAGAGAAAATCCCAATTGATGGTGTGTTTATTCCTACTCTCATGCTCCTCTTTATATAGGGAAAAGGGATGACTCCCTTCCCTAAAGTCTCAGGGTGGAACTAAAGGCAAAGGAAAAAAGGAGAGGAGGGGGTCCGACCCCACCGCGCCAGCCTAGTAGTCAGCAGTGGCACAACAACAATAGCCGGGTGGGCCCCACGCTAGCCCAGTGCTGCGCTAGTTGGCGCGCGAGGTAGCTGTGGCCTGGCCGTGTGGGTTGCGCCATGGCGGCCCGCTAGCTTCCGCTACCGCTTGCGCCTACCTGTGTGGCTGCCAGCAAGTGCCCACTCGCTTGGGCTAGCCCGCTAAGCCACATGATATGCGCCGCGCACGGCAGTGAGTGCCTGCTCACTGCTTGCCCTTGTGGGCCTTGATACGTCCATTTTGCATCACTATTTTATATCATAATTTACTATTATTCATTGATATATTTCATATTAAGAGATGATACTTATGTTATTTCATCTATTTTTGCATGGTTGATGATTTTTGGAGGATGAACCACCGGAGTCAAGATTCTGATGGAAAAAGCATTATCCAGATGCAATATTTGCGAATATCAGAAAATCCCAGAAAATATACGGAAATTTCTATTTTTCCAAAAGATGAAGGAGGCCAGAAGGAGGAGTGGAGATGGGCCACAGGGGGCCCACACCACCCCCTGGTGCGGGCCCTCCCTGGCTACGCCACCAGGTGGTGTGGCCACCCTGGCCCACCTCTAGCATCGCCCTTTGGCATATATAATCCCCTCTAAACCCTAAGACCCAGGGAGCAACGACAGAAAGACTCCGCCGCCTCTGTGGGGCGGAAACTACATAGAGAGAAAGAGCTTTCTAGCAGGCAGAAATCTGTCGGGGAAATTCCTTCCCGAAGAGGGGAGATTGTCGCCATCAACGCCGTCATCAAGCTAGACTTCATCGGGATCATCTCCACCATCATCTCCACCAGCACCATCACCACCACTCCGTACCACTGTAACAATTGGGTTGAATCTTGCATAGTTCTTAGGGGAAACTTTCCTGGTATTGATTACTTATTGTAGTTGATGCTATTGAGTGGAACCGTTGAATTATTGTTCATGTTTAGATTGTTACTTATCATTATTTCATCTGATCTTGATCCATATGATGTCTCCTGAGTAGTTCGTTTAGTTCTTGAGGACATGGGAGAAGTCATGTTGTTAGTAGTGGAATTGTGTTGAGAAAGATTTAACGGATTGATATTTAAGTTGTGGTGCTATTCTTCTAGTGGTGTCATGTGAACGTCGACTATACATGATACTTCACCTTTATGGGCCAATGGGAATGCATTGTGTATTTGGCTACTAATCATGGGCTTTCTGGAGTGACAGAAACCTGAACCCCCGTTAGGAAACCTTTGCATAAGGGAGTGTAGGATCTCAGAGTTTAAGGTTGTGGTTAGGTTTTTATCTTAATTACTTTCTTGTAGTTGCGAATTCTTGCAAGGCGTATAATCAGAAGTATGTATTAGTCCTAGTAAGGTCAGTACATTAGCATAGGTTCACCCACACAACACTTATCCAACTAGAGAAGATTAATCAACTATATGAAGCAAAAGCACTTGACAATATTCCCATGTGTCCTCGAGAATGTTTGCTCATCTTAAGTAATACAATCGTCTTGTTCTTTGCTAAAGAAAGGATTGGGCCACTTGCTGCAATTATTATTATTGTCTTTTATTTACTTGCACTTTATTTATCTACATTGTCAAAAACCCCTAAAAATCCGTTTGCTAAGTATTTACAGAGAATTCCTGATCCAAACCACTTGTCAACACCTTCTGCTCCTCGTTGGGTTCGACACTCTTATTTATCGAAAATACTACGATACACCCCCTATACTTGTGGGTCATCAAGACTATTTTCTGACACCGTTGCCGGGGAGTGAAGCGCTATTGAAGAGTGGAGCTGGTAAAGGAAACTTCTACTTTGAGTATTGTTTATTTCTGTTTGTTACTTTATTTTCAATGTGGATAATTCACTTAATTTCTTATTTCGGAATGCTACTACCACTGCTAAGGTAGTAGATGAACCACCACCTGCTGAAATTGATCCTTTTAAAATACCTACAAAAATTGTTGATCGAGTTATGGATAACTACTATTTTGAAGACTGAACTGTCCATCCTAGTGATCATTTGCTTTTTATACATGAATTATGCGGATTGTTCAAGTGTGTAGGTATTACAACAGATCACGTTAAGAAAAAGTTATTCTCTGTATCATTGAAAGGCAGAGCTGAGGAATGGTATAAGCTGCTAAAGAATGGTTAATCTATTGAATGAGAGGAAATTGTACCTCTCTTTTATTCCAAATTTTATCCTCCTAGTGAGATTCATAAAGATCAAAATCAAATATATAACTTTTGGCCTAGTGATGGAGAGAGTACTGCCCAAGCTTGGGGGAGATTGAAGTTACTAATGCTTAAATGTCCTATTCATGAGCTCCCTAATAATATTATTATCAATAACCTTTATGCAAGGCTTTCTCTTCATGATAATGATTTATTGGATGCTTCTTGTGCTGGATCATTTACACGTATGAAAGAAGAAGCTAAATGGGATCTTCTAGACCGTATTCAAGACAATGATGAAGCATGGGAGAATGATAAAGGAAGAAATTCAGGTATAAATTATGATTATGAATGCATTAAATCTTTTATGGGAACTGATGACTTTCATAATATTAGTGTAGCTTATGGTCCTGATTCTCAAAGTATTGCAAATTGTTTTAAGGCCTTTGCCTCTTATATTGAAATTTCTAAAAAGAAATGGAACAAGTATCATGAGCCATATAAAGATATTTTTAATTATGTCCCTGCTAGAAATACTGAAGTTTATACTGCTGATTGTATTTTACCTGAACCTTACATCGAGAAAATACATTTCCCTGTTAAGGTAAAGGAACATTCTATGACAGCTAGTATGGTTAACAAAAGTACAAAGAAAGTTGTAGAACCTGATGAACAAATAGATGTTGATCCTGTAGTAGCAAATGTGAAAGACCTTGTCACTAAAAATGTAGAAGATGGGCACATTATCCTTTGTAAGGGTACTTCTAATATTGTTTCACATCCTAGTAGAACTAGTAAAGCTAGTGTCCTTGTGTTTTCTATCAGAATAAGTGATCATTGCTACTATGGTTCATGTGATAGTTATATCGTTAAATTTATTCATGATGCTGAAAGTTATTATGAGAGAGGGGAAAATGTTTTTATGCATCTCAATAATATTAAGTTTCCTCGCTATATGCTGAAAGTCTTCATGTTGCACTTGTTTTGCCTTCCTATGCTAGTAGCCATTGGTTTCAATAATTTATTTTCTTACAAAATTCCCTTGCATAGGAAGTGGGTTAGACTTAAATATGTGTATATTTGCTTCTTGATGCTCTCTTTTACTTCAATTCATATTCTTATGTGAGCATCATTGCAATTATCATGCTTATCTTAATGACTATAAAGAAAGAGCTTTTTGGGAGACATCCCATTATATTTTTTGCTTTCAGTTTATTTTTGTTTATTTGAGTCTTGGAAGTTATTGCTTCTTGAATAACCTCTCCTTGTCCTTTTTGTTTGGTTTTTGTGTCAAGATTATTCCCTAATGAGAGAGAAGTAAGATTTGGGAAAGTTGCTGTCCCGAAACAGATTTTGGTGCTTCACTGTAAAAAATTGTAAAAAATCCCAGAATGTCATACTGATCTGTAAATTTTTGTGTGCATGCCCCAGGTTATTATTTAACTTTTGTTAGTTTTGCACTTTTTGATTTGAGAAACAGCAGATTTTTGAAAAAAATGATCTTTACCTGCTGGTCTGTTTTGACAGATTTCTGCCATTTTTGCATTTGCCTCTTAAATCGATTTCCTTTTTGAATTCGTTTGGGATTTCGAAAGGAGTTGCTACAATAGATTATGTTTTGATGGATTTCAGTTGAAATTGAACCCAAAGGTTTATTATCTTGCATGCACTAATGTTGCTAATGAAGATTGTGTGAAGTTTTGTATGAAAGAAATTTTCAAGTGTTAGGAGAGAATGATGTAACAAGATGAAGAATGGTCAATGGACTCTAGCATTATATTTTTGAAGATTTTTACAATGAAGATATTGATATTATTCAAGTGGTGACTCTGGAAGAATTTATTAAAGACCAAGTTTAGAAACCTGCAGAGTCCATTTTCGAATAGGTAACAATTCTGGTAAGAAAAGGTCCACGAAAAATTTTCAATTTATATTTTTGCAGTTTTTAGCTAACATGAAAGATAATGAGTCGAAAAAGGGACAGAAATGGAGCCTCGGGGGCTCACACCACCTCGTGGCGCGGGCCCACCTGGCCGCGCCACCAGGGGGTGTGGCCACCCCGGAGCCCGTCTTCGACCCATTTTCTCCAAGTACCTTCCTTTTGTTGTTAAAATTTGTAATATATAATCCCCTGGAGCCCCCGAGGTCCTTATATCATGTTCTCGTCGTGTTTTTGTTTCGATCTGTTTCTGTCAGGAACTATTCTCAAGTTTAGAAGCACAATGGTCTCCACCGATGATAAGGGCAAGAAGCCTATGGAAGATGATCTCCAAGACCCCAAGCAGGAGGAGGAGATCAAGGGTGAAGTTGAAGAGGAAGTGAAGGAAGACCAGCATCCGCGCACCAGCATCACCATTGCAAGCATTAGAGTGGTGGCATGTCCTTTCAAGCTCAAAAGGACTGCACAGATGTCCACTGGAGGGATGGTTCCGCGCCTTTGCTTGGCTTCACGGTCACTTCCTCCACGCATCAAGAATCCCTTCCATACCCTTATACATGAGTAGCAATTCCAAAAGATGCCTAAGGAAAAATTACCCTCCAATTGGGATATGCCTCGTTCTAACCATGCAGGAAAAGAACACTTTAAGGAGGGGGAGTGGGGAAAGAATCACAAGGGCTAGGATTCATAGTCCGACATGATCATGAACCGCATTGAGAAAAAATCGGAGTTGATTCGTACTCTCACCTTCGAGATTGAAGATTTGAAGAAATTGATTGAAAAGCTTATCGAGAGAACACCACCACCACCGAAGGAGTAATTCGTCATCAGGTTTTGGCATCCCCTTGGTTTGTTCCAAGCTTGGGGAGTGTCGTGGTATCACATCATTATCTTTCATCTTTTTACCTTTTTAGTAGAGTCATATCATGAATATAGAAGTTATCATATATGATGGTTTGCATTGTGAAAGTATCTCTCCTCTAGTTGGTTACCTATGTATCCCTTGGTGTGAGTTGCTGTTATGGAATATTAATGAGAAGTTTTATCATTTACTTTTTACACATCTTATTTTAGTTTGCAATTTCTATTATATGATAGATCTTGTTGTTAGTATTGGTATCACTTTGGGATCACTAAGTAAATTTAGTTGGTTTTGGCAAATCTAGCTCTCGTTAGTAGCAACACTATTTGAGGATTGAATGGAAAACAGAAAAGTATGTTTAGAAATATAATTTCATTATCTTTCTTTCTTGATTGGCTCATAAGCTTAGTATTCTCTAGTTAAGATCTTTTGTGTTTCCAAGGAAGACTGCATGATTATTTCTATCACTTGTATGTTTGTTTGTTTCCTTCAATTCTTATGCTTGCTACCCAGCCTTGCTAGCCAAAAACATGTACTGAGAGGGAATACTTCTCGTGCATCCAATCCTTGAACTAAAATCTATGCCATTTATGTCCACCATATCTACCTATTAGCATTATTGCTATTCCAAGTAAATTCTCGATTTTTATCTATCTTCCAAATTAAACTTGTTATGTGAAAACTAGTGATTAAATCTCTCACAAACTTGATGGCACACTTTATTTTCTTGTACTTAATAAATTTGAACCATTGTGACTATCTTATGAATCTTGTATGCTTGCAAATTATAAGTTGGGAGTTAGCAAAATCATGTTATCATGGGGTCCGCTTTTGACATTTCACTTATTATTTAGTTGATATCATGATCTTTTGTTTATGGATGCCAGCAGTGTGAAATAAAAGGGGAGCTTGTAAGCTCATGGAGTTTGTATATGTGTGAGAGAAACGCATGGGCGGCTAGTCTAAGCCATGCCTAATCATGGTGGAAACTTGCATCATAACCATAGTGGCATTCTATGAAGCATCCTCAATAAAAACCTATGCAAATAGCAAATAAAAAGATCGTTGAGATGCTCACTGTCTGTTGCCTTATCATTTTGATATGGGATAGCTCCTGTGTCATGGGGCAAGGGGTACCCCATTGGTGGTTCTCTATGATACACATACACTTACAATGACAAGAACTTACCGGAGACCAAAGTTGAGTAGCATGAGGTCTGGTACTCGTACTCAACGGGCATGAGATTTTCAACTTATAATTTGTCAAGCATATAACTCATATTTTCCCTCACATTAACCTTAATCACTTCAAGATGCCTAGTATAGAGGCAATGAGTGCTCAAAGCTAGTAAGTACCATAATTTTTGGAAGCTCTTTATGAAACTTGAAATCCCTGCTTCCCTCTACGAAGGGTCTATCTTTTACTTTTTAGTTGAGTCAATAAACATATTCCTTTCTATCTCAAGCAAGCATTTGAGTTGTTGTGATTCAACCATCCATATGATGATTTATTCAATCATGTTTCTTATGTTCCTTGTTTTGCACACTTCTCTTATCTAAGTGAATATTACTTTGAAGGCAATCATTGAAAACCCCATTATGTTTGACTCCTACAATTTGTTAACCATTCTCTGACCAAGAACAAAGTTTGCCATTACCAATTATGATTTACTTTGTGTATCTTTATTGTGTTTCCTTTACTCATTGCAAGTTAAGTTATATAATAGTGAGTTGTTTTCTATTATGATTTGTGTATTGATGAATATGATGCTTCTTGTCCGTATTCTCTTTATCGACACTTCACACCGTAAACTTGTGGTCATGTTTATTGAGCTCAGTTTTTGCTTGGGGACAAGCGAGGTCTAAGCTTGGGGGAGTTGATACGTCTATTTTGCATCACTATTTTATATCAAAATTTACTGTTATTCATTGATATATTTCATATTAAGAGATGATACTTATGGTATTTCATCTATTTTTGCATGATTGATGATTTTTGGAGGATGAACCACCAGAGTCAGGATTCTGATGGAAAAAGCACTGTCTAGATGCAATATTTGCGAAGATCAGAAAATCCTAGAAAATATACGGAAATTCCCATTTTTCCAGAAGACGAAGGAGGCCAGAAGGAGGAGTGGAGATGGGCCACAGGGGGCCCACACCAGCCCCTAGCGCAGGCCCTCCCTAGCCGCGCCACCAGGTGGTGTGGCCACCCTATTCCACCTCTGGCATCACCCTTTGGCATATATAATCCCCTTGAAACCCTAAGACTCGGGGAGCGACAACAGAAAGATTCTGCCGCCTCTACGGGGCAGAAACTATAGAGAGAGAAAGAGCTCTCCGGGAGGCAGAAATCTGCCAGGGAAATTCCTTCCTGGAGAGGGGAGATCGTCGCCATCAACACCGTCATCAAGCTGGACTTCATCAGGATCATCATCTCCACCATCATCTCAACCAGCACCATCATCTCCACCAGCACCATCACCACCACTCTGTACCACTCCGTACCATCATTTCCCGGTGTTGATTACTTGTTGTAGTTGATGCTATCGAGTAAAACCATTGAATTATTGTTCATGTTTAGATTATTACTTATCATTATTTCATCTCTAATCTTGATCCATGTGATGTCTCGTGAGTAGTTCGTTTAGTTCTTAAGGACATGGGAGAAGTCATGTTGTTAGTAGTGGAATTGTGTTGAGAAAGATTCAATGGTTTGATATTTAAGTTGTGGTGATATTCTTCTAGTGGTGTCATGTGAACATCTACTACATGATTCCCATGTGTCCTCGGGAACGTTTGGTCATCTTAAGTAATACAACCGGCTTGTCCTTTGCTAAAGAAAGGATTGGGCCACTTGCTGCAATTATTATTATTGTCTTTTATTTACTCGCACTTTATTTATCTGCATTATCAAAAACCCCTAAAAATCTGTTTGCTAAGTATTTATAGAGAATTCCTGATCCAAACCACTCGTCAACACCTTCTGCTCCTCGTTGGGTTCGACACTCTTACTTATCGAAAATAATGCGATACACCCCCTATACTTGTGGGTCATCAAGACTATTTTCTGGCGTCGTTGCCGGGGAGTGAAGCGCTATTGAAGAGTGGAACTAGTAAAGGAAACTTCTACCATGAGTATTTTTTTATTTTTGTTTCTTACTTTATTCTCAATATGGATAATTCACTTAGTTTCTTATCTCAGAATGCTACTACCACTGCTAAGGTAGTAGATGAACCACCACCTGCTAAAATTGATCCTTTTAAAATACCTACAAAAATTGTTGATCGTGTTATGGATAACTACTATTTTGGAGATGGAACTGTCCATCCTGGTGATTGATACGTTGCAAACGTATCCATAATTTTTGATGTTCCATGCTTGGTTTTATCTACTTTCTTATGTTTTGTCCACACTTTAAAGTACTTTTCATATGATTTCTTGGACTAACCTATTAACAAGAGCCACAAAGCCAGTTGCCTGTTTTCTACTATTTTTGGTTCCAGAAAGTGAGAAAATGAATATTCTCGGAATTGGACCGGACAAAAGCCAAAGTCGTTATTTTCCCGGAAGATTCACGGAGCCAGAAGGAGAAACGAAGGGGGGCCACAGGGTGGCCAAACCAACCGTAGGCATGGGTCCCCGCAGGCCACGCCAGGGCATGGTGTGGGCCCCTGGCTGCCCACCGACCTTGCCTCTTCGCCTATAAGAATCCTCCCGATGCATAAACCCTAAATCATCAAGCCTCCAACCACAAAAAGTTCCGCAGCGCTGCCGCCACCGAAGGGGAGATTCGGGGGATAGAAAGTCTCTGTTCTGGCACCCTGCCGGGATGGGGAAGTGCCCCCGGAGCCATCTCCATCGATCTCCACCACAATCTCCATCGCCGTTGCTGATTCCCATGATGAGGAGGGAGTAGTTCTCTCTCGAGGATAAGGGTTCTACCGGTAGCTATGTGTTCATCTCTCTCTCTCTATGCATGATCTTATTGAGATCATGAGCTTGTAATCTATAGATCTACCTTGCTACTTAAGTGCTTTAATAGATCTCTGCTCTCCCCATGTGTGTGAAGTTGACAGTGTGCACACCATGGTGGCACTTAGGCTAGAGATTACAAATACTTATTATGAGTTATATTTGGAGTTGGATGTCTTTATGAAATTGTGGTGTTTGTTGGACCCATCTAGTGCTCAAGGTGACAGTGTGGGGTTATCTAGAGGGGAAATGCTTACTTTGAGGTGTGCTATTATAGCCCTACCATGGATTAGAGTGTCCAACCTGAGAGTAGTTCAGCGTAGTATCATAAAGAAGAGTATATTTATATGAGAGTGTTCACTAGTGAAAGTATGATCCCTAGGCCTTGTTGAAAGGGAAATGGACGTCGCCTAGAGGGGGGGGGGGGTGAATAGGCGTTTTAAAATTATTACGGTTTAGGCTCTAATAAATGCGGAATAAAACTTAACGTTTAATTTATCAAGCCAAAACCTATATCCACTAGTTTCACTAAGTGCACCAACAACCTATGCTAAGCAAGACTAGCAACAAGGTGATAGCAAGAAATAGTACTTCAAGCACGAAGGCTATCACAATGTAAATTGCATAGGTAAAGGGCTCGGTTGAGAGATAACCGATGGACACAGAGACGATGATTTGTTTCCCGAAGTTCACTTCCAAAGAAGCTACGTCCCCATTGGAGAGGTGCGGGGGCGCAATGAACTTCGAACGCCACAAATGGCTCACCTCGAGGTGTGGTGGCTCAATGCTCACCCAACGCCACACAAGGCCTCACCAAGGATGCGAAGCCACGCAACTCACTGACGCCACAAAAGGCTCACCCTGTTCTCCCGTGAGCTCGCCACAAAGGCCTACTCACGTTCTACTATGGGACACTTGAGGGCGGTCACCGAACCCGTACAAGGCTTGGGGCAATCTCCACAACTCAATTGGAGGGCTCCCAAGAAACGCCACAAAGGCTCCACAATGCCACAAAAGGCCAACAAGCTTGGGGAACCTCCACAACTCAATTGGAGCCCCAAGAACAATGCCACAAGGCTACAAAGCCACAAAAGGCAACAAGGCCACAAAAGGCTACAAGATCACAAAAGGTCAACTATCCAACCACACAACCGTCTAGGGTTCCAAGAACCCAAGAGAAACAAGCCCAAGGGCTTGAACTCGCCAAATCTCCGAGGAGAACTCAAACCTATGCACCAAATGCAAGAGGCAAGTCCTTCTCTCTCAAATTCCACCAAAGCTACAAAAGCTATTGGGGGAATAAGGGAGGAAGAACACAAGAGGAGAACACAAAACTCTCCAAGATCTAGATCCCAAGGATTCCTTCACAAAGAAGGGATTTGGTTTGGTGGGGCTTGTAGATCTAGATCTCCTCTCTCAAATCCCTCAAAAAGATGCAAGAATCATAGGAGGGGAAGGGGAGAGGGCAAGCTCTTCAAGGTCAACAATGGAGGAGAGAGAAAGCCAAAAACCAAGAATGAGCAAGATGGGGGCGAAGGGGAAAGGGGAGCTCCTTTTAAAGGGCTCCCAAATCTGCCTGTTACCCACAGAAACACGCACGGCCAGTAGTACCGGTGGGTGGCCGGTACTACCGGTGGCACCCAGCCAACGGTCAGAAAATAGCGAGGCAAATATCAAAAACGCGAGCTTGGCCGGAACTACCGCTGCTTGGCCGGAACTACCGGTGGCAAGAATATCCTAGCGGTACTACCGCCTGAAAATCCGATCCAAGTTCCGTCAAATAGCGCTAACCAGGCAGAGAGGGTACTGAACCAAAATTTGGGTTGCCGGAAGTTGGGCCGGAATTAACACCGGTACTACCGGCAGCATTTCTGCCAGATCGGTACTTCCGGCGTCTGGCCGGTACTACCGGTGGCCCACCGGAACTACCGGCCAGGCAAAAACTTCAGAACCAGAACTGCCACAACTTTTGCATCCGAACTCCAAACGAGATGAAACCAATTTTGTTGGAAAGATAACGACGTGTAGAATCAAAAACGTATCTATAACAAGGTATAAGTGATACATTGCAAATGTATCTATAATTTTTGATGGTCCATGCTTGGTTTTATCTACTTTCTTGTGTTTTGTCCACACTTTGGAGTACTTTTCATATGATTTCTTGGACTAACTATTAACAAGAGCCACAGTGCCAGCTGCCTGTTTTCTGCTGTTTTTGGTTCTAGGAAAGTCAGAAAATGAATATTCTTGGAATTGGACCGGACAAAAGCCAAAGTGCTTATTTTTCCAGAAGACATCTCATGCTAGAATACGAGACAGAGAAGAGCTGGGGGCCGGCCACACCACCTGGCCGTGCGGCCAGGCCTGGCCCGCGCTAGGGGGTGGTCTGGCCGACCCCAGCACCCCCTCGGCCTCTCCTTCCGTCTATATATTGCCCTCGGGACCAAAACCCTAAGTACCCGATCAAAAATCCACGAAAGAGCCTGTAGCCGCTGTCATCTCCATGCCTAGATCGGGGGGATCTTAAGCTCTTTCCGGCACCCTGCCGGAGAGGGGAATTCACCCTAGAGGCCTTCTTCATCATCATGCAAGCCTCCGGTGTGATGCGTGAGTAGTTCATATCTGGACTACGGGTCCATGTAGTAGCTAGATGGCTGGTTCTCCTCCTTTGTGCTTTCATGTCTAAATCTTGTGAGCTCCGTTCATGATCAAGATCATCTATTTGTAATTCTGCATGTTGTGTTTGCGGGGATCCGATGGATATTGAGATGCTATTTCAGATTGATTATTGATTCTATCATGTCTTTGTTATTTGTGATCTTGCATGCTTTCCGTTGTTAGTAGCTATCTTGGCCAAGTAGATGCTAGCAACTCCAAGAGTTAGTATTTATGCTCAATAGTGGGTTCATGCCTCTGGTAATCTAGGGAAGTGACAGAAATATCTAAGGTACTAGATGTGTTGTTGCTACTAGGGAGAAAACAACAATCCTTTGCTCATAGAACGATCGTATTGTTTACTTTACACGTAATTCGTAAAGCAATAATCTGTTGCTTGCAACTTAATACTGGAGGGGGTTCGGATGATAACCTGAAGGTGGATTATTAGTCATAGATGCAGTTGGATGGCGATCTATGTATAATATTGTAATGCCCAATCAAGTTCCAAAGGAGTCAAGATGATTAGTATATGCTTGTATGCTTTCTCGATGTTTGTCAATTGCCCCGCTGTAATTTGTTCACCCAACATGTTATCTATCTTAAGGAGAGCCACCTGTAGTGAACTATGGACCCCGGTCCTTTCTTTTACATACAATCTATAAACTGTTTACTGCTTTGTGTTTACTTTCTGCAAACTATTACTTCCTTCCATTCGATACGTTTAATCCTTTGTTTTCAGCAAAACTGGTGAGATTGACAACCTCATCGCAAGTTGGGGGCAAAGTTCTGTGGTTGTGTTGTGCAGGTCTCCACGTTGCTGCTGGCACCGGTAGTGCGCCCTGCCAACGTTTAGCTAGCTACACCTTTGGGGTGTTTCCTTGCTCCTGCTGGATTGATAACCTTGGTTTCTTACTGAGGGAAACTTGCTGTTGTGCTCATCATACCTTCCTCTTGGGGTTCCCCAATGAGCTCGATATATTTGGGCCATCAACAACTTTTTCTGGCGCCGTTTCCGGAGAGTCAAGGACATCTTCACAAGGGGAGTCACTCATAACCAATCTCTTTACTTTGTTATTTTTTGTTTTGCTTAGCTTCTTTTTGCTTTGTTTGCTTGTTTCTTTATCAAAAACACAAAAAATTAGTTTTACAAGTTTGCTTTCTTATTTTGAAACACACAAAAAAATAAGTCTCCTTTAGTTGTTGCCTCTTCCTTAGCTCACCATGTTGATCCCTAAATTCACCCTGAAAGATCTTTCAATTGGTAGTGGTTCTATAATTGGGAAAGATAATATTGAAGAATTTCTTTAATCATGTTAGTAAGCATGAAGATACTGAGGATAGATCCCTTGCAGAACTTGCTCCAAACTATAAGATTACTGCAGCTTCTTTAATTCACATGTTAGAAGCTAGGTTTGTTAACCTCAACCCCTTAATGCAAGTAATGTTTCTTAAACTTAAAGAAACCGAAGACCCTGAAAAGAGGGATTTTATTCTAGAAACTTTGTTTAAGGAATTCTATGATGTTGCCAAAGAAGCTAGAATAGTCTTTTGAACGTTTCAATATGTTAGGGCCATGCGTAGATGTTGTTGGTACATGAGAAAAGATGATAAAAACTGAACTTAATGGGGAGGAAATTAAGATACCAACACCTTTCAAACTAGTAGCAATGCATGAAGCCATAGAAAAGAATCTTGATTGGATCGTTCCTGAAAACCCGTTTGATGAAAATAGTGAACCTAAGAGAATTGAGAGAGGATCCTCTAGAACTTATTTGGATGAGATACCTTGCCTTGTTGAAGATATTTCTGGTATAATCTTAATGCTTCTTCATTTGAGAACACTTGATTCTTTCTTGCTTCTTATGCCTAACTTAAAGGCGTTAAAGAAAAGTACTTATTGGGAGATAACCCAAAAGTTTTAGATGAGTCTTGAAAGTTATTACTTCAGTAATAACCGCTCCTTATCCTTTTTATTTGCTTTTTGTGCCAATAGTAACCTCTAATGAGAGAGAAGTAATGATTGGGAAAGTTGCTGTCCCGAAACAGATTTCTGTGCTTCACCGTAAAAATTCGTGTAAAATCTCTGAATGTCCTTTTGAGGCATGAAGTTTTGTGCTTCTACCCCCAGTTGTTATCTAACTTTTGTTAGTTCAACATTTTTTGATTTGATCAACACAAGGTCTTCGAAAAAATTAGTCTTTACCTACTGGTCTGTTTTGACAGATTTCTGCCATTTTCTGCATTTGCTTCTTTTTGATTCCTTTTTGAGTTCTTTTGGGGAATTGAGCTTTTTAAGGAAAGTACTACAGTATCTAGTGTTCTAATGGAAGTTTATTTGGTGTTAGAACTAAACCTTAAGACTTATTATCTTGAGTGCACTAATGTTGCTAATAAAGATTGTGTGAAGTTTTGTATGAAGGAAAAATTTCAGGTGTATGGAAGGAATGAGCAATGAGATGAAAGATGGACTAAAAAGCTCAAGCTTGGGGATGCCACGCGTGTCACCCCAATAAATATCCAAGAAGTACAAGCGTCAAAGCTTGGGGATGCCCAAGGCATCCCCCTCTTCATCAATAAAAATCCAGGTTTCTTCCAAACGCTTCAGTTTTATTGTTTCATGCACAGTTGTGTTGTTCTTGGAGCGTCTTCTTTTTCGTTTTCATTTTGGTTTTTTGTTTGCTTGGTTTTCTTAGTTTGCTGAATAAATTGGTTGGACCCCCTCTTTCATATGTTGGTTTTCAAATAGTTTGGTTTGGTTTGGAAAAGAGTAGGAAAGTTCATGCTTAAGGTGTAAAAAGAGCTTTTTTTGACTGTGGCCTATGATTTGTCATGCCATGCTTGATATTTTTTTGGCTTTATGCTTAGTATTATTTGCCGTAGCATGACTTGTTATAAACAATTGAGATTGCTTAATGTGCCTTGGATGAATCATGCGTTGTTTTAGCATATTAAAGCATAGTATAGTGGTATTCTCCTTTGATGCTTTATTTGGGTTGACTTGGCGCATGCTCACACCATGTTATGACTATCTCAAGTCACCATAAGCCTTTATGATCCTTTAGTTTTCAACTTGTAGTATCACTTTATGCTTTGATCAATGATTTTTTCTCGCTCTGCATGATTATGGCCATTATTGCTCTCTTAGTTTGTCGCTCCCAGTCTTTTGCTAGCCTCCACAACCAAGTATGAGTTCCATCATGCATCCAACTCCCTAAACCAAGTTATTCCAAAGAGTCCACCATACCTACCTACTAGCTTATGCTATTCCAAGTATATTCATGTTTTTGTTTACCTTCCTAATTAAACTTGTTATGAGAAAAGTAGTGATTAAAGCTCTCACGAACTTGATGGCACACTTTACTTTTCTTGCCCTTAATAAACTTGAACCATCGTGTCGTCTATGTTGTATATGCTTGCACTTATTTGTTGGGAATTAGTAGAACCATGCTGTCATGGGGAACGCTTTCAACATTGCACTTGGTACTTGTACCTAATTGATATCATACTCTTTTGTCTATGGATGTCGTCGGTGTGAAATGAAAGGGGAGCTTGTAAGTCCATGGAGTTATGTATATGTGTTAGAGAAACGCCTGGGCCGCTGGTCTAATCCATGCTGACATGGTGGAAACCTGCAGCGTAACCATAATGAGATGTCTATGAAGCATTCTTCTTATAAAAAAAGAGTCCTATATTGAAAAAAAGAGATTATGAAAATAGGAAAGAGAGAAAAAAGCACCATATTCCCATGGTAAATAAGAAGATTGCTGAGATGCTCGTTGTCTACTTGCCTTGTCATTTTGATATGGGGATTCTTTCGTATCATCGGGCAAGGGGTACCCCGTTGGCGGTTCTCTATGATACACATGTACTTACGATGAAAAGAACTTACCAGTGACTAAACTTGAGTAGCATGAGGAGGGGCCCTCGTATTCAAGGGACATGAGATTTCTAACTTATACTTTGTCAAGCATGTACACCATAGTTTGTTCACTTTAACCTTAATCACTTCAAGATGCTTATGATAGGGGCAATGAGAGCTGAAAGCTATAAGTACCATAATTTTTGGAAGCTCTTTATGAGACTTGAATCCCTGCTTCCTTCTTTAAAGGCCTTTCTGCCACCATTATATTGAGTCTCCACCTTCTACCTTTATGCACCTACTTTGAGAGCACAGGGGCCATTCTTAGTTCTATGTGCATTGTCCCAAGACTAGTTGATTGATGCATAACTTGATTTTGCTTGTTTTAAACTATCTGTATCTAGTCACTCTTATGAACTTTGAAGGTGTCCTATGCATTTATATTTGCTACTCTATGAGGGACAAGCTGAATACTAGTATGCTATGTTTTCTTTATGTGAAACAAACAAACGTCTTGCAAAGCATTGTTATTTATGAATCTTTTGTTTGTGTCTTTTCATGTTGCATCATAGTTTCTTTGTTTTATTGCTAGAACTTTGTCTTTCATGTTATGATTGAAGTACTATGATCCTAGCTTTGAATGTTTTACAAATACTTTGATCAAGTCTTTGATGGTGCATGTCACCTAAAAAATTATTCTTTCTTTTTATCACTTACCTACTCGAGGACGAGCATGAGTTAAGCTTGGGGATGTTGATACATTGCAAATGTATCTATAATTTTTTATGTTCCATGCTTGGTTTTATCTACTTTCTTGTGTTTTGTCCACACTTTGGAGTACTTTTCATATGATTTCTTGGACTAACCTATTAACAAGAGCCATAGTGCCAGCTGCCTGTTTTCTGCTATTTTTGGTTCTAGGAAAGTCAGAAAATGAATATTCTTGGAATTGGACGGGACAAAAGCCAAAGTGCCTATTTTTCCGGAAGACATCTGATGCCAGAATACGAGACGGAGAAGAGCTGGGGGCCGGCCACACCACCTGGCCATGCGGCCAGACCTGGCCCGTGCCAGGGGGTGGTCTGGCTGACCCCAGCACCCCCTCGGCCTCTCCTTCGGCCTATATATTGCCCTCGGGACCAAAACCCTAAGTACCCGATCAAAAATCCACGAAAGAGTCGGTACCCGCGGTCATCTCCATCCCTAGATCGGGAGGGATCTGAAGCCCTTCCCGGCACCCTGCCGGAGAGGGGAATTCACCCTGGAGGCCTTCTTCATCATCATGCATGCCTCCGGTGTGATGCGTGAGTAGTTCATCTCTGGACTACGGGTCCATGTAGTAGCTAGATGGCTGGTTCTCCTCCTTTGTGCTTTCATGTCTAGATCTTGTGAGCTTCGTTCATGATCAAGATCATCTATTTGTAATTCTGCATGTTGTGTTTGCGGGGATCCGATGGATATTGAGATGCTATTTCAGATTGATTATTGATTCTATCATGTATTTGTTATTTGTGATCTTGCATGCTTTCCGTTGTTAGTAGCTATCTTGGCCAAGTAGATGCTAGTAACTCCAAGAGTTAGTATTTATGCTCGATAGTGGGTTCATGCCTCTGGTAATCTGGGGAAGTGACAGAAATCTCTAAGGTACTAGATGTGTTGTTGCTACTAGGGAGAAAACAACAATCCTTTGTTCATAGAACAATCGTATTGTTTACTTTACACGCAATTCGTAAAGCAATAATTTGTTGCTTGCAACTTAATACTGGAGGGGGGTCGGATGATAACCTGAAGGTGGATTATTAGTCATAGATGCAGTTGGATGGCGGTCTATGTATAATGTTGTAATGCCCAATCAAGTTCCAAAGGAGTCAAGATGATTAGTATATGCTTGTATGCTTTCTCGATGTTTGTCAATTGCCCCGCTGTAATTTGTTCACCCATCATGTTATCTATCTTAAGGAGAGCCACCTCTAGTGAACTATGGACCCCCGGTCCTTTCTTTTACATACAATCTATAAACTGTTTACTGCTTTGTGTTTACTTTCTGCAAACTATTACTTCCTTCCATTCGATACGTTTAATCCTTTGTTTTCAGCAAAACCGGTGAGATTGACAACCTCATCGCAAGTTGGGGGCAAAGTTTCATGGTTGTGTTTCGTAGGTCTCCACGTTGCTGCTAGCACCGGCAGTGCACCCTGCCAACGTTCAGCTAGCTACACCTTTGGGGTGTTTCCTTGCTCCTACTCGATTGATAACCTTGGTTTCTTACTGAGGGAAAACTTGCTGATGTGCTCATCATACCTTCCTCTTGGGGTTCCCCAACGAGCTCGATATATTTGGGCCATCAACAAGCTTCAAAGCTTGGGGATGCCCAAGGCATCCCCCCTCTTCATCAATAAAAAATCAGGTTTCTTCCAAACACTTCATTTTCTGTATCATGCACAGTTGTGTTGTTCTTGGAGCGTCTTCTTTTTCGTTTTCATTTTGGTTTTTGTTTTCTGGGTTTTCTTAGTTTGCTTGAATAAATTGGTTGGACCCCCTCGTTCATACATTGGTTTTCAAATAGTTTGGTTTGGATTGGAAAAGAGTAGGAAAAGTTCATGCTTAAGTGGTAAAGAGAGCTTGTTTTTGACTGTGGCCTATGCTTTGTCGTGCCATGCTTGATATTGTTTTGGCTTTACGCTTAGTATCCTTTGTTGTAGCATGACTTGTTATAAACAATTGAGATAGCATGACAAAAGCCAAAGTCGTTATTTTCCGGAAGATTCACGGAGCCAGAAGGAGAGACGAAGGGGGGCCACAGGGTGGCCAAACCACCCCTAGGCGCGGGTCCCCTAGGCCGCGCCAGGGCATGGTGTGGGTCCCCTGGCTGCCCATCGACCTTCCCTCTTCGCCTATAAGAAGCCTCCCGATGCATAAACTCTAAATCATCAAGCCTCCAGCCACAAAAAGTTCCGCAGCGCCGCCGCCACCGAAGGGGAGATTCGGGGGACAGAAAGTCTCTGTTCCGGCACCCTGCCGGGACGAGGAAGTGCCCCCGGAGCCACCTCCATCAATTTACACCACCATCTCCATCGCCGTTGCTGATTCCCATGATGAGGAGGGAGTAGTTCTCTCTCGAGGATAAGGGTTCTACCGGTAGCTATGTGTTCATCTCTCTCTATGCATGATCTTATTGAGATCATGAGCTTGTAATCTATAGATCTACCTTGCTACTCAAGTGCTTTAATAGATCTCTGCTCTCCCCATGTGTGTGAAGTTGACAGAGTGCACACCATGGTGGCACTTAGGCTAGAGATTACAAATACTTGTTATGAGTTATATTTGGAGTTGGATGTCTTTATGAAATTGTGGTGTTTGTTGGACCCATCTAGTGCTCAAGGTGACAGTGTGGGGTTATCTAGAGGGGAAAGGCTTACTTTGCGGTGTGCTGTTATAGCCCTACCATGGATTAGAGTGTCCAACCGGAGAGTAGTTCAGCGTAGTATCATAAAGATTAATATATTTATATGAGAGTGTTCACTAGTGAAAGTATGATCCCTAGGCCTTGTTTCTAAGCACTGAAACACCGTTTGCTATTAGATCTATTACATGTTTGCTTGCTTCTATCTTTATTTCAGTTCTACTTTAGTCTTTTCCACGCCATCAAGCTATTTTCTATCACTGTTACCACTTGTAATTATCTATACCACTTGTATTTCACTATCTCTTCGCTGAACTAGTGCACCTATACACCTGACAAGTGTATTGGGTGTGTTGGGGACACAAGAGACTTCTTGTATCTTGATTGCATGGTTGCTTGAGAGGGGATACCTTTGACCACTTCCTCCCTGAGTTCGATAAACCTTGGGTCATCCACTTAAGGGAAAACTTGCTGCTGTTCTACAAACCTCTACACTTGGAGGCCCAACAACTGTTTACAAGAATAAAAGTGTGTAGACATCAGCGATCATTTGCTTTTTATACACGAATTATGCGGATTGTTCAGGTGTGCAGGTATTACCACAAATCAAGTTAAGAAGAAGTTTTTCTCTGTATCATTGAAAGGCAGAGCTGAGGAATGGTATAAGCTGCTAAAGAATGGCCAATCTCTTGAATGGGAGGTAATTGTACCTCTCTTTTATTCCAAATTTTATCCTCCTAGTGAGATCATAAAGACCGGAATCAAATATATAACTTTTGGCCTCGTGATGGAGAGAGTACCGCCCAAGCTTGGGAGAGATTGAAGTCAGTAATGCTCAAATGTCCTACTCATGAGCTCCCTAATAATATTAGTATCAATAACTTTTATGCAAGACTTTCTCTTCATGATAAGGATCTATTATATGCTTCTTGTGCTGGATCATTTACACGTATGGAAGAAGAAATTAAATGGGATCTTCTAGACCGTATTCAAGACAATGCTGAAGCATGGGAGAATGATAAAGGAAGAAAGTCAGGTATAAATTATGATTATGAATGCATTAAATATTTTATGGGAACTGATGACTTTCATAATATTAGTAATGCTTATGTTCTTGATTATCAAAGTATTTCAAATTGTTTTAAGGCTTTTGCCTCTTATATTGAAATTCCTAAAAATAAATGGAACAAGTATCATGAGCCATATAAAGATATTGTTAATTGTGTTCCTACTAGAAATACTGAAGTATATACTGTTGATCATATTTTACCTGAACCTTACATCGAGAAAATACCTTTCCATGTTAAGGAAAAGGAGCATTCTATGATAACTAGTATGGTTAACAAAAGTACAAAGAAAGCTATAGAACCTGATGAACAAATAGATGTTGAACTTGCAGTAGTAATTGAGAAAGACTTTTTCTCTAAAAATGTAAAAGATTGGCACATTATCCTTTGTAAGGATTCTTCTAATATTGTTTCACATCCTAGTGGAACTAGGAAAGCTAGTGTCCATGTGTTTTCTATCAGAATAAGTGATTATTGTGATGGGTTCGTAGCAGGGAAAACAAAAAAATTCTACCACAAGGACGAACAAAACCAAGATCTAATCTATGGAAAAGCCAAGATCTAATATATGAGATAAGTGCAACAGGATAGATCTGTACTAACCCTTGTAGATCCAAATCCTTGTTCGAGATCGGATCTCATGGTTTATGTAGACGATCACTTGCCGATCTCAAGGTCCAGTAGACGATCCTTCCACCGCTGTGTTCTGGCAGCACTTCCGCAGACGGTCACACGTGCGGAGTCGATGTAGACCTTCCTCTCCCTGTTCTAGCGAGCAGCGGAGGTAGTAGATCTCCACGGAATCCCAGCAGCATGACGGCTTAGTGGTGGTGGTGGAGAAGGATTTCTGCAGGGCTTCGCCTAAGCCGGAGCAAGATGATGGTGGAGGAGAGAGGCGGCTAGGGTTTGGGGTGGGAGGAGCAAAGGGGGGAGGCGCCCCACCCCTCCTTTATATAGAGGTGGAGGCGGCCTAGGGCTGGCCCCCTTGCCCTCTAGTGTTTGGCGCGCCAAGGTAGGGGGGAGTTTTCTTCCCCCCCCAAGTATTCCCCTTTCTTTCTTGGTTTTCAAGTAAACCCTATGGAACCTTCTGGAAATTTCCGGAACACTCCGAAACCTTCTAGAACCTCCATATGAATACTCTGAAACATTTCTGAAACTCAGAAGATGATCTCCATTATATGAATCATATTCTCCGGACAAATCCGGATCTCCTCATGATGTCCCAGATCCAATCCGAGACTCCGAACAGCATTCGGTCTCCAACGCATATTCTATATCTACATAAACAACATCAAACATTAAGTGTGTCACCCTATGGTTAGCGAATATGCAGACATGATCGAGACACCTCTCCGATCAATAACCATCAGCGGCATCTAGAGATCCATAATGGCTCCCACATACTCAATGATGACTTCGTGATTGATAGAACCATTAACATACAAAACCAATTCCCTTTGCCACGCGATACTCTACTTATGCGAGGTTCGATCATTGGTATCTCCATACCTAGTTCAACCTCGTTACCGTTAAGTACTCTTTACTCGTTCCGTGACATGTCATCCCTTGTGACCTAGTCACATGCTTGTACGCTAATTAGATGACATTCCACCGAGAGGGCCCAGAGAAAATCTATCCGTCATATGGATGGAAAAATCCCAGTCTTGATCCATGCGCTTCAACACATACTTTCAGAATACCTAATGCCACCTTTATAACCACCCAGTTACAAAGCAGCATTTGACGTCATCAAAGCACTCATCTGGTGATGGTGATTAACACAATCTCATGGTCGAAGGATTAGGTTACTATGCATTTGAAATCTTGTAGCAAAACAAACTTAATGACTTGATCTTATGCTATGCTTACTACGGGTGTGTGTCCATCACATCATTCTCCTAATGATATGATCTTGTTATTAATATCATCCAATGTCCATGATCAGGAAACCATGATCATCTATTAATCAACAAGCTAGTCTGAACAAGAGACTTACTAGGGACTGTTTTATTTTTATAAAACACACAAGTATTAGTGTTTCCTAATAATATAATTATAGCATGGAATGTAAACATTCATCATAAACACAAATATAATAATAATCATTTTATTATTGCCTCTTGGGCATATCTCCAACAATCTCCCACTTGCACTAGAGTCAATAATCTAGATTACATTGTAATGTACCTAACACCCATGGCGTTCTGGTGTTGGTCATGTTTTGCTCTAGGGAGAGGTTTAGTCAACGGATCTGCCACATTCAGATTAGTGTGTACTTTGCAAATCTTTATGTCGCCATCTTGGACATACTCGCGAATAGCATGGAAACATAGCTTGATGTGCTTTAGCTTGATGTGTGACCTTGGCTCGTGTGCATTGGCTATGACACCCGTGTTGTCACAATAGATGGCCATCGGGTCCAACGCACTAGGAACCACACCAAGCTCAGTAAATGAACTCCTTCATCCATATCGCTTCTTGTGCAGCCTCCGAAGCAGCTATGTATTCCGATTCAGTTGAAGATTTCGCCACAACGCTTTGCTTGGCACTCCTCCAGCTCACTGCAGCACCATTCAAAATAAATACGTATCCAAACTGTGACTTCGAGTCATCCGGATCAGTGTTCAACCTAGCATCGGTGTAACTATTTACAACAAGTTGTTCATCACCTCCATAAGAAAGAACCATATCCTTAGTCTTATTCAGGTACTTGAGGATATTTTTGACCGCTGTCCAGTGTGCCATTCCAGGATCACTTTGATATCTGCTAGTCAAATTAACAACGTGTGCTATATCCGGTCTTGTACACAGCATGGCATACATGACAGAGACTATGACCGAGGCATAGGGGATTTTACTCATCTTCTCTCTATCTTCTGCCATAGCTAGACTTTGAGTCTTACTCAAGGTCTTACTTGGCAACATGGGCAAGAACCCTTTCTTGCTTTATTCCATTCTAAATCTCTTTAGAACCTTGTCTAGGTATGTACTTTGTGAAAGCGCTATTAAGCGTGTTGATCTATCTCTATAAATCTTGATGCCTAAAATGTATGCCGCTTCACCAAGATCCTTCATTGAAAAACTATTATTCAAATAGGCTTTGACACTTTCAAGAAGTTCTATATCATTACCAATCAACAATATGTCATCTACATATAGTATTAAGAATGCTACAGAGCTCCCACTCACTTTATTATAAATACAAGCTTCTCCATAAGTTTGTATAAATCCAAAGATTTTGATCACCTTATCAAAACGTTGATTCCAACTCTGGGATGCTTGCTTCAGTCCATAAATGGAGCGCTAAAGCTTACACATCTTGTCATCATCTTTAGGATCAACAAAACCTTTGGTTTGTACCATATACAGCTCTTCCTCAATGTCACCATTAAGGAACGCCGTTTTGACATCCATCTGCCAAATCTCATAATCGAAATATGCAACCATTGCTAACAAATTCCTCACAGACTTTAGCTTCGCTACTGGTGAGAAGGTCTCATCATAGTCAACTCCTTGAATTTGTCGGAACCCTTTTGCGACAAGTCGAGCTTTATAGACAGTAACATTACCATCAGCATCTATTTTTCTCTTAAAGATCCATTTGTTCTCGACGGCCTTGCGGCCATCCGGTAAGCCCACCAAAGTCCATACTTGGTTTTCGTACATGGATTCCATTTAGGATTTCATGGCTTCTTGCCATTTGTTGGAATCTGGGCTCATCATAGCTTCCTCATACGTCGCAGGGTCATCGATGTTGTCCACCAACATAACATTCAACACAGGGTCATACCAATTAGGAGTGGAATGAACCCTCATCGACCTGCGAGGTTTAGCAGCAACTTCATTCGAAGTTTCATGATCGTCATCATTAGCTTCCTCTCTTATTGGTGCAGGCGGCACAGAAACATCTTCCGGTGTTGCGCTACTCTCAAATCCGAGAGAAGGTTCAACAACCTCGTCGAGTTCTACTTTCCTTCTAGTCATTTCTTTCAAGAGAAACTCCTTCTCAAGAAAGGATCCATTCTTAGCAACGAAAACTTTGCCTTCGGATCTATGATAGAAGGTATACCCAATTGTTTCTTTAGGGTATCCTATGAAGACGCATTTTTCCGCTTTGGGTTCAAGCTTGTCGGGTTGTAACTTCTTTACATACGCTTTGCAGCCCCAAACTTTAAGGAATGACAACTTAGGTTTCTTGCCAAACCACAATTCATACGGTGTCGTTTCAATGGATTTAGATGGTGCCCTATTTAAAGTGAATGCGACTGTCTCTAATGCATAACCCCAAAACGATAACGGTAAATCTGTAAGAGACATCATAGACCAAACCATATCTAAGAGAGTTCAATTACGACATTCGGACATACCATTACGCTGTGGTGTTCCCGACGGTGTCAACTATGAAAGTATTCCGCATTTCTTTAAATGCATGTCAAACTCGTAACTTAGATATTCACCTCCGTGGTTAGAACGCAGAAACTTAATCTTCTTGTTATGATGATTTTCTACTTCACTTTGAAATTCCGTAAACGTCTCGAAAGTTTTGGACTTATGTTTCATAAAGTAGACATACCCATATCTACTCAAGTCATCCGTGAAAGTAAGAACATAACAATATCCACCACGTGATGCTACGCTCATTGGGCCGCACACATCGGTATGTATTATTTCCAATAAGTCCGTAGCTCGCTCCATTATCCTAGAGAATGGAGTCTTAGTCATTTTTCCCATTAGACATGCTTCACATCTTTCAAGTGATTCAAGAAGTCCATCGGAATGGAGTTTTTGCATGCGCTTCACTCCAATGTGACCAAGACGACAGTGCCACATGTATGTAGAATTATCATTTATTTTTATTCGTTTAGCATCTATGTTGTGAACATGTGTATCAGTACTATCGAGATTCAACAAGGATAAACCATTCATCTTAGGTGCATTACCATAATAAATATTACTCATATAAATCGAATAACCATTATTCTTAGACTTAAACGAGTAACCGTCTCGCAATAAAAAAGATCCAGAAATAAAGTTCCTGCTTAACACAGGAACCAAATAACAATTATTCAAGTTCAAAACTAATCCCGAAGGTAGATGAAGAGGGAGCATGCCGACGGTGATCACATCAACCTTGGAGCCATTTCCAACGTGCATCGTCACCTTGTCTCTCGCCAGTCTTCGTTTATTCCGCAGCTCTTGTTTCGAGTTACAAATATGAGCAACCAAACTAGTATCAAATACCCAGGAACTACTACGATTACTAATAAGATACACATCAATAACATGTATATCAAATATACCTTTCTTCTTGATGTTTCCGTTCTTCAGATCTGCCAGGTACTTGGGGCAGTTGCGCTTCAAGTAGCCTTCACCCTTGTAGTAGAAGCACTCAGTATCAGGCTTAGGACCAGCCTTGGGCTTCTTAGCAGGTGCGACAGCTTTCTTACCGTCCTTCTTGAAGTTGCCCTTGTTCTTAGGCTTGCCCTGTTTCTTGAAATTGGTGGTCTTATTGACCATCAACACTTGGTGCTCCTTCTTAATCTCCACTTCAGCAGTTTTCAGCATGGAGAAGAGTTCAGGCAATGTCTTGTTCATGCAATGCATATTGTAGTTCATCGCAAAGTTCTTGTAACTAGGTGGCAGTGATTGGAGGACACGATGAATCCCCAACGCATTAGGAATCATTATTCCCAATTCTTGGAGCCTATTTGCGTGCCCAAACATTTTGAGCACGTGCTCGCTAACAGAGCTGCCCTCTTCCATTTTATAGTTAAAGAACTTCTCGGAGGCCTCATAGCTCTCGACGGCCGCATGAGTCTCAAAGATCAGCTTGAGCTCATTGATAATCTCAAAAGGGTCGCGGTGCTCAAAGTGCTTCTAAAGATCTGATTCTAAACTGTACATGATGGCCCACTGAACTATGGAGTAGTGGTTCTTCCGAGTGACATAAACATTTTTCACATCATCGGAAGCATCCTCTGCAGGTGGGTCACCTATCGGTGCATCAAGCACATAGGTCAACTGACCAGCGCTGAGGACAATCCTCAATCCACGGAACCAGTCTGTGAAGTTGCTTCCATTGTTTTTTAGCTTTTCTTTCTCTAGGAACGCATTAAAATTGATGGAGGGGGTCGCCATGATCTACAACATATTTGCAAAGAGTTTAGACTAAGTTTATGACAAATTGAGTTCAAATTTAATTCTTAAATTAACTAGGTGAACTCCCACTCAAAACAACATCCCTCATGTTGCCTTAGTGATTACACGAACCAAATCCACTACACCAAGTCCGGTCTTCACGAGAGAAGATGTAGCTTCAAAGGCGAACAATCAACATGTTCATCATATCATTCATATGGCTCATGCTTTACCTTTCGGTATTCCGTGTTCCGAGACCATGTCTGTACATGCTAGGCTCATCAAGATTAGCCTTAGTATTCGCATGTGCAAATCTGGCTTGCACCCGTTGTATGCACACGTAGAATCTATAACACCCGATCATCACGAGATGCTTCTAAACGACGAGTCTTAGCAACGGTGCCTAGTAAGGACGAACACTTTATTACTTGATATTTTAGTGAGAGGGATCATCTTATAATGCTACCGTCGCGATCTAAGCAATACAAGATGCAAAAAGGATTAACATCACATGCAATTCATAATATGTGACATGATATGGACTTTCTTCTTGTGCCTGTGATCTTCATCTCCAAAGCACATACATGATCTCCATCATCACCAACGTGGCGTAAAGGTCAGTGGCGCTGCTTCATGGTTATCCATCACTAATAGCAACTATAACAGCTACTTGGAATAAAGCTATTACATGACGAATAGACACACATGTCTTTATAGAATTTAAAGACAACCATTAGGCTCCTACTGGTTGCCATATTACAATACGGATCATTGCATACATCAAATATATTCACAATCACATTGGGGCCCTATCACATCACATGCCCCTGCAAAAACAACTTAGACGCCTCTAATTTTCTTTGCATGTTTTACATGGTTTGGGGCTTTCGTATAAGAACCGATCTTACCTACGAACAAGAACCACAATACTAATACAAGTGTTGTCAGATGCTAATTGTAAATTGAATCTTAACTATGGTGGGAGAGATAGACACCCGCAAAGCCACTCGTGCAATGCAAGTTGCACTCAAGAGTGGAGCAAGTCTCATGTACGAGGACATGTAAGGTTAGTGATGTCTACGCACTTATGTTCTTGTAGACAGTTGTTGGGCCTCCAAGTGCGGAGGTTTGTAGAACAGAAACAAGTTTCCCTTTAGTGGATTACCCAAGGTTTATCGAACTCAGGGAGGAAGTGGTCAAAGGTATCCCTCTCAAGCAACCCTGCAATCAAGATACAAGAAGTCTCTTGTGTCCCCAACACACCCAATACACTTATCAGGTGTATAGGTGCACTAGTTCGGCGAAGAGATAGTGAAATACAAGTGGTATGGATAATTCTAAGTGGTAACGGTGCCAATAGCTTGACGGGTAGGAAGAGATTAAAGGCAATCTGAAATAAAGATGGAAGCAAGCAAACATGTAACATATCTAGTTGCAAATGGTGTTTCAATGCTTAGAAACGAGGCCTAGGGATCATACTTTCACTAGTGAACACTCTCATATAAATATCATCTCTTTATGGTACTACTCTAAACTACTCTCCGGTTAGATACTCTAATCCATGGTAGGGCTATAACAACACACCTCAAAGTCCGCCTTCCCCATCTAGATAACCCCACAATGTCACCTTGAGCGCTAGATGGTTCCAAAAAACACCACAATTTCATAGAGACATCCAACTCCAAATATAACTCATAACAAGTATTTATGTAACCTTAGCCAAAGTGCCACATGGTGTGCACACTGTCAACTTCACACACATGGGGATAAGCAAAGATTCATTGAAGCACTTCAGTAGCAGAATAGATCTATAGACTACAAAGTTCATGATCTCAATAAGATCATGCATAGAAAGAGAGATGAACACATAGCTACCGGTAAAGCCCTTAGCCTCGAGGAAGAACTACTCCCTCATCATCATGGGAATCAGCAATGACGATGGAGATGGTGGTGGAGATCGATGGAGATGGCTCCGGGGGGACTTCCCCGTCCCGGCAGGGTGCCGGAATAGAGACTCTCTGTCCCCCGAATCTCCCCTTCGGTGGCGGCGGTGCTGCGAAACTTTTCGTGGCTAGAGGATGGATTATTTAGGGTTTTTGCATCAGAGGCTTCTTATAGGTGAAAGGGCGACATCATAGGGTGGACCAGGGGCCCACACCACCTGGTGGCGTGGCCAGGGGGACTCGCGCCACCACATGGTGTGTCCAGCCCCTGGCCCCTCTCCGTCTCGTCTTCTGGCTCCGTGAGTCTTCCAGTAAAATATTGAATTTGGCTTTTGTCTCGTCCAATTCCGAGAATATTCATTTTCTGGCTTTTCTGGAACCAAAAACAAAAAAAAGGCAACTGGCACTGTGGCATCTTGTTAATAGGTTAGTCCCAGAAAACATATAAAAATACCTCAAAGTGTTGACGAAGAAAAGCAAAGTAGATACTAAACAAGCATGGAACATCAAAAATTATAGATACGTTTACAACGTATCAACACCTCCAAGCTTAACTCCTGCTAGTCCTCGAGTAGGTAAGTGATAAAAAGAAAGAATAATTTTTGAGGTGACATGCACCATCATAATCTTGATCAAAGTATTTGTAGAACATTGATAGCTGGGATCATAGTACTCTAACATAGCATGAAATATATAGTTCTAACAATAAGACATAGCAACTATGTTATAACATGAAAAGGTACAAACAAAAGATGAAGGGGTTCCGCGGATGAAAACAATAATTTTTACCCTACGCCCCTAAACCCCTAATGTTGCCAGGACCTATCTATTAGTAATACAGTAACAGGAGGGGCTTTTCGCGAACTTACTGATGACCCACAAGTATAGGGGGTGTATCACAGTATTTTCGATAAGTAAGAGTGTCGAACCCAATGAGGAGCAGAAGGTGCTGGCTAGTGGTATGGACCCGGAATTCTCTACAAATACTTAGCAAACGGATTTTTAGGGGTTTTTGATAAAGCAAGTAAACAAAGTACGAGTAAATAAAAGACAATAGGAATAAATGTAGCAGTGGCGCAATCCTTTATGCAGCAAAGGACAAGCCGGTTGTATTACTTAATATGACCAAACGTTCTCGAGGACACATGGCAAGACTGTTGTTGACTCGTGGTTAATGTAGAGCTCATTGGGAACCCCAAGAGGAAGATATGATGAGCACAACAGCAAGTTTTCCCTCAGTTATGAAACCAAGGTTTAATCGAACCATTAGGAGCAAGGAAACACCCCAAAGGTGTTACTAGCTGAGCTTTGGCAGGGCGCACTACCGGTGCTAGTAGCAACGTGGAGACCTGCACAACACAACCACAGAACTTTGTCCCCAACTTGCGATGATGTTGTCAATCTCACCGTGTTTTGCGGAAAACAAAGGATTAAACGTATCAAATGGAAAGAAGTAAAAGTTTGTAGAAAGTAAACACAAAGCAGTAAACAATTGTAGATTGTATGTAAAGTAAACGGACCGGGATCCATAGTTCACTAGAGGTGGCTCTCCTTAGATAGATAACATGCTGGGTGAACAAATTACAGCGGGGCAATTGACAAACACCGAGAAAGCAATACATGCATATACTAATCATCTTGACTCCTCTGAGACTTGATTGGGCATTACAACATAATACATAGACCGCCATCCAAATGCATCTATGACTAATAATCCACCTTCAGGTTATCATCCAAAACCCCTCCAGTATTAAGTTGCAAGCAACCGATTATTGCTTTACGAACTGCGTGTAAAGTAAACAATACGATTGTTCTATGAACAAAGGATTGTTGTTTTCTCCCTAGTAGCAACAGCACATCTAGTACCTTAGAGAGTTCTGTCACTTCCCCAGATTACCAGAGGCACGAACCCACTATCGAGCATAAATACTAACTCTTGGAGTTGCTAGCATCTACTTGGCCAAGATAGCTACTAACAACGGAAAGCATGCAAGATCACAAATAACAAATACATGATAGAATCAATAATCAATCTGAAATAGCATCTCAATATCCATCGGATCCCCGCAAACACAACATGCAGAATTACAAATAGATGATCTTGATCATGAACGAAGCTCACAAGATCTAGACATGAAAGCACAAAGGAGGAGAACCAGCCATCTAGCTACTACATGGACCCGTAGTCCAGAGATGAACTACTCACGCATCACACCGGAGGCATGCATGATGATGAAGAAGGCCTCCAGGGTGAATTCCCCTCTCCGGCAGGGTGCCGGGAAGGGCTTCAGATCCCTCCCTAGGGATGGAGATGACGGCGGCTACAGACTCTTTCGTGGATTTTTGATCGGGTACTTATGGTTTTCATCCCGAGGGCAATATATAGGCGGAAGGAGAGGCCGAGGGTGTGCCGGGAGCCACCCCACCACCCCCCTGGCACGGGTCCAGCCTGGCCGCGCGGCCAGGTGGTGTGGCCGGCCCTTGGCCCTTCTCTGTCCCGTATTCTGGCACTTGATCCCTTCCGGAAAAATAGGCACTTTGGCTTTTGTCCCGTCCAATTCCGAGAATATTCATTTTCTGACTTTCTTGGAACCAAAATAGCAGAAAACAGGCAGCTGGCACTGTGGCTCTTGTTAATAGGTTAGTCCAAGAAATCATATGAAAAGTACTCCAAAGTTGGAACAAAACACAAGAAAGTGGATAAAACCAAGCATGGAACATCAAAAATTATAGATACATTTGCAATGTATCAACATCCCCAAGCTTAACTCCCTCTCGTCCTCGAGTAGGTAAGTGATAAAAAGAAATAATTTTTGAGGTGACATGCACCATCAAAGACTTGATCAAAGTATTTGCAAAACATTCAAGGCTAGGATCATAGTACTTCAATCATAACATGAAAGACAAAGTTCTAGCAATAAGCAAAGAAACTATGATGCAACATGAAAAGGCACAAACAAAAGATTCATGAATAACAATGCTTTGCAAGACGTTTGTTTTTTTCACATAAAGAAAACATAGCATAATAGTATTCAGCTTGTCCCTCAATAGAGTAGCAAATATAAATGCATAGGACACCTTCAAAGTTCATAAGAGTGACTAGATACAATAGTTTCAAACAAGCAATATCAAAGTATGCATCAATCAACTAGTCTTGGGACAATGCACATAGAACTAAGAATGGCCACTATGCTCTCAAAGCAGGTGCATAAAGATAGAAGGTGGAGACTCAATGTAATGGTGGAAGAAAAGCCTTTGTAAAAGGAAGTAGGGATTCAAGTCTCATAAAGAGCTTCCAAAAATTATGGTACTTATAGCTTTCAGCTCTCATTGCCCCTATCATAAGCATCTTGAAGGTGATTAAGGTTAAAGTGAACAAACTATGGTGTACATGCTTGACGAAGTATAAGTCAGAAATCTCATGTCCCTTGTATAAGAGGGCCGCTCCTCATGCTACTCAAGTTTAGTCACCGGTAAGTTCTTGTCATCGTAAGTACATGTGTATCATTGAGAACCGCCAACGGGGTACCCCTTACCCGATGATACGGAAGAATCCCCATATCAAAATGACAAGGCAAGCAGACAACGAGCATCTCAGCATTGTTCTTATTTACCATGGGAATATGGTGCTTTTTTCTCTCTTTCCTCTTTTCATAGTATCTCTTTTTTTTTCTTTTTCTCTGTTTCTTCAATATAGGACTATTTTTTTATAAGAAGAATGCTTCATAGACAGCTCATTATGGTTACGTTGTAGATTTCCACCATGTCAGCATGGATTAGACTAGCGGCCTAGGCGTTTCTCTAACACATATACATAACTCCATGGACTTACAAGCTCCCCTTTCATTTCATACCGACGACATCCATATACAAAAGAGCATGATATCAACTAGGTACAAGTACCAAGTGCAATGTTGAAAGCGTTCCCCATGTAAGCATGGTTCTGCTAATTCCCAACAAATAAGTGCAAGCATATACAACATAGAAGACACAATGGTTCAAGTTTATTAAGGGCAAGTGAAGTAAAGTGTGCCATCAAGTTCGTGAGAGCTTTAATCACTAGTTTTGTCATAACAAGTGGAAGGTAAACAAAAGCATGAATATACTTGGAATAGCATAAGCTAGTAGGTAGGTATGGTGGACTCTTTGGAATAACTTGGTTTAGGGAGTTGGATGCATGAGTGGAACTCATACTTGGTTGTGGAGGCTAGCAAAAGACTGGGAGTGATGTCTACGCACTTCTATTCTTGTAGACAATTGTTGGGCCTCCAAGTGCAGAGGTTTGTAGAACAGCAGGAAGTTTTCCCTTAAGTGGATCACCCAAGGTTTATCGAACTCAGGGAGGAAGTGGTCAAAGGTATTCCCTCTCAAGCAATCATGCAATCAAGATACAAGAAGTCTCTTGTGTCCCCAACACACCCAATACACTTGTCAGGTGTATAGGTGCACTAGTTCTGCGAAGAGATAGTGAAATACAAGTGGTATGGATAGTTATAAGTGGTAACAGTGATAGAAAATAACTTGATGGCATGGAAAAGACTAAAGGAAAACTGAAATAAAGATGGAAGCAAGCAAACATGTAACAGATCTAGTAGCAAACGGTGTATCAATGCTTAGAAACAAGGCCTAGGGATCATACTTTCACTAGTGAACACTCTCATATAAATATCTTCTCTTTATGATACTACTCTTAACTACTCTCCAGTTGAACACTCTAATCGATGGTAGGGCTATAACAGCACTCCTCAAAGTAAGCCTTTTCCCATCTAGAAAACCCCACACCGTCACCTTGAGTACTAGATGAGTCCAACAAACACCACAATTTCATAGAAACATCCAAATCCAAATATAACTCATAACAAGTATTTGTAATCTCTAGCCTAAGTGCCACCATGATGAGCACGCTGTCACTTTCACACACATGGGGAGAGTAGAGATCTATTAATGCACTTGAATAGCAAGGTAGATCTATAGATTACAAGCTCATGATCTCAATACGATCATGCATAGAGAGAGAGAGAGATGAACACATAGCTACCGGTAGAACCCTTAGCCTCGAGAGAGAACTACTCCCTCCTCATCATGGGAATCAACAATGGTGATGGAGATGGCGGTGGAGATTGATGGAGATGGCTCCGGGGGCACTTCCCCGTCCCGGCAGGGTGCCGGAACAGAGACTTTCTATCCCCCGAATCTCCCCTTCGGTGGTGGCGGCGCAACGGAACTTTTCGTGGATTTATGGTTGACTATCTAGGGTTTTGGTGTTGGGAGGCTTCTTATAGGCGAAGAGGCAAGGTCGGTGGAGTGTCAGGGGGCCCACACCACCTGGTGGCACGAGTAGGGCTAGCCCGCGCCTAGGAGGGGTGTGGCCAGTCCCTGGCCCCTCTCCGACTCTCCTTCTAGCTCCGTGAGTCTTCCGGGAAAATAGTAAATTTGGCTTTTGTCCCGTCCAATTCCGAGAATATTCATTTTCTGACTTCCTGGAACAAAAAACAGCAGAAAACAGGCATATGGCACTGTGGCATCTTGTTAATAGGTTAGTCCAAGAAATCATATGAAAAGTACTCCAAAGTTGGAACAAACCACAAGAAAGTGGATAAAACCAAGCATGGAACATCAAAAATTATAGATACATTTGCAATGTATCAACATCCCCAAGCTTAACTCCTGCTCGTCCTCGAGTAGGTAAGTGATAAAAAGAAAAAAAAATTGAGGTGACATGCACCATCAAAGACTTGATCAAAGTATTTGCAAAACATTTAAAGTTGGGATCAAAGTACTTCAATCATAACATGAAAGACAAAGTTCTAGCAATAAGCAAAGAAACAAAAGATTCATGAATAGCAATGCTTTGCAAGACGTTTGTTTGTTTCACATAAAGAAAACATAGCATAATAGTATTCAGCTTGTCCCTCAATAGGGTAGCAAATATAAATGCATAGGACACCTTCAAAGTTCATAAGAGTGACTAGATACAATAGTTTCAAACAAGCAATATCAAAGTATGCATTAATCAACTAGTCTTGGGACAATGCACATAGAACTAAGAATGGCCACTATGCTCTCAAAGTAGGTGCATAAAGATAGAAGGTGGAGACTCAATGTAATGGTGGAAGAAAAGCCTTTGTAAAAGGAAGTAGGGATTCAAGTCTCATAAAGAGCTTCCAAAAGTTATGGTACTTATAGCTTTCAGCTCTCATTGCCCCTATCATAAGCATCTTGAAGGTGATTAAGGTTAAAGTGAACAAACTATGGTGTACATGCTTGACGAAGTATAAGTTAGAAATCTCATTTCCCTTGTATACGAGGGCCGCTCCTCATGCTACTCAAGTCTATTCACCGGTAAGTTCTTGTCATTGTAAGTACATGTGTATCATTGAGAACCGCCAACGGGGTACCCCTTGCCCGATGATATAGAAGAATCCCCATATCAAAATGACAAGGCAAGCAGACAACGAGCATCTCAGCATTCTTCTTATTTACCATGGGAATATGGTGCTTTTTTCTCTCTTTCCTCTTTTCATAATATCTCTCTTTTTTTCTTCTTTTTTTTCTTCTTTTTTTTCTCAGTCTCTATCTCTTTTTTTATAAGAAGAATGCTTCATAGATACTCGTTATGGTTACGCTGCAGGTTTCCACCATGTCAGCATGGATTAGACCAGCGGCCCAGGCGTTTCTCTAACACATATGCATAACTCGATGGACTTACAAGCTCCCCTTTCATTTCACACCGACGACATCCATAGACAAAAGAACATGATATCAACTTGGTACAAAGTACCGGTGCAATGTTGAAAGCGTTCCCCACGACAGCATGGTTCTGCTAATTCACAACTTATAAAGCGCAAGCATATACGCAACATAGGTGAGCACAATGGTTCAAGAGTATTAAATGCAAGAAAGTAAAGTGTGCCATCAAGTTCATGAGAGCTTTAATCACTAATTTTCACATAACAAGTTTAATTTGGGAGGTAGATAAAACAATAATTTACTTGGAATAGCAACAATGCTACTAGGTAGGTATGGTGGACGCAAATGGCAAAGGTGGTTTAAAGGAGTGGATGCACGAGAAGAATTCCCTCTAAGTACAGGTTTTTGGCTAGTAAGGCTGGGTAGCAAGTATAAGAGTTGAAGGAAACAAACAAACATACAAGTGATAAAGACAAACATGCAATCTTCCTTGGAAGCACAAAAGATCTTAACTGGAGAATACTAGACTTATGAGCAAATCAAGAAAGAAAGATGATGAAATTATTTTTCTTTAGAGTACTTCTATATTTTTCTTTCAACTCTCAAAAATAGTGTTGCTACTGACCGAGCCAGGTTTGCCAAAACCAACTAAATTAACTCAATGATCCCAAAGTGATACCAATACTAACAACAAGATCAATCATATAACCACGAATTGAAAACTAATATAAGCTATGCAAAAGAGTAGATGATAGAACTTCTCATTAATATTCCATAACGGCAACTCACACCAAGGGATACATATCTAACGAGAGAGGGGACACTTCCATAATGCAAAACGTACTACATAATAACTCCTCTATTCATGATATGACTCTACTAATAAGGTAAAAATATAGAAGATAGTGATATGATACCGCGGCACTCCCCTAAGCTTGGAACAAACCAAGGGGATGCCAAACCTGATGACGAATCACTCCTTAGGTGGTGGTGGTAATCTTCTCATCTTCGTCCGTCTTCCAGGGTAAAGGCTTCCCATCAACAAAGGACATCGTGGTTTCCAACATCCTGAAACTTGCAGCAGCACTTATGCGTTTAAATCTAGCCTCATACTCCCAGTTTTGATTTTGAACGTCATAGAACTATGCTTGCAGTTTGTTGGTTGTTTGGCGGAGTGAGAAGACTTCATCCTTGAGTTCAACAGTCTCCTTTTGGTGCTCGGTGATGAGTTCGGAACAAATATTATGGATGATATCCACTTCGCGCTCCGCCATCTTCCTGTACCTAAAGACTTCTTGCTCCAGTGCTTCCATCCTATCCTCCAGACTTCCTTCACCTTTAGGGCCTTTAACCTCTTTAATCCGGACCTCCCCACCTTCGAGCAACAACTCCTTGGGATGAATCTTCAATTCTCTCATGTATGGGTTGATGATATCTTCTAAGGAATCTCCTTTGCATGATCCAGAGGAAGACATTGTGGCCCCAAATCTGGGATTCTACCTGGCAGAAACAGATTGGAACAAAAACACGACGAAAACACGATATACGAACCTCAAAAGATCCAGGGGGTTATATATTACGAAGTTTCATATCAAAAGGAAGGTACTGGGTGAAAACGGGTCGGAGGCGGAGTTCTAGGTGGCCTCACCACCTGGTGGCGCGACCAGGGGTGGGCCCGCGCCACGGGGTGGTGTGGGCCACCCCGGCTCCGGTTCCGTCCCTTTTTTACTTCGAAACTTTCCTTATCGACTGAAAACTGCAAAAATATAGTTGTATTGTATTTTCGCGGAACTTTTCTTACCAGAACTGTTACCTACATGAAAACAGACTCTGCAGGTCTCTGAATTTGGTCCTCAATGAATTTCTCTGGAGTTATAACTTGAAAGGCATCAACATCTTCATTGTAAGAATCTCCAGCAATATAGTGTCTGAGTCGCTGTCCATTCACTACTTGTGTAGTATTATCTTTTAGAGAAGAAATTTTTATTGCTCCTGAACGGTATACTTCTTCAATGATGAAAGGTCCTTCCCATTTTGATAGTAGCTTACCTGCAAAGAATCTGAGACAAGACCTATACAATAGAACTTTCTCACCAACATGAAATTCTCTCTTAAGTATTCGCTTGTCATGCCATCTTTTAATTTTTTCCTTAAAGAGCCTAGCATTCTCATAGGCTTCCTCCTCCATTCATCTAAAGAACTTAAGTCAAATAATATTTTCTCACCAGCGAGCTTACAATCTCTATTTAGTTCTTTCACTGCCCAGTAAGCTTTGTGTTCTAATTCTAAGGGTAGGTGGCAAGCTTCCCCATAAACCATTTTATAAGGAGACATTCCCATAGGATTTTGGTAAGCAGTTCTATAAGCCCATAACGCATCATTCAACTTCTTAGCCCAATTTTTTCTAGACCTATTAACAGACTTTTGCAAGATAGATTTAATTTCTCTATTTGATAACTCTACTTGCCCGCTAGTTTGGGGGTGATAAGCTGAAGCAATTCTATGATTAACATCATATTTAGCGAGGGTCTTCCTAAAACCGCCATGAATGAAATGAGAACCCCCATCAGTCATGAGATACCTATGCACTCCAAACCTAGGAAAGATAACGTCCTTAAGCATTTTTAGAGAGGTTTCCCCGTCAGCACTTTTCGTAGGAATGGCTTCTACCCACTTAGTAACATAATCAACGTCAACAAGAATATGAGTGTAACCCTTCGAAGGAGGGAAAGGACCCATAAAGTCAAATCCCCAACAACCAAAAGGTTCAATAACTAGAGAGTAGTTCATAGGCATCTCATTGCGTCTAGAAATATTACCAACACGCTGACATTCATCACAAGATAAAACAAATTTTCGTGCATCTTTAAAAAGGGTAGGCCAGTAGAAACCTGATTGTAGTACCTTTTGTGCAGTTCTATCTCCTGCATGATGTCCTCCATAGGCGCTACCTTGACATTTACGCAATATCTCTTTTTGTTCATATTCTGGAACACATCTTCACCTAATACCATCAACTCCTTCTTTGTATAAGTGTGGGTCATCGCAAAAATAATGCCTCAAATCATAAAAGAACTTTCTTCTTTGCTGAGCTGTAAAAGTTGGAGGCAAATACTTGGAGACAATAAAGTTAGCATAATCAGCATACCAAGGGCTTCCTCGCGAGCTCACCCCTACTGCGGCTAACTGTTCATTTGGGAAACTATCATTAACAGGCATATGATCAAAAGAGATGTTTTCCAAACGAGATAAATTATCAGCTATAGGGTTTTCAACACCCTTCCTATCTACTATGTGTAGATCAAACTCTTGTAAAAGCAGTACCCATCTAATAAGCCTAGGCTTAGCGTCCTTCTTCGTCATAAGATATTTAATAGTAGCATGATCAGTATGAATGGTCACTTTTGAGTCCACAATATAGGGCCTAAACTTATCACATGCAAAAACAACAGCTAGAAATTCCTTTTCAGTAGTGGCATAATTCCTTTGAGCAGCGTCTAGAGTCTTACTAGCATAATGGATAACGTTTAACTTTTTATCAATACGTTGCCCAAGGACAGCCCCTACAGCAAAATCACTAGCATCACACATTATTTCAAAGGGTAAACTCTAATCAGGTGGTTGAACAATAGGGGCTGTAGTTAAAGCCTTCTTAAGAGTTTCAAAAGCTTCCCTACAATCATCATCAAAAACAAAAGGTACATCTTTTTGAAGAAGATTCGTGTGAGGTTTTGATATCCTAGAGAAGTCTTTAATAAACCTCCTATAGAAACTAGCATGACCAAGGATGCTATGGATACCTTTGATGTCTCTTGGACATGGCATCTTCTCAATTGCCTCAACCTTAGCTCTATCAACTTCTATGCCTCTTTCAGAAACTTTATGCCCAAGAACAATCCCTTCATTAACCATGAAGTGACATTTCTCCCAATTAAGAACAAGATTAGTTTCTTCACATCTCTGCAAAACTTTATCAAGGTTGTGCAGACAATTATCAAAAGAAGTTCCATAGACAGAAAAGTCATCCATGAACACTTCTACAATTTCCTCACAAAAACCATGAAAGATAGCAGACATGCACCTTTGGAAAGTAGCAGGAGCATTACATAAACCAAAAGGCATACTTCTATAAGCATAAGTTCCATAAGGGCAAGTAAAAGTAGTTTTTTCTTGATCTTGTTGTTTAACAACAATTTGAGAGAAACCAGAATAACCATCAAGAAAACAAAAATGGGTCTTTTTAGACAACCTTCCCAACATTTGATCAATAAAAGGAAGCGGGTAGTGATCTTTATTAGTAACTTTATTGACTTTCCTAAAATCGATGCACATACTATAGCCTACCACTATTCTTTGAGAAATAAGCTCATCATGATCATTAGGGACAACGGTAATACCTCCCTTTTTAGGAACACAATGAACAAGACTAACCCATTCACTATCAGCAATAGGGTAAATAATACTAACATCAAGGAGTTTCCATACCTCATTCCTTACCACTTCCTTCATCCTAGGATTTAAACGTCGTTGGTGTTCCACTACCGGCTTCGCATCTGGTTCTATGCTGATACAGTGCTGACATATAGTAGGTGAAATCCCTTTTAAATCATCTAGAGTATAGCCCATAGCTCCTCGATATTTCCTCAAAACTTCCAATAACCTTTCTTCTTCCTTCCCTGAAAGTTTAGCGCTAATAATAACAGGATATATCTTTTTATCGTCAATATAAGCATATTTAAGATCATCAGGGAGAGGTTTTGGATCGAAAACAGGATCCTTTTTAGGTGGCATCATGGTACCCAAGTCTTCTACAGGCAAATCGTGCTGAAGCATCATAGGTTGATCACGGAGAATCCTGTCAATCTCATCCCTTTCTTCCATGAAGATTTCACTTTCATGATCTTCCATAAATTGCTGCAAAGCATTGTTAGGAGCAAGAGAAATAGAAGCAAGTTGTTCAACCCTAAAATCCTCATTATGGGTTTCCTCTTCGCAAGGTTCTTCAGCAAATTTCGAAAAATTAAACTCATAAGTTTCCCCATCAAACTTAGTCAAGATTTTCTCCCTCTTGCAATCAATAATAGCTCCACAAGTAGTCAAGAAAGGTCTACCAAAAATGATAGGGTAGGTTTTACTAGTAGCCGAACCAAGTACTAGAAAATCAGCAGGGTACTTAATCTTACCACAAAGAACTTCCACGTCTTGTACAATACCAATTGGAGAGATGGTCTCTCTATTAGCAAGGTGAATAACCACATCAATCTCTTCCAACTCGCAAGGACTGATTTCATGCATAATTTCTCTGTAAAGCTCATAAGGAATAGCACTAGAACTTGCACCAATATCACATAAACCATAATAGCAATGATCACCAATTCTAACAGAAAGCACAAGAACACTAGCCTTTTTAGTTCTATTGGGATGTGAAACAATATTAGAAACATCCTCACAAAATACTATGTGCCCATCTTCTACGCTTTTAGTGACAAGGTCTTTCACAATTGCTACCACAGGTTCAATGTTTATTTGTTCATCAGGTTGTACAGTTCTTTTTTCACTTTTGGTGATTACATTAGTTATCATAGGATGGTCCTTTACCTTTTCGGGGAAGGGAATCTTCTCGATATAAGGTTCGGGTAAGATAGGGTCAATAATGCAATACTCAGCACTTCCAATAGGAGCGTAGTCAACAATATCTTTGTAAGGTCCATGGGACTTATTCCATCCCCCTTTTGGAATTTCAATATAAGAAGAAAAAGCTCTAAAGCAATTCGTAATAACTTGCAAATCAAGACCATAAGCATTACTAATATTTTGAAAGTCATCAGTTCTCATAAAAGATTCAATGCATTCATAATCATAATTTATACCTGACTTTCTACCTTTGTCATTCTCCCAAGCTTCAGCATTGTCTTGAATACGGTCTATAAGGTCCCATTTAGCTTCTTCTTCCATGCGAGTGAATGATCCAGCACAAGAAGCATCCAATAAATCTTTATCATGTAGAGGGAGCCTTGCATAAAAGTTATTGATAATAATATTGTTGGGGAGCTCATGAATGGGACATTTGAGCATTAGTAACTTCAATCTCCCCCAAGCTTGAGCTGTACTCTCTCCATCAAGAGGCCAAAAGTTGTATATTTGATTCCGATCTTTATGAATCTCACTAGGAGGATAAAACTTTGAATAAAAGAGAGACACTATTTCCTCCCATTCCAGAGCTTGACCATTCTTCAGCAGCTTATACCATTCCTCAGCTCTTCCTTTCAGTGATAATGAGAATAACTTCTTCTTAACTTGATCTGTAGTAATACATGCACACTTGAACAACCCGCATAATTCGTGTATAAAGAGTAAATGATCACCGGGATGGACAGTTCCATCCCCAACATAGTAGTTATCCATAACACGATCAATAATTCTTGTAGGTATTTTGAAAACATCATTCTCAACAGGTGGTGGCTTATCTACTACCTTAGCAGTGGTAGTAGCATTACCAAATAAGAAACTCAGTGAATTATCCATAACGAAAATAAAGCAACTAGTAGAAGTAAACAATACTCATAGTAGAAGTTTCCTTTACCAGTTCCACTCTCCAATAGCGCTTCACTCCCAGGCAACGGCACCAGAAAATAGTCTTGATGACCCACAAGTATAGGGGGTGTATCGCAGTATTTTCGATAAGTAAGAGTGTCGAACCCAATGAGGAGCGGAAGGTGCTGGCTAGTGGTATGGATCAGGAATTATCTGCAAATACTTAGCAAACGGATTTTTAGGGGTTTTCGATAAAGCAAGTAAACAAAGTACGAGTAAATAAAAGACAGTAGGAATAAATGCAGCAAGTGGCCCAATCCTTTATGCAGCAAAGGACAAGCCGGTTGTATTACTTAAGATGACCAAACATTCTCGAGGACACATGGGAAGACTGTAGAGTGCTTTCGCTTCATATAGTTGATTAATCTGCTTTAGCTTGCTAAGTGTTGTGTGGGTGAACCTGTGCTAATGTACCACCCCATCCAAGACTAATACATACTTGTGATTATACCCCTTGCAAACATCTGTAAGTACAAGAAAGTAATTAAGGTAGAAACCTAACCACAGCTTTAAACTCTAAGACCCTTACGTCCCTTGTGCAATGGTTTCCTAACGGGGGTTCAGGTTTCTGTCACTCCGGCAACCCCTACGATTAGTAGCCAAATACACAATGCATTCCCCTAGGCCCATATAGGTGAAGTGTCATGTAGTCGACGTTCACATGACACCACTAGAAGAAGTACACCGCAACTTAAATAACAATCTATTGAATCTTTCTCAATGCAACTCCACTACTAACAACAAGACTTCTCCCATGTCCTCAAGAACAAAACGAACTACTCACAAGACATCATATGGATCATGATCAGAGATGGAATAATGATGTATAACAACCTGAACATAAACAATAATTCAATGGTTCACTCAATAGCATCAACTACAAAGAGTAATCAACACCGAGAAAGTTTGCCCTATGAACTATGCAAGATTCAACTCAATTGTTATAGCAATATGGAGATGGTGATGAGGGTGCTGATGGTGATGATGGTGGTGGTGATGATGATGATGATCCCGATGAAGTCCAGCTTGATGGTGGTGTTGATGGCGACGATCTCCCCTCTCCGGGAAGGAATTCCCCCGGCAGAAATCTGTCTGCCGGAGAGATCTTTCTCTCTCGGTGTTTTCCGCCCCGCAGATGCGGCGGAATCTTTCTGTGGTCGCTCCCCGGGTCTTAGGGTTTTGGGAGGATGATATACGCCAGAGGGGAGAGGTTAGAGTGGGCCAGGGCGGCCACACCACCTCCAGGGGCGGCCTAGGCCTGCCCGCGCCATGGGGTGGTGTGGGCCCCCTGTGGCCCACCTCCACTCCATCTTCTGGCATCCTTAGTCTTCTGGAAAAATATGATTTTCCGTATATTTTCCCGGATTTTCTGATCTTCGCGAATTTTGCCTCCAAACAGCACCTTTTCCATCAGAATCCTGACTGCAGCGGTCCATGCTCCAGAAGTCATCAACCATGCAAAAATAGATGAAATATCATAAGTATCACCTCTCAATACGAAATATATCAATGAATAATAGTGAATTAGGACATAGAATAGTGATGCAAAATGGACGTATCACTTACCCTTGAAGACCGAAAAGCATTGTCAATGCTCAGGAGAGCGTGGTTGATGTAGACGAGTCGAAGCCAACCTCAAGGTCGTGATGAAGTCCTTGCGCTCATGTGGCTCTAACGACTAGAGTGCCTCAAGTGCGACACCTCGCGGGGAGTTACAGACGTCTGGTGCCTAACGATGACTCCCGCTTCCCCGATCCAGCAGCAGTTGCGGAAATAGAGCTCCTGGATCTGAATCCCGTAGCGCAACGGCGCTCCGCGGTAAGATATCTCTTGTTTGCGCAGTCCAAACTTGGGACCACGGTCACAAGAAAGAGAGAGAATATCAATTGGAGGTCTTCCCAAAAGTGAGAAGACATTTATTGAATATTGTGTGTATTTATCTAGCCAAATACCCCCACTATATATAGGGGGAGGGGAGGTACTACCTCCCTCAAAGTCCAATGGTGGGACTAAAGGAGAGGAGGGAAAGGGGCAGCCGCCGACCGTCCCTAGTGGGCCCCGTGCGGGGGGGGGGGGGGGGGGGCTTGGCCCAGCCGGCCACCCCCTTGTCCCTTCTCCCTCTCTCCTTTCGCTAATGGGCCCTCTCCCCTCTGGGAATTGGCCCATTAAGCCTTTTGACCTTTTAAATTGATTTTCTCTTTATTAAATAATGATGAATAAATGATTAAATCATTATTTAACATTCATTCACATATTATTCAATCTCCATGGCTATGGAACACCTTCCACCTCCACTCCGGACATCCTCCGGACTTACCGAAACCCTTCCGGTTTTCTCTCTACTATTCTTCGGCGATTCTTCTGATCCTATAAACACTCTCTAAGCATCATCAAGCCCTTAAGCGTGATACCTCACGGTTCAGGAACACTCTAGACATGGTCGAGACACTCCCGCACCAATGATCGACAGAGGGACCTGGATGGCCATGTGACCCATGTGCGTCCCACGAAGATCTTTCGTCATTTGAACCGGGACGGTCGTGTATTATTCCCTTTGTCTCTCAATACTTGCATTGCTCGAGATCTGATCAATGACATCACCATGTCGTGTTCAATCTCGTTACCGAACAATTCTACTTGACTTGTTCCGACAAGTGATATCCCTGTGATCAAATCACACGCTGCACATCTATTGGATATAACTTCTCTGAGTGGGCCCTTGAGTATCTTTCCGTCACTTGGACGGACAAATCCCGCTCTTGACATATATTGCCTCTACGGTTTCCTCCGAGTACCTGAACACACCTTTATAACCACTATATTACCAAGTGGCACTTGATGCTATCTAAGCACCCTTGGGAGACAATGATTGATATAGCCTCATGGTCTAAGGAATAGTCTACGAGGATCCATTTCTAATCATCGTAACTTGAACTTCATGACATGATCGGGTCACGATGTTTAGGTTGGGTATTAGTTCATCATCTCATTCTCAGAATGAGTTGACTCCATTTCCAACTGGCATAAATGCCACATGATCAGGAAACATGATCATCTATTGACCAATGAACTAGTAACTAGAGTTTCACTGGGAACCCCTGGTTGTTTGTATATCACACGTGTATTGATGTTTCCACTCAATACAGTTATAACATGATATAAAACTTAATCATAAACTATATGAAATATGATAATAGTCATTATTACTATTTGTCTCTAGGGCATATTTCCAACAGTCTCCCATTTGCACTAGAGTACAAATACACTAGCTGCATTTGTTCTTAATCATTGGCACCATATATCCAGTACCCTGAACATGCTTGCTCATGGAAGAGGTTGAGTCTTGGGTCTGTACTTTATAGTCCCAAATCCTTTAAAACTTACTAATGTCACCTTGATTGACATTAATACTTTATCATCACATGATAACATTTGTGTGTATGCATCGTCGCTATGGCAGCAGAACGAGGCCTGATTCCAAGAGCCTACAGTGACTTTAGATCAACCTCGAGGGCTTTCTCATGGGCACTGTGCCCTAGGACACATCATTCTATGTTAGAAGCAAACTAGCCCCGCCATAACATTATACAACACTTTAGATGGTACCCTTATCTATTATTATAAATGTATTCATCGAAACACCAGTGCACTCATTGCAACTTTCGATGTTCTGTTCACCTCGCTTCCTACTTGACTTTAATCAGTATTTACAGGAGATTCCAACATATTCCCTTATAACATAACCCTTTATGTTTTAAGATATGTCATCCTTTATGGACTTGGAAAATATGTCTACAGTTCTCTATTAGAGACTGCGGACAAACTTAGCTCAACGTTCTGTGATTCGAACTTAATCACTTTCAAACATTCCTTATTGGATTACATATTATGTTAAGTTATCATCATGGTTTTCTAAGATAGAACCTATGTCTTAACATAGTGGATGATGATCATCCTATTCTTTCTTTCAACCATTGACGTTAAACTTAATACTATTCCTAATTTGAGTTACTAAGGACCAGTTCCTTAATTAACTTCTATTTCGAAACCCTTTTCAGAATCCCTTAAGGAATACTACATAATATCATAATACACTTATTATCAACTTCTACACCTCATAAATCATTATTTATTGGCACTTGCGCTTTTATTCTTAATGTGTCGAATACACACTTATGAATCACTCTTATAAGCTCCCACTCAGAATATGTTCCTACCATATTTGGGTATGAGTCAGTACTCTTACTCAAACTATGTTCCTACATATTTGAATTTGAGACTTATATTGCTCCCACTCAAAAATATGTCAATCACATATTGTTTTAGGAAGACTTTTATAGCTCCCACTCAATTTCATGCAAATTGCATATCTACTCACTATTTTGAACAATTTCAAAGTCTTTGATCAAATATCAAATTTGGAGATTTACTATGAGATATTAGTACTTTTACTAGTTTTAAATCCTCTAGACATTAAGCACACATGAATCAAATTCATTTCAATTTGTCCAATACTTGACAAATTGTGTTTTTGTCATTCACCCCTTTTCCACTATGGCTTTGCAGTCATTCGGGAAATTTCAAGTAACCCATTTTACTTGTGATATTCAGCAACGAATTGCTTTCTAATCTCAAGGGAATTTTGCTTTGGGATTTCTCATAATTTTAGTTTACCATTATTTCCTTAGTAGTTCATAGGTATGTCATATTCCAAGAACCATGACAAATTATTCACAAATGTCTCCATACAAGATATGGATTACATTTTGAATCCTACTTCATGTAGTGAAAATACCAGTGGGGAAAACACAATGATCATTATCATTGATTCTTTCCTTTGTGAAGAGAATCATTCAAGAACATTGTCCGTTGTGCTTCTCAACACTCTGATGCAAGGTTTTGAATCCTCATCGTGTTTTTCAATATCTTCCAATTACTCCATAATCAAGAAATATCACTAAAAGTGAGCTTTCTCAAGAATGCACCAAAATCCAAGCAATACAAGTTTTTCTTCTCTTTTGGTTTCAGCTATGGATTTCGTATTCAAAGTTTCCAATGAATACTCTACAAGGACTTATTCATTATTGTTTTGGTTATATCGAATAACCCCAAAACTTTTACGAATTCGAATGGTTCACTATATATTCTAATTGAGTGCTAACTATTTCTAACTAATGGTCTCTACATCTACACTACAACGATTTATTTGGTGCCATCTATTCACCCACTTTGATATCTAATATCATATTATGAAGCTTTGCATTTTGTCATTTCAAACGCATTGCATTCCACAATTTCTTTCATGCCAATCTTATAAAGTTGAATTTCATTACTATTGATCAAATCGTAGTAATTAGATTCTCCTTTATCTTTATACCATTTTTATGATGAAACACTTTGATCATATCAAATAGTTTCATACTTATGTTTCCTTTGGTAAACTTATTTACACATTTAAATAATCATACAATGATAATTACCATTTGTCAAAACACAATACATCGAATATGTATTTACTTTTAACAATTCATTAAACACTTTGTATTCAAGTAATACACGGTGTTCAAGTTATTTTACCGAACTTAGGCATGATTTATATGTGACAAGAAAACAAGTGTCTTTCACATATTATCAAATAACTTTGAATTTGAACAATGGTTTCATTCATTAATGAAATATCATTTAAGTTGGGTATTTTAAGGCATTTCAATATTTTACAAATGTTCATGCATTATCAATTAGTTTCAAACAACAAGGAAAATTTACATATAAGCAAACAAGATATGAACACGAATAGAAATCATTCATAAAAGTGGAACAATTGTTTGTTATAAACTCATATTAATAACCGTCTCATAAAGTGTGAGACACACTAAAGAAGTTCATAATATTTTGATTATAATAATCATCCTAAACATAAACTAAATGATAAATGTCGAGGGAGAGTGTCGTTGGCCATCATAATCATGCTCGCCATCAACACTTAACATCACTGATACATTGTAAATGTATCTATAATTTTTGATGTTCCATGCTTAGTTTTATCCACTTTCTTGTGTTTTGTCCACACTTTGGAGTACTTTTCATATGATTTCTTGGACTAACCTATTAACAAGAGCCACAGTGCCAGCTGCCTGTTTTCGGCTGTTTTTGGTTCCAGGAAAGTCAGAAAATGAATATTCTCGGAATTAGACGGGATAAAAGCCAAAGTGCCTATTTTCCCGGAAGACATCTCATGCCAGAATACGAGACGGAGAGGGGCTAGGGGGCTACCACACCACCTGGCCGCGCGGTCCAGCCTGGCCCGCGCCAGGGGGTGGTGTGGCCGCCTCCGGCACCCCCTCGGCCTCCCCTTCCGACTATAAGATGCCCTCGGGACGTAAGCCCTAAGGGCCTGATCAAAAAATCCACGAAAGAGTCTGTAGCCACTGTCATCTCCATCCCTAGATCGGGAGGGATCTAAAGCTCTTCTGGCACCCTGTCGGAGAGGGGAATTCACCCTGGAGGCCTTCTTCATCACCATGCAAGCCTCCGGTGTGATGCGTGAGTAGTTCATCCTTGGACTACGGATCCATGTAGTAGCTAGATGGCTGGTTTCTCCTCCTTTGTGCTTTCATGTTTAGATCTTGTGAGCTCTGTTCATGATCAAGATCATCTATTTGTAATCCATACATGTTGTGTTTGCGGGGATCCGATGGATATTAAGATGCTATTTCAGATTGATTATTGATTCTATCATGTCTTTGTTATTTGAGATCTTGCATGCTTTCCGTTGTTAGTAGCTATCTTGGCCAAGTAGATGCTAGCAACTCCAAGAGTTAGTATTTATGCTCGATAGTGGGTTCGTGCCTCTGGTAATCTGGGGAAGTGACAGAACTCTCTAAGGTACTAGATGTGCTGTTGCTACTAGGGAGAAAACAACAATCCTTTGTTCATAGAACAATCGTATTGTTTACTTTACACGCAGTTCGTAAAGCAATAATCGGTTGCTTGCAACTTAATACTGGAGGGGTTTTGGATGATAACCTGAAGGTGGATTATTAGTCATAGATGCAGTTGGATGGCGGTCTATGTATAATGTTGTAATGCCCAATCAAGTCTCAAAGGAGTCAAGATGATTAGTATATGCATGTATTGCTTTCTCGATGTTTGTCAATTGCCCTGCTATAATTTGTTCACCCAGCATGTTATCTATCTAAGGAGAGCCATCTCTAGTGAACTATGGATCCCGGTCCTTGTCTTTTACATACAATCTACAATCTTTTACTACTTTGTGTTTACTTTCTACAAACTTTTACTTCTTTCCATTCGATACGTTTAATCCTTTGTTTTCCGCAAAACATGGTGAGATTGACAACCTCATCGCAAGTTGGGGACAAAGTTCCGTGGTTGTGTTGTGCAGGTCTCCACGTTGCTACTAGCACCGGTAGTGCGCCCTGCCAAGGCTCAGATAGTAACACCTTTGGGGTGTTTCCTTGCTCCTACTGGTTCGATTAAACCTTGGTTTCATAACTGAGGGAAACTTGCTGCTGTGCTCATCATACCTTCCTCTTGGGGTTCCCAATGAGCTCTACATCAACCACGCACCAGCACTTTTTTGGGCGCCATACTCAGAGCCATCAAGCACCTCCTCTCCAGCAAGCACCTCTCATGTAGAAGGACCTGTTTTCAGTAAAACAGAACAAGTATCAAATATACTTAACACTTCAAATGTGTTTGCAAGATTATAATATTTATAAAATTGTATATCAAATATATACCTTTGTCATTGATGACCTCAGTGACAACGGGTTCAACCACCACATCTCTAAAATGTGATATGAACTTGTGGAAATCCTGTGTTTCCACGTCGCCTCTCATAATGCAAATCCCGACTTGTGCTTGGAAGCTTGGTGGAAGCAACCGCAACACAACTCCTATTGCAAAAGAGCTTGCGAACTAGTTGTCCAGGAAGTATGCCAGACTCATGTATGCATCACATATGCTCAACAAGTGATCGTCCAGTGAGGAGCCTTCCTCCATATTTATGGAGAGGAAGTCCCCCATCAGCTCATACTCCCATATGCACACTTGTTCCACGAAATGCGATCTCAGATGTGCCATAACCATTCGGGGATTAAGACTTCCCACCATCGGCCATAGCCCATCTTCCATCCCGAGGCGCATCGTTACATATATGAACGTGCCATCACACGACGATGGCAGCGGAGATCCTGCTACTCCTAGGTCTCATGAGAATAGGGTGGCTCCAAGTACATCTCGTAGATCATGTAGTCATCCACTTTGTTCTCACCAAGGAGATCATAAAGGCGCATGACCCATGCAGAAAAGTTGGATCCATCTAACTTGAGCTTTTCTCCTTTTAACCAATTGTCCATAGGGAAGGTAATCTCGGGGAGAACCATTTCTACATTTATAATTGCAGAAGGAATTTAGACTAAGTTTGTAACTAAATGAGTTAATAATAATTCCACTCAGAAACACCTATCCCCATGAGGGTTCCTAGTGATAACACGGCCCCTATCAGCCACATCTCCCCCGATCATCATGGCCATCAATGTGGGTTCAAGGGTGGACGCTAAACGTCGGTCACATCATTCATGCGACTTGTGCTCGATCTTTCGACCATCCGTGTTCCAAGGCCACGCTTCTATGGCGTGCTAGGCTCGCCAACTCAACCTTAGTGTATTCGCTGTGCAACATGGCTTACACCCACTGTATGCGAATGTAGATATGTCTGACACCCACACATGTACCATGGATCGCCTCATACCGAAGAACTTTCTTGGTGGTGCACACTAAGGGGGAACACAATCATTGGTAATTTTAACAGGGATCATCCTATTAGGCTACCGTCGAGTATCTAATACTAGCACACAATAATATATACAAACAATAACATTGAATGTAAATGCGATGTGATATGGTCCTTCATGTCGTGATCTCCATCCGCCGTCACCGGATTTCGGTGCCAGGGTTCCGGCGCCATAGACACCAGGGTACCGGTGTCTTTCTAGCGTGGTAGTCTGTCACCTCTGTGACTATCTACTACTATGTAACATAAGGTAATCACTTTACCTTTGCCACAACCATATCACAAAGCAATGCCCCCCTGCAAAATAAAGTTAGACGCCTCTACTTTATCTTTGCATGTTTTACGTGGCTGAATGGACTTTCGCACAAGAACCGTTCTTACCTATGAACTTTCAGCACAACGTTGATCAAGTAGTTGTCTCTACTACACCCCTTTCGGGGCCCTCCATTGTAAATGGCATACCAACTAATGCGAGAGAGACAGAACCCCCCCACAACCCGTATGTCAAGCATGGAGCAGTCTCGCGAATGAACGCGTAAAGTCGGTTGGGGGCCGCTTCATCAAGCATTGCTGCGGTATACACCAGTACACGTGGGAGGGTAACAACTAAAAGATCAACGCCCACACGCTACATCTCGTGTGTTCTACCTGTACTAGTATTACTATGCATAGATCTAGCTCTGATACCACTGAAGGGGTTCCGTGGATGAAAACAATAATTTTTACCCTACTCCCCTGAACCCCTGATGCTGCCAGGACCTATCTATTAGTAATAAAGTAACGGGAGGGGCTTTTCGCGAACCTACCCTTGAAGACTGAAAAGCATTGTCAACGCTCAGGAGAGCGTGGTTGATGTAGACGAGCCGAAGCCGACCTCAAGGTCGTGATGAAGTCCTTGCGCTCCTGTGGCTCCAACGACTTGAGTGCCTCAAGTGCGACACCTCGCGGGGAGTTACACACGTCCGGGGCCTGACGATGACTCCCGCTTCCCCGATCCAGCAGCAGTTGCGGAAGTAGAGCTCATGGATCCGAATCCCGCAGCACGACAGTGCTCTACGGTGAAGATATCTCTCGTTCGCGCAGTCCGAACTTGGGACCATGGTCACGAGAGAGAGAGAGAGAGAGAGAGAGAGAGAGAATATCAATTGGAGGTCTTCCCAAAAGTGAGAATACCTTTATTGAATATTGTGTGTATTTATCTGGCCAAATACCCCCACTATATATAGGGGAGGGGAGGTACTACCTCCCTCAAAGTCCCAGGGTAGGACTAAAGGAGAGGAGGGGAAGGGGCAGCCGCCGGCCGGCCCTAGTGGGCCCCGCGCGGGTGTAACATCCCAAAACTCTAATCCAAGTGATTAAGATCCAAATCATCAAATTTAGAGTCAACAAAAACTTTTCCATTTAAAAATATTAAAGCATTCATGTGTGTGTTCATTTAAATAGGAGTTGTTTTGAATTACCATGTTTAAGTGATCCATTGATTGTAAAATGATTCTTAGGTGAAATAAACATCATCTAGATCATTCCCAAACAAATCCCAAAGAAAAACAAATCAAAATGAATAAAATAACCAAATGGTCATTTGTGCCATTTTAACTACCATGCCTACTTTGGCTATTCCTAGAACTCAAAACCTAACAGAAACAAATGTGGATCTTTGCACCCCTTGCTAGTACAAGTAGTGATGTACCAAGGCCCACTTTGTGGTCTACCAAAAACTTGCAAACACTAATTTTAAATGGCATTTGAAAATTGAATCTAGTGTAGGTATCAAGATCACACCTATTCAAAAACCACTCAAATGACTTCCATTTTCAAAACCCAAGCACACCTAGAAGCTCAAGCATGTGATCAACCACTCCACCAAAATTCAGCCCAAAATTCAAATGTTTTTCTCTTGCCGCCATTGTGTCGAACACCTTGCAGATAGAATCAAACTGACCTAACTTATATCGTTCTTGATCGATTTTTGTCAAACCATTTGAACCCTAGTAGATGACCTTGTCTCCCCCAGACCCAACCCAGCCATCAAGAAGCTACCCCATAGCCGTTTGAAGCAGTGTCGTGCCACCTGAGCACCATGCTCGCCGGTCGAGCATGGATAGCTCGCAGCCGACCATCTCTCTCTCTCTCGCCATGTCTAGGAGCTAGACCAGACCACACCACCGCCATCTGTCCCCTCCCCGAGCAGAGCCGAGCCGTGGACCACTCTCAAAGCGCCGTGCCCAGGACTTCTGCACCATGCCGAGAACGCGCGAGAGCGCCGCGCCCGACAAGCGTGCACACGCCACGCCTCGATCGCAACCCGCGCTCACCGCGTCGCCACGACCCAGGGAACCACCCAGACATGCACGTTCGCTGTCGCTTAACCCACAGCCCCGTGTGCCGCGTCGAATGCCGCCTCTGCCGTGCAGAGCACCAGCTTCCCCCGACCAAACGCCACCGCCCCTAGCCGCGCATTTAAGCCATAGAGCACCGCCAGGAGGCAGGCCACCATCCCCTACCTCCAGCCACGACGCTAGCACGCTATGCAGCCCTCGCCGGAGTCGCTAGCCCATCCCGTTCGGTTGCTTCGTCGCCCTATAAAAGGAGGCCACCCCAGCACAAACTACTCACACCATCTCACTCCCCTCTCTCCATTGATCCTTCCACCCCATCCCTGGAGCAAGGCGGGCTGCCGTTCGCCAGAATTTGGCTGGAGCTTGCCGCAGTAGAGGAGGAGAGGCGTCGTTGATTGCGACCACCCCAGGAGCCGCCGCGACCATGCCTGAGTCTGCCATCGACAACACATTCGATCACCACCATCGCCACGCTAGCTGGAGAGTATGCCCCCGGTGCACCCCTACCGAGCCGCTAGGGTTAGCTGGGACGACGATCCTTAGCCGTAGATCTTCTTTTTAATCGGACGGTCCACGTTGCCCCGTACCGCTTCGCGTTTTATGTGTCGCTGACCTGTGGGACCCCCCTGTCAGTTGTCATTCACGCCGCGGAGTGCCACTGGGCTGGCCCATTAGTTTTCCCGCGCGACCCAGTTAGTTCAAATATAGGTTTTTCTATTTTAGTTTGAACTCACTTCTATCCCTTAGTTTAAAAATCAATTCAAGAAGATTTACTGAACCTAATTGAGTGATTCAAATTTTGTTAGAAATCCTCTAGAAAGATCTATCCAAGCCTGTTGGATTTAATTCATTTAGAGTTAGATATATCTCCTAGTAAAAATAACAATATAGAAGTATTTGCACATTCAAACATTTTTATAAAATCAACCATGATAGCTTTTGAGTTGATTCCAACTCTCAAAAATCACATTTAACCATACCTATCTAAATATGTAATAATATTGAGGTTTGCATGCAGTGACTTTGGACTAGTACCAAAATAATGCTATATAGGCATTTCTAGTCACTTTAAATCATTAATTATTAAACTTAAACTTATTAAAATGTGATCTAACCCTTAAATCACATTCCCACATGTTAGAATATGTGGTGAGGACATGTGTCCACATGATCCCATATTTTAAGTGGTGAATATTAAATCTTAGTTTTGTTCAATGAGTAGAAATTACTTTTCCTAAATAAAAAGAATGAAGCTATTTAATAAAACCTTGTGATGATAACAGATCATAAAATGTGTGCCTTAGAGTGCTAAGTATACTAGTTAAGCATTGTTTGGCGATTGTGTACTCCGTATGTATTTATAGACGATAGTACCGACCAAGCTTTTGAGGAGGGGGAGTTCTACCAAGAGAAAGAGGAAGAAAACTTCAACCACTGCACCAACCAAGGCAAGCTATTGTTAGCAAGCTAGAATTAAGTTAGATAACCTAAGCAAGATGCATTAGGCATGCTTTGGTTATACCACTTTGACTAGTACCTACTCCAAGTTTATTTTCAAGCTTTTACTATCTTTACTTTACCAAAGTCCTTTACTTATTTTGAAGGTAGCATAAAAAGTATAAACTTGACCTATCTAGATAACCTTAGATGTCATTCTATGGCATGAGATTGATCTTAGCATCCCACCTTAGTGAACACTCTTAACTTAGTAGCTTAGAGCTAGATCAAAACTTGAGTCACTTTAGATGGGAACACTTGGTGAAAATGAATTATGAAAACCTTGGAATGATGAGTCATTCTATTGAGATGTTTTGACATGTGTTGAGAAACACAAATGGTTTATGATGATGAAAATGTTGAGGCATGAGCCTTAACCCTTTTACAAAACTGATGGTTAGATTCGGATGCGATACCATTCCAATTTTACCGTACAACCACAATACCTGAATTGGGTAAGGCTTAGCCGAAAATTTATATGCATTAGTATTAGTTCCCTCGCGGGAGAGGTTTGAGCTGAGGCTACCTCTCAATGTTGTCCACCTATGTAGTGCCCAAGATGACAAATGGTCATGGTTGGGAGGCCATGCTCATAGGAGAGGTGCTTATACTAGAGTGTGTAAAGGAAAGGTTATGTTTGATTATCTGCATACTAAGTATGATGATTCAGGGTTATCCCTGACAGATGTATCGAATCTTGTGGTGAAAGTGTACCACCTCTGCAGAGTGTCAAACTATTCGAATAGTTGCGTCCGCGGTTATGGACAGTTGGAGTGGCCATACTGTTTCGTTGTCAGATGTTTTCAAAATGACTTATGAAAGGAATGATGAATCTTGACTTGACCACAACAAGGTTGTGACTATGACACTAGCTTCCCAACTTAAGTGATTCTAGAACTTTATTTTATCTTTCTTTGTTTTTGAACTCAGCTTAGGTTTCAAACTTAACTTTATAGTTAAACTTAGAGTTAGAAGTTACACTAGAACTATACTACTTGTTAGTGGTAGTTTGCGAGTACTTAAAGAGTACTCATGGCTTTGTCCCTGGCTATTCCTATGGCCAGACTATGAAGGAGACTACCAAGATGACGGCCAGCAGGACGACTATGATAACTAGGACTATCTGCCTTCGTCGGCATTGCCTGTGCCCCTAAAGATGGACCCCACCGCTACGCTTATTATTTATCCGCTGCTTGTTGTATTAAGCTTGGATCATGAGATCCTTATTTGTGTAAGACCTTATTTATGGTTTGTGATGGATGATGTACTGTGATATCCAATCTGTTATGTCTCGCAAAAATGGTAATCATGGGATTGCGATGTATGACATAACATGCATCCGGGATTAAAAATCCGGGTGTTGACAGCGGGGGGGGGGGGGGGGGGGCTTGGCCCAACCGGCCACCCCCTTGTCCCTTCTCCCTCTCTCCTTTCCCTAATGGGCCCTCTCCCCTCCAGGAATTGGCCCATTAAGACTTTTGACCTTTTAAATTGATTTTCTCTTTATTAAATAATTATGAATAAATGATTAAATCATTATTTAACATTCATTCACATATTGTTCAATCTCCGTGGCTATGGAACACCTTCCACCTCAACTCCGGACATCCTCCGGACTTACCGAAACCCTTCCGGTTTTCTCTCTACTATTCTTCGGCGATTCTTCTGATCCTATAAACACTCTCCAAGCATCATCAAGCCCTTAAGCGTGATACCCCACGGTCCGGGAACACTCCAGACATGGTCGAGACACTCCCGCACCAATGATTGACAGAGGGACCTGGATGGCCATGTGACCCCTGTGCGTTCACGAAGATCTTTTGTTGTTTGAACCAGGACAGTCGTGTCTTATTCCCTTTGTCTCTCGATACTTGCATTGCCTGAGATCTGATCAATGACATCACCATGTCGTGTTCAATCTCGTTACTGAACAATGCTACTTGACTCGTTCCGACAAGTGATATCCCTGTGATCAAATCACACGTTGCGCAGCTATTGGATATAACTTCTCCGAGTGGGCCCTTGAGTATCTTTCCGTCACTTGGACGGACAAATCCCGCTCTTGACATATATTGCCTCTACAGTTTCCACCGAGTACCTGAACTCACCTTTATAACCACTGTATTACCAAGTGGCGCTTGATGCTATCTAAGCACCCTCGGGAGACAGTGATTGATATAGCCTCACGGTCTAAGGAATAGTCTACGAGGATCAATTTCTAATCATCGTAACTTGAACTTCGTGACATGATCGGGTCACGATGTTTAGTTTGGGTATTAGTTCATCATCTCATTCTTAGAATGAGTTTACTCCATTTCCAACTGGCATAAATGCCACATGATCAGGAAACATGATCATATGCTGACCAATGAACCAGTGACTAGAGTTTCACTGGGAACCCCTGGTTGTTTGTATATCACACGTGTATTGATGTTTGCACTCAATAAAGTTATAGCATGATATAAAACTTAATCATAAACTATATGAAATATGATAATAGTCCTTATTACTATTTGTCTCTTGGGCATATTTCCAACAAAAGATTCATGAATAACAATGCTTTAAAAGACGTTTGTTTGTTCACATATAGAAAGCATAATGATAATGGTATTCAGCTTGTCCCTCATAATGTAGCAAAACATAAATGCATAGGACACCTTCAAAGTTCATAAGGGTGACTAGATACAATTAGTTTAAGAACAATCAATATCAAAGTTATGAATCAATCAACAAGTTTTGGGACAATGCACGTTAAACTAAGAATGGCCACTATGCTCTCTCAATAGGTGCATAAAGATAGAAGATGGAGACTCAACATAAAAGTAAAAGAAAGGCCTTCATAGAAGGAAGCAGGGATTAAAGTCTCATAAAGAGCTTCCAAAAATTATGGTACTTATTAGCTTTCAGCTCTCATTGCCCCTATCATAAGCATCTTGAAGTGATTAAGGTTAAAGTGAACAAACTATGGAGTATATGCTTGACAAAGTATAAGTTGGCAATCTCATGTCCCTTGAATACGAGGGCCACTCCTCATGCTACTTAAGTTTAGTTACCGGTAAGTTCTTGTCATAGTAAGTACATGTGTATCATAGAGAACCGCCAACGGGGTACCCCTTGCACATGATACAGGAGCTATCCCATAATCAAAATGACAAGGCAAACAGACAATGAGCATCTCAGCAATCTTCTTATTTACCCTGGGAAAATGGTGCTTTTTTATCTCTTTCCTCTTTTCTCATCTTTTTTTTTCTTTTTTCACAATCTCTATCTCTTTTTTTATAAGAAGAATGCTTCATAGATTGCTCAGTATGGTGATACTGCAAGTTTCCACCATGATCAGGCATGGCTTAGGCTAGTGGCCCGGGCATTTCTCTAACACACATACATAACTCCATGAACTTACAATCTCCCATTTCATTTCACACTTACGACATCCATAAACAAAAGATCATGATATCAACTGGGTACAATGTACAAGTGCAATGTTGAAAGTGTTCCCCATGACAGCATGGTTCTCCTAATCCCAACGTATAAGTGCAAGCATATACAACATAGGTGACACAATGGTTCAAGTTTATTAGGGGCAAGAAAAGTAAAGTGTGCCATCAAGTTCGTGAGAGCTTTAATCACTAATTTTCACATAACAAGTTTAATTTGGAAGGTACATAAAAACATGAATATACTTGGAATAGAAAATACTAATAGGTAGGTATGGTGGACTCTTTGGAATAACTTGGTTTTATTTGGAGTTGGATGCATGAGTGGAACTCATACTTGGTATGGAGGCTAGCAAAAGACTGGGAGTGACCAACTAAGAGAGCAATAATGGCCATAATCATGCAGAGCGACAAAACATCGTTAATTAAAGCATAAAGTGATATTACAAGTCGAAAAATAAATGATCATAGAGGCTATGGTGACTTGGTATAGTCTTAACATGGTGTGAGCATGCACCAAATCAACCCAAATAAAGCATTTAAAGGAGAATACCACAATATTATGCTTTTATATGCTAAAACAACGCATGATTCTTTCAAGGCACATTAAGCAATCTCAATTATTTATAACATGTCATGCTACAACAATAATCACTAAGCATAAATCAAAAACAATATCAAGCATGACATGATAAAGTCTAAGTCACAGTCAAAAACAAGCTCATTTTTAACACTTAAGCATGAACTTTCCTACTCTTTTCCAATCCAAACCAATCTTATTTGAAAACTAATGTATGAATGAGGGGGTCCAACCAATTTATTCAAGAAAACTAAGCAAACAAAAACTAAAAACGAAAACAAAGACGCTCCAAGAACAACACAACTGTGGATGAAACAATAAAAATGAAGTGTTTGGAAGAAACCTGAAATTTTTATTGATGAAGAAGGGATGCCTTGGGCATCCCCAAGCTTTGACGCTTGTACCTCTTGAATATTTCTTGGGGTGACACGGGGTGGCATCCCCAAGCTTGAGCTTTTGTCCATTCTTCATCTCATTACATCATTCTTCCCTTACACCTGAAACTTTTCCTTCATACAAAACTTCACACAATCTTCATTAGCAACATTAGTGTGTTCAAAAGATAATAGACCTTTCGGGTTTTAGGTTTAAAACAACATAACTTTCACTAAAGACACAATCTACTGTAGCAATTCCCTCAAAAACTCAATTTCCCAAAAAGAACCCAAAAAGGAATCAATAAGAAGCAAATGCAAATAATGGCAGAAATCTGTCAAAACAGACCAGCAGGTAGAAACCGATTTTTTCGAAGACCTTATGTTGTTCAAATATAAAAGTGTTGAACTAATGAAAGTTGGATAGCAACCTGGGTCAGAAGCACAAAAAATTACAGCTCAAACCGTCGCACAGAGATTTTTCACGAATTTTTACAGCGAAGCACAAAAATCTATTTCGGGACAACAACTTTCCCAAGCATTACTTCTCTCTCATTAGAGGTTACTCTTGGCACAAAAACCACACAAAAATGATGAGGAGAGGTTGATTACTGAAGCAATAACTTCCAAGACTCAGCTAAAACCTTTGGGTTATCTCCCAATAAGTACTTTTATTTAACGCCTTTAAGTTAGGCATGATAGTTTGAGAAGATGCTCACATAAGAAATATGAATTGAAGTAAAAGAGAGCATCAAGAAGCAAATTCAAAACACATTTAAGTCTAACCCACTTCCTATGCATAGGAATCTTGTAAAGAAACAAGTCATGAGAGCACAAAGTAACAATCATAGGAAAGCAAAACAAGTGCAACTTCAAGACTTTCAACATAAAAAGGGGAAACTTAATATTGTTGAGATACATTAAACCATGTTTCCCTCTCTCATAATAACTTTCAGTAGCATCATAAATAAAATTAACAACATAACTATCACACAAAACATTTTTATCATGAGCCACATGCATAAAAGAATTAATACTCTCCACATAAACATAGTCATTCTTATTAATTATAGTGGGAGAAAATTCAACAAAATAGCTATCAATATTATTCTCATCACCGTAATCATCAAATATAGGAGGCATATTGTAATCATAATTAATTTTTCCTCATTGTAGGTGGACTGAAAATATCATATTCATCATTGTAATCATCATATATTGGAGGCATAGTATCATCAAAGTAAATTTTCTCCTCCGTGCTTAGGGGACTAAAAATATCATGCTCATCAAAACTAGCTTCCCCAAGCTTAGACTTTTGCATAGCATTAGCAATAATGTGTTGAAAGAGTTCATACTAATAACATTGCTATTAGCATGCAAATAAAGTTCCATAGGTTTTTTAATTTTCTCTTCAAACACTTTATGTCCTAAATCAAGATAAATACTATAAAGCTCTCTATTATGTTGTTGTTTTCCATTAAGCCTAACTAGTGAAAATAAAAACAAGAAACAAAAAGATATAATTGCAGAATCTAAAGGAAATAACTTCGAGCACTCACACACCAGCTACAGTACTAGAACATATCTTAGTAGCCAGAGATGTGAGTATCTTTTATCTTACCTCACCGGAAACAGCGCCAGAAAATAGCTTGATGTCTACGCACTTCTATTCTTGTAGACAATTGTTGGGCTTCCAAGTGCAGAGGTTTGTAGAACAGCAACAAGTTTACCTTAAGTGGATTACCCAAGGTTTATCGAACTCAGGGAGGATGTGGTCAAAGGTATCCCTCTCAAGCAACCCTGCAATCAAGATATAGGAAGTCTCTTGTATCCCCAACACACCCAATACACTTGTCAATTGTATAGGTGCACTAGTTCGGCGAAGAGATAGTGAAATACAAGTGGTATAGATAATTATAAGTGGTAACAGTGCCAGAAAATAGCTTTGATGGTGCGTGATTGACGTGGGAAGAGACTGAAGGCAATCTGAAATAAAGATGGAAGCAAGCAAACATGTAATAGATCTAGTTGCAAACGGTGTACCAATGTTTAGAAACAAGGCCTAGGGATCATAATTTTGCTAGTGAACACTCTCATATAAATATATTCTCTTTATGATACTACTCTAAACTACTCTCCGGTTGGACACTCTAATACATTGTACGGCTATAACAGCACACCTCAAAGTCCGCTTTCCCCATCTAGATAACCCCGCACTGTCACCTTGAGCGCTAGATGGTTCCAACAAACATCACAATTTCATAGAGACATCCAACTCCAAATATAACTCATAACAAGTATTTATATAACCTTAGCCAAAATGCCACACGGTGTGCACACTGTCAACTTCACACACGTGGGGATAAGAAGAGATTCATTAAAGCACTTGAGTAGCAAGGTAGATCTGCTTGATTACAAAGCTCATGATCACAATATGATCATGCATAGAGAGAGAGATGAACACATAGCTACCAGTAGAACCCTTAGCCTCGAGAGAGAACTACTCCCTCCTCATCATGGGAATCAGCAATGGTGATGGAGATGGTGGTGGAGATTGATGGAGATGGCTCCGGGGCCACTTCCCCGTCCCGGTAGGGTGCCAGAACTGAGACTTTCTGTCCCCCGAATCTCTCCTTTGGTGGCGGCAGCGCTGCGGAACTTTTCGTGGCTGGAGGCTAGATTATTTAGGGCTTTCTCATCGGGAGGCTTCTTATAGGCGAAGAGGCGAGGCGAGGAGACAGCCAAGGGGCCCACACCACCTGGTGGCGCGGCCAGGGGGACCCGCGCCACCACATGGTGTGGCCAGCCTCTGACCCCTCTACGTCTCGTCTTCTGGCTCCGTGACTCTTCCAGTAAAATATTGACTTTGGCTTTTGTCCCATCCAATTCCGAGAATATTCATTTTCTGGCTTTTTTGGAACCAAAAACAAAAGAAAACAGGCAACTGGCATTGTGTCATCTTGTTAATAGGTTAGTCCTAGAAAACATATAAAAATACCTCAAAGTGTTGACAAACCAAAACAAAGTAGATACTAAACAAGCATGGAACATCAAAAATTATAGATACGTTTACAACGTATCAATGAGCCACATGCATAAAAGAATTAATACTCTCCACATAAACATAGTCATTCTTATTAATTGTAGTGGGATCAAATTCAATAAAATAGTTATCATTATTATTCTCATCACCATAATCATCAAATATAGGAGGCTTATTGTAATCATAATTAATTTTCTCCTCAGTAGTAGGTGGACTGAAAATATTATACTCATCACTGTAATAATCATATATTGGAGGTTTGGTACCATCATAAGCAATAGAATAGCTATCTTTCAAAGCTAGGGAACTAAAAAGATCATTTTCATAAAAACTAGCTTCCCCAAGCTTAGACTTTTCCATAGCATTAGAAATAATGGTGTCCAAAAAATTCATACTAACAACATTGCTATTAGCATGCAAATAAAGTTCCATAGGTTTTTTAATTTTTCTCTTCAAACACTTCATGTCCTAACTCAAGATAAATACTATAAAGCTCTCTAATTTTGTTGTTGTTTTCCATTAAGCCTAACTAGTGAAAACAAGAAACAAAAAGAAAAAATTGTAGAATCTAAAGGAAATAACTTTGCGCACTCACACCGGAGGATGTGAGTACCTTTTACCTTACCTCCCTGACAACGACGCCAACAAATAGCTTGATGTCTATGCACTTCTGTTCTTGTAGACAATTGTTGGGCCTCCAAGTGCAGAGGTTTGTAGAACAGCAGCAAGTTTCCCTTAAGTGGATTACCCAAGGTTTATCGAACTCAGGGAGGAAGTGTTCAAAGGTATCCCTCTCAAGCAACCCTGCAATCAAGATATAAGAAGTCTCTTGTGTCCCCAACACACCCAATACACTTGTCAGGTGTATAGGTGCACTAGTTCGGCGAAGAGATAGTGAAATACAAGTGGTATGGATAATTATAAGGGGTAATGGTGCCAGAAAATATCTTGATGGGTAGGAAGAGACTAAAGGCAATCTGAAATAAAGATGGAAGCAAGCAAACATGTAACAGATCTAGTTGCAAACGGTGTTTCAATGCTTAGAAACAAGGCATATGGATCATACTTTCACTAGTGAACACTCTCATATAAATATCATCCCTTTATGATACTACTCTGAACTACTCTCCGGTTGGACACTCTAATCCATGGTAGGGCTATAGCAGCACACCTCAAAGTCTGCCTTCCCCATCTAGATAACCCCACACTATCACCTTGAGCGCTAGATGGTTCCAACAAACACCACAATTTCATAGAGACATCCAACTCCAAATATAAATCATAACAAGTATTTATGTAACCTTAGCCAAAGTGCCACACGGTGTGCGCACTGTCAACTTCACACACGTGGGGATAAGCAAAGATTCATTAAAGCACTTGAGTAGCAGAATAGAACTATAGATTAAAAAGCTCATGATCTCAATAAGATCATGCATAGAAAGAGAGATGAACACATAGCTACCGGTAAAGCCCTTAGCCTCGAGGAAGAACTACTCCCTCATCATCATGGGAATCAGCAACAACGATGGAGATAGTTGTGGAGATCGATGGAGATGGCTCTGGGGGCACTTCCCCATGCCGGCAGGGTGCCGGAACAGAGACTCTGTCCCCCTAAATCTCCCCTTCGGTGGCGGCGGCGCTGCGGAACGTTTCGTGGCTAGAGGCTGGATTATTTAGGGTTTCTGCATCGGAGGCTTCTTATAGGGTGGACCAGGGGCCCACACCACCTGGTGGCGTGGCCAGGGAGACCCGCGCCACCACATGGTCTGGCTAGCCCCTTGACCCTCCCCGTCTCGTTTTCTGGCTCCGTGAGTCTTCCGTAAAATATCGACTTTGGCTTTTGTCCGGTCCAATTCTGAGAATATTCATTTTCTGGCTTTTCTAGAACCAAAAACAGAAGAAACCAGGCAACTGGCACTGTGGCATCTTGTTAATAGGTTAGTTCTAGAAAATGTGTAAAAGTACTCCAAAGTGTGCACAAAACATAAGAAAGTAGATATAAAACAAGCATGGAATATCATAAATTATAGATACGTTTCCAACGTATTAGTTAGCCCGAGCCGCTTCATCCCACCATCCCGCAAGATGCAAAGTACACGTGAAGACAATGACAACAAAAGCATAAACGCCCACAATAACCATTGTGTTCTACTCGTGCAACAGATCTATGCATAGACACGGCTCTGATACCACTGATGGGTTCGTAGTAGGGAAAACAAAAAAATCCTATCGCAAGAACGAACAAAACCAAGATCTAATCTATGGAAAATCCAAGATCTAATCTATGAGATAAGTGCAACGAGATAGATCTGTACTAACCCTTATAGATCCAAAGCCTTGTTCGAGATCGGATCTCGTGGTTGATGTAGATGATCACTTGCTGATCTCAAGATCGAGTAGACGATCCTTCCAGCGTTGCGTTTCGTTAGCTTTTCCGCAGACGGTCACATGTGGGGATTCGATGTAGACCTTCCTCTCCCCATTCCAACGAACAGTGGAAGTAGCAGATCTCCACGGAGTCCCAGCAGCACGACGGCTTAATGGTGGTGGTGGAGAAGGATTTCTGCAGGGCTTCACCTAAGCCAGAGCAGGAGGATGGTGGAGGAGAGAGGTGGCCAGGGTTTGGGGTGGGAGGAGCAAAGGGGGGAGGCGCCCCACCCCTCCTTTATATAGAGGGGAGGCAGCCTAGGGCTGCCCCCTTGCCCTCTAGGGTTTGGCGTGCCAAGGGAGGGGAGAGTTTTCTTCCCCCCTCCCCAAGTATTCCCCTTTCTTTCTTGGTTTTCAAGTAAACCCTATGGAAACTTCTGGAACTTTCCGGAACACTCCAAAACCTTCTAGAACCTCCATATGAATACTCGAGAACATTTCTGAAACTCAGAATATAATCTCCATTATATGAATCATATTCTTCGGACAATTCCGGATCTCCTCGTGATGTCCCGGATCCAATCCGAGACTCCGAACAGCATTCGGTCTCCAACGCATATTCCATATCTACATAAACAACATCAAACATTAAGTGTGTCACCCTATGGTTAGCGAATATGCAGACATGATCGAGACACCTCTCCGATCAATAACCATCAGCGGGATCTGGAGATCCATAATGGCTCCCACATACTCAATGATGACTTCGTGATTGATAGAACCATTAACATACAAAACCAATTCCCTTTGCCACGCGATACTCTACTTATCCGAGGTTCGATCATTGGTATCTCCATACCTAGTTCAACCTCGTTACCGTTAAGTACTCTTTACTCGTTCCGTGACATGTCATCCCTTGTGACCTAGTCACATGCTTGTACGCTAATTAGATGACATTCCACCGAGAGGGCCCAGAGAAAATCTATCCGTCATATGGATGGAAAAATCCCAGTCTTGATCCATGCGCTTCAACACATACTTTCAGAATACCTAATGCCACCTTTATAACCACCCAGTTACGAAGCGGCATTTGATGTCATCAAAGCACTCATCCGGTGATGGTGATTAACACAACCTCATGGTCGAAGGATTAGGTTACTTTGCATTTGAAAGCTTGTAGCAAAATGAACTTAATGACTTGATCTTCTATGCTTACTACGGGTGTGTGTCCATCACATCATTCTCCTAATGATATGATCTTGTTATTAATAACATCCAATGTCCATGATCAGGAAACCATGATCATCTATTAATCAACAAGCCAGTCTGAACAAGAGGCTTACTAGGGACTGTTTTATGTTTACAAAACGCACAAGTATTAGTGTTTCCTAATAATACAATTATAGCATGGAATGTAAACATTCATCATAAACAAAAAGATATAATAATAACCATTTTATTATTGCCACTTGGGCATATCTCCAACACATTGTTACAATGATTCATGTGATAGTTATATCATTAAATTTATGCATGATACTAAAAGTTATTATGAGAGAGGGAAAAATGTTTCTATGCATCTCAATAATATTAAGTTTCCTCGCTTTATGCTGAAAGTCTTTATATTGCACTTGTTTTGCCTTCCTATGCTACTGTCCTCTGGTTTCAATAATTTATTTTCTTACAAAATTCCCTTGCATAGGAAGTGGGTTAGACTTAAATATGTGTATATTTGCTTCTTGATGCTCTCTTTTAGTTCAATTCATATTCTTATGTGGGCATCATTGAAATTTATCATGCCTATCTTAATGGCTATAAAGAAAGAGCTTTTTGGGAGACAACCCAATATATTTTTGCTTTCAGTTTTTGTTTATTTGAGTCCTGGAAGTTATTGCTTCTGTAATAACCTCTCCTTGCCCTTTTTGTTTGGTTTTTTTGTGTCAAGAACAGCCTCTAATGAGAGAAAAGTAAGATTTGGGGAAGTTGCTGTCCCGAAATAGATTTTTGTGCTTCACCATAAAAAATCGTGAAAAATCCCAGAACGTTGTACAGATCTTTAAATTTTTGCGTGCATGCCCTAGGTTATTATTTAACTTCCGTTAGTTTTGCACTTTTTGATTTGAGAAACAGCAGATTTTCAAAAAAATGATCTTTACCCGCTGGTCTGTTTTGATAGATTTCTGCCATTTTTGCATTTGCCTCTTAAATCGATTTCCTTTTTGAATTCTTTTTGGGCTTCCGAAAGGAGTTGTTTCAGTAGCTTATGTTTTTATGGATTTCAGTTGAAATTGAACCTAAAGGTTTATTATCTTGCATGCACTAATGTTGCTAATGAGGATTGTGTGAAGTTTTGGATGAAAGAAATTTTCAAGTGGTAGGAGAAAATAATGTAATGAGGTGAAGATTCAAGTGGTGACTCAAGCACTATAAAGAGTTAAAGACTCAAGCATTATATTTTTGCAGATTCTTACAATGAAGATATTGATTATATTCAAGTGGTGACTCCGGAAGAATTTATTAAAGACCAAATTCGGAAACTTGCAGAGTCCATCTTCGAATAGGTAAACAGTTCTGGTAAGAAAAGGTCCGCAAAAAACTTTTCAATTTATATTTTTGCAGTTTTTATCTAACATGGAAAATAATGAGTTGAAAAAGGGACGGAAACGGATCCCGGGTGGTCACACCACCCCATGGCGCGGACCCACCTGGCCGTGCCACCAGGGGGTGTGGCCACCCCGTAGCCCGTCTCTGACCCGGTTTCTCCCAGTACATTCCTTTTGTTGTTAAACTTTGTAATATATAAGCCCCCGGATCCTCCAAGGTCCACATATCGTGTTCTCGTCTTTTTTAGTTTTGATCTGTTTTTGACAGGCAGATTCTCAAGTTTTGGAGCCACAATGTCTTCTTCTGGATCACCCAAGGAGGATTCCTCCATGGACATCATCACCCCATACATGTATGAGTTGAAGATTCACCCCAAGGAGTTATTACTTGAAGATGGGAAGGTACAGATAAAAGAGGTTCAGGGCCCTAAAGGAGAAGGTAGTCTGGAGGAAAGGATGGAAGCACTGGAGCAAGAAGTATTTAGGTATAAGAAGATGGCAGAACGCAAAGTGGACATCATCCATAAGATAAGTTCAGAACTCATCGCGGAGCACAAGAAGGAGACTTCTGAGCTTAAGGATGAAATTCGCTCACTCCATCGAACAACCAACCAACTACAAGCATAGCTCTACAACATGCAAAATCAAAACTATGAGTATGAGGCTAGGTTCAAACAGATAAGTTCTGCTCCTAGTTTCAGGATATTGGAAACCAATATGTCCTTTGTTGATGGGGAGCCTTTACCTTGGAAGCCGGATGATGACGAGACGACACCACCACCACCGAAGGAGTAATTTGTCATCAGATTTTGGCATCCCCTTAGTTTGTTCCAAGCTTGGGGGAGCGTTGCGGTATCACATCATTATCTTTCATATTTTTACCTTTTTAGTACAGTCATATCATGAATAGAGAAGTTATCATATAGGATGGTTTGCATTGTGGAAGTATCTCCCATCTAGTTAGTTATCTATGTCTCCCTTGGTGTGAGTTGCCGTTATGGAATATTAATGAGAAGTTCTATCATTTACTTTTTGCACATCTTATTTTAGTTTGCAATTTCTATTATATGATTGATCTTGTTGATAGTATTGGTATCACTTTGGGATCATTAAGTAAATTTAATTGGTTTTGGCAAATTTAGCTCTGGTCAGTAGCAACACTATATGAGGATTGAATGGAAAAGAAAAAAGTACTTTTAGAAATATAATTTCATCATCTTTCTTTCTTGTTTGGCTCATAAGCTTAGTATTCTCTAGTTAAGATCTTTTGTGTTTCCAAGAAAGATTGCATGATTGTTTCTTTCATTTGTATGTTTGTTTGTTTCATTGAACTCGTATGCTTGCTACCCAGCCTTGCTAGCCAAAAACATGTACTGAGAGGGAATGCTTCTCGTGCAGCCAATCCTTGAACCAAAACCTATGCCATTTGTGTCCACCATATCTACCTATTAGCTTTATTGCTATTCCAAGTAAATTCTCGAGTTTTATCTATCTTCCAAATTAAATTTGTTATGTGAAAACTAGTGATTAAAGCTCTCACAAACTTGATGCACACTTTATTTTTCTGCACTTAATAAACTTGAACCATTGTGTCCATCTGTGTTGCTTATATGCTTGCACTTTATAAGTTGTGAATTAGCAGAACCATGTTACCATGGGGAACGCTTTCAACATTGGACTTAATATTAAGTTGATATCATGATTCTTTTGTTTATGGCTCCCGGCAGTGTGAAATAAAAGGGGAGCTTGTAAGCTCATGGAGTTTGTATATGTGTTAGAAAAACGCCTGGGCGGCTAGCCTAAGCCATGCCTAATCATGGTGGAAACTTGTAGCATAACCATAGTGGCATTATATGAAACATCTTCAATAAAAACCTATGCAAATAGCAAATAAAAATATCGCTAAGATGCTCACTGTATGTTGCCTTGTCATTTTGATATGGGATAGCTCCTGTGTCATAGGGCAAGGGGTACCCCATTGGCGGTTCTCTATGATACACATACGCTTACAATGACTAGAACTTACCGGAAACCAAACTTGAGTAGCATGAGGTCCGATACTCGTAAGCAAGGGGCATGAGATTTTCAACTTATAACTTGTCAAGCATATCCTCATATTTGTGTCACTTTAACCTTAATCATTTCAAGATGCTTATGATAGGGTCAATGAGAGCTGAAATCTAGTAAGTACCATAATTTTTGGAGGCTCTTTATGAAACTTGAAAATCCCTGCTTCCCTCTATGAAGGTCCTATCTTTTACTTTTAGTTGAGTCAGTAAACCTATTTCTTTCTATCTCAAGCAAGCATTTGAGTTGTTGTGATTCAATCATCCATATGATTATTTATTCAATCATGTTTCTTATGTTCCTTGTTTTGCACACTACTCTTATATTAGTGAATATTACTTTGAAAGCTATCATTGGAAAACCCATTATGTTTGACTCCTGCAATTTGTTAACCATTCTCTGACCAAGAACAAGGTTTGCCATTACCAATTATGATCTACTTTGTGTATCTTTATTGTGTTCCCCTTACTCATTGCAAGATAAGTTATATAATAGTAAGTTGATTTCTATTATGATTTGTGTATTGATGAATGTGGTGCTTCTTGTCCGTATTCTTTTTATCGATACTTCACTCCATAAACCGGTGGTCATGTTTATTGAGCTCAGTTTTTGCTTGGGGACAAGCAGGTCCAAGCTTGGGGGGAGTTGATACGTCCATTTTGCATCATTATTTTATATCATAATTTACTGTTATTCATTGATATATTTCATATTACGAGATGATGCTTATCTTATTCATCTTTTTTTGCATGATTGGTGATTTTTGGAGGATGAACCGCCGGAGTCAGGATTCTGATGGAAAAAGCACCGTCTAGATGCAAAATTCTCGAAGATTAGAAAATCCCAAAAAATATATGGAAATTCTTATTTTTCCAGAAGATAAAGGAGGCCAGAAGGAGGAGTAGAGATGGGCCACAGGGGGCCCACACCCCATGATGGCCCGGCCCCCCCTGGCCGCGCCACCAAGTGATGTGGCCACCCTGGCCCACTTCCAGCATCGCCCTTTGGCATATATAATCCCCTCCAAACCCTAAGACTCGAGGAGCAACCACAGAAATATTCTGCCACCTCTGTGGGGCGAAAAACTGCAGAGAGAGAAAGAGCTCTCCGGCAGGCAGAAATCTGTCGGGGAAATTCCTTCCCGGAGAGGGGAGATCATCGCCGTCAACACTGTCATCAAGCTGGACTTCATCGGGATCATCATCATCATCTCCACCATCATCTCCACCAGCACCATCACCATCACTCTGTACCGTTGTAACAATTGGGTTGAATCTTGCATAGTTCTTAGGGGAAACTTTCTCGGTGTTGATTACTTGTTGTAGTTATTGCTATCGAGTGGAACCATTGAATTATTGTTCATGTTCATATTGTTACTTATCATTATTTCATCTCTAATCTTGATCCATATGATGTCTCGTGAGTAGTTCGTTTAGTTCTTGAGGACATGGGAGAAGTCATGTTGTTAGTAGTGGAATTGTGTTGAGAAAGATTCAATGGTTTGATATTTAAGTTGTGGTGTTATTAGTCTAGTGGTGTCATGTGAACATAGACTACATGATACTTCACCTTTATGGGTCTAGGGGAATGCATTGTGTATTTGGCTACTAATCGTGGGGTTGCCGAAGTGACAGAAACCTGAACCCCTGTTAGGAAACCCTTGCATAAGGGAGTGTAGGATCTCAAAGTTTAAGGCTGTGGTTATGTTTTTATCTTAATTACTTTCTTGTAGTTGCAGATGCTTGCAAGGGGTATAATCACAAGTATGTATTAGTCCTAGTAAGGTCAGTACATTAGCACAGGTTCACCCACACAACACTTATCCAACCAAAGAAGATTAATCAACTATATGAAGCGAAAGCACTTGACAGTATTCCCATGGGTCCTCAGAAACATTTGGTCATCTTAAGTAACACAACCGGCTTGTCCTTTCCTAAAGAAAGGATTGGGCCACTTGCTGCAATTATTATTATTGTCTTTTATTTACTCGCACTTTATTTATCTGCATTATCAAAAACCCCTAAAATTCCGTTTGCTAAGTATTTACAGAGAATTCCTGATCCAAGCCACTCGTCAACATCTTATGCACCTCGTTGGGTTCGACACTCTTACTTATCGAAAATACTACGATACACCCGCTATACTTGTGGGTCATCAAGAAGTCATGTTGTTAGTAGTGGAATTGTGTTGAGAAAGATTTAATAGTTTGATATTTATGTTGTGGTGCTATTCTTCTAGTGGTGTCATGTGAACGTCGACTACATGATACTTCACCTTTATGGGCCTAGGGGAATGCATTGTGTATTTGGCTACTAATCATGGGGTTGCCGGAGTGACAGAAACCTGAACCCCCGTTAGGAAACCTTTGCATAAGGGAGTGTAGGATCTCAGAGTTTAAGGCTATGGTTATGTTTTTATCTTAATTACTTTCTTATAGTTGCGGATGCTTGCAAGGGGTATAATCACAAGTATGTATTAGTCCTAGGAAGGTCGGTACATTAGCATAGGTTCACCCACACAACACTTATCCAACTAGAGAAGATTAATCAACTATATGAAGCGAAAGCACTTGACAATATTCCCATGTGTCCTCGAGAACATTGGTCATCTTAAGTAATACAACCGGCTTGTCCTTTGCTAAAGAAAGGATTGGGCCACTTGCTGCAATTATTCTTATTGTATTTTATTTACTTGCACTTTATTTACTTGCACTTTATTTATCTGCATTATCAAAACCCCTAAAAAAACCGTTTGCTAAGTATTTACAGAGAATTCCTGATCCAAACCACTTGTCAACACCTTCTGCTCCTTGTTGGGTTCGACACTCTTATTTATTGAAAATACTACGATACACCCCCTATACTTGTGGGTCATCAGGCCTACTGGTCTTCATGGCCTAGCTGCAACGCGGTTGTTTGCTATCCGCCGGGTGGCTTCCCTCTAGGCCGATTCCCTTCGGGGATTCAGCCCAACAGAGGAAGTTATCCCATAATAATTAATTTAAAATATTTATTTAATATATATTAATTTAGAATTAACATATATAAATATATATTATAAATCTCCATTAATCTGAAAAAAACTTTTAGGTCTTTTCTTTCTTTCGAATCCTCTTTGAAACTTTTTGGCATTCTCTTTTTGGGATAATTCCGAAGTTCTCTCTTTCATACTTTGTTGACTCCGTTCTACCAAAAGATCTACAAATATCATCGTACCCTTAAGTGTGTTACCCCTACGGTTAGGAAACATCACAGACATAATCGAGACCTCTCTCGGATCAATGATCGTTAGCGGGACCGGGATACCCATAATGACCCATGCGCATTCCATAAGATTGTTGTTGTTTGAATCATAAACATCGAGTCAAATTCCCTTTATTACGTCGATACATGACTTGTCCGAGATTTGATCATTGGTATCCAATACGTTGTTCAATCATGTTACCGACAAGTACAAATTTACTCATTCCATGATATTCTATCCCTATGACCTAGTCACATGTTGCACAACATTTATGGATGTAATCTAACTCAGTGAGTCCAATGTATCTTACTCTCACGCAGGTGAAAAAATCCCGATCTTGATGCACATGCCTCAACTACTCCTCTATAATACCTAACATACACCTTTATAAGCACTCAGTTACGGTCATGGTGTTTGATGTAGTCAAAGCAGTCTTGAGAGATACTGATTAATATGCTCTCACAGTCAAATGAGAAGGACACTATGCTTCTAAATATTGCAATGATGAACGTGTGACTTGATCGTGCTTCAATACTTAATTTGGGTAATTTTCATCACATCAATGATATGACTTTATTGTCAGCTGGCATAAAAGCACCACGATTAGGAAACCTTGATCATCAACTGCCCAATGAACTAGGTAAACAGAGGCTACTAGGGACTCTAGTTTAATATCACACATGCATCAATATCTCCACTTCATGTAGTATAGCATGATACTAAACTATTACGAACTTACTGAGATATGATAATAAATACCCTTTATTATTTGGCTCTAGGGCATATCTCCTTCAGTTTCATCATTGGCAATGGAATGAACAGTCAAAGTTAGATTCAGTCTCGTCCCGTTGCTTCTCGTGGGTTTTCATAACCCTGCTGCCGCCGTTCCGTTATTGGATTCGATTAAGAAGGTTGTGTATTAATTTACTATAACTATCAAATACTTTATATATCCGCGTTGCTGCGTTTATCCGAGTGATCCACAAACGACGAAAATCCCTCTTTTGCCTACCTCTATCTCGATGCCTAAATTTTCTAGCAATTCTACTACTCCGAAATAAAAAAGAACCCTCACTTTTTTTTTATTAAAGTAAGCGCGCCCAATCGAAGAGAATAAAACAGGGTCCAATAAAAAACAAGAATGAATTTATTCAAAGGGATTGGAAAGGGATAAGTACAAAGGGCTTCTCATTCTTACTTAATTAAGCTTAAGATCGGGACAGAATAGTTGGGCACAGGCATTCTCACAGGCTATTGTAAGAGGAGAGAATCGCACCTTTGCTAAAAAAAGTCTTTACAAGTGGGTATAAAAATGTCGGGTGGAGTTAGCTTTTCGAGGAGCATCTATAGTACCACCCTAGTCAAATCTGATTCGAATGCAGTCTACGTTACATGGGGATTCAATCTATAGCTTCTACGACACTAAGAGAGTCAAAACAAGAAAAACCCTCGAGCAATGGCTCCAATATGCGGTGCGACTGTCAAATCTACTAAACACCCTAACAGATATGCCTTGCATGTCATACCTCATGCGTTCATGGACAGTCTACCAACATATCTGGGCAAAATTGATAAAGGGGAGAGTGTTTGAAGGCTTACCGCCATTGCTAGCCCGCCAAGAACAAAGTCCATGCTCTGTTGGACCGAAACACGACAATTTCGTCCACCAGAGGGCGCAGTCCATGAACCGGTGGTGGTTGTGAGGTGGTCGTTGTGGTCGTTCATCAGTATCCTCCTTCAGTTGTTGTGGTCGAGGAAGCCGTCGCGGTCACGGGTGAGAAACCTCCAGCGTGATGGGACAAGGAGGTGAGACGAGGGAGAGTGAGTGGGCGGTGAGGGGATTTATGATGAGTGTTCCCAAACCGACGTGTCGTGTCACGCCCCTTCTCCATGCGTGCACGCGAAGCCTCACTCTGCGCTCCACGCGGTCTGGTTGTGCGGAAACGGTCGATTCGGCCATTCCTCCCAGGCCTGGCCCTAGAGTGCTTTGACGCGCGCGCGCCAAACACGACTCGGCGGGAGAATGGGCTACCAATCGACACACAATTGCAGCTGGAGGGCTTGTTTCACGGACATGTGGGCTACCAATCACACCCCTAAACGATGTGAACATGTAGTAGACGTAGTGTTATTCTATAGCTTAAGCCTGAGCAAAAGCGAGCCACCTAAGGCCATATGTTCGTGCGTGTTTCTAGCCGTATGATCTTGACTCCGAATCATCTTAGTCGTGCAGTTTTAGATGTTGACCAAACTCAGCTAGTAACACCTTTGGGGTGTTTCCTTGCTCCTACTGGTTCGATTAAACCTTGGTTTCATAACTGAGGGAAAACTTGCTGCTGTGCTCATCATACCTTCCTCTTGGGGTTCCCAATGAGCTCAACATTAACCACGAGCCAGCAATATACAATTTTTCTTCTTAGAAGACCAACACACCAAGGACCTCCCAAGGAATTGGCAAGCCCTAGAGGTTGATTTCCTATCATCCTTGTCACCAGCCCAATCCGAATCCGTGTATCCACAAAGAGAGAAAGTTGAGCCCCTAGGATACCAAATACCATAGTTTGGGATATGAACCAAATATCGAAAGATTCTCTTTACCGCCATCAAATGGCTTTCTTTAGGAGCCGCTTGATATCTTGCACACACTCCTACACTCAACACAATATCGGGTCTAGATGCACAAAGGTAAAGCAAAGAGCCAATCATGGACCGGTATACCTTTTGATCCACATCTTTACCATTTGGGTTTAGTTCAAGATGAGTCTTTCTTGCCATGGGAGTGGGAGCTCCATTTAGATCTTTCATGTTGTATCTTTTGAGCATATCTTGAGTATACTTGGCTTGGTTGAAGAATGTTCCTCCTCTTACTTGCTTGATCTCAAAACCAAGAAATACCCTCAATTCTCCCATCATAGACATCCTGAACCTATCAGACATAAGCTTAGAGAATTCATCATTAAAAGCTTTGTTAGATGAGCCAAAGATAATATCATCTACATATATTTGGCATACAAAAAGCTCCCCATTGACTTTCTTAGTAAAAAGAGTGGGATCGATTTTCCCAACCTCAAACCCACGATCTAACAACAACTCTCTAAGATGCTCATACCACGTGTGTGGAGCTTGTTTGATCCCATAGAGCGCATTATCAAGTTTGTAGACGTGGTTTGGAAAGTTGGGATCCTCAAACCCCGGGGGTTGCTTTATGTATACCAACTCATGCAAAGGACCATTAAGAAATGCACTTTCTACATCCATTTGTTGTAGTTTAAATTTATGATGTGCCGCATAAGCAAGAAGGATACGGATGGACTCAAGGCGAGCCACGGGTGCATATGTCTCTCCATAATCAACGTCTTCAATTTGAGAGAACCCTTGTGCAACCAATCTTGCCTTGTTCCTCACCACAATTCCATGCTTGCTTGTTCTTGAATATCTATTTGGTGCCTATAACATTGCGGCAATCTTTTGGATTTTCAACTAACTTTCACACTTTGTTTCTCTCAAAGTTGTTGAGCTCTTTGTGCATGGTATCCAACCAATCTGAATCTTCAAGAGCTTCCCATACTTTCTTTGGCTCCACCATGGAAATGTGTGCTTGGTGCTCACCAAAGTTCTTCAGTTGAGCTCGAGTGGATATCCCTCTTCTTAGATCTCCTACCACATTCTCAAGAGTGTGGTCTCTCAATTCCAATATTCTATTCATTCTAGCTCGGCGACGAGTTTCGATCTCCTTGTTGTTTCTTGTGGGAATCACTTCGTCATTTTGGTCCTCGTCTTGACAATTAACTTGACCTTGATCATCACTGGAATTATTCTCTTCTACATGAGGCAAAGGTTGACCTTGGTCTCAATCAAGCATACTTCTAGACATGCATTGATAAAAGGGAAATGGATGTCGCCTAGAGGGGGGTGAATAGGCGTTTTAAAATTATTACGGTTTAGGCTCTAATAAATGCGGAATAAAACTTAACGTTTAATTTATCAAGCCAAAACCTATATCCACTAGTTTCACTAAGTGCACCAACAACCTATGCTAAGCTAGACAAGTAACAAGGTGATAGCAAGATATAGTACTTCAAGCACGAAGGCTATCACAATGTAAATTGCATAAGTAAAGGGCTCGGTTGAGAGATAACCGATGGACGTGGAGACGATGATTTGTTTCCCGAAGTTCACTTCCAAGAAGCTACGTCTCTGTTGGAGAGGTGCGGGGGCGCAATGTACTTCGAACGCCACAAATGGCTCACCTCGAGGTGTGGTGGCACGATGCTCACCCAACGCCACACAAGGCCTCACCAAGGATGCGAAGCCACGCAACTCACCGACGCCACAAAAGGCTCACCCTATTCTCCCGTGATCTCGCCACAAAGGCCTACTCACGTTCCACTATGGGACACTACCCGTACAAGGCTTGGGGCAATCTCCACAACTCAATTGGAGGGCTCCCAAGAAACGCCACAAAGGCTCCACAATGCCACAAAAGGCCAACAAGCTTGGGGAACCTCCACAACTCAATTGGAGCCCCAAGAACACACCACAACTCCACACAACCGTCTAGGGTTCCAAGAACCCAAGAGAAACAAGCCCAAGGGCTTGAACTCGCCGAATCTCCGAGGAGAACTCAAACCTATGCACCAAATGCAAGAGGCAAGTCCTTCTCTCTCAGATTCCACCAAAGCTACAAAAGCTATTGGGGGAATAAGGGAGGAAGAACACAAGAGGAGAACACAAAACTCTCCAAGATCTAGATCCCAAGGATTCCTTCACAAAGAAGGGATTTTGCTTGGTGGGGCTTGTAGATCTAGATCTCCTCTCTCAAATCCCTCAAAAAGATGCAAGAATCATAGGAGGGAGAAGGGGAGAGGGCAAGCTATTCAACGTCAACAATGGAGGAGAGAGAGAGAGAGCAAGAACCAAGAAAAAGCAAGTTCTTTGGACGAAGGGGAAAGGGGAGCTCCTTTTAAAGGGCTCCCCGATCTGCCCGTTACCCACAGAATCGCGCACGGTTGGTAGTACCGGTGGGTGGCCGGTACTACCGGTGGCACCCAGCCAACGGTCAGAAAACAGCGAGAGAAAACGCGAGCCTGGTCGGTACTACCGCCGCTTCGCCAGAACTACCGGTGGCGAGAATGTCCTAGCGGTACTACCGCCTGAAAATCCGATCCAAGTTCCGTAAAATAGCGCTAACCAGGCAGAGAGAGAACAGAACCAAAAATGGGTTCACCGGAAGTTGGGCGGGAATTAACACCGGTACTACCGGCGGCATTTCTGCCCGAGTGGTACTTCCGGCGTCTGGCCGATACTTCCGGTCAGAGAAACTTCAGAACCAGAAATGCCACAACTTTTGCATCCGAACTCCAAACGAGACGAAACCAATTTTTTTGGAAAGATAGCGACGCTAGAATATTGGGGTATCACCAAGGGAGAAAATACCATAAATATATATGTGAGATACCTCCCAAGGTGTGGAGCCGGAAAACCCACAAGATCAAAAACGCAATAAGATATGCAAGGGGAATCCATTTTTGATGAACTAGAGCTTGTTATGAAGAACAAGCTCTAGATCCTCACATGGACAAGAACCAAACAATCAACCAAGAAAGATGATGCTATGAATGCAAAGGTTTGAGCTCTCTCTGAAAGATACGAACAAGTCACCCACTCGAGAGCCCCTCTTGATAGTACGGCTACCTATCCTAAACCCGGTCTCCCAACACTACAAGAGACCGGTAAAATAGAAACCCTATCAAGATCATACCATTGCCTTGAGCATCCCACTTGAGCATGATGTAGACGATCTTGTCACCTTCAAGATGGAACACCTTTCTTGATTGCTCTTGCTTGATGAAGACTTGAGAAATGCACCCCCATACTCCATGGGGAAAGCCTCTTCTTCAAACTTGTCTTCATCATTCCATGATTGTCGAGGATGGCACATCTTGAGCTTGCACTTCAATTCTTGACGATGTCTTGAAGATAGCCATGAGGAACTCCATCTTCTTATTCTTCTTCTTCAAGACATACTTGATATTCTTCTTCTATATGATTCAAATAGGCACAAAGCCTTTGGACAATGCTTCTTCTTATTCATCCTTGAAACCAACACATGGTCCAAGCGATGCCAATGGACAAACCTACAAGTGAGACTCAATTTGCACATTAGTCCATAGGGGTTGTTATTAATTACCAAAACCACACATGGGGGCATACATTCCCTTTCAATTGAGCTTCCCTTATGGCAGTTTCTATAGATATTCCTTGTGTAATAGACTTAGCACCACTGGACATTCTGGCAAATGGAGACTCAAGCACTTCCTGGTTAGAGGTTTCTTCTTGATCAACAGGTTGAGGGTCCATAGCTTGTATTTGGCATGGGTTAAAGTCCTCCTTGATAGGATCTTGTTGATGTTGTGAAGATGAGGGCTCCACTTGAGTAGAGCATAGTTCTTCTCAATCCGCCATAAGGGGTTCCTCAACAGGGCGAATCAAACACGCACCCATTCTTCCTATGGCATCCTGAGGCATTTCATCACCTACAACACAAACATCAACACGCCCTACTTGGGGACCATCATATTCTTCAAACTCCACACTACAAGATTCTATGACAGTTCCGGAGAGCTTGTCATAGATTCTATAAGTGTGGGATTCGAGACCATAACCAACAAAAATACCCTCTAATGCTTTGGAATCAAACTTGCACAAATGAATACCCTTAATGCGATAGAAGGACTTACAACCGAACACCCGAAAGTATGAAATGTTGGGCTTGTTACCGGTAAGAATTTCATATGGAGTCTTGATCAATTCTTTTCAGAGGTAGAGACGGTTTGATGCATGTCATGCGGTGGAGATTGCTTCAGCCCAAAAATTGTATGGAGATTTAAACTCCGCCAACATGGTCCTTGCCATATCAATAAGAGTCCGGTTCTTCCTCTCAGCTACACCATTTTGTTGAGGGGTATATGCAGCGGAATATTGATGTTTTATTCCCTCATCACTAAGAAATCCATTCAATGTGTAGTTCTTGAACTCGGTACCGTTGTCACTTCTTATTGTTAATACTGGGACATTGTGTTGATGTTCAGCCATGTTGATGAAGTCAATGAAGTTTTCTTGGGTCTCGCTTTTCAGCTTGAAGAAATATACCCAAGTGTATCTTAAGTAGTCATCAACAATCACCAAACAATATTTATTCCCACCAAGGCTTGCATGAGATGGAGGACCAAAGAGATCCACATGAAGGAGCTCCAAGATCCTCTTGGACTTGATGTAGTTCTTAGGCTTGTGGGGAGAATCATGCATCTTTCCTTCAACACATGCCCTGCATACACGATCTTTGGCAAAGCAAACATTTTCTTTTAGTCCAACAATATGACCATCCTTGTGGAGGCTTTTGCAAAGTTCTCATGTTGACATGGGTGATGGCCCAAAATATACCGAGCTCATTGGGGAACCCCAAGAGGAAGGTATGATGATCACAGCAGCAAGTTTTCCCTCATTTATTAAACCAAGGTTATCAATCCAGTAGGAGCAAGGAAACACCTTCAAGGTGTTGCTAGCTGGACTTTGGTAGGGCGCACTACCAGTGCTAGCAGCAACGTGGAAACCTACACAACACAACCACAGAACTTTGCCCCCAACTTACAGTGAGGTTGTCAATCTCACCAGTTTTGCTGAAAACAAAGGATTAAACGTATTGTGTGGAAGAAAGTAATAGTTTGTAGAAAGTAAACAGAAAGCAGTAAATAGTTGATTGTAGATTGATGATAAAAGAAAGGACCGGGGTCCATAGTTCACTAGTGGTGGCTCTCCTTAAGATAGATGACATGTTGGGTGAACAAATTACAGCGGGGCAATTGACAAACATCGAGAAAGCAATATGCATATACTACTCATCTTGAATCCTTTGAGATTTGATTGGGCATTACAACATTATACATAAACCATAATCCAACTGCATCTATGACTAATAATCTACCTTCAGGTTATCATCCGAACCCCCTCCAGTATTAAGTTGCAAGCAAAAGATAATTGCATTACACATTGCGTGTAAAGTAAACAATATGATTGTTCTATGAACAAAGGATTGTTGTTTTATCCCTAGTAGCAACAACACATCTAGTACCTTAGAGATTTCTGTCACTTCCCCAGATTACTAGAGGCATGAACCCACTATCGAGCATAAATACTAACTCTTGGAGTTGCTAGAATCTACTTGGCCAAGATAGCTACTAACAATGGAAAGCATGCAAGATCACAAATAACAAAGACATGATAGAATCAATAATCAATCTGAAATAGCATCTCAATATCCATCGGATCCCCGCAAACACAACATGTAGGATTACAAATAGATGATGTTGATCATGAATGGAGCTCACAAGATCTAAACATGGCATCACAAAGGAGAAGAACCAACCATCTAGCTACTATATGGACCCGTAGTCCAAGGATGAACTACTCACGCATCACACCGGAGGCTTGCATGGTGATGAAGAAGGCCTCCAGGGTGAATTCTCCCCTCCGGAAGGGTGCCGGGAAGAGCTTTAGATCCCTCCCGATCTAGGGATGGAGATGATGGCAGCTATAGACTCTTTCATGGAATTTTGATTGGGTACTTAGGGTTTCTGTATCGGAGGCATCTTATAGGCGAAAGGGGAGGCCGAGGGGGTGCCGGAGGCGGCCAGGCCACCCCTGGCGCGGGCCAGGATGGGCCGCGCGGCCAGGTGGTGTGGCGGCCCCCTGGCCCCTCTCCATCTCGTACTCTGGCTCCTTGTGTCCCTCGGTGAAAAACTGACTTTGGCTTTTGTCCCGTCCAATTCCGAGAATATTCATTTTCTGACTTTCCTGGAACCAAAAACAGCAAAAAAATAGGCAGTTGGCACTGTGTCTCTTGTTAATAGGTTAGTCCATGAAATTATATGAAAAGTACTCCAAAGTGTGGACAAAACACAAGAAAGTGGATAAAATCAAGCATGGAACATCAAAAATTATAGATACATTTGCAACGTATCAACATCCCCAAGCTTAACTCCTGGTCTTCCTCGAGTAGGTAAGTGATAAAAAGAAAGAATAATTTTTGAGGTGACATGCACCATCATAAACTTGATCAAAGTATTTGTAAAATAATGATAACTGGGATCATAGTACTTCAATCATAACATGAAAGATAAAGTTCTAACAATAAGACAAAGCAACTATGTTGCAACATGAAAAGGCACAAACAATAGATTCATGAATAACAATGCTTTGCAAGATGTTTGTTTGTTTCACATAAAGAAAACATAGTTTCATGAAGAGCTTCCAAAAATTATGGTAATTATTAGCTTTCAGCTCTCATTGCCCCTATCATAAGCATCTTGAAGTGATTAAGGTTAAAGTGAACAAACTATGGTGTATATGCTTGACGAAGTATAAGTTGGAAATCTCATGTCCCTTGAATACGAGGGCCGCTCCTCATGCTACTCAAGTTGAGTTACCGGTAAGTTTTTGTCATAGTAAGTACATGTGTATCATAGAGAACCGCCAACGGGGTACCCCTTGCCCGATGATATGGAAGAATCCCCATATCAAAAGGACAAGGCAAGCAGACAACAAGCATCTCAGCAATCTTCTTATTTACCATGGGAAATGGTGCTTTTTTCTCTCTTTCCTCTTTTATCATATCTTTTTTCTCTTTTAATATCTGACTCTCTTTTTTTATAAGAAGAATGCTTCATAGACAGCTCATTATGGTTACGCTGCAGGTTTCCACCATGACAGCATGGATTAGACCAGCGGCCTAGGCGTTTCTCTAACACACATACATAACTCCATGGATTTCCAAGCTCCCCTTTCATTTCACACCGACGACATCCATAGACAAAAGAGCATGATATCAACTAGGTACAAAGTACAAGTGCCATGTTGAAAGCGTTCCCCATGACAACATGGTTCTGTTAATCCCCAACAAATAAGTGCAAGCATATATAACATAGACGACACAATGGTTCAAGTTTATTAAGGGCAAGAAAATTAAAGTGTGCCATCAAGTTTGTGAGAGCTTTAATCACTAGTTTTCTCATACCAAGTTTAATTCGGAAGGTAGATAAAAACATGAATATACTTGGAATTGCATATGCTAATAGGTAGGTATGGTGGACTCTTTGGAATAACTTGGTTTTAGGAGTTGGATGCATGAGTGGAACTCATACTTGGTTATGGAGGCTAGCAAAAGACTGGGAGCGACCGACTAAGAGAGCAATAATGGCCATAATCATGCAGAGCGACAAAACATCATTAATCAAAGCATAAAGTGATACTACAAGTTGAAAACTAAAGGATCATAAAGGCTTATGATGACTTGGGGTAGTCATAACATGGTGTGAGCATGTGCCAAGTCAACCCAAATAAAAGCATCAAAGGAGAATACCACAATACTATGCTTTAATATGCTAAAACAACGCATGATTCTTCCAAGGCACATTAAGCAATCTCAATTGTTTATAACAAGTCATGCTACAGCAAAGAATACTAAGCATAAATCCAAAACAATAGCAAGCATGGCATGACAAAGCATAGGCCACAGTAAAAAACAAGCTCTCTTTACCACTTAAGCATGAACTTTTCCTACTCTTTTCCAATCCAAACCAAACTATTTGAAAACCAATGTATGAAAGAGGGGGTCCAACCAATTTATTCAAGCAAGCTAAGAAACCAAGCAAACGAAAAACCAAGACCAAAAACGAAAAACAAGACGCTCCAATAATAACACAATTGTGCAAGAAACAATAAAAATGAAGTGTTTGGAAGAAACCTAGGATTTTTATTGATGAAGAAGGGGATGCCTTGGGCATCCCCAAGCTTTGACGCTTGTACTTCTTGGATATTTCTTGGGGTGACACGCGTGGCATCCCCAAGCTTGAGATTTAGTCCATTCTTCATCTCAATACTCATTCCTTCCATACACCTGAAATTTTTCCTTCATACAAAACTTCACACAATCTTTATTAGCAACATTAGTGCACTCAAGATAATAAGTCTTTAGGTTCAGTTACAACACCAATAAAACTTCCATTAAAACACAAGCTACTGTAGCACTTCCCTCAAAAAGCTCAATTCCCTAAAAGAACTCAAAAAGGAACCAACAAGAAGCAAATGCAAATAATGGCAGAAATCTGTCAAAACAGACCAGGAGGTAAAAAATAATTTTTTCGAAGACCTTCTGTTGCTCAAATCGAAAGGTGTTGAACTACCGAAAGATAGATAACAACCTGGGGAAGAAGCACACAAATTCATGCCTCAAAAGGAGGTACAGAGATTCTACAAGAATTTTTACGGTGAAGCACAGAAATCTGTTTCGGGACAGCAACTTTCCCAATCATTACTTCTCGCTCATTAGAGGTTACTCTTGCCACAAAAAGCAAATAAAAAGGATAAGGAGCGATTATTACTGAGGTAATAACTTCCAGGACTCATCTTAAACTTTTGGGTTATCTCCCAATAAGTACTTTTCTTTAACGCCTTTAAGTTAGGCATAAGAAGCAAGAATAAAGAATCAAGTGTTCTCAAATGAAGAACCATTAAGAGCAAATTTTGTTTTCATAGGAGAGGAAAAAGAAATATTATCTCTCTTCTTAGGGAAGTGTTCTATACCTTTCTTGAGTGGGAGTTGATATTTAATGGTGCCTACTTTCATATCAATAATGGCACCAACAGTTCTAAGAAAAGGTCTTTCCAAAGTAATAGGACAAGAAGCATTGCTTTTAACATCCAAAACATAGAAATCAATGGGGACATAGGCATTGTTAACCATAATAAGAACATCATTAATACTCCCCATGAGTTTCTTTTTAGCATTATCATCAAGTGGGACATTCAAATAACAATCTTCCAATGGTGGCAAATCAAGCATATCATAAATCCTTCTAGGCATAATAGACACACTACTAGCAAGATCACATAAAGCTTTGAAATCAAAATCATTAACTTTCATATTAATGATGGGTTCCCAACCATCTTCTTGTTTTATAGGAATAGAAGCTTTATGTTTCATCTCTTCTTCTTTAATTTTTATGAGACCATTAGTAATGTGTTTTGTAAAGGCCATATTCATAGCACTAGCATTAGGACTTTTAGCAAGCTTTTGTAGGAACTTAATAACTTCAGAGATGTTGCAACCATCAAGATCAAAATCATAATTATCATCTAAAGTAGTAGAGCTATTACTAGCCTCAACACTAGTGGTAGTGATAGTTGAAACACTAATGTTTCTAGAAAATTCATCTTCTCTTTCCCACTTAGCATGCAATTCAGCTAATAGTCTAACATTTTCATCAATTCTAACTTGTATGGCATTCGTAGCAGCAAAGGGATTATCAATAGTTTCAGGTTTAGCAGCCATTTTATTCAAAGAAGATTGAGCTTCAGCCAATGATGCTATATTTCTTTCAGCATTAGAGAGTTTTTCTCAATAGTTTTATTGAAAGCAGTTTTTTTACTAATAAATTCTTTAAGCATAACTTCAAGTTCAGAGGGTGCACTCTTATTATTGTTGTAGGAATTTCCATAAGCATTACCATTGTTGGGAGGATAAGGCCTATAATTGTTGTTACCAAAATTATTCCTGTAGGCATTGTTGCTAAAATTGTTATTTCTTATAAAGTTCACATCAACTTGCTCTTCTTGAGCAACCAAAGAGGCTAAAGGAACATGATTTGGATCAATATGATCTTTTCCATTAACAAGCATAGACATAATAACATCAATTTTATCACTTAAGGAAGAGGTTTATTCAACAGAATTTACCTTCTTACCTTGTGGAGCTCTCTCAGTGTGGCATTCAGAATAGTTAACCATCATATTATCCAAGAGTTTTGTTGCAGCACCCAAAGTAATGGTCATAAAGGTACCTCCAGCAGCAGAATCCAATAGATTTCTTGAAGAATAGTTCAATCCTACATAAAAAGTTTAGATAATCATCCAAGCAGTCAGTCCATGAGTGGGACAATTCTTTACCAAAGATTTCATTATTTCCCAAGCTTGAGCAACATGTTCATTATCAGATTGTTTAAACTTCATTATTTCACTTCTCATAGATATTATCTTAGCAGGAGGATAGTATTTTCCAGTGAAAGCATCTTTGCATTTAGTCCAAGAATCAATACTATTCCTAGTTAAGGAATTCAACCATTCTTTAGCTTTTCCTCTCAAAGAGAAAGGAAACAATTTAAGCTTATGATATCTCCATCAATATCCCTATACTTTTGCATCTCACAAAGTTCAACAAAGTTAATTAGATGAGCAGCAGCATCTTCATTACCAATACCAAAAAATTGTTCTCTCATAACAAGATTGAGTAAAGCAGGTTTTATTTCAAAGAAAGTAGCTTCAGGAACAGGTGGAGCAATAGGTGTGCTCATGAAATCATTGTTGTTGGTGCTAGTGAAGTCACACAACTTAGTATTTTCAAGAGTAGTCATTATTTTGTGTTTTTTAAAAATAAAACAAACTTGTAAAACTAATTTTTTTGTGTTTTTGATAAAGAAACAAGCAAACAAAGCAAAAGTAAACTAAGCAAAACAAAATAACAAAGTAAAGAGATTGGTTATGAGGGACTCCCCTAATGAAGATGTCCTTGACTCCCCGGCAACAGCGCCAGAAAAATAGCTTGATGGCCCAAAATATGTCGAGCTCGTTGGGGAACCCCAAGAGGAAGGTATGATGAGCACAGCAACATGTTTTCCCTCAGTTATGAAACCAAGGTTATCAATCCAGTAGGAGCAAGGAAACACCTCCAAGGTGTTGCTAGCTGGACTTTGGCAGGGCGCACTACCGGTGCTAGCAGCAACGTGGAAACCTGCACAACACAACCACAGAACTTTGCCCCCAACTTATAATGAGGTTGTCAATCTCACCGGTTTTGCTGAAAACAAAGGATTAAACGTATTGTGTGGAAGAAAGTAATAGTTTGCGGAAAGTAAACAGAAAGAAGTAAACAGTTGATTGTAGATTGATGATAAAAGAAAGGACCGGGGTCCATAGTTCACTAGTGGTGGCTCTCCTTAAGATAGATGACCTGTTGGGTGAACAAATTACAGTGGGGCAATTGCCAAACATCGAGAAAGCAATATGCATATACTACTCATCTTGACTCCTTTGAGATTTGATTGGGCATTACAACATTATACATAGACCGTAATCCAACTACATCTATGACTAATAATCAACCTTCAAGTTATCATCTGAACCCCCTCCAGTATTAAGTTGCAAGCAATAGATAATTGCATTATGCATTGCGTGTAAAGTAAACGATACGATTGTTCTATGAACAAAGGATTGTTGTTTTCTCCCTAGTAGCAACAGCACATCTAGTACCTTAGAGATATCTGTCACTTCCCCAGATTACCAGAGGCATGAACCCACTATCGAGCATAAATACTAACTCTTGGAGTTGCTAGCATCTACTTGGCCAAGATACCTACTAACAACAGAAAGCATGCAAGATCACAAATAACAAAGACATGATAGAATCAATAATCAATATGAAATAGCATCTCAATATCCATCGGATCCCCGCAAACACAACATGTAGGATTACAAATAGATGATCTTGATCATGAACGGAGCTCACATGATCTAAACATGGCAGCACAAAGGAGAAGAACCAACCATATAGGTACTACATGGACCCGTAGTCCAAGGATGAACTACTCACGCATCACACCGGAGGCTTGCATGGTGATGAAGAAGGCCTCCAGGGTGAATTGTCCCCTCCGGCAGGGTGCCGGGAAGGGCTTCAAATCCCTCCTGATCTAGGGATGGAGATGACGGTGGCTACAGACTCTTTCATGGAATTTTGATTGGGTACTTAGGGTTTCTGTATTAGAGGCATCTTATAGGTGAAAGGGGAGGCCGAGGGGGTGTCGGAGGCGGCCAGACCACCCCCTGGCGCGGGCCAGGCTAGGTCGCGCGGCCAGGTGGTGTGGCGCCCCCCTGGCCCCTCTCCGTCTCGTACTCTGGCTCCTTGTGTCCCTCGGTGAAAAACTGACTTTGGCTTTTGTCCCGTCCAATTCCGAGAATATTCATTTTCTGACTTTCCTGGAACCAAAAACAGCAGAAAACAGGCAGCTGGCACTGTGGCTCTTGTTAATAGGTTAGTCCAAGAAAGTGTATAGAAAGTACTCCAAAGTTGGAACAAAGCATAAGAAAGTAGATAAAACCAAGCATGGAACATCAAAAATTATGGATACGTTAGCAATGTATCAATGGGCTAGATGGTGATGCCATAGCCAACCCACATCAGCCTTTCCGAATAAGCACATCGGACTTGTAGTGGTTTATCCCAAGTAGTCCACAATATACAAGTCATTTTCGACGTACCCAACGAAAGCGACCTTTAGAGGCTTGCTCCACATGAGGATCACAATATTATTATCAATAAAGACGGCAAAACCCATCTTTCCAAGAGCACGGACTGAAAGTAAATTATAGCCAAGGGTCTCAACAAGCATGACGTCCACGAGAGTGATATCGTGTGCAACAACAAGTTTGCCGAAACCCATTACCTTAGACTTTGACGTGTAGGCATATGTCACGGATATTTCTTGTGTTCCCCTTTGTCAGGGGGATGATCCCCAGGTACCCCAACCGGATAAGAAACAAGACAGTCGGATCGCGTCCGGCTGACCAGATACAGCCGGACAGAGCAGGACAGGCCGGCTATCACCCGGTAGCCGGATCAGGAAGAGACAGCCAGATACGACGACATAGCCGGACCCAATCAGTGAGACAGGATGACGTGCATATCAGTGCACGGTACGCCCTGTACGGTGACAAGACTGGCAACCACCCGGCCATATCGAAGACTTTGCGAGGGTGACGCGGGAATAGTGGCATGTGCTGACGACAGGCTCGCACGGCGTCCACTGTGCCCACGACAACCATACCGCTCGTACTCCGACAAGACATGCCATACTGGATACTGTAGATGACTAGCCGGCTGGGACCCGCCTGTAGGGCCCGCCAGTCGGACTAGCCAGTGAGACCTTTGCCTCTCTGCCTATATAAGGAGAGGCAAGGCCTCATTAGAAAGGGTTGGTCATACATCATTTAAGGCAGTAGCTAGCGCATACAGCTCGAGGAGCACTTGTAGTTCGTGTATTCCACATAGTCAGATCTGGCAGGAGTAGGGGCTTTACCTCACCACGAGGGCCCCGAACCTGGGTACTTCTTGTGGCCCGCTACGCTCGCTCGTACCCAATCTCGCCTGTAGACGTTGTCGATAGCTTCCCTGCTAGTCCCCACACCTCTATCTAAACCTCCTTAGGTACTGTCGTTCCCAATACAACGACAGTTGGTGCACACCGTGGGGCAAGATGGCTTCGACCGGAGTCACGTTCCACACGGGACCCCGCACTTCAGCCGGTGAGCGCATGGCCTCCGGGCTGGTGCTCACGCTTGGCAAGTTCGACTATGTCATCGACAACGCCTCCTGCTTCGCCGGAACCTCCTTCCCGGCGAACGACACCGTCCTGCTATATGGCGATCTCCCCGTCTACGTCGCCATCGTCCCGAAGCGTTTCCCTAGGGAAATCATCTCTGTCGCGGAGCTTCCGTGCTCAGGCGGCAGTGCCTCCGACGCATCCCGTGGCGTGGAGGTCATGATGGCCGGTTCCAGCTCCCATCCCCGCCAGCCGCGGGAGCGAGGCGCGGACGAGGTCAGAACTTCCGCTCCCCCGCAGCCTCGGAACCCGGTGGAGGATGCCATTGATCGGCTCCTGACGTCGGTTAACCTCGGGGATAACCCGGAGGTAGCGGAGGCCAACTTCAGCATGGAGAGACAGATCCTCCTCCATGAGGCCATGGAGCTAGCGGCAGCCCGCAAGCAACTCGAGATCACCCGGCGGGAGTACGACCGCGCGCACGGCCTTACTCCGGCTACCACGTAGCCGAGCCGGCGCGGTCAGGTACGGCATCAGGGCGGCGAGCTGGGCGGTAGGATGGAAAAGGACGGGGAACCGGATCCTGCGCCTGCCCTCACACGGCCCACCTACAGCACGCCCATCAAGAACTTGCGCGCAGCGCGAGCCGCGGCAGAGGAACTACCCAGCCTGGAGGGCGAGGAGCGAGCCCGCCAGCACGCTCGCGTGCAGGAGCTCCTCCGCGTCGCAGACGAGCAGGCCGGTGCCGACCGGCAGATGCAGGAAGACCTTAGCTACTCCAGGGGGAGCAAGCTACCTGCCAACAGCAGGGGCGCGCCGCGCGACACCCAGCAGGCGTCCTCCCCTCAGCCGCCTAGGGCCCATAGCAGGCGTTGCAGCTCTGGCAACAGGGGCCAGCCGCGCCAGGAGCAGACGGTGAACAGCAACCCGCCACCTCCCCCTCCGCCAGCCGCAGCGCCCAAACCAACCGGTTCCCGTCTATCGGGCCGGGTGGGAGCGCCCAACCCGGATTGTCCGGATGCCCGCGACCGCATCGAGCTCCTCGCTCAAGCGCGCATCACGGAGGAGGAAGATTCGACCGGCCCGGTTTGTTTTGGACCCCGCATCCGGAACGATCCATTTCCGGATAAATTCTCCCTGCCCAGGGACACCCCCAAGTACGACAGCAGCATGAAGCCGGAAGACTGGTTGACCGACTACGCTACGGCAGTCGGGATCGCCCACGGGAACAAGCGCACAGTCGTGCGCTACGTCCCCCTCATGCTAACCGGGTCGGCAAGGACATGGCTCAATAGCCTTGCGCCCAACAGCATCAACGCCTGGCCTGACTTCGAGAAGGTGTTCGTCCGCAACTTCAATGGCACGTACAAGTGTCCAGGACGCTCGCGCGACCTGGCCTTGTGCGTCCAGGGTGACCACGAGACAGACCGCGAGTACCTCGCCAAGTGGACGGAGCTGCACAATACTTGCGAGGGCATCCTGGAGAGCCAGGCCATCAGTTTCTTCATCGAGGGTTGCCGAGAGGGCACCATGCTTCGCCACCGGCTACTGTGTGACGAGCCGAAAACCATGGCGGAGCTCATGACGGTTGCGGACCAGTACGCCACGGTGGATGCCGCCATGAAGAAGCCCCTCCGAGTAAACGCGGACAGGCGTCCGACTCCCATGGAGCCAACTCGCGACCGACCGAGCAATCCGGCTGGAGAAGCCGGATCCTCCAGACGCCACGGCAACGACAACCGGTTCCATGGGGACCGCCAGGCCAGACAGCAGAAGCCTCGCTACCACGCGCGGCAGGTCAATGCTATGGTGGGCGCGCCCGACGTACCGGCTAATGAGGCAAGAAGGCAGAAGCCACGGCTCACCTTCGACCAGATGTTTGACGGCCCGTGCAAGTGGCATAGCGGTCCCTTCAAGCCGGCTACGCACACCACCCGGAACTGCAGCTGGACCCGCCAACTAAAGGACCAGGGCAACCAGCCTCGTCCCCCACCTCCCCCACTGGGTGGACCTCCACCACCGGCTAGGGGAGCCGACAATGATGGTAACGGCGGCAATGGCGGAAACAACAACAACGGCTACCCCCAGCCGCACGCCGCCTACCACATCTTCGAGATGGAGCAGGACGACAAGCACAGTCGCAGGCGACGCTCCAAGGAGGTCAATACCATCGCCTCTCCGGTCCCCCAGTACCTGAACTGGTCGGAAACCCCCATCACCTAGAGCCGGGCGGATCAGCCTGAGCATCTACCGACTCCCGGGGGCTACGCCATGGTGCTCGACCCTCTCATCGTCTCCAATGCGCGCACCTGTCGATTCTCGCGCGTCCTCATCGACGGAGGCAGCAGCCTCAACCTCCTCTACCAGTCCTCACTAGAGAAGCTGGGCATTCGCGAAAGTGACCTGCGCCCGACTACCACGACGTTCCACGGCGTACTGCCGGGGCCAGCCTGCGCCTCGCTGGGGAAAATCCAGCTGGACGTCATCTTCGGGACCGAGGAGAACTTCCGCCGCGAACCAATCTGGTTCGAGGTGGTAAATCTGACGAGCTCCTACCACGCTCTCCTCGGGCGCCCCGCCCTCGCCAAGTTCATGGCCATCCCCCACTATGCATACCTCAAGACGAAGATGCCGGGACCCTACGGCGTGATCACCGTCGCCGGTTGCTTCAGGCGGTCGATGGAGTGCGCCTTAGCCGGTTCCAAAGTGGCAGAGGCCCTCATCATAGCCGAAGAAAAGCACGTGATCATGCGCAATGTGGCCATGGCCCAGCAGGACATTCCGGCTAGCGGCAAACCGGCTGGAGAAGGAACTTTCCAGCCGGCAAAGGAGACGAAGAGGATCCTGCTCGACCCCTCCGATCCGACTAAGTTCGTCACCATTGGTGCTGGCTTGGATAGCAAATAGGAAGGCGCGCTCGTCGACTTCCTCCGTGAGAATCGGGACACCTTCGCATGGTCCCCCAAGGACATGTCGGGTGTGCCGAGGGAGTTCGCCGAGCACTCAATTCACGTGCGTCCAAATGCCAAGCCAGTCAAGCAACCTCTGCGCCGGTTCGCAGAGGAGAAGAGAAAGATAATCGGTGATGAGATCACCTGGCTCCTTGCAGCCGGGTTCATCATGGAAGTGTACCACCCGGACTAGTTGGCGAACCCAGTCCTGGTGCTGAAGAAGAACAAGACCTGGCGCATGTGTATCGACTACACCAGCCTGAACAAGGCGTGCCCGAAAGACCCCTTCGCCTTGCCCCGTATCGATCAAGTCATCGATTCCACGGCCGGCTGTGATTTGTTGTCTTTTCTAGATTGTTATTCCGGGTACAATCAGATCCGGCTAAACCTGCCTGATCAGATTAAGACATCATTTATCACCCCCTACGGGGCTTTCTGCTATGTAACCATGCCTTTCGGCCTAAAGAACGCAGGCGCCACCTATCAGCGATGTATGCAGAAATGCTTGCACTCGCAGATAGGCCGAAACGTGCACGCTTACGTGGATGATGTGGTCATCAAGACCAAGGAGAAGCGCACCCTCCTCGAGGATCTGGGAGAAACATTCAGCAACCTCCGCTAGTACCAGATGAAGCTGAACCCAGAGAAGTACGTCTTCGGAGTACCGTCCGGCCAACTACTCGGTTTCCTCGTATCAGAACGAGGTATCGAGGCGAATCCGGAGAAGATCGTGGCCATCGAGAGGATGCAGCCGCCCAGGAACCTGCTTGGGGTCTAGAAGTTCACCGGATGCCTAGCTTCCCTCAGTCGCTTCGTCAGCCGGCTAGGGGAGAAGGCACTCCCGTTGTACCAGTTGATGAAGAAGACGGACAAGTTCTCCTGGACATCGCAAGCCGACACCGCGTTTCACAACCTCAAGCGCATGCTATCCACAGCACCGGTTCTAGCCACGCCGGCTAGCAAGGAGCCGATGTTGCTCTATATAGCAGCCATCAGCCGGGTCGTCAGCGTCGTCCTGGTGGTGGAGCGCCCCGAGGAAGGCAAGGCTCAGCCGTTTCAGAGACCCGTCTACTACCTCAGCGAGGTTCTCTCCCTCTCCAAGCAGAACTACCCCCACTACCAGAAGATGTGCTACGGCGTGTACCTGGCATGCAAGAAGCTCAAGCACTACTTCCAGGAGCACCCGATTAAGGTCGTGTGCACTGCACCCCTTTTGGAAATCATCGGCAACAAGGACGCCATTGGCCGAGTCGCCAAGTGGGCCATCGAGCTCGCCGCCTACTCCATCCAGTACGAGCCCCGGCTCACGATCAAGTCGCAGGCATTGGCGGACTTCCTCGTCGACTGGGCCGAGACCCAGTATCTCCCACCGGTTCCGGATTCGGACCACTGGCGGATGCACTTCGACGGGTCGAAGATGCTCGGGGGCTTGGGAGCCGACATCATGCTCACCTCGCCCAAAGGAGACCGGCTGGAGTACATGCTGCAGATCCACTTCAAGGCCTCCAACAACGTGGCCGAATACGAGGCACTGGCGCACGGGCTCCGGCTGGCCAAGGAGATCGGTGTCAACCGGATCCTGTGCTTCGGTGATTCGGACTTGGTGGTGCAGCAGGTGTCCAGAGAATGGGACGCCAGAGATGCAAACATGGCTCTCTACCGGTTCCACATCCAGAAGCTCAGCGCCTCCTTCGACGGGTGCGAATTTCACCACATCCCCCGCATCAACAACGAGGTAGCCGATAGGCTCTCCAAGATCGGATCCACCAGGCAGGCTATCCCACCAGGGGTCTCCTTGGAGCACCTGCGCAAGCCATCCATCAACCCATCACCAGAATCAGACTCCATTATCTGGGCAGGAAGCGTTCTGGCTGACGGAACGGCAGAAGCGGAGCCGGCAGAACCACCGAAGAAGAAGACCCACACCAACTCCGGCAAGGCAGTGCCTTCCGGCTCGCAAGACCCGGGGGCTCCCGGCTCGCAAGACCCGGGGGCTCCCGGCTCGCCTAGTGGCTCGGGGGCTGCCGTCCCGGGTACGCCACCCGGACGACCCCCCGACACCCGTCAGCTGGAGGACAGGAGCGTTCTCGTCATCCAGGAAGTGCCATCTTGGGCACAGCCCTTCATGCGCTACATCGCCAATGGAGAACTCCCGGACGACGAGGTGGAGGCCAGGCAAATCCGGCGTCGCGCGCACACGTACACCATCATAAACGGCGAGTTGTACAAGCGCAGCGTATCCGGTATCTTCCAAAGATGTGTCGATGTGGACACAGGCTACCGGCTACTCAAGGATATCCACCAGGGCGAGTGCGGGCACCACGCTTCGTCAAGGGCGATAGTCGCCAAGGCATTCCGCCATGGTTTCTATTGGCCCACCGCCCTCGAGGACGCTGAGCAGCTGGTCCGCGCGTGCAACGGGTGCCAACGCTTCAGGCAGCTCAGGCACATGCCAACCTCGGTACTCAAGACCATACCGATCACCTGGCCCTTCGCGGTTTGGGGCCTCGACATGGTCGGTCCTTTCAGGCGAGCACGCGCGGGCATGACCCACCTACTGGTGGCGGTGGACAAGTTCACGAAGTGGATCGAGGCCAAGCCTATCCGGAAGCTGGATGGAGCGACGGTTGTTACCTTCTTCACCGACATCATCAACCGCTTCGCCTACCCCAACAACATCATCACCGACAATGGCACGAACTTCGCCAAGGGGGCCTTCGCCCAGTTCTGCAGCAAAAAGGGCATCCAACTGGACCTCGCCTCCGTCGCGCACCCGCAATCCAACGGGCAAGTCAAAAGAGCAAACGGCTTGGTGCTAGCCGGCATCAAGCCACGCCTCATCGAGCCGTTAGAGCGGTCACCCGGATGTTGGATCGAAGAACTTCCGGATGTGCTATGGAGCCTCCGCACCATGCCGAATAGGTCAACCGGCTACACACCATTCTTCCCGGTCTACGGATCGGAAGCCGTCCTCTTCGTCGACATCGAGTTCGACTCCCCTCGCAAGCTCCTGTATGACGAAAAAGCCAACAAGGAGGCGCGGGAGGACGGAGTGGACCTCCTGGAGGAGGCCCGCGAGCTGGCCTTGTCCAGATCAGCCCTGTACCAGCAGCGACTACGTCGCTACCATTCAAGCCGGATCCGCCCAGTCGCATTCCGCGAGGGCGACCTGGTTCTCCGGCTAGTGCAAGACATGAAGGGCATGCACAAGTTATCGCCACCCTGGGAGGGCCCCTTCATCATCAGCCGGGCACTACCCAACGACTCCTACTACCTCATCGACGCGCAACAGCCGCGCAAGAACAAGATGGACAAGTCAGACAAGGAGACCGAGCGTCCCTGGAACGCGGCCCTACTGCGCCCGTTTTACACCTAGTCGCCAGGCAGTGTATGTATCCCGAAAACCCTATGAATGAAAGTGCGGACCCCTACGAGAATCTCGGGGGCTCCTTGCTACAAATGTGTGTGCATCTGTTTTCCGGTTCCGGCAACCCCTACCCGGGGGCTCGCCGGCTGGCCCGGCCTACTAAGTCCACAAACTGGCTGAGTAGTGTGCGACGATGTCAGAGGCCCACTCTTCGTCTCAGCTACAGACCGCAACCCGGCTTTCCGGCTAGCAAGAGCAAAAGCCCGAGGCATCCCACACGAAAAACGGGGAGGAGACGCGACAGATCGGGTGTCCCGGCCCTGCAACTAGCTCGAACCAGTCCAGCTGCTAAGCCATTAGTACCGTGTGCAATGCACTGTCAGCTCCCTTCGATTCCGGCTGCAGACCGCAACCCGGCTGCCCGGCAAGGACGCAGCGAAAACAGCAGAGTGCACGGGAAAGCGACTAAGTGTCTAGAAAGGGACAAGCCAGTTTTCGAAAAAAAACAAGCCGTTTTTCGGCTACAATTTGGCAGACTAACCTACTAACCTATGTGGACGTGTGTGTATGCGTATGTACATTTTCGTCCGACTACCCGAGTCGGAATTCAGGAGAAGGAAAGAAGATTCGAAGTCCTTTCCTTCATCAAGCGCTCCAAATCCCGGGGGCTACACCCACTGGGTGCGCTCGCGCGCCCCTAGGGGAATCTTGTAGTTCCCGACCGGCTGAAGGCGTTCAGCCGGCCGTTCGGAGCCTAGGTGAGGGCAAGGGCTAGAGCAAGAGAAGACAAGGAATATTCGAAGCACCTGGCTACGCCAGCTACTCCGATTCTCGGGGGCTACACCCAGTGGGTGCGCTCGCGTGCCCCCACTGGAACGTTAGTTCCCCCGGCTGAAGGCGTTCAGCCGACAAAAGCAGCCGACTGGGACGAGGCCAGTCGGATAAAGTTAGAAGACTTGGAAGAAAATGAGGAAGATTCGAAGCACCTCGCTACGCCAGCTACTCTGAATCTCGGGGGCTATACCCAGTGGGTGCGCTAGCGCGCCCCCACTGGAGGTGTAGTTCGTCTGGCTAAGAGTGCGTAGCCGGACGAGGTCAGCCGACGGAGCAAGCCAGCAAAATATCAAAAGGAAACTCAACGCACAAGTTAAGGAAGACTCAAGAATTTCAACATTAGCCAAACAAAAGGGAGACGAAGCTCCCATAAGTTACCCGGCGTCATAGATAGCCGGTACAGACAGACAAGGTTCATGGATATATAATACAAGACAAATACACCAGGCATCCCGGGGCAATAACTAGACGGCGGGACCCTTGCCGTGAGGGAGATCTTGGCCGGCAGAAGCTTCAGGCGGCGGAGGAGGCGCGGAGCTCGATCCGGTTCCGGCACCTGCGGGCAGCGGCATCGGGCCCTCCACGTCAGGAGTGCCGACGGACTCCAAGTCGGTGAGCACCTCATCGGGATCCACATAGTCGGCAATCTTGATGGCGGATCCGTGGAGCTCCGGATGGGCTTGGCGAATGGCGGCAAGATCGGCTCCGGCACGGAAGCCACCGTCGATCTTCTCGACGCGGGCGTCCTTGTACTAGGAGAGCATGAGGGCCAGAGCCATCTCCGCTCCGGCCCGCGCCGCCAAGTCGGCACCTCCCCCACCTTCGCAGCTAGTTGCGCCATCGTCTCCGGAATCGGAGCCTCCGGCCACAAGAAGGAGAAAATGTCCCGCGCCGCCTGACGAAGCTTGGCAGCTTCCTCGCCAAGAAGGACGACGAGCTCCTGGGCCGTCGGTTGCGCTCCCGGCCAGTTCTCCTGCAGCCGGTTGTAGGCCAGCAGGTCTATGCCGGGGTAAAAGGCTGTCAGAAAAGAGGAGTCAGATCCAGCTACCGGATCCAGAATGAAAGGAAGATGGGAAAAGGAACTCACCCTTGGCAGTGTGGCCGACCTGCATCAGCTCCTCCACCAGCGCCTTGTCCTTGACCGCTAGCCGTTTGATCTCCTTCTCTTGGTCCTTGTTCTAGGCCTCGAGAAGGGTGAAGGCTTCGGCCTGGCTAGCGAGCGAGGCGTCGCGCTCCTTGATGGTGGCCTCCAGGCCGTCCACCCTCGCGTGCCAATCCTTGTTCTGCAGCCGTAGAGTGGAATTGGACTTGCTCAGCCGGTCGTTCGCTTTCTTCAAGCGATCGATCTCGCGCTGAGCGCACACAAGGATGGCTGCGGAAATTCTGACTATCAGTAAAAAAAGGGCCAAGAGAAGCGAGCTTACTCTAGGAAGTCCTGTTGGCGGCAGCAAGCTTCTGCTCCAGCGTCCGGTTCCTGCTGGCTGTGGCCTCCAGCAGCCGGATCTCCTTCACCACCAGCTCGAGCATGGCGGCAAGGTCCGACAGCGAGGCGGCGGAGGAAGCGTCGTCATCCACGGCGTTGACAGCCAAGGACTCCTTCGCCACGACCACCGCCGTTCGCCATTGCTTCCCGGGCTCCTCGTCGGAGTTGTCGTCGCCAACAATGACAAGCTCCTTGCCGGCAGCCCCCCACGCGCCCGCGGAGGAGCCCTCCGGCTGGGAGGACTCCGCTTCCGGCTGGGGGCCTTCCGGCTGGGCGGAGGCGGTCGGCTCAGCCCGAGGGGTGTAACTACCTCGGTGAATTACGCTCTTAGTTAATGCTTGGATGAACAAAAGTGGTTAAAATAGTACGGTGGGGCCCAGAGCCACTCACGGTAGACCTTTCGGCCGTCCTAACCACTTTCAGACAACGGGACAAGAACGAGCGGCGTAATCGGCAGGCGAAGGGATCAACTACATACACAAATGAGTATGTATGCAAGCCACATACAACAGTCCTCAGAGCCATTCCATCTAAAAGAAATAGAAATATTGCAACGCCATACGGCAAGATCCAGATGTCCTAGATAGATATAATAATTTAGGATAGCTCCTCATACATCACACATCAGAGTATCAGGCGGAAGCGGAAAACAAGATCCGAGTACGGATAAGAAGCAAATTGGCATAAGATGCCCCATAAATAAACACATCCCGCCCACAGATCACACGGATCCCCGTTCCCGGAATCTCTACACCGAATGATCGTTGCCAACATCATCTGTCTCTTCCACCCAGTATCCATCTTGCGGGTACACCTGTTCATCTGAATCAAACAATTTATCGTGTGAGACCCTAGGGGTACTCAGCAAGTCTTTATGCCACTAAAGGGGACACAACCTGGGGTGACGCAATTGCAGCAAAAGATAATACCTAACAATTCTACAGATACTCGCTAACCTTCCGCCTAATCAATGATAGACGGAAGTCCGTGAATTAAGAACAACGGTTATAACAGTATAATTAACAGATCCATCCTCCTCCTCGCTTACCAACGAGGAAGCGGACGAACATCCCCCATCATCTGTTGGCATTATTAACCATTCCATGAACATTGCACTATTTACTAGTCAAATACTTGGTCCATTTAAAAGCGGTACTTTAGTTATACTTGTCTATGATAGAGAAACTGTGCTCCAAGTCGTCCATAACCGCGGACACGGTTTTCAGAAAGATTTACCCTACAGGGGTGCACGAATAGCAACACACACTCGATCAACCTCGGAAAAACCAAATCAAAACCCAACGAGGCATTCACGACAAAGCAATCACAGGATTCAGAAATATTTCAGGGGGCCACCCCATTAAGCTACCCGCAACGAAGTTGGCCGGCTTCGAGATGGACCCAAGGTTTGTGTGGACGGCGGTAAACGACTAGGAACCCGAAAATGTGACTGGGCTTGTCGATACAGCGAAAACGTGTCACGATCCAAAACAGTACAGGTGCTCCTCGCACAATCTTAAATAAAGCAGTAACGTGGCATAAGTACAGAGTAGTAATAAAGCCCCAAACTAATTGTGGCCCTAAGAAATAAGAAGGAATCAAGCTCTGGCTCAGGGGGTCCATAAGGCCTCCCGGATGTGGATAGTGCGAATAGTCAAGGAACAGAAATCAAGTACTCGGGGTCCTACGGGACACAAGTGAGCAGGAAAAACCAAATAGCAGATATTGCTCACCGGTGCCTCTTTCATTAGTTATCCCATCACTACTCAGGTTATGTTGTTTAGGTACCTCGTTGTTCATCAGACACTCACATACCCTACACATGCTTTTCTATGACTCGCATGGCTCAAACAACTCATGTAGTGATGGCTCATGGGATGGAGGAACAAGCTTCGGTGGGGTTTAAAAGTAAAGGCTATGCAGTACTTGGGATTCAATTTAATGCAATCGCGACTCGATGATGCAAGAATAAGATAGAGGCAATAGGTACTGTATGTATGCAAGCATGTGGTAGTGCTTGCCTGGCAGCTAAGTTGAAGCGAGAGATGGATCTGGGTAGTACTCCTGTGATTTCTGGTAATTCTCCTGCTAGGCGTCTATTCGAAGAAGAACCAAACAACAAGGGCCAACATAAATAAAGTGCACAAGCATATGAATTAAAATGCAACAAGCAACCAAGCATGCCTTGATGAATGATGCACAATTTACATGGCATTAAAGTAGCATGGCAAAGGTGAGGTGTGGATGCAAGAAATAAAGCATTTTATTATTTATTTAACCAAGTTTTATTGTCCTAAACAGTTCAGATTTTTATTAATAACATGATGCATGCTTCCATTCAGAACAAGGAATGCATAATTAGAACGGGCTCGTCGCGCTGATCGATTTAGACATATTATTTGTCAAATTTGGAGTTATAAAACAAAAGTTATTAATTAATTAAGGAAAAGGGCATTTTATTGTAATTTTAATCATCTCGAAATTTTAAAGTGTTCAAACATTATTTTGAATGGCATATTTGAATTCCTCACATTTTTCTGATTCCAAAACATATATTACCTGTATTATTTGGATTTGGATTTTAAAGTTATTTAAAACTGATTTGAATTTGAATTTAAATCAAAGGTTTGATTAAAAACAGACAGCCAGAAATACTTTTCCTACTCAGTCAGATCTAGCCACAGCCACTGACGGGTGGGCCTTGCGCTGACTAGGGCCACGCGCGGGGAAAACTTTTGTTACCGGGCTCTAGCTGGCCCAATGAGGCTGACAGGCGGGGCCAGCGGCTTCGGGCCCATGCGACAGTGGGGATGCCCCTAGAGGCCGACAGGTGGGGCTGGGGCTGGAGCGCGGGTTACGCCTGAGAAGACAGGGGGGCCTCCCTGCAAAAATACTAGTGCGGCTGATTAGTGGGGTCGCTAGGAGCACGGGTTGCGAGCGAAAAAAGGGGGGCTTAATGTCATTTTACCACAGGCCCGGTACTATTCTTCTTCTTCTCTGTCTGACGAGAATTTCGCGCGCGGCGCGGGGCGGGGATCGAACCCAAGTCGCGGGCGTGCGCGCGGAGGGGGCTAACCAGTGCGGCGGGTCAAGGGGAGTTGACAGGGAGGTAAACGCGGGCTAGTTAGGGTGTGGCACGGCGCGGGGAGGCTGCAAACGCCGGCGAGCCTGGCGCACGAAGAGCGTTCGACGAAACAAACGGCGGCGCTAAACATCGACGGCGAGGCGGAGCATGTCAGGGAGGGAGAGAGGCTCACCGCGGGCTCGACGGCGGGCTTGGATCGGAGCGAGGAGCTGCGGAACGGCGAGATCGCTGGCGCTCTGGTGACTAGGGTTTCGTCGGGGCGGCGAGGATCTGGCAGTGCTGGGGAGCTCCTCCTTCGCGTCGGCGTGTACGAGTCGGGGCAGGGGACTGTCCTCGGTCTTCCAGGGCACCTCCACGTCGCGCTGACCGGCTGGAACATCGGGGGCGAGGTGGTGCTGGCGGCGAACGGCGGCAGGTGCTAGGCGTCGGGGAGGAAGAAGAGGAAGAAGAGGGGCGGCTCGGGCAGATCTGGGCGAGCCAGGAGAGCCGTGTGGGAGGAGGAAAAAGGAGGGAGAGGAAGGAGGGGCAGTCGGGGCAGGGGTAGATAAAGGTGGCCTCGGTGCCACCTTTTGTTTCTCCCTCACGTGGTCGAGCTGGGGCTCGACCTGGGGGCTGGTAGGGCACGGCAGGGGCTGCAGGTGGGGCTTGGTCGGGAGAGAGGGACAGGCAGGTGGGGCTAGCTCGGCCGATGGAGAAGGAGAGAAAGAAGAGGGAGTAGCTCGGCTAGGTGGATGGGCTCAGGTTAGGGCTTAGCTAGGGTTAGGGAGAGGAGTGGCTGGGGTGTGGGCCAGGGAGAGAGAGGGGCTTGGCATGGAGGTCATGCTAGAGAGAGAGAGAGAGAGGGGCTTAGGGTTAGGAGAATTAGGTTTAAGAGGAGAATAAAGAGAGTAGCTAGGTTAGATTTTATTAGGTTTTAGATTGTTAAAACTTGTGCAAAAGGCCATTCCAAGTGGAACATGATGAATGCTTGAGTTAACATGAGATGAAGGTGAAAAGGAATTCCAAGAAAAGAAAAAGAAAAGAATTATGGAATAGGCCTCATATGGTTCATGCATGGAGAAATAAAAATAAGAGAAAAAGATATGGATGAGACTATGAGGATGGTGGAATGGTAGGAGATGGTTCCCCAAGATAGGGTCCATTAAATCAAAAGAAAAACCAATGGAGCAAAAGGTGGTGAAGGATTTTGCATGGCCCATGCAAAATAATAATGCCATGATTTATTTTGTGAAAACAATAATAATATTATGGCATTATTCTCATGCATTTCCAAGAAATGGAATAAAGCCAAGCAAAGGAATTTAAAGGACTAGATCCACCCCATTGCCCATGAGCTAGATAAAACCAAAATAAAGACAAACAAGCTCATGGACTAGTAGGATGGTGGAATTATAAAGTGGTGGAAAAGAAAAGTGATGGAATTGAAATAAAAGATATGCCCCCAACTCAACTTGGGCATTTGAACAATATATCAATAACCAAATACAATATCAAGAGGCAAATACAATTAATAATGCATCTGAGAGAAGAACCAAAAGATAAGGGATTTTATATGATGCTCAAATGCAAGGTGGCATGATGACATGAGCATGATATAATTATGATGCAACAATAATATATATGAAGTAGCCAATATCTTACTAGGACAAGTAGCATTACAATTGTTAGACAATTGGGATGCTACAACTCTCCCCCACTAAACAGGAATCTCGCCCCGAGATTCTAGGAAGAAGAAGACTCAAAGAGGGTAGGATACTTGGCACGGAGCTCATCTTCACGTTTCCAGGTGGCTTCATCAACGGAATGGTGTGACCACTGCACCTTTCAGAACTTGATGGACTTGTTGCGAGTCCTTCTTTTTGCGACTTCAAGAATTTTTGTGGGGTGTTCTTGATAAGACAGATCTTCTTGGAGATTGATGAGTTCATGGTCCACGGTCCTGCCGGGATCCTTGAAGCACTTCTTGAGTTGAGAGATGTGGAAAACATCGTGGACTTTGAGTTTTTCAGGGAGCTCAAGAGCATAAGCAACTTCTCCTCTTCTTCCACGAATTTTGAAAGGACCGATGTATCTAGGCGCTCGTGCCGGGCTCGCGGCTCCGAAGGAGACCAACGTGCTAAAAAGAAAGAGGAGAAGACAAGAGAAAAATAAACCAAAGTCAGAAAAAGAAGAAAAAGGGCAAACAGACAGAAAGCACCGAAAGAAAGGGGGAGAAGGATCGTACCCCGGCACAACCGGGGGTGGCCCCTTGTTCCGGCCAAGACGGCTTGGCGGCAAGGCGCCGGACCGGCTCCTCTTGGGAGCCGGCTCCTCCGTCGCAGGCTGGCGGGAGCCGGAACGACTGGAGCCGCTCCCGCCTGCCTCGCCGTCCGTCGCAGAGCGCGTCGCCGGGTACATGGTCGGCGCGGCCTCCTCCTCGTGCATCTCCACGTGCGGGTCGGCTGTCGGCTCGTCATTCCGACTAGGGAAGGCATCATCGTCCCAATCCGATTCCTCGTCGGACCGCCGAGCGCGCGGCTCAGGCAAGTCGGGCGTGAATTCCTCGAGGGGAGCCTCGCCCTCCTCGCGGATGATGCAGGGGAACATCTGCCGAATACAAGAGATCAGCCAAACGAAAACAAGGAACAAGTACAAGAAACACCAAAAGAGCATCCGGTTAGAAGAGCTTACCCGGGGCGCGCGGTTCTCCCGGGTATAAGGCACCAGACTGAACTTCCAGTTCTCCGGCAGTCGCTCCTTGGTGATCGTCCACACCCACTCCTTCAGGTTGTGGTAGCGGGGATCGCGGCGCGACGGCCGGGTCGGGTCCAGCCGACCGGAGTAGTAGTAGCACATCTTGTGTGCTCGCTGCTGCAACAGCATCATCAGCCGGGACATCCAGCTGAGAGTGACGTCCAGGCCGGTTAGCCGGCAGTGGACGAGCGAGCGCATCCGCTTCAGCAACTCATCCGTCTCCGCCTTGTCGCCGTGGAACTTCAAGTCCCAGTTCTGCCGGCTGGACTCGACGTCCTGGAAGGCCGGAAGATTGATCCGGTCGACGTTGGTGAGGTTCTTCACGTAGAAGTACGACTGCTGCCACAGTCGTACCGTATCGTGAAGAAGGAATTTCGGGTAGCCGGTCTGCGAGCGGGAGTAGATGGAGGCGCCGCCGCAGACGACTAGTGGCTCCTGCGTGAATTGCACCTGCGGCCGAACTCGGAAGAGCCGGCAGAAGAGCCCGAGATCTGGCTGGATCCCGAGATAGCCCTCGCAGAACGCCACGAAGTGCGCCAACGTCCCGATTGCGTTGGCGCCGAGGTGGTGGAGGCAAAGATCGAAGAAGGCAAGAAACGTCAAGAGGAAGGGGTTCACTGGAAGGGCGAACCCGCGTGCCAGATGGGAGAGGAAGATGACGCGCTCCTCCTCCGCCGGGTGCGGCGACACCTCTCCCGCCGGCGCCAACCGCACCGCCACCTCCTCCTCCGATGGGAGAACACGGGTGGCGCGGTACTTCTGAATCTGGTCTTCGGTGACGGAGGAGCCGCACCAAGCCCCGCGGTCGGCGGCCATTTCCGGCTGGTGGAGAGGAGCGGCGACGGAAGAGTGGCGGTGGCCCGTAGCGTCGACGACGGCGAGCCGGCGGCGCAGAAGGCAAGAGCGCAGAAGTAGGAGCACGCAAGGGAGAAGGAGACTGCGGCGAGGGAGCGAAGGAAAGGAACTACCTCCCCCGCGGCGTCCCTTTAAAGGGCCGGAAGGGCAACCGTCGACGGGGCCACGTGGCGCGCACCCAGGCAACCCACACCCCAACCGCCGCCTAGATCCCGTGTGCTAGGGCAGGATGCGCAGAAGATCCCGGAGCGAGAACCGAAGCGCCGGGCAGCGGTTTCCCGAGGCGACGTGTGACGGGACGTTACGCTGCCCGCCGCAGAGCAATGATGGCACGTGCACACGTGGCCGGCGTCAGCACTGACGTCACGGGTAGCGCAACCGCCAGGCTCAGCCGGACGCAAATTCAAAATCAAGAAGGAGCGCGCGCACATTTCGCCTAAGGGCGGAATCCACACGCGCTCGGGGGCTAGTGTCAGGGGGATGATCCCCAGGTACCCCAACCGGATAAGAAACAGACAGTCGGATCACGTCCGGCTGACCAGATACAGCCGGACAGAGCAGGACAGGCCGGCTATCACCCGGTAGCCGGATCAGGAAGAGACAGCCGGATACGGCGACATAGCCGGACCCAATCAGTGAGACAGGACGACGTGCGTATCAGTGCACGGTACGCCCTATACGATGACAAGACTGGCAACCACCCGGCCATACCTAAGACTTTGCGAGGGTGACGCGGGAACAGTGGCCTGTGCTGACGACGGGCTCGCACGGCGTCCACTGTGCCCAGGACAGCCATACCGATCGTACTCCGACAAGACATGCCATACTGGATACTGTAGATGACTAGCCGGCTGGGACCCGCCTGTGGGGCCCGCCAGTCGGACTAGCCAGTGAGACCTTTGCCTCTCTGCCTATATAAGGAGAGGCAAGGCCTTAGTAGAAAGGGTTGGTCATACAGCATTTAAGGCAGTAGCTAGCGCATACAGCTCGAGGAGCACTTGTAGTTCGTGTATTCCACATAGTCAGATCCGGCAGGAGTAGGGGCTTTACCTCACCACGAGGGCCCCGAACCTGGGTACTTCTTGCGTCCCGATACGCTCGCTCGTACCCAATATCGTCTGCAGACGCCATCGATAGCTTCCCTGCTAGTCCCCACACCTCTATCTAAACCTCCTCAGGTACTGTCGTTCCCAATACAACGACACCCTTGCAAGTTGTTCATAAACACATCAAAAGCAACTAATTACTTTTTGACCTCAAGAGATAACTCATCATAAAATTCATCATTGATTAAAGAGGTGGAGTGTGATGATGATAATACCTTTGTTCCTCTTGCCATAAGGCAAGTGACGTTCTTGTTGGAGATATTCTCATTTGGAAAGTCGAAGACTGAGAATGTAGGGGTAGAAGTAGTGGCAAGAGCCGCCACACCACTTGATGTTTCCTCTTCTTCATCTTCATCATCATCATCATCGTCGGAGGAGAATTCTTCATGTGTGATCAAGACAATTTCACCCGACTTCTTGTTGGTTGAATTCCTTTTGATGAAGGGTTTCTTGTAAGGAGCTTTGGAGATGTTCTTCAACACAAGTTTACCCCCATAATCTTCTCTTTTCTCATAGGGACAAGCAGCAACAAAGTGATAGCGGTCACCACAATTGAACCAAGTTCTCAACTTGGCCCCATTATCTCTTCTCCCATTGGGGTTGCTTCTTCGTTGCATTTCCATCTTGGCCTTGGCGGGATCTTTCCAAAAGTTTCTTGCATAGAAGGCCATGTATTCACCATGAGCAACCTTGACATCTTCTGGGTGGCTCATTGAAAGACCCTCATCACTCCCTTCATCTTCATCATACTCCACAACCTTGGCCTTCAAGGCAAGATTGACACCACTACTCATTCCAATGGCACGAGCACAGGCGTCTTTGGCATTCTTGGCAGCAACCTTGAAGGCAACCATCTCTTGCATAACTTCATTGGAGGTCATGAGATGGTAGTTGTGTCTTCCTTGGATACTCTTCAAGTCAGTAGGCTCGAAAGGCATGAGAGAACTCAGATACTTCCTCTTGATCCAAGCATCATCAATGTGAGAGGCACCAACATTCCTGAAGGCGGTGGTTGTGGATTTGAGTCTTCGATACATGTCTTCATGATCCTCACCATCCTTCATGAAGAAACCTTCGGTCTCATTGCTTAAGGCACCATATCTATTTCTTCTCATACTCTCATTGCCAACAAACAAGTCAATGAGAGCATCCCAAGCTTCCTTGGTGGTATTGTAGTGCTCAATGTGGGGAAAATCCTTTGGCCCCACTCAAAGTTGGATCATGTGCAAGGAAGTCGCATTGAGTTTACTATTGACCACTTCTCTTCTAGTCAAGTTGGTTGGATCCTTAATTTTGAGTCCTTCTTCAATAATATTCCACAAATAAATGCAAGAGCTGCGCACATGCGATTTCATTAAAACTTGCCATTGAGCAAAAGTATGTGCAGCTAACTTAGGTGGGTCACCTCTATTATTTATATGTCAGTGAGGGATAGGAGGGTCGAGAGAGTACCATCCGGGAACCGCATGGTGCTCTTCCTTCCCATCACCCCTTTTGGTGGTGGAGTCAGTGGAATTATGTTCATCTCCTGCCACTTCATCCAAAGGCTTAGCCGGAGCATTTGCCTTTGGCTTAGGTGGTGTTTCCTCTTGAGATGGAGGAGGTGAGGTTGGCTTATTCCTAACAAGTTGCTCAACGAGTTGGCGCAACTATTGGATTTTGTTGCCCAAGGTAGAGCTCAAGCTTGTTTCCAAATTCTTGAGATCTACCATGGTCACCGAATGGCTAGCCTCACTTTCTCCCTCATCTCCTGGGTTGCCCATAATCTCTTAGGCGGTTAAGCCCGAATAAAGAGCCGAGGCTCTGATACAAATTGAAAGGATCGTATGGGCACCTAGAGGGGGGTAAATAGGTTCTACTTCAAATTTTACTATTTTTCAATTTAGGGTTTGACATGAAAGGTAAATTCTCTAGATTATGCAACTATGGTGAATTTACCTATATGTCAATCTAGCACATATACTAAGCAAGAACTATATAGGTAAAGTGCGGTAAAGGATAGAAGTAACCAAAGTGGAGCACGCGGAGACACAAGGATTTGTTTCCCGTAGTTCCTTCCTTTTCAGGGGAAGTACGTCTACGTTTGGAGAGGAGTGGTTTCAAACCACCAACACCACGAGAGGACTCCCTTGTTCTCCGATGAACCTCACCCCAACAGGTCCGATTCACCTCTTCCACTACACGGCAACCTTTGAGGTGCGGCACCTTTACAACGAGTTCGAGGCACACATCCACAACCTAATTGGAGGCTCCTGAATACAAGATAGTTGTCAAACAATGAAAGACAAGCTAGTAAGAACCAAATCACAAGCTAGGCTTTCCAATGAAACACTAGAGCAAGGGGCCCTCAAGTGAATGAGGGGGAAATGAAGATCTCTCTTGGTGAAGCTGTAGATCAAGGCCTCCTCCTTCGATTATCCAAAGATCAATGACTTTGGATGGTTGAGTGAAGAGATCTTGTGGATTTGGTGGCTCAAATGGTGCTGGAGTTCTTGAGGTGGACGAGCAGTTTCCAAGGTAGAAGAAGGGGCCTTTATATAGGCCCCTTAGATTTAGAGTCGTTGGAAGCCACTTACCCCGGGCAGTCCGGCCAACATCAGCCGGACAGTCCGGTCGGGCCGGACACTCCGGCCTGGCAAAGTTTCTGGCCAGAGTCCAGAATGTGTCAGGGAGGTGTCCGATCTATTGTTCTGAATGTCCAACAAAGTCGTGCACTTCCCAGGGGCGGACAGTCCGTCTGAATCCAGCCGGACAGTCCGGTCGGGGGCGAACACTCCGGCCTGGACCAGCCGGACAGTTCGGCTGGGACAAGTTTCCTGCCCAGACCAGAACCTAGGGAGCTCTTTTCCTTTATTGCAACATACATGAGAGCAGCTGGTATTTCCTGAAACATTTAACAAACGATTAAACTTATCCAAGTGTTGTCACCAAACATCAAAATAATAGGAAGGTCATAAATGCCCTTTCAGCCCCTCCACTCATGAGCCACCGCCTCCCGTACAGCTCCCACATCCAGCGTATGTCTCCTTTGCTTCCCTGCCTCGAACCTACCCAGTACTGATTCAACATCGCCCTCGACCTTGCGCACCCATCCGCCGCCACGCTTTGCTGGTGGTGAGGAATATAAGGAGAAGGTGAGCGCGTGGGACGGTGGGGTTGAGAGAAAGGAAGCGGCACAGGTAGAGATGCTCCTATGCGGGACTAGGTGAAGATGTCGCATCATCCTCACCACTTTCACTAGAAAAATCAGGGAAAGATGGCGGAAAAAAGTAACTGAAAAGGAGAAGGCCCCTCTGCTCCCAAGCTCTATCTATCATCTCCGCTCTCCCGCCCCCTCCACTCACGAGGCCACCGCCTCCTGTCCAGTTCCGGCATCCAGCGTCAGTCGCCTCTGCTTCCTACCTCGAACCTGGCCAGTACCGATTCAACATGACCCTGACCTCACGCACATGTCCGTCGCCACGCTTTGCCGATGGTGAGGAAGATGAGGAGGAGGTGATCGCGTGGGATGGTGGGGGTGAGAGAGGGGCGACATGGGTAAAGACGCTCCTATGCAGGACTATGTGAAGATGTCGCATCATCCTTACCGTTTTGACTGCAAAAATCAAGGAGGGATGGCAGAAAAAAGGAATTGAAAATGAGAAGGATCACGAGGCATGCGATGACACGGCGCAGAACGATTGGCCAGAACCCGGAATCTACAGTAACCTGATGGAAAAATTGCTGAACGGAAATCCTAGAGTGCTAACAGGGCAAGAAACGGTTGCTCCGGGCAAGAAACGGTCATGTTTCATGTCACTTCAACAATTAACATGTATGTATACCTCAAACATAGCAGGATAAGCTGATTTTGTCCCCTCTTAGGCTCTGGAACTGAATTTTCTTTTGAATATATTAGCATATCTCGAGAATACATGAGATGCTTGTGTAAATTGATACATGTTGTACGTTGTTCTACAATTTCTACATGAGTTAACAAGAATTCAGTGCCCTTGACTTGGAGCATGCTCTATGATTAATGAACATGTGGGTTCCATCGACTAAGTGGGTCCAAAAGAAATGTCATAACTTCTATTTTTTATTTTGATGTACATAAATTATCAAACTAGATTACATGTTAGATCTTGCTTTTATGTAGAGATTGGTGGCAACTTCTAGCCATATCATCTCTTTAAATTTGTTAAACCAGTGAATAATTTAGAATATATCAAGTATAACTCCTGCATAGAATTAGTATATATGTAATCTGATTGTCTACATTGACTAAACTAAACATTTAATAATCCAGCCACTTATAAGTGTTGAATACAAAATTATTCCTTCTCTTGGAGCTCTGTGACTCAAATAGTTGCAAGCATCGATTTTGAGGCAGTCGGGCAATGTTACCGTGTGATCTTTATAGTTATATTGTTTTGACATCATTAGGTGTTTTACCTTGATCACGTAACATGTCACTTTCTTGTGATACTGAACTTGGTCAATTGCTCGATGTATTTGCGTTTGAAGTTTGCTCGATGTAACTTTTTGTTTACTTGAACAAACACGGGTACCCTATATTATTTATAAGCTTCAATATGAAATAAGGGATCGCTTCTTGCGTCTAAGATCAGATCTCTCTGTTTCAAACATAACTAATACGTAAATAACACATGTTTACCGGCTAAAATACAAAACCTCGTACATGCTCGTATATTTAATTTATAATAACATAAAGAAAAGAAAATATGTTAACAATAGTGAGTACAACACATGTACCACACTCGACTTTAGGCGGCGCGGCAAAGCGCGCATGTCCACCTAGTTCAAAGTAAACTATTGTCGAGAGAAGACATCTCGTGCAACAGGTAGAGAGGAGCTCGTTCAAAAAAACATAGAGAGAAAATAGTATCTCACTCGTGGTCATCTTTTAATCAAGAGAAAGGTAATTTTTTTTTTGAAATAAAGGTAATATTTTATTTCTCTCCAATCCAACTCAGCAATTGCTCAACACCACCTTTATTGTACTACTTTAGATTTTTTCACGTGTGAATGATAGAGCCAAAACACTCATATCACAACATGATTGGCTTTGTTCGTGCACGAGTGCCCACGTTATTTTATCCCTAATTACTTCTGTTGGAAAGTTGCACATAGCCTCTAAACCCCGCAAAACTGACATGAGCTTTGATTTCGCTAGAGTTGCGAGCAGCGGCGAGGGGGAGAGGGGGGGAGTGTAAGAAATGTCAATGACAGGTGGACTCAACCACGGCGATGAAGCTGTGTGCGTCAATCATGGTATGCTAAGTGCATTTCCCATGTAACTGATGTAACACATAGACGTACGTAGTCAAAGAAAACTATTGCCAAGAGAAGATATCTTCACAGTAGATAGAGAGGAAATATTGCCCCACTCATGGTCATCTTTTAATCAAGGAAAAGATAATAATTTTATTGCTCTCTAATCTAACTCAACAATTACTCAACACCATCGTTCTACTTTAGCTCATTTCAAATGTGAATGATAGAGCCAAAACTCGTAATATCACGATGTAATTGATTTTGTTTGCGAACAAATGCATACTCCATTTGGACCATTTTATCACCAATTAATTATGTTGGAAAGTTGCAAGTCACCCCAAGATCCCACAAAACTGACAGCTCACATATCGCTTTAGTTTCGCTGGAGTTACTACAAGCAGGAACGGAAGATGGAGAGTAGCGGCGCGGGAGAGGGTGTGTAAGAAATGTCATGCGTTGGTAACCATTCGTGATGATTGAGGCATAGAAAAGTTGGTGAAATGGAAAAGGATCGTATGGAAGGTGGAGTTCATGTGATTGGGATGAACCCATATTATCTAGATTTGCTATGTAGCTTACGAACATCTCCAACGAAGGACCTAAACAATGTGACATTGCTCTATTTTCAAAGTTGGTGTATCCAAACAAAAGTCCAGTTGCCAATGGTGTTCATAACACTGGGGTGCCACAATTAGGCACAACATAATTTCAATACATGGGTTCAATTTTCGTGAAGAATACACTACAAATAGGATATTTTAGTCTATGTATCATCATAATTTTAGCAAATAGTCTTAAAGTATGCTTTAATCTATTTGATAGATATTTTAATTTATATGGTGAAATATAACTTTCATTTTTGGAAGGGGGTGCTATGTGGATATGCCGCTACCAGCGAGCCTCTACTTACTAGGGGCCCACAGTAGGTAGTCACTTTAAAAAGCCCTAAAACCATAGTAAAGGAGATTTTTGCCAGCTCTTTTTTAGTTGACGTAGCAAGCCTCTTTAAGCAAGTTCAATTATAAAGTTCTCTACTGAGGCTAGCCATAGTGAAGAGTAACATAGAGTAGTGTCATGCATATGACACTAGTCTTTATTACCATCTTTATAGTGCATGGTGGTATAAGGATAGTGTCATAGAAGACTTCATTTATTAGTGGGTAGACTCACTGTATCTTGGGGTGTGTGATGTTATGATAACTTAGCTAGTTATCATGAGACTCGTTTTTCTCAATTAATGACATATCATGCTTATGTGACATTGCATATAATTCTATGTTACTACTTATGTTACTCTCAAATAGCCAACATATAGAATAGTTAGCTATAAGTGGGAAATCCACTTTTGATCTCGGTTGCATATGCTTCTGATTTTTTTTTTAAATGTCAAAAAAATGGGAAGAATTGGACGCATACATCTTGACATTCTACGTGCTCACAACGTCGTTTCGCGGAAAACTGTTATATTTTGTGTCCTGTATGAAAAAAATTTAAGCGCCAAATTTTGTATTTTTTATACACGATACAAAACATATCGATTTTATTTAAACGACTTTGTGAGCACATAGAATTTCAAGGTGTATGCGCCAAAAAAAAAATATTTTTTAACTTGTGTTTAAAATTCAATTGAAAATGGAGGGAGTACATCTTGAAATAAGTACTCCATCTGTTTTATAATATAAGATGTTTAGGTTTGTGAAAACACTTCGAACCTACACACTAAAAGGCGTCTAGATACATTATCTTCACAAAGCTAAAACATCTTATATTTTAAAACAGATGGAGTACTACTTTAGTTGCCAAGGCCCACCTTACACTCTCACAAAGTGAATAAGGACACGTGTTGTAACTAGCTTTTGCATAAGAGCTCACTACTCTTCTCTCTCCTCCAGCTCATCTTAAATATATTATTTAAAATCTTATAGCTTATTATATAAGCTTATTGTACTTACTCTTCTATCATGCAACCACCACCGGCTCGGCCCCTGATACTGCTCCCCCACCCATGTTGTTGTTGCATCAGCTTGTTTATTTCGCAATAAATAATAAATCCCTCCTGTCATTGAGTACAAAAAAGGAAATGAGGCCACTACTTCAGTTTCATATTACTCCGCATGTAAGATTTACTTAAAGTCAAATCTTGCTATGTTTGACTAGATATATGTCAAGTATATTTTATTATGATTCTAATAATATTGAATTGATATCGCAGATTTTGGTAACCTTTACCGTTTAATCGGTCAAACTTTGTAGAGTTTGACTTTTATCAATCCTTATATAGGAAGTAATAGGGAGTAGTGCGAACTGAAGATTCTCAAACTGGAATAGATGGAAAGAAAAATAGGTGTCCCAAATAGGAGTAAACCTATTTAATTTGGACACCGGGCTTGTCCATGCATGAGCTGAGCCTCTAGCCACATGACCATCCCACCGGGTGTCTACTGCTCTCATCAACATGTCAAAAACATATCATTAGGGCTACAATGACTCGGGGCAGGATGGGAGGGATGTTTTGTTGACACGGCATATATACGAGTTTGTATGGAGTGAAGTTTTTGGCTCCGAGCACCAGTGCTCCTGCTATTTAAAAAAACAGAAATCATATTTATGATTTTGTTTTATTTAAAAAAAAAATTCGGACATAGCCAATGATTTTTTTCATAAACATGCAAAATATACATTTCAAATACTTTGTATTTTGAGTTACTTAAAAATAACAAGAGCATAGATCTATACATGCATTTTTCAAATAGCAAAGTCCGCTTTTCCCCTCTAAAATTTTCACATGGTTCATATTTGCCCCCTAAATTTTTCTTGGCTTACTAAACCCCCCTAAAAAATCACTAATGGTCCATGTTACACCCTTAATCCAGGATTTTACTCGGCCTAAAAGTGGCCTTAGGAGCGTATCTTTGCAAATCCACAATTAGGGCATACCAACACATGTCCATGGCTAATGTGAGCCAAATTTAATGGGAATATTTGTGTTTAGGGGAGGTTTATTGAGCCAAGTAAAAGTTTAGGGACCGAATATGAGCCAAGTGAAAAATTTAGGGGGGGAAACGGACTTTGTTCTTTTTCAAATCCATTTCCAAATATAAGATGTTTTACCTTTGTGAAAAAAGTGTATCTAGACTCCTTTTAGTGTGTAGATTAACCTACACACTAAAAGGGGTCTAGATACCTACACACTAAAAGAAGTCTAGATACACTTTTTTCATAACTTACACATTAAAAGGGTTAGATACACTTCTTTCACAAAGCTAAAACATCTTATATTTTGAAATGGATGGAGTAATATGGAACGGAGGGACTGCATTTTCTCCGTCTGACAGAAAAATACAAGGAATAGTACAAGATGAGTAGCAAAGGTATACATCATAGCTAGTATGAATGTAAACAAATCTGTAGGCGGCTAGATCATAATGAAAGATTGATGACTCCAGGGAACACTCTGGTTTGCATCCTATTCCTATACCATCAATGATATGATCTCTGCTATCCAGGGAACACAAAAAAAATGCAGTGCAGTCCGATTGAACCGATCGTGCTCAGAAGCATGTTCTTTTTGTTTTCCTTTTGGTAGTTGACATCTGTTAGAATTTCTTCACTTGCACCTGGGCTCCTTGCTTCGCGCTAGATTCGAGCATGGCTTCTAGAACGGCAACGTCACGAGCACCTTCTACATAAGAACTGCGGGCTTCAGCCTTGTGATCTCCATCCTGTATGAGCAAGCAACACTGATGAAATCCTAGCATGCTTTTAAGCATTCCATGGAATATGGGCAAGTGTTCTTGGATTTACACGACAATTCCTACTTGTGCAAAATCTAACCAGATGTTCTACGGAAGTGCGCTTAGTGATGAGAGAATATATTTTCCATGTATTAATCAGTGATCTCCTACACACCTAAATAGGACCAACAACAGAATCAGGTGTTTTATGCTAATATCAGTCATGACTGCTGAAGTGATGATGTGTTATAGTTTTCAAATGCACGACCTCACCACAACCTCTCTGACCTATGGATTTCAAATAGAGCAGCCTTCCATGGTCTTTTCCAAAAGGAAATCCAGGAATATCTTCATCCATGATCCATGATGTATTGAGAGAAAAATAAACTGAAATTGCATAGTAGCACATACTTTGCTAGCCTGCACGATGTCATGGACAAATGCCTTGAGTTCTTCATGCACACCACTAAATGGATAAAATGTCTTCTGGCACTGCCCGTTTTCGCTTGTAAATAGCACCTGCAAATGCATAACATGGTTGATAAGTATAATGTTCATTTGCATTGCTTCTCATAGCCATGTGGAGCATTTGGACAAGAAACATCTGCATCTTTAGAAAAAAGATGCCAGATGCCACAGCTACAATCTGTGCTAAGGGATAGGTGGGAGCAGCGCATTTGAGCTAGGTCCCCTAGGATTCCAAGGTTGCACTCGTGTAGGTAATGGCAGTGTAGGGGTGTGTGTTTTGGTGTTTTGGCTAGTCAAATCCACACCTTATTCAGTGTTGTAACAGGCAAACTCTATCTTCTTTGAATGCAATGATGCGCAAATCTTTACAAATTCTCGGGAAAACAAATCTGCTTCAGTAGCATCATGCCTGAATAAAAAAAAGTTACTGCAGTGTTATTCAGAGACCCTTGTCCAGAACAAAAAAGGACACCTAATCCAAGTCAGTTTCTCACACGAGTATCCATGTCTGAGTAGCATTTATAGATTCAGACACCTGCATCTTTGTCCAAACAGCACTACTTCATGTGAGTTGTAACAATGCACTGTGGTCACTAAGACATTACCAACTTTGTGGAAGCAAATAAGAAAAGGGGGGAGCCTGAGGGTGTAGATACTGTCTCACTAGCTCGGCAAATAAACAATGAAAAGCAGGCTGGCATTTCATTTGACAATTGTGGAGGAAGTGATATTTACCTGGTAGCCATGCTTCCCACTATCAATTCCACGTTCAACTTGCACTGTTCCTTTTGTTCCATCAACCCGCCATAATATCTATATATCATATCTCTAGCAATATCAGAACTAATGTAGAGAAGAAGAATACAGTTAATGATGGAAAATATAATATGAATGAAAATACATAGTGTTTGCGATCAGATTTAGTTTAACCTTTGGGGATCTCGAATTGACTGCAAATACCAAGACCCCAGCACATCCATTTTCCAGTTGGCTGCATAAGTACATCAGATGACTCTTAAGTTCTGAAAATTTACCATTTAACAAAATTCACTTTGTATTTTCAGAACTTACAAAAGAGAACATATGTTATCAGGTGGTGGTAAAACTGTATCCACATGACGGGAGATAGATGATACAGTTGCTATTTCTGAACCAACAATCTGTTACAGAAGAGCTCATATCTTAACAGAGAAAACAGAGCAAGGTGAAAACAAGCAAATAGGTTATTAGAACCCTTGCCGATCCACTTGGATACAAGTATTACTAGTCTACACAAATCATAAGTGAGCGAGTTGCAAATCAGACCTACTTCAATCTACGTTAGCACAGTATTTTCAAGATAATAGTTCCTATATCTATGTGGAAGATATCAAATCCCACAAACAATTACAATAACTCCTCAACATACTGCTATTTACAAAATCCAGTAGCTGTGCAACTCTTTCTAGAGAAGCAACATGTGATATGTACCATTCTTAGTCCTGCAATGAAGTGTACGCCCATGTCCAATATAAAGCCACCCTGCAATGTGAAGTTGCCATAACACGGACTTGGGAGCTTATATGAAGGCAGCTTCGGATAAAGCATTTAACACTGGAAGAAAAAAAAGCTACTCCCTCCGTCCCAAAATAGATGTCGCAAATTTGTCTAAATTTGAATGTATCTAGACACTATTTAGTCTAGATATTTCTAAATTTTGAAAAACTTAAGACATCTATTTTGGGACGGAGGGAGTACTTGGCTCCTTACCAGAAAATTTCGTCTCCAGGAGCTAGTGAAGTATGGGTTTGAGTTGTTCATTGATCCTTCAACAATAACTTGGATGTTCATCATCTCACCAATATCACTCATCAACTTGTTTGACTGTTGATGTGATCTAGAGATTACCAAAACAAAGTGCCAATATGAAACCGAATTCTAGTGTTTGCAAAAATTTACCTCGACAAATGCAGGTTCGAATCTGTAGTTTTCTGCAAGAGCCCAAACCGGCTTATATGGCAACTGGTTCGGAAATGAGTTGTAGATTGACAATGCATGTTCTGCTTCAGTAGTCGCTGAGGTGTTTGGACGAAGCTGATCAGATACATATTCATCATATCTATGGTACTCATGAAAGAAAACAATGAAAATTTACATGTACTTACATCCAGATGCAGGTTTCTCTTCACAGCACCAGAAAATGTATCATGAAAGAGTAAGAACAATTAGGAAATTTCACAGAACTTGCAATAATTTCGAATAACAGTACAAGGTAACAAGACAATCAAGAGGAATAATTCCTATCTACTGTGGCTACCAGACATGTATCTCAAATCAGACAATATTGATTCCTTTGTCTTTTCCAGCTTACCTTGAATCACATGCTTTCCTGCCTTGAGCATCTTCAAGGAAAGCTCTACCTGCATATTTGTAAAGCGAGAAAAACAATTATAGTAAGTTTTGGATTTTGCAGTTCAGCATCGTATCGACACTTTATACAAGTGGAGAGCAACTCAAATTCACACAGTACATGTATTGGCTAAATAGATAAATAAAGTAAAAAAAGGAACACTTGGTGAAATGCAGAATCCACAGGAAACAACTCTCGCAACAAGGCGGCTAAAGGATTTTCCATGACCACTGACCTGGACTTGCCCAGCAAGAACAACGGCGACGCCCGTGATCGAATGGTCTCCCATTATCTCCTCCAGCCCCGCATCGCCCCATTTACACTCGATGTCAGGCACAAAATCGCGTGCAAGCTCCGCAGCAGCCTCCGCAGATTCCTGAATGGTGGTGCCAAGATGTCAGCTACACACAAAAATGCTGAAAGGCGTATGTCCGAGCAACAGTTTTCGTCGGTCCATCCATCATGAGACACAAAATATACACACTTGACCATCGATTCTTTTGCACTTCTGTTCTCAGTTAGCTTTGCAGGAACATTTTATACAAGTGCATTCCCCTGTAGCTAGTGTCTAGTGATGTACTACATGAGGTGATTTAACTGCAAGCGGCAACTGAGAAGGTTAACTGAAGGTCTGAAAGTAAACAGCAGCATATTCGTGCCCCAATTTAGTATGCGCTCGACAGTTGGAGATTTAAGATTCGGCATACCCGTGCACAAAGAATTTCCCCTAATCCAAGCACCACTAGATCAAAGAAGGATATATCCACTTTCTAGAATGTTCTGATGGTTCTACTGGAATTGGAAGGCGGGAGCAGCTAGAGACAGGGTACAGCACGATACGGGGAAGAGTGAGCAGCAACGAGGGTCGCACCTGGGTGCGGCTCCAGATGGCCTTGAGGACGACGAGGTGGGCGATCTCGCGGAGCCTCGGGATGTACTGCGTGCGGACGAAGATGCCCGCGCCGACAACCGCGATCCGGGGAAGGTCGCTTTCCCCGGCCATTCTTCCTCCCTGGTTCCTTGGTCTTCGTTGGAGCACAGAACTAAAGCGGAGAGAACGGCAAGCAGGCAGACTGCAGCTGAATCAGATCTGACGAGTGACGACGAGGCCTATCGCGTGTGTGTTTTCTCCGAAATGAATTTTTTTTTTCGAAATTACACAGATCTATCAGTACAAAGAGCATTAAAATTAATAAAGATTACAAATAAGTCATTGGACCACCTAACAACGACTACACACTAGCATGAGCCGAAGGCGCGTCGTCGTCCTCTCCCCTCCATCATCGAAGCCGAGCAAAGCGTGTCGTAGTACAGCTTATTATAGTAGACAGACGGAATATGGCCACGTAGGACCAGCGCACAAGAGCAGTAACCATCGTCAAAAATGGCAACCGTAGATCGGAAGAGACTAACCTCAAACTACACCGACGAATATGGAAAATGATCGGATTATTCAAGGAAATGGAACTTAACTTGATTCGCGCCAACATTGATGCGCGCATGGAGCAAACTATGGCACGTTTCCTTATTGGCTTGAATCACCCAATCAAGCGCATCATCGAGTTCCAAACATACAACATCATGTTTGAGCTTGTGCACATCACAACAAAGACGGAACGTCAAGTGCAAGAGGACATCAAGTACAACAAGTCCATTTCACCCACAAGCAAGCTTTAACCGCTACGCCAACAACCTTCAATTGAAGCTTCTCAAGTACCCCCAAGCCTTCCTACTTCCTCAAGAAAAAACGCCTCCAAGTGGCAAACAAGCAAAGAGCGATACACTTTTCAACGGTGAATGCTATAAGTGTGGAGGCAAAAGACACAAGTCGGCCGAATGTGGAAATAAGAAGGTATTGTTCATCCATGACAATGGCGACGAAGAGTACTTGAGTGAAGATGAATTTGATGCCCGAGTCAAGAAAGCAATGACAAGACAACGAGTGGAAGATGACCAAGAACTCCTAATGTGTGAACATGACGCAAATCCATCGCTTGTCATCACAAGGATCTTGACCACTCAAGCACAAGAGCATGAAGACCAACGCTCCAATATCTTCTAAACACGAGCCGGTATCAATGGCAAATCTATCAAGGTGATCATTAACGGAGGGAGTTGCCACAACCTTGCTAGCACCGAGTTGTGTGAGAAGCTCAACCTCACTCTCCATCCGCACAAGCACCCCTATCATGTGCAATGGCTAAGTGACCAAGGGTCCGTGAAGATCAAGCATACCGTATCGGTCTCCTTTGCCATTGGTCCTTACAAAGATACGGTGGAGTGTGATGTGGTTCCTATGACAGTTTGCCACATGCTTCTTGATCGATCGTGGCAATTTGACAAGGCTGCTCAACATGATGGTCGCACCAATGTATACACCTTCAAATGGCTCAACAAAACATGTGTTTTGAAACCAATGACTCATAACCAAATAATTGCGGACAATGCAAAGGCTTTAGCGAGGGCGCAAAGTACAACACCTACTTGTGAGAAGAGCGGTGAGAGAGAGAACCACCTCATAGTGAGTGAGAGCCACAAGCCAAACTCGAGTGGAAAAACTAAGAGTGTTCTCCTTGCCACCAAAAGTGAGATGAGAGATGTTCGGAACAACCCATCCATCTTGCACTATGTCCTCCTTTGCAAGGGACTAGCGCAAGGAACTAATGAATTAACCAATGTTCCTCCATCTTTGATGATTGTTTTGCAGGAATTCAAGGATGTGTTCCCTGAAGAGCTTCCACATGGACTACCTCCTTTTCGCGACATCGAACATCGCATTGACCTCATCCCCGGTGCACCACATCCCAGCTGCGCCGCTTATCGCACGAACCCGGAGGAGACAAAGGAGATTGAGCGTCAAATCAACCAACTCATCTCCAAAGGTTCGATTCAAGTTAGAACTAGTCCAAGTACCCTTCCCGTGATACTTGTTCGAAAAATGGATGATACGTTACGGTTATGCATGGACTGCCGTCCAATCAATGCTATCACTGTGCGTTATCGACATCCCATACCACGTATAAATGACATGCTTGATGAATTGTGTGGAGCCACTATTTTTTCGAAAATTGATCTTCGTAGTGGTTACCATCAAATACGCATGGCTAAGGGTGATGAGTGGAAAACCGTCTTCAAGACCAAACTTGGTCTCTATGAATGGTTGGTTATGTGTCACATCCCAAAATTTTCCAAATTTTGAAATGTGAAAAAAATGAAGAACTAAGTTCTTCAAAATTTAGAGGGACCAAAAACTTTTGATTATTTAATATAACTTCTCCTAAAACCCAAGACAAGTAATTGATTCTTGATTGAAGTGGTGTGCAAGTTTTTAGAATTTTCAAAATCATAAGCATGCATGAGCATCTTGTATTGTTTGCATTTTTTTAACCGAAGAGACGTACAACATAAAACTATGGATGCATTCCATACAAAAATTAAGCAAAAATATTCTAAAATGATCTATAATGATAAGTACCAATTATAATCGACTATAGAAATTGGATTCACCCTTGTGGAGCTTAAAATCGAAAGATATGATTATTATAAGATAAAGAAAATAAAATATATAAAAATATACGAGCCTTTGTGACATATTCAAATTTTAATTAAATTATTTTGCATAATGATAAAGTAATATATTTTGAATAATTTATCTACTGGTATTTGTTCTAACTTTCCCGAAAAGATTTAGATCAAATTTGAATCAATATGAAAAGACAAATTAAAAACTAGAAAATAAACACGAAAAGAATAAAAAAAAGGAACCGACCCAACGTGGCCGATTCAGCCAATTCGGCCCAATCCTAGCTCACCCGAAGCCCATAGTCTTCACCTCTATTGTTTTTCTCTTTGCTTTATCTATTTTTCCTAGGCCAAATAATATTCTGGCCTAGCTAACCGAGCGATCCCAGTCGAGTCGTCTTCTTCAGAGTTCACGTACAGAACGGACACGAGTTCATGGCAGTATATTTCCCTTCCCCTCCTCCTATAGGACATTATAGACACTGAAACGGCTATCGACTTAAACACGAGATTTATTGGAAATTCAATGGAGATATCGTTCAGGGTATTAGTTTTCCACTTCATTGTGTTAATTGTCGAAATCGAACTGGTGCTCCGAATGCCACCAGTCGGCATGCCTCCCGATCTCCCTCCTCTGTCCATACTAGACTTATCTGAGCGCGTCACTTCGTGCTCCTAGAGCTGCTCCCTCACTTTCATTCTCAAACCTTCTCCAGAGGAGCCATGTGCAATCCGCACTTTCAACGTCTTGCGCGAGTTTTTGGTGAGTTCATAGGACAATTACGTCGCATACAGTGTTTATTTTCTCGATTACTTTTAACAGTAGACTCTTCGCATCGTCGCCTACCTCCAGGACATGGAGGTGCATCATCTCGTAACTGTTGGGCACGCTGCCGTCGCTCCGTCCGCTCGCCATCGTTCCTAGACGCCCTGACGAGTAGCACCAAGATCTTCATCGTTCTTCTGCATATTCTCCAACTCCAGAAGCCTCCCCAGCGACGATTAAGGTCGATGCCAAGCCATTGTTGCCACAGTTGGTTTTTGGAGCGAGTTCATCTTTTTCCTGTACGTGAGGTACTCTTGTTTTCTTCGGTTTTCTCTCTCTGTTTCTTGTTCCTTCACCTGAACCACACGATCCAGATCGTACGGTCAAGATATAATCACTTATATGAAGGGGCAGCGGCCTGTTAGAATCAGCCACTTGTCAGTTCTTTTTCATTTTCGCTCAATTGGACAGATTTACATTGAAACTTCAAAAAATCATATCTTGAGTTCTATGTATCCAAATTTAGCAAATGAGATATCCCCAGAATCGCTGGAACATGAAGAACACGTTCAGATCATTATTTGGCTACATTTCCTAGTTTACAATTAACTGAATTGTAGAAACTTATTTAGAGTATTTTGACTATAGAAATTGTTCTATCAATTATTTTTGGGTAATTCCTTTTGCTTTAAACTGTATTTGAAACCCTCGATAGGATCAGACCAGAACCAATTTTTAGTTGTGTAATATTATATTGTAGAAACTATTAAGTAAGTAATGCCTTTATTTGTAATAGAAGATGTTTTAAATAATCTCCTTGCACTAAAATTATTGTATCTATTATCCCATGTTTAAAATGACCAGAAAGTATTGGTAATGACCAGAACACAAATAAATTAAATTTGTATAATAAAAGTGGCATATAACATTCTTGCATACCTTGCATTGTTTTTGTGTTGTTTGTGATATTGAGAGTGTGCATATTGTATGATTGTGATGTTGTAGATTTTGCAGAGTGTGACATTCGAGAATTCAAGAAGTGTACGTAATTATACTACTATCGAGGCAAGTGATACTTTGGTCTCATCAAATTTCTTATTATTTCTATTATGCGTTAGTGATACTTTTGTACTATGCATGATATGATAAAAACGGCTTTATAAATGGATTGTCTCAATGGATGAGTGTGTAGTCTTGGATCAAGGGTTTAGAAGGGTACACTAGGGATGTACTAGTGTGGCCATTTTGTGTTAACGGTACACTAGGGATGTACTAGTGTTACCAATGAGTTAGAGGCACACTAGGGATGTACTAGTGTGGCCATTTTGTGTTAGCGGTACACTAGGGATGTACTAGTGGTACCATTGAATTAGAGGCACACTAGGGATGTACTAGTGTGGCCATTTTGTGTTAGCGGTACACTAGGGATGTACTAGTGGTACCATTGAGTTAGAGGCACACTAGGGATGTACTAGTGTGGTCATTTTGTGTTAGCGGTACACTAGGGATGTACTCGTGATACCATTGAGTTAGAGGCACACTAGGGAAATACTAGTGTGACCACGTTAAGTTGGAGGTACACTAGAAAAATGCTAGTGTTATACGGAATATGCTATATTGTTTATGTTTCACTTGCCAATACATTCAACGTATTGACCTTTGTGGCTGCAACTTATCATGTTGCAGGATATTCTGATGATGAGTGATTTACGATGAGTAGGATTACGAGTCTGCACCCAACATGTTTGCCTGTGGCACATGAAGATGAAGGACTCCATGCTATGTAGTTATATATGTTGCCTTGTAATAAGATAGCCATGTGAGCTATGTAAGTTGTAATGAACTATTTTATTCCTGGATATGCGATGTAATATGACCTTTGTTTCTTGATATTACATCTTAAACTGTGGGTGCTAGCTATTCGATCCAGGGACTAGCACTATAAACACAGGGACCTGTACCTTAAAGGGTTCGGGTCATGACATTATGCCATTTGGTTTATCTAATGCACCATCTACCTTCATGCGCCTTATGAATCACATCTTGTGTTCTCTCATTGGAAAAAGTGTTGTTGTCTATTTCGATGATATTCTTGTTTATAGCAAATCACTTGAGGACCATATTACATATGTCAAGGAAGTTTTGCAAATCCTTCGACATGAAAAGCTTTATGCTAATCTTCCCAAGTGCACTTTTGCTAAATACAAGTTGATTTTCTTGGATTTGTCGTTTCTTCGAAGGGAATTGAAGTTGATGATTCCAAGGTAAAGGACATACGAGATTGGCCCATCCCAACAAATGTGAGTGAACTCCGAAGTTTTGATGGGTTGGCCGGTTTCCATCGTCGCTTTATGAAAGACTTTTCAACCATTGCTTATCCTCTCAACGAGTTGACGAAAAAGAATGCCACCTTCGTGTGGGGCAAAGCGCAACAAAAAAGCCTTTGATGAACTTAAAAAGAGGCTCACTGAAGCACCTATCCTTGCGATACCGGATTTCACAAAAACTTTTGAGATAGAGTGTGATGCTAGTGGTATTGGCATTGGAGGAGTCCTTATGCAAAACGGACATCCTATAGCCTACCATAGCGAGAAATTTGATGGTGCTCGCCTCAATTATCCAATTTATGACAAAGAACATTTTGCCTTAGTTTGTGTCCTTAAAGTTTGGCAACACTATCTATGGCCCAAGGAATTTATCATACATCCCGACCATGAGTCGTTGAAATATCTCAAAGGCCAAGCCAACTTAAGTAAGAGACACGCTAAGTGGGTTGAGTTCATGGAGTCTTTTCCGTACATTGTCAAGTATAAGAAGGGCAAAGATAATGTAGTTGCGGACGCTTTGTCTCGCAAACACACAAGCCTTCTTACGAGACTTGAAATGAATGTGTTGGCTCTTGAGGAAATAAAATCTTTGTATGCTTCCGACTCGTTCTTTGAACCAATTTTCGCAAAGTGCTCCATTGACAAAGGATTTGATGATTTCTATTTGCATAAGGGCTTTCTCTTTAAACAAAACAAGCTTTGCATTCCGAAATTGTCGCTCCAACTTTGCTTCTCCAAGAATCTCATGGTGGAGGCCTTATGGGTCACTTTGGCCATGGCAAGACATTGGACATGCTCTCCACTCACTACTTTTGGCCCAAGATGAAGCGCGATGTGGAGCGCTACGTTCAACGATGCACGACATGTGTTCAAGCTAAGTCGCAAGCTAACCCTTATGGTCTTTATATGCCATTACATATTCCTCATACACCTTGGTCCGACATTAGCATGGATTTTGTGTTAGGATTTCCTAGATCTAAGCATGGTCATGATTCTATCTTTGTTGTCGTGGATTGATTTTCCAAAATGGCACACTTCATACCATGCCATAAGACCGACGATGCTTCACATGTTGCCAACTTGTTTTTCAGGGAAATCGTCCGTCTTCACGGTGTGCCAAGAATAATCGTCTCCGACCGCGACGTCAAATTCATGAGCTACTTATGGAAGACCCTCATGGCCAAGCTCGATGTCAAGCTCCTCTTTTCATCCGCGTTGCATCCTCAAACCGATGGACAAATCGAGGTTGTCAACCAAAGCCTCAGAACTCTTCTACGTGTGTTGATCAAGAAAAACTTGAAGGATTGGGAGGAATGCATTCCCCACGCCGAGTTCGCTTACAACCGAGCTAAGCACTCAACAACCAAGATGAGTCCCTTCATGATCGTCTATGGTTTCGAGCCCCTCACCGCGCTTCACATCCTACCACTACCTCTTCATGAGCGCACCAACATGGACGTCGAGGAGCGCGCACAAGCTATGAAGAAACTGCATGAAGAAACAAGAGCTACTATCGAGCAACAAGTCCTTCACCAAGCTTCAAGGTTAAACAAGGACAAGAAGGAGATGATATTTGAAGAAGGTGATTGATACGTCCATTTTGCATCACTATTCTATGTCTTAATTCACTATTATTCATTGATATATTCCGTATTGAGAGGTGATACTTATGTAATTTCATCTGTTTTTGCATGGTTGATGACTTTTGGAGCATGGACCGCTGCAGTCAGGATTCTGATGGAAAAGGTGCTGTTTGGAGACAAAATTCGCGAAGATCAGAAAATCTAGGAAAATATACGGAAAATCGTATTTTTCAGAAGACTAAGGATGCCAGAAGACGGAGTGGAGATGGGCCATAGGGGGCCCACACCACCCCCTGGCGCGGGCAGCCCTAGGCCGCGCCAGGAGGTGGTGTGGCCACCTTGGCCCACTCCAGCCTCTCCCCTCTGGCGTATATCATCCTCCCGAAACCCTAAGACTCGGGAGAGTGACCATAGAAAGATTCCGCCGCCTCTGCGGGGCGGAAAACACTAAGAGAGAAAGATCTCTCCGGCAGACAGATTTCTGCCGGGGGAATTCCTTCCCGGAGAGGGGCGGTCGTCGCCATCAACACCACCATCAAGCTGCACTTCATCGGGATCATCATCATCATCATCATCATCATCATCATCATCACCACCACCATCATCACCATCAGCACCCTCATCACCATCTCCATATTGATGTAACAATTGAGTTGGATCTTGCATTAGTTCATAGGGGAAACTTTCCCGGTGTTTATTACTCTTTGTAGTTGATGCTATTGAGTGAACCATCGAATTATTGTTTATGTTTAGATTGTTATACATCATTATTCCATCTCTGATCATGATCCATATGATGTCTTGTGAGTAGTTCATTTTGTTCTTGAGGACATGGGAGAAGTCATGTTGTTAGTAGTGAAATTGTGTTGAGAAAGATTCAATAGTTTGATATTTAAGTTGTGGTGTACTTCTTCTAGTGGTGTCATGTGAACGTCGACTACATGACACTTCACCTATATGGGCCTAGGGGAATGCATTGTGTATTTGGCTACTAATCGTAGGGGTTGTCGGAGTGACAGAAACCTGAACCCCCATTAGGAAACCATTGCACAAGGGACGTAAGGGTCTTAGAGTTTAAAGCTATGGTTAGGTTTCTACCTTAATTACTTTCTTGTACTTACGGATGTTTGCAAGGGGTATAATCACAAGTATGTATTAGTCATGGATGGGGCGGTACATTAGCACAGGTTCACCCACACAACACTTAGCAAGCTTTAGAAGATTAATCAACTATATGAAGCGAAAGCACTTGACAGTCTTCCCATGTGTCCTCGAGAACGTTTGGTCATCTTAAGTAATACAACCGGCTTGTCCTTTGCTGCATAAAGGATTGGGCCACTTGCTGCATTTATTCCTACTGTCTTTTATTTACTCGTACTTTTTTTACTTGCTTTATCGAAAACCCCTAAAATCCGTTTGCTAAGTATTTGCAGAGAATTCCTGATCCATACCACTAGCTAGCACCTTCTGCTCCTCGTTGGATTCGACACTCTTACTTATCAAAAATACTGCGATACACCCCCTATACTTGTGGGTCATCAAGACTATTTTCTGGCGCCGTTGCCGGGGAGTGAAGCGCTATTGAAGAGTGGAACTGGTAAAGGAAACTTCTACTATGAGTATTGTTTACTACTGCTAGTTGCTTTATTTTCGTTATGGATAATTCCCTTGAGTTTCTTATTTGGTAATGATACTACCACTGCTAAGGTAGTAGATAAGCCACCACCTGCTGAGAATGATGTTTTCAAAATACCTACAAGAATTATTGATCGTGTTATGGATAACTACTACATTGGGGATGGAACTGTCCATCCCGGTGATCATTTACTCTTCATACACGAATTATGTGGCTTGTTCAAGTGTGCAGGTATTACTACAGATCAAGTTAAGAAGAAGTTATTCGCATTATCGCTGAAAGGAAGAGCTGAGGAATGGTATAAGCTGCTAAAGAATGGTCAAGCTCTGAAATGGGAGGAAATAGTGCCTCTCTTTTATTCAAAGTTTTATCCTCCTAGTGACATTCATAAAGATCGGAATCAAATATACAACTTTTGGCCTCTTGATGGAGAGAGTACAGCTCAAGCTTGGGGGAGATTGAAGTTACTAATGCTCAAATGTCCCATTCATGAGCTCCCCAACAATATTATTATCAATAACTTTTATGCAAGGCTCCCTCTACATGATAAGGATTTATTGGATGCTTCTTGTGCTGGATCATTCACTCGCATGGAAGAAGAAGCTAAATGGGATGTTCTGAACCGTATTCAAGACAATGCTGAAGCATGGGAGACTGACAAAGGTAGAGAGTTAGGTATAAATTATGATTATGAATGCATTGAATCTTTTATGGGAACTGATGACTTTCAAAATATTAAAAATGCTTATGGTCTAGACTCTCAAGCTATTGCTTCTTATTTTAAGGCTTTTGCTTCCTACATTGAAGTGCCTAAAAAGAAGTGGAGTAAGTATCATGAACCTTATAAAGATGTTGCTAAGAGTGTTCCTGCAAGAAATACTGAAGTTTATACTGCTAAACATGTTTTACCTAAACCTTATATTGAGAAAATGCCTTTTCTACTTAAGGTAAATGAACATTCTATGATAGCTAGTATGGTTAATGAAAGTACAAGTAAAGATGTTGAACCTGATAAACAAATGGTTGATGAACCTATAATAGCAAATGTGAAAGACTTTGTCACAAATATGAAAAAGAGGGACACACTATCCTTTGTAAGGATACCTCTAATATTGTTTCACATAGTAGTGTTATGAGAGCTAGTATACCTGTGTTTTCTGTTAGAATAAGTGATCATTGCTATGATGCTACTTGTGATAGCTATATTATTAATTTTATGCATTATACTAAAAGTTACTATGAGAGAGGTAAAAGTGTTCTTATGCATCTCAATAATATCAAGTTTCCTCGTTTTATGCTGAAAGTTTTTATGTTGCACTTCTTTTGCCTTCTTATGCAAGTTGCCTCTGGTTTCAACAACTTGTTTGTTTACAAAATTCCCTTGCATAGGAAGTGGGTTAGACTTAAATGTGTGTGTGTGTGTTTTTGATTCTTAATGCTCTCTTTCACTTCAATTCATATCCCTTTGTGAGCAGCTTCAAAATTATAATGCCCATCTTAATGGCTTTAAAGAAAGAGTTTTTTGGGAGACAACCTAATTTGTTTTTGCTTTCAGTTTGTTTTTGTTTCTTTGAGTCTTGGAAGTTATTACTTCGGTAATAACCATTCCTTATCCGTTTTATTTGGTTTTTATGTCAAGATCAACCTCTAATGAGAGATAAGTAAGATTTGGGGAAGTTGCTCTCCCGAAACATATTTTTGTGCTTCACCGTAAATATTCGTGAGAGATCTCTGTATGTCGGATTGAGCTGTAATTTTTTTTGCTTCTGCCCCAGGTTGTTATTTAACTTTCGTTAGTTTTGCACTTTTTTATTTGAGCAACAGAAGAATTTCGAAAAAATTGATCTTTACCTGCTTGTCTGTTTTGACAGATTTTGCCACTCTTGCATTTGCTTCTTTATTCGATTTCCTTTTTGAAGTATTTTTGGGTTTTCGGAAGGAGTTGCTATAGTAGCTTATGTTTTGATGGTTTTAAGTTGAAGTTGGACTCAAAAGGTTTTATCACTTCACTTATACTAATGTTGCTAATGAGAACTGTGTGAAGTTTTGTGTGAAAGGAATTTCCAGGTAGTGGAGATAATGGTGTTTTAAGGAAGAGAAGGGTTTTATGAATCTAGTAATAAGTGTATGAAGATGAAGATACTGATGATTATTCAAGTGATGACTCCGGAAGAATCTACTAGATACCAAATTCAGAGACCTGTAGAGTCTGTTTTCAAATAGGTAACAGTTCTGGTAAGAAAAGTTCTACGAAAATACTATCCAACTATATTTTTGTAGTTTTCAGTCAATAAGGAAAGCTACGAAGCGAAAAAGGGACGGAAACGGAACCAGGGAGGCTCACACCACCCTGTGGCGCGGGCCCTCCCCTGGCCGCGCCACCAGGTGGTGAGTCCACCCCGGACTCCGCCTCCAACTCGTTTTCTCCCAGTACCTTCCTTTTGATATGAAACTTCGTAATATATAACCCCCCGGATCCCCCGAGGTTTGTATATCGTGTTTTCGTTGTGTTTTCGTTTCAATCTGTTTTCTGCCAGGACATACTCTTTGAAGGCTTAGAAGCACAATGGTGTCCGCCAAGGATAAAGGGAAGGAGCCCATGGAGGAAGACCTCCAAGACCCCGGGAAGGAGAAGGAGATCAAGAGTGAAGGTGAAGAGAAGCAAGGCCAACATCCGCACACCGGCACTACCGTTGCAAGCATTGTAGTGGTGGCAAATCCAGCCATTGGAGGGAAGCCTCCTCATCACCGTTCAGATCCCTGATCACTTCCTCCACGCACCAAGAATCCTTTCCATACCCTTATCCATTGGCATCAATACCAGAATATGCCCAAGGGGAAATTACCCTCCAATTGGGATTTGCCTCGTTCTAGCCATGCAGGAAAAGAAGACTTCAAGGAGGAAGAGTGGGGAAAGAATAGCAAGAGCTGGAATTCTCAACACGACATGATCATGAGCCACATTGAGCAAAACTCACAGCTGATTCGTAATCTCACTTTCGAGATTGAGGACTTGGGGAAATTGATCAGAGAGCTCGTCGAGAGGATACCACCACCACCAAAGGAGTAATTCATCATCAGGTTTGGCATCCCCTTGGTTTGTTCCAAGCTTGGGGGAGTGCCGCGGTATCATATCACTATCTTCTATCTTTTTACCTTATTAGTTGAGTCATATCATGAATAAAGGAGTTATTATGTAGTATGGTTTGCATTATGGAAGTGTCCCCTCTCTCGTTAGATACGTATCCCTTGGTGTGAGTTGCCGTTACGGAATATTAATGAGAAGTTCTATCATTCACTCTTTTGCATAGCTTATATTAGTTTTCAATTCGTGGTTATATGATTGATCTTGTTATTAGTATTGGTATCGCTTTGGGATCATTGAGTTAATTTAGTTGGTTTTGGCAAACCTGGCTTGGTCAGTAGCAACACTATTTTTGAGAGTTGAAAGAAAAGATAGAAGTACTCTAGAGAAAAATAATTTCATCATCTTTCTTTCTTGATTTGCTCATAAGTTTAGTATTCTCTAGTTAAGATATTTTATGCTTCCAAGGAAGATTGTATGTTTGTCTTTATCACTTGTATGTTTGGTTGTTTCCTTCAACTCTTATACTTGCTACCCAGCCTTGCTAGCCAAAAACCTGTACTGAGAGGGAATTCTTCTCGTGCATCCACCTCCTTTAAACCAAAACCTTTGCCATGTGTGTCTACCATACCTGCCTAGTAGCATTATTGCTATTCCAAGTAAATTCTTGTTTTATCTACCTCCCAAATTAAACTTGTTATGTGAAAATTAGTGATTAAAGCTCTCATGAACTTGATGGCACACTTTACTTTCTTGCACTTAATAAACTTGAACCATTGTGCTCACCTATGTTGTGTATATGCTTGCGCTTTGTAAGTTTTGAATTAGCAGAACCGTGATGTCATAGGGAACACTTTCAACATTGCACTGGTACTTTGTACCTAGTTGATATCATGTTATTTTGTCTATGGATGTCGTCGGTGTGAAATGAAAGGGGAGCTTGTAAGTCCATGGAGTTATGCATGTGTGTTAGAGAAACGCCTGGGCCGCAGGTCTAATCCATGCTGACATGGTGGAAACCTGCAGCGTAACCAGAACGAGCATCTGTGAAGCATTCTTCTTATAAAAAAGAGTTAGAGATTGAGAAAAAGATAAAAAAAGAGATATTATGAAAAGAGGAAAGAGAGAAAAAAGCACCATATTCCCATGGTAAATAAGAAGATTGTTGAGATGCTTGTTGTCTGCTTGCCTTGTCATTTTGATATGGGGATTCTTCTGTATCATCGGGCAAGGGGTACCCCGTTGGCGGTTCTCTATGATACACATATGCTTACGATGACAAGAACTTACCGGTGACTAAACTTGAGTAGCATGAGGAGCGGCCCTCGTATTCAAGAGACATGAGATTCTCAACTTACAACTTGTCAATGCATATCCTCATATTTGATCACTTTAACCTTAATCACCTAAAGATGCCTATGATAGGGGCAATGAGAGCTGAAAGCTAGTAAGTATCATAATTTTTGGGAGCTCTTTATGAGACTTGCAATCCCTGCTTCCCTCTACGAAGGGCCTTTCTTTTACTTTGCAGTTGAGTCAGTAAACCTATTCCCTTCTATCTCAGCAAGTATTTTGAGTTGTTGTGTTTCATTCATTCATATGATGATTTATTCAATCATGTTTCTTATGTTCCTTGTTTTGCACTTTGCTCTTATCTTGATGTTTACTACTTTGAAAGCTGTCATGGAAAACCAGCTATTTGTGAACTCCAGCAAATTATCAACTATTCTTCGACCAAGAGCTAAGTTTGCCATTACCAATTATGATTCACTTTATGTGTCCTTATTGTGTTTCCTTTACCTATTACAAGTTGAGTTATATAATAGTGAGTTGTCTTCTATTATGATCTATGCACTTGATGGATGTGATGCTTCTTGTCTGTATTCTTTTATCGACTCTTCACTCCATAAACCTGAGGCCATGTTTATTGAGCTCAGTTTCGCTTGGGGACAAGCGAAGTCTAAGCTTGGGGGGGTTGATACGTCCATTTTGCATCACTATTCTATGTCTTACTTCACTATTATTCATTGATATATTTCATATTGAGAGGTGATACTTATGTTATTTCATCTGTTTTTGCATGGTTGATGACTTTTGGAGCATGGACCGCTGCAGTCAGGATTCTGATGGAAAAGGTGCTGTTTGGAGGCAAAATTCGCGAATATCAGAAAATCCAGGAAAATATACGGAAAATCATATTTTTCCAGAAGACTAAGGATGCCAGAAGACGGAGTGGAGATGGGCCATAGGGGGCCCACACCACCCCCTGGCGCGGGCAGCCCTAGGCCGCGCTAGGAGGTGGTGTGGCCACCCTAGCCCACTCCAGCCTCTCCCCTCTGGCGTATATCATCCTCCTGAAACCCTAAGACTCGGGAGAGCAACCACAGAAAGATTTCGCCGCCTCATTTGGGGCGGAAAACACCGAGAGAGAAAGATCTCTCCAGCAGACAGATTTCTGCCGGGGGAATTCCTTACCGGATAGGGGAGATCGTCGCCATCAACAGCACCATCAAGCTGGACTTCATTGGGATCATCATCATCATCACCACAACCATCATCACCATCAGCACCCTCATCACCATCTCCATATTGCTGTAACAATTGAGTTGGATCTTGCATTAGTTCATAGGGGAAACTTTCCTGGTGTTTATTACTCTTCGTAGTTGATGCTATTGAGTGAACCATTGAATTATTGTTTATGTTCAGATTGTTATACATCATTATTCCATCTCTGATCATGATCCATATGATGTCTTGTGAGTAGTTCGTTTTGTTCTTGAGGACATGGGAGAAGTCATGTTGTTAGTAGTGGAATTATGTTGAGAAAGATTCAATAGTTTGATATTTAAGTTGTGGTGTACTTCTTCTAGTGGTGTCATGTGAACGTCGACTACATGACACTTCACCTATATGGGCCTAGGGGAATGCATTGTGTATTTGGCTACTAATCGTAGGGGTTGCCGGAGTGACAGAAACCTGAACCCCCGTTAGGAAACCATTGCACAAGGGACGTAAGGGTCTTAGAGTTTAAAGCTATGGTTAGGTTTCTACCTTAATTACTTTCTTGTACTTACGGATGTTTGCAAGGGGTATAATCACAAGTATGTATTAGTCATGGATGGGGTGATACATTAGCACAGGTTCACCCACACAACACTTAGCAAGCTAGAGAAGATTAATCAACTATATGAAGCGAAAGCACTTGACAGTCTTCCCATGTGTCCTCGAGAACATTTGGTCATCTTAAGTAATACAACCGGCTTGTCCTTTGCTGCATAAAGGATTGGGCCACTTGCTGCATTTATTCCTACTGTCTTTTATTTACTCGTACTTTGCTTACTTGCTTTATCGAAAACCCCTAAAAATCCATTTGCTAAGTATTTGCAGAGAATTCCTGATCCATACCACTAGCCAGCACCTTCTGCTCCTTGTTGGGTTCGACAGTCTTACTTATCGAAAATACTGCGATACACCCCCTATACTTGTGGGTCATCAGTGATCTTGTGTGGATACACCTGAGCAAAGACCGCTTCCCCAAGGAACGCGACTCCAAGCTCAAGCCAAGAGGAGATGGTCCCTTCAAGGTCCTCAAACGAATCAACAACAATGCCTACATCATCGACATACCAACATCCAAGTACCTTGCAAGCAATACATTCAACGTCAAGGATCTCTCACCCTACCATGGAGATGTTCAAGATGACAACCATGAAGAGTTGAGGACGACTCTTTCCCAGGGGTGGGGAGCTGATGTAGGCCACCCTACGGACGCTCCTACATCTACACCACCAAGGCCCCCAAGTGGACCGATGACCCGTGCCCGAGCCAAATTTCTTCAAGCTAAGGTGAATTCGCTCCTCTCATCATGTGACTTTGACATACACTTGGATGTCTTGCTACGTCATACCACTATGATGTGCATCATCAGGTAAGAACCACCGCCGCGTCGACCCACGAGCCCTGAAGCTGGACCTGTTCTGAAGCTGCCAGAGCCGGAGTGTCCGCCCGAATCTAGCCGGAGTGTCCGACGCAGCCGGAGTGTCCGACGTGACTCAGCGAGAGTGTCCGGCCTACCCTAGCCCTGTCTGGGCTCAGACATTCTGTATGCCAGTTCGGACACTACCTGGACACTACCCAGAGTGTCCGGCCACCCCGGACTGTCCGATCAACTCGACCTGGACTGTCCGGCCTAAAGATGGGCATGCGAGCCTTAGCTGGGCCTTGTGGCCCATGTACCCCTCTACTTCGCCCAGAACTCTACCTTAATACCTGAATTACCCCTGAACTTGTGGTTGGCCTATATATAGTCCCCACCTCCATTGTAAACCCTAGGCATGATATTTGGAATTAGTGGAAACCCCTTGTGGATCTATCTAGTTCTTGCCTCATGCTCCTTTGACAAAGGAGCACCAAATATCCCAAACATCATTGGAGTTTGCATCGTTCCTCCGCGTTGTACAAGGCCTAGGCATCGGAGTCCATTTGCCTAGATGTCAAGATCTCATCGAGTCTCCCATCTCGCCGTGCCGGTTCGAGAGAGAGTCCTCTACCCGTCGCCGATCCTAGGGATTGCGCCGGACCGGTCACCGCCGGTGTGAGCTATTGGTATGTATAGTGGTTTTGTGTGTGTGTGTTCATCGTGTTCTTCGTGCGTGAGTTCGTCGTGTTCATCCTCCCCTCTTTCCCCCGCACTCCATCATCAATTTGATTGGGATTCGTGAAAGATCGGGCCACCCTAGAGGTTTGCCCCCAACATATTGGTATATGCATGTAATGCATCACAACTTCGGCCACCAAAATGAAGCGCTTCAACACTCCGTCGCCAAAACAAATGACAATCTGCGACGCCTCATCGACGGAATGGCAAGACCGCGTTCACGTGCTGCAAGCTCTTCAAGTTCTTTGCGTCGTCATTCACCTCTTCCACAAGATCTACATCCAAGTGCTCCAAGACACAATGATGCCCTCGTGGTTGAAGATGGAAGTTCTTCGAACTATGTACCTTCCCCACGGCATGCCACAACGTCAAGCTATGATGGTGATTTCTCTTCAAGGCCACGAGCAAGGCAAGAAGCACACCGCCATTATGCAAGTGTAGGGGTTCCGTGCATAAAAACAATAAATTTTACTCTACGCCCCTGAACCCCTGAAGCTGCCAGGACCTATCTATTAGTAATACAGTAACGGGAGGGGATTTTCGTGAACTTACCCTCGAAGACCAAAAAGCGTTGTCAACGCTCAGCAGAGCGTGGTTGATGTAGACGAGCCGAAGCCGACCTCAAGGTCGTGATGAAGTCCTTGCGCTCCTTCTGGCTCCAATGACTTGAGTGCCTCAAGTGTGACACCTCGTGGGAGTTACACACGTCCGGTGCCCGACGATGACTCCCGCTTCCCCGATCCAGCAGCAGTTGCGGAAGTAGAGCTCCCGGATTCGAATCCTGCAGCGCGACGGCGCTCCGCGGTGAAGATGTCTCTCGCTCGCGCAGTCCAGACTTGGGACCACGGTCAGGAGAGAGAGAGGGGAGAGAGAAAATATCAATTAGAGGTCCTCCCAAAAGTGGGGAGACCTTTATTGATTATTGGGTGTATTTTCTAGGCCAATATACCCCACTATATATAGGGGGAGGGGAGGTACTACCTCCCCTCAAGTCCCGGGGTGGGACTAAAGGAGAGGAGGGGGGAGGAGGTGGCCTCCGGCCACTAGTGGGCCCCGCGTGGGGGGGCTTGGCCCAGCCGGCCTCCCCTTGCCCCTTCTCCCCTTTCTCCTTTTCCCTCATGGGCCCTTTCCCTCCGGAAATTGGCCCATTAAGCCTTTTGACCTTTTAATTGATTTTCTCTTTATTAAATAATTATGAATAAATGATTAAATCAATATTTAACATTCATTCACACATTATCTAATCTCCATGGCCATGGAACACCTTCCACCTCCACTCCGGACATCTTCTGGACTTACCGAAACCCTTCCGGTTTTCTCTCTTCTTTTCTTCGGTGATTCTACCGATCCTATAAACACTCTCTAAGCATCATCAAGCCCTTAAGCGTGATACCCTACGGTTCGAGAACACTCCAGACATGGTCGGGACATTCCCGCACCAATGATCAACAGAGGGACCTGGATGGCCATGTGACCCATGTGCGTTCCACGAAGATCTTTCGTCGTTTGAACCGGTGACAGTCGTGTATTATTCCCTTTGTCATTTGATACTTGCATTGCCCGAGACCTGATCAATGACATCTTCATGTCGAGTTTAATCTCGTTACTGCACAATGCTATTTGACTCGTTCCGACAAGTGATATCCCCGTGATCTAATCACACGCTGCGCAACTATTGGATATAACTTCTCCGAGTGGGCCCTTGAGTATCTTTCCGTCACATGGACGGACAAATCCCGCTCTTGACATATATTGCCTCTACGGTTTCCTCCGAATACCTGAACACACCTTTATAACCACCGTTTTACCAGATGGCGTTTGATGCTATCTAAGCACTCTCAGGAGACAGTGATTGATATAGCCTCACGATCTAAGGAATAGTCTACGAGGATCCTTTTCTAATCATCGTAACTTGAACTTCGTGACATGATCGAATCACGATGTTTAGATTGGGTATTGGTTCATCATCTCACTCTCAGAATGAGATGACCTCATTTCCAACTGGCATAAATGCCACATGATCAGGAAACATGATCATCTCTTGACCAATGAACCAGTGACTAGAGCTTCACTGGGAACCCCTGGTTTGTTTATATATCACACGTGTATTGATGTTTCCACTCAACACAGTTATAGCATGATATAAAACTTAATCATAAACTATATGAAATTTGATAATAGTCGTTACTACTATTTGTCTCTAGGGCATATTTCCAATAGTCTCCCACTTGCACTAGAGTACAAATACACTAGCTGCATTTGTTCTTAATTATTGGCACCATATAGCCGGTACCTAGAACATGCTTGCTCATGGAAGAGGTTGAGTCTTGTTTCTGTACTTTACAGTCCTAGATCCTTTGCAACTTACTAATGTCACTTTGATTAACATTAATAATCTATCATCACATGATAGCATCTGTGTGTATGCATCGTTGCCATGACAGCATAATGAGGCCTTATTCCAGGAGCCTACAGTGACGTTAGATCAACCTCGAGGGCTTTCTCATGGGCACTGTGCCCTGGGACACATCATTCTACATTAAAAGCGAATTAGCCCCGCCATAACATTATACAACACTTTAGATGGTACCCTTATCTATTTATAAATGTATTCATCGAAACACCAGTGCACTCTGTGCAACTTTCGATGTTTTGTTCACATCGCTTCCTACTTGACTTTAATTGGTATCTATAGGAGTTTCCAACATATTCCCTTATAAACATAACTCTTTATGCTTTAAGATATGTCATCCTATATGGATTTGGAAAACATGTTCACAGTTCTATAACAGACACTGCGGACAAACTTAGCTCAACGTTTTGTGATTCGAACTTGATCACTTTCAAACGTTCCTTATTTGGATCACATATTATGCTAAGTTATCATCATGGTTGTCTAAGATAGAACCTATGTCTTAACATAGTGGATGACGATCATCCTTTTCTTTCTTTCAACCATTGATGTTAAACTTAATGATATTCCTAATTTTAGTTATTAAGGACTAGTTCCTTAATTAACTTCTATTCTGAAACAACTTTCAGAATCCCTTAAGGAATACTACATAATATCATAATACATCTATCATTAACTTCTACATCTTATAAATCCTTATTTATAAGTATTTGCGCTTTCATTCTTAACTTACTTAAGAATTACTCCTATAAGCTCCCACTCAAAATATGTTGCTAACATGTTTGGGTATGAGTCAGTACTCTTACTCAAACTATGTTCCTACATATTTTGAATTTGAGTCTTATATTGCTCCCACTTAAAAAATATGTCAATCACATATTGTTTTAGGAAGACTTACATAGCTCCCACTCAATTTTATGCAAATTGCATATCTCCTTACTATTTTGAATAACTTCAAAATCCTTTGATAAAATATCAAACTTGGAGATTTACTATAAGATACTAGTACTATTACTAGTTTTAAATCCACTAGACATTTAGTACGCATGAATCAAATTCATTTGAATTTTTCCAATACTTGACAAATTTGTACTTTTGTCATTCACCCCTTTTTCCTACTATGGCTTTGCAGTCATTTCGGAAAATTCCAAGTAACTCCTTTTACTTGTGAGATTCAGCAATGAATTGCTTTCTAATCTCAAGGGAATTCTGCTATTAGGATTTCTCATAATTCTAGTTTACCATCATTTCCTTTGTAGTTCGTAGGTATGTCATATTTCAAAAAATCATGACAAGTGGTTCACAAATGTTTCCATACCATATATGGATTTATATTTTGAATCCTACTTCATATAGTGAAAAACATTAGTGGAGGGAAAAACACAATGATCAAAATCATTGATTCTTTCCTTCTATGAAGAGAATCGTTCAAGAATGCTGTCCGTTGCGCTTCTCAACACTCTGATGTAGGGTTTTGAATCCTCATCATGTTTTACACTAATTTCCATTTGCTCCATAATTGAGAAACATCACTGAAGTGAGCTTTCTCAAGAATGTACCAAAATCCAAGCAATACGAACCTTGCTTTCCTTTTGGCTTGAGCTATGGGTTTTGTATTCAAAGTTTCCAATGAATACTCTACAAGGACTTATTCGCTATTGTTTTGGTTATATCGAATAACCCCAAAACTTTTCACGAATTCTAATGGTTCACTGTAAACTCATTGAGTGCTAACTATTTCTAACTAATGGTCTCTACATATACTCTACAACGATTTATTTGGTGCATTCTATTCAACCCCCTTTGATATCTAATATCATATTGTGATGCTTTGCATTTTGATATTTCAAAACACTTTGCATTCCACAATGTCTTTTATGCCATTCTTATAAATTTGAACTTTATTACTATTGATCAAATCATAGCAATTGGATTCTCCTTTGCATTTATACCCTTTGTTGATGAAACACTTTGATCAAATCAAATAGTTTCATATTCATGTTTCCTTTGGTAAACTTTCTTTACACATTTAAACAATCATATAATGATAATTACCATTTTCGTTAAAACATAATACATCGAATATGTATTCTATTTAACAATTCTTTAAACACTTTGTATTCAAGTAATACACGGTGTTCAAGTTATTTTGCCGAACTTAGGCATGATTTATATGTGAGAAGAAATCGAATGACTTTCACATATTATCACATAACTTTGAATTTAAACAATGGTTTCATTCATTAATGAAATATCATTAAGTTGGGTATATTAAACAAGGCATTTCAATGTTTTACAAATGTTCATACATTATCAATTAGTTTCAAACAATAAGGATAATTCACACATAATCAAACAAGATATGAACACGAATAGAAATCATTCATAAAAGTGGAACAACTGTTTGTTACAAACTCATATGAATAACCGTCTAACGAAGTGTGAGACACACTAAAGAAGTTCAAATCTCTCGATTACAAAAATCATCCTAAAACATAAACTAAGTGATAAATGTCGAGGGAGAGTGTCGTCGGCCATCATCATCATGCTCGCCATCAACACGCAACGTCACCTCCTCTCCAGCAAGCACCTCTATGCAGAAGGACCTGTTTTTAGTAAAACAGAACAAGTATCAGATATACTTAACACTGCAATGTGTTTGCAAGATTATAACATTTATAAAACTATATATCAAATATATACCTTTGTCATCGATGACCTCTCCGGCGATTGGTTCAACCTTTACGTTCCAGAAACGTAATATGAACTCATGGAAATCCAATGCTTCCGTATCACCACTCATGATGCTACTCTGGACATGTCCTTTGTAGCTGGGAGGCAATGACCGAAGCAGTACGTCTATCGCAAATGGATCAGCCATCCAGTAATCCACGAAATGAACCAGTCTCGTGTGTGCATCAAGCATGCGCTCCAAGTGACTCCTCAGACATGTATGCTCCTCCATCTGTATGGAGAGGAACTCTCCAAGACACTCGTGCTTCCACATGCGCACATGGCCTATGAACTCTGCTCTCAGCTGATCCACCATCGAATATGGGTCAAGATCACCCATGAGCGGATGTAGTTCATCCACCATCCCGTAACGCATTATTATCTGAATGTAGGTGGACATCTCTTGGCGATAGTAGCGATCTGCCAGCTCTTGTGGGGTCTCATAGTAGTCTGGCTCAGTCAAATCCATCGTCTGGCGTATGTAGTCTACCACATGATTCCTAGTAAGGAGATCATCTAGGTACACAAGCCAACTAGGGAAGTTGGATCCATCAAGTCTAAGTTTCTCACCCTTTACCCAATCCTTAATCTCAAAGTAAGCTTCACTGTGAGCCATCTACATTTATAATTGCAAAAGGAATTTAGACTAAGTTTATAATTAAATGAGTTAATAATAACTCCACTCAGAAACACCTATCCCCAGTGAGGGTTTCTAGTGATAACACGACCCCTATCAGCCACATCTCCCCCGATCGTCACGGCCATCAATGTGGGTTTAAGGGTGGACGCTAAACGTCGGTCACATCATTCATGCGACTCGTGCTCGATCTTTCGACCATCCGCGTTCGGAGGCCACGCTTCTCTAGCGTGCTAGGCTCGCCAACTCAACCTTAGTGTATTCGCTGTGTAACATGGCTTACACCCACTGTATGTGAACGTAGATATGTCTGACACCCAGGCCTATCACCCTGGATTTCCTCATACCGAAGAACTTTCTTGGTGGTGCACACTAAGGGGGAACACAATCGTTGGTTATTTTAACAGGGATCTTCTTATTAGGCTACCATCGAGTATCTAATACTAGCACACAATAAGACATACAAACAATAACATTGAATGTAAATGCTATGTGATATGGTCCTTCACGTCGTGATCTCCATCCGTCGTCACCGGGTTCCGGCACCAGGGTTCCGGCGCCGTAGACACCAGGGTACCAGTGTCATTCTGGTGTGGTAGTTCGTCACCATCGTGACTATCTACTACTATGCAACAAAAGGTAATTACTTTACCTTTGCCACAACCATATCACAAAGCAACGCCCCCTGCAAAACAAAGTTAGACGCCTCTACTTTACCTTTGCATGTTTTACGTGGCTGAATGGGCTTTTGTACAAGAGTCGTTCTTACCTACGAACTTTCAGCACAACGCTGATCAAGTAGTTGTCTATACTACACCCCTTTCGGGGCCCTCCATTGCAAATGGTATACCAACTAATGCAAGAGAGACAGACACCCCCCTAAGCCACTTTATACGGTACAAGCCGTATGTCAAGTGTGGACCAGTCTCGCGAATGAACGCGTAAAGTCGGTTGGGGCTGCTTCATCAAGCATTGCTGCGGTATACACAAGTATATGTGGGAGGGTAACAACTAAAATATCAACGCCCACACGCTACATCTCGTGTGTTCTACCCGTACTAGCATTACTACGCATAGATCTAGCTCTGATACCACTGTAGGGGTTCCGCGCATAAAAACAATAAATTTTACTCTATGCCCCTGAACCCCTGAAGCTGCCAGGACCTATCTATTAGTAATACAGTAACGGGAGGGGCTTTTCGTGAACTTACGCTCGAAGACCGAAAAGCGTTGTCAACGCTCAGTAGAGCGTGGTTGATGTAGACGAGCCGAAGCCGACCTCAAGGTCGTGATGAAGTCCTTGCGCTCCTTCTGGCTCCAACGACTTGAGTGCCTCAAGTGTGACACCTCGTGGGAGTTACACACGTCTGGTGCCTGACGATGACTCCCGCTTCCCCGATCCAGCAGCAGTTGCGGAAGTAGAGCTCCCGGATCCGAATCCCGTAGCGCGACGGCGCTCCGCGGTGAAGATGTCTCTCGCTCGCGCAGTCCAGACTTGGGACCACGGTCACGAGAGAGAGAGAGGGGGAGAGAGAAAATATCAATTAGAGGTCCTCCCAAAAGTGGGGACACCTTTATTGATTATTGGGTGTATTTTCTAGGCCAATATACCCCCACTATATATAGGGGGAGGGGAGGTACTACCTCCCCTCAAGTCCCGGGGTGGGACTAAAGGAGAGGAGGGGGGGAGGAGGTGGCCGCCGACCACTAGTTCGCCCCGCGCGGGGGGGGCTTGGCCTAGCCGGCCTCCCCTTGCCCCTTCTCCCCTTTCTCCTTTTCCCTCATGGGCCCTTTCCCTCCGGAAATTGGCCCATTAAGCCTTTTGACCTTTTAATTGATTTTCTCTTTATTAAATAATTATGAATAAATGATTAAATCAATATTTAACATTCATTCACACATTATCTAATATCTGTGGCCATGGAACACCTTCCACCTCCACTCCGGACATCTTCCGGACTTACCGAAACCCTTCCGGTTTTCTCCCTTCTTTTCTCCAGTGATTCTACCGATCCTATAAACACTCTCTAAGCATCATCAAGCCTTTAAGCGTGATACCCTACGGTTCGGGAACACTCTAGACATGGTCGGGACATTCCCGCACCAATGATCAACAGAGGGACCTGGATGGCCATGTGACCCCTATGCGTTCCACGAAGATCTTTCGTTGTTTGAACCGGTGACAGTCGTGTCTTATTCCCTTTGTCATTTGATACTTGCATTGCCCGAGACCTGATCAATGACATCTTCATGTCGAGTTCAATCTCGTTACTGAACAATGCTATTTGACTCGTTCCGACAAGTGATATCCCCATGATCTAATCACACGTTGCGCAGCTATTGGATATAACTTCTCCGAGTGGGCCCTTGAGTATCTTTCCATCACTTGGACGGACAAATCCCGCTCTTGACATATATTGCCTCTACGGTTTCCTTCGAATACCTGAACACACCTTTATAACCACCGTTTTACCAGATGGTGTTTGATGCTATCTAAGCACTCTCGGGAGACAGTGATTGATATAGCCTCACGGTCTAAGGAATAGTTTACGAGGATCCTTTTCTAATCATCGTAACTTGAACTTTGTGACATGATCGAATCACGATGTTTAGATTGGGTATTGGTTCATCATATCACTCTCAGAATGAGATGACCTCATTTCCAACTGGCATAAATGCCACATGATCAGGAAATGTGATCATCTGTTGACCAATGTACCAGTGACTAGAGTTTCACTGGGAACCCCTGGTTTGTTTATATATCACACGTGTATTGATGTATCCACTCAACACAGTTATAGCATGATATAAAACTTAATCATAAACTATATGAAATTTGATAATAGTCGTTACTACTATTTGTCTCTAGGGCATATTTCCAACAGCAAGGGCATTCGTGATCCAACAAGAGCAACCACAAGAAGAACCGCAAGTGCAAGCGCAAGTCTACCACCATCGACCGCGACACATACTTGACACAACAAGTGATGACTCCAATTTGGAGAATCAAGCTCGTCATCGACGTGAGGCTCTCCAAGATCCTCCTCATCATCATCAACGTCATGAACATCCACACCGACAACATGGTCATCACAAGGCGCCTCCTCCACCACACCAAAACATGGAGCGTCAAGTGGTACAAGTTGAGCGACACCCACCACATCAAGAGGCTCACGACCATGACCTTCGCCATGAGGCCCATGTGCCTAACCAACATCACCAACCGAAGAATGATCCCCCTTCGTCGTCAACCGCGTCAAGAGGCTCCACACCCTCGCCACCATGAGGCCCAAGCGCCTCAACCACGTCAACAACCGCGCCAAGAGAAAGAGCAAGCTCCACAACAACAACATCAAGAGAAAGCTCTGCAACAAGGTCACAAGAACCAAGTTCCACCTCCTGAACCACAAGATCGGCAGCAAGCTCGTTGCAATGATCGCATGGAAGTTGAAGACCATCATCAACATGGCAACAATCACTACCGTGACCACAATGAGGAAGAAACATTTGGCAAGCTCAAGTTCACAATGCCCAAGTTCACCGGATACAATGACCCCGAAGAATACCTCTCGTGAGCACCCAAAAGTCGACAAGATCTTCCACATGCACAATTATAGCAACGAGAAGATGGTCGCCATGGCTTCGCTTGAGTTTGATGATTACGAAAACATTTGGTGGGAACAAGTTCAAGTTGCTCATGATGCAAGACAAGAACCACCAATCACAACTTGGCATGACATGAAGGCTCACATGAGATCCCGGTTCGTCCCCGCGCACTACACGCGCGACCTCTTCAACAACCTTCAATCGCTTCATCAAGGGACAAAGACCGTGGAAGAGTACTTCAAGGAAATGGAACTCAACTTGATTCGCGCCAACATTGATGAGCGCATGGAGCAAACTATGGCACATTTCCTTATTGGCTTGAATCACCCAATCAAGCGCATCGTCGAGTCCAAACATACAACACAATGGTTGAGCTTGTGCACATCGCAACAAAGGCTGAACATCAAGTGCAAGAGGATATCAAGTACAACAAGCCCAAGACGTACTTCACCTACAAGCAAGCTTCAACCGCTACACCAACAACTTTCAATGGAAGCTCCTCAAGTACCTCCAAGCCTTCCTTCAAGCCCACACTTCCTCAAGGAAAACTGCCCACAAGTGGCAAACAAGCAAAGAGTGATACACCTTTCAATGGTGTATGCTACAAGTGTGGAGGTAAAGGACACAAGTCGGCCGAATGTGGAAACAAGAAGGTATTGTTCATCCATGACAATGGCGATGAAGAGTACTTGAGTGAAGATGAATTTGATGCCCGAGTCAAGGAACCAATGGCAAGGCAACAAGTGGAACATGACCAAGAACTACTCATGTGTGAACATGACGCAAGTCCATCGCTTGTCGTCACAAGGATCTTGACCACTCAAGCACAAGAGCATGAAGACCAATGCTCAAACATCTTCCAAACACGAGCTGGCATCAATGGAAAATCTATCAAGGTGATCATAGACGGAGGGAGTTGCCACAACCTTGCTAGCACCGAGTTGTGTGAGAAGCTCAACCTCAACCTCCATCCGCACAAGCACCCCTACCACGTGCAATGGCTAAGTGACCAAGGGTCCATGAAGATCAAGCATACCGTATCGGTCTCCTTCGCCATTGGTCCTTACAAAGACACGATGGAGTGCGATGTGGTTCCTATGATAGTTTGCCACATGCTTCTTGGTCGACCATGGAAATTTGACAAGGCTGCTCAACATGATGGTCGCACCAATGTATACACCTTCAAATGGCTCAACAAAACATGTGTTTTGCAACCAATGACTCCTAGCCAAATATATGCGGACAATGCACAGGCTTTAGCAAGGGTGCAAAGCACAACACCTACTTGTGAGAAGAGCGGTGAGAGAGAGAACCACCTCATAGTGAGTGAGAGCCACAAGCCAAACTCGAGTGGAAAAACTAAGAGTGTTCTCCTTGCCACCAAAAGTGAGATGAGAGATGTTCGGAACAACCCATCCATCTTGCACTATGTCCTCCTTTGCAAGGGACTAGCGCAAGGAACTAATGAATTAACCAATGTTCCTCCATATTTGATGATTGTTTTGCAGGAATTCAAGGATGTGTTCCCTGAAGACCTTCCACATGGACTACCTCCTTTTCGCGGCATCGAACATCGCATTGACCTCATCCCCGGTGCACCACATCCCAGCCGCGCCGCTTATCGCACGAACCCGGAGGAGACAAAGGAGATTGAGCGTCAAATCAACCAACTCATCTCCAAAGGTTCGATTCAAGTTAGAACTAGTCCAAGTGCCGTACCCGTGATACTTGTTCCAAAAATGGATGATACGTTACGGTTATGCATGGACTACCGTCCAATCAATGCTATCACCGTGCGTTATCGACATCCCATACCACGTCTAGATGACATGCTTGATGAATTGTGTGGAGCCACTATTTTTTCGAAAATTGATCTTCGTAGTGGTTACCATCAAATACGCATGGCTGAGGGTGATGAGTGGAAAACCGTCTTCAAGACCAAACTTGGTCTCTATGAATGGTTGGTTATGCCATTTGGTTTATCTAATGCACCATCTACCTTCATGTGCCTTATGAATCACATCTTGCGTTCTCTCATTGGAAAAAGTATTGTTGTATATTTTGATGAAATTCTTGTTTATAGCAAATCACTTGAGGACCATATTACACATGTCAAGGAAGTTTTGCAAATCCTTTGACATGAAAAGCTTTATGCTAATCTTCCCAAGTGCACTTTTGCTAAAGACAAGTTGATATTTCTTGGATTTGACGTTTCTTCGAAGGGAATTGAAGTTGATGTTTCCAAGGTAAAGGACATACGAGATTGGCCCATCCCAACAAATGTGAGTGAAGTCCGAAGTTTTCATGGGTTGGCCGGTTTCTATCGTTTCTTTGTGAAACACTTTTCCACCATTGCTTGTCCTCTCAACAAGTTGATGAAAAATAATGTCACCTTCATGTGGGGCAAAGCGTAACAAAAAGCTTTTGATGAACTTAAAAAGAGGCTCACCGAAGCACCTCTCCTTGCATTACCGGATTTCACAAAAACTTTTGAGATAGAGTGTGATGCTAGTGGTATTGGCATTGGAGGAGTCCTTATATAAAATGGACGTCCTATAGCCGACCATAGCGAGAAACTTGATGGTGCTCGCCTTAATTATCCAACTTATGACAAAGAGCTTTTTGCCTTAGTTCGTGTTCTTCAAGTTTGGCAACACTACCTATGGCCCAAGGAATTTATCATCCATTCCGACCATGAGTCGTTGAAATATCTCAAAGGCCAAGCCAACTTAAGTAAGAGACACGCTAAGTGGGTTGAGTTCATGGAGTCTTTTCCGTACATTGTCAAGTATAAGAAGGGCAAAGATAATGTAGTTGCGGATGCTTTGTCTCGCAAACACACAAGCCTTCTTACGAGACTTGAAATAAACGTGTTGGGTCTTGAGGAAATAAAGTCTTTGTATGCTTTCGACCCGTTCTTTGAACCAATTTTCGCAAAGTGCTCCATTGACAAAGGAGTTGATGATTTCTATTTGCATAAGGGCTTTCTCTTTAAACAAAACAAGTTTTGTATTCTGAAATCGTCGCTCCAACTTTTGCTTCTCCAAGAATCTCATGGTGGAGGCCTTATGGGTCACTTTGGCCATGACAAGACATTGGACATGCTCTCCACTCACTACTTTTGGCCCAAGATGAAGCGTGACGTGGAGCGCTACGTTCAACGATGCACGACATGTGTTCAAGCTAAGTCGCAAGCTAACCCTTATGGTCTTTATATGCCATTGTCTATTCCTCATACACCTTGGTCCGACATTAGCATGGATTTTGTGTTAGGATTTCCTAGATCTAAGCATGGTCATGATTCTATCTTTGTTGTCGTGGATCGCTTTTCCAAAATGGCACACTTCATACCGTGCCATAAGACCGACGATGCTTCACATGTTGCCAACTTGTTTTTCAGGGAAATCGTCCGTCTTCATGGTGTGCCAAGAACAATCGTCTCCGACCGCGACGTCAAATTCATGAGCTACTTATGGAAGACCCTCATGGCCAAGCTCGGCGTCAAGCTCCTCTTTTCATCCGCGTCGCATCCTCAAACCGATGGACAAACCGAGGTTGTCAACAGAAGCCTCGAAACTCTTCTACATGTGTTGATCAAGAAAAACTTGAAGGATTGGGAGGAATGCATTCCCCACACCGAGTTTGCTTACAACCGAGCCAAGCACTCAACAACCAAGATGAGTCCCTTCATGATCGTCTATGGTTTCGATCCCCTCACTGCGCTCGACATCCTACCACTACCTCTTCATGGGAGCACCAACATGGACGTCGAGAAGCGTGCACAAGCTATGAAGAAACTGCATGAAGAAACAAGAGCTACTATCGAGCAATAAGTCCTTCGCCAAGCTTCAAGGTTAAACAAGGACAAGAAGGAGATGATATTTGAAGAAGGTGATCTTGTGTGGATACACCTGAGCAAAGACCGCTTCCCCAAGGAACGCAACTCCAAGCTCAAGACAAGAGGAGATGGTCCCTTCAAGGTCCTCAAACGAATCAATAACAACGCCTACATCATCGGCATACCGACATCCAAGTACCTTGCAAGCAATACATTCAACGTCAAGGATTTATCACCCTACCATGGAGATGTTCAAGATGACAACCATGAAGAGTCGAGGACGACTCTTTCCCAAGGGGGGGAGCTGATGCAGCCCGCCCTACGGACGCTCCTACATCTACACCACCAAGTCCCCCAAGTGGACTGATGACCCGTGCCCGAGCCAAGCTTCTTCAAGCTAAGGTGAATTCTCTCCTCTCATCATGTGACTTTGACATACACTTGGATGGATTTCTACTTCATACCACTACGCTATGCATCATCAGGTACGAACCCCCGCCGCGTCGACCCACGACCCCTGAAGCTGCACCTGTCCTGAAGCTGCCAGACCGAAGTGTCCACCCGAATCCAGCCGGAGTGTCCGGCGCAGCTAGAGTGTCCGACGCGACTCAGCCGGAGTGTCCGGCCTACCCCAGCCCCATCCGGGCTTGGAAATTCTGTATGCTAGTTCGGACACTACCCGGAGTGTTTGGCCACCCTGGACTGTCCGGTCAACTCGACCCGGACTGTTCGGCCTAAAGATGGGCCTGCGAGCCTTAGCTGGGCCCTATGGCCCATGTACCCCTCTACTTCGCCCAGAACTCTACCTTAATGCTTGAATTACCCCTGAACTTGTGGTTGGCCTATATATAGTCCCCCACCTCCATTGTAAATCCTAGGCATGATATTTGGAGTTAGTGTAAACCCCTTGTGGATCTATCTAGTTCTTGCCTCATGCTCTTTTTACAAAGGAGCACCAAATATCCCAAACCTCGTTGGAGTTTCCATCGTGCCTCCGCGTTGTACAAGGCCAAGGCATTGGAGTCCCTTTGCCTAGACGTCAAGATCTCACCGAGTCTCCCATCTTGCCGTGCCGGTTCGAGAGAGAGTCCTCCGCCCAACGCCGATCCTAGGGATTGCGCCGGATCGGTCACCATCGTCGTGAGCTATTAGTGTGTATCGTGATTTTGCGTGTGTTCATCACGTTCTTCGTGCGTGAGTTTGTCGTGTTCATCCTCCCCTCCTTCCCCCGCACTCCATCCTCGATTTGAGTAGGATTCGTGAAAGATCGGGCCACCCTAGAGGTTTTCCCTCAACATATTGGTATCAGAGCCATCCCCTAGTTCCCCCACACATCTGCAGGAGAATGGGGGAGATGTAGGTTTTGATTTATCTTTATGGACTAAAGTAGGAAAGAATAGATGGGGCAAGCACCCCAAGAAAAAATTCCTTATGATTAGCTCTTCTTGGAATATTAGAGGTATTCAAGTTGATGGCAGGAAAACTACCATCATAGATATGTTTAATAAATACTGTCCTAACCTCATTGTCTTTCAAGAAACCAAAAAAGAGGTTATCTCTGATAATTACCTAAATTCCCTTGTAGGAGATAGGATGTTTGCTTGGAATTCTCTTCCAGCCAAAGGCTCTACAGGAGGCATTTTGGTTGGGGTGGACCTTGATATGTTTGATATTATTAGCTGGGAAATTAGGAGTTACTCTGTTTCTGTCATAGTTAGGTACAAAGCAAAAGATCTGGTTTTCAGATTATTAATGTCTATGGATCTACTTAGGAAGACCAAAAGGAACTTTTCATTTCTGAGCTGCATAGTCTCTTTGTAGATTACTAGGTTCATACTCTCATTTGTGGAGATTTTAACCTGGTAAGATATCAAAGTGACAAAAGTAATGGTGTAATAGATCATAGGTGGAGTGATAAGTTCAATGCCTAGATAGAAATTTGGGCACTGCTAGAGGTCAAACTCAGTAGTAGAAGATTTACATGGGGAAATAATCAGGAAAACTTGATTATGTCTACCATTGATAGATTTTTGTGCAATCCTGAATTTGACAGCATTTTCCCTCTTTCCAGCATTAGCTTCCTCCCTAGATTGGCTAGTGATCACACTCCCCTTATTTGGGATGCAGGATTAGGTGTGGTGCCTAGACAAAGCTCTTACAAATTTGAGAAATGGTGGCTCATGAGAGCTGAATTTCCTGATATTGTAAGGAAATCCTGGAACAAGCCTGTTAGACAGGGGAATTCCATTGACATTTGGCAACAAAAAATTAGGAGGCTTAGAGCTGACACTAAAGGCTGGAATAGAAATATTGAGTCTGAGCTTAGGAATCTCAAGAAAAATCTTATGGTAGAATATGATTTTCTTGACATCAAAGCTAAGACTGAAGATCTTAGTGAGGTTGAACATGCTAGACTTAGGGAAATCTATGCATAAATGCATGCTCTGTGGTTAAAAGAAGAAGTTAAAGCAAAACAAAGATCTAGGGATAGAGATATCAAAGAAGGGGACAGAAACACTGCCTATTTTCACACTGTGGCCAATTAGAGGAGGAGGAAAATGCAGGTCCACTCCTTAGATGGCCTAGATGGAGCAGTGTCTGAAACCCATGAGATGTTAGAAGTTGCTACTAGCTTTTATAAAGATCTTTTTAGAAAAGAGGATAGCTCAGGTTTTGTCATCAGTGAGGATTTTTACTCCCCTGGTGAAAAAATCACTCAGGATTAGAATGAAGGGCTTGAAGCCCCTTTTTCTAAATCAGAAGTTAGAAAAGCTATCTTTGAATCCTACTCTGATGGGGCACCTGGCCCTGATGGTATGCCTTTTCTTTTCTATCAGCATTTTTGGGATTTAGTTAAAAATGCTATCATGGTTATGTTTCAGGATTTCCACAAAGGGAAACTAGACATTTATAGATTGAATTTTGTTGTTCTCACTTTAATCCCTAAAGAACCTGATGCCACATCCATGAAATAATTCAGACCTATTAGTCTTCTTAACTGTAGTTTTAATTTTTTTACTAAATTCCTCACTAATAGGCTCTCCCTGATCATGAATGATATTACTGCTATTAACCAGTCAGCATTCATCAAGGGTAGGTTTATTCTGGAAAGTGTAGTGACTGCTCATGAAGTGCTACACTCAGTTATAAAAAATCAAAATAAAGGTGTTGTCCTCAAGCTGGACTATGAAAAAGCTTTTGATAAGGTTAATCCTGAATTTCTACTAGACCTGCTAGCTAAAAGAGGTTTTGGTAAACATTGGATTTCCCTTATCAGATCTATTGTGTTCGGAGGCTCTGTTGGAGTCAAACTAAATAATGTAGTAGGTAATTTTTTCCTTACTGGTAGAGGGCTCAGACAAGGTGACCCCCTATCTCATTTGCTCTTTGATCAAGTAGTTGATGTTTTATCTAGAATGCTATCCAAAGCAGCTAATGCTAATTTGATCAAAGGCCTTTGTTCAGATATCTGTCCAGGGGGTGTCATTTGCTTGCAATATGCGGATGATACAATTCTTTTCTCTAACAGTGACCATAACATGGTTTTGAACCTTAAGAGCATCCTCTCCTATTTTGAACATGTTTCAGGCATGAGAATTAACTATCTTAAAAGTGAGTTGATCCCTCTATGTTTAGATAATGATGAGACTGATAACCTCACTAATATTTTTGGATGCTCTTTGGGTTCCTTCCCAATCAAGTATTTAGTGATTCCACTACATTATGACAAGTTGATGAGGGAAGATATTCAACCTTTGATAGATAAGATTCTTAAAAGAATAGCTGGGTGGAGAGGCAAGCTATTGTCTTATGCAGCTAGGCTGACTTTGATCAAAACTTGCCTCTCTAGTATTCCCATTTATTTACTTTCATTTTTTAGATTCCCCAAGTGGGCTCTTGATCTTATTAATACTCAGCTTGCTAACTGCCTTTGGAACGACTTTGAAGGACACAAAAAGCTGCATCTAGCAAGCTAGAAACTAGTCTGTAGGAAAAAGGATTTTGGTGGTCTTGGTATTCTAGACCTGGCAAATGTAAATCTTTGTTTATTAGGTTCCTAGATTAAACGGTATTCCCAGGATGAAGGAAAACTTTAGTAGATAACAAATATGGCACCCACAACCCCAACCTCTTCTGTAGTGAAGATTCTGGAGTCTCCCACTTCTGGAAGGGAGTTATGTGGGCTGCTCAGGCGGTTAAATTTGGGTATAGGTGGCAAGTTGGGGATGGAAAAACTATTAGGTTTTGGGAGGACACTTGGTTTGGTACCTCTCCCTTAGCTGTGCAATTTTTCAATCTTTATGTTCTTTGCAATGAATTTGGTAAAACAATTAACCAGGTTTGGGATGGTTCCCAACTCATGCTAACCTTTAGAAGGAATTTCTCCCCCTTAATGATGAATAGCTGGTATGAATTGGTGGAGATTGAAAAAAGTGTTAACCTATCTAAAGAGTGTGATGCTCTCATCTGGCAACATAATGCTAATGGAAAATACTCTACCACCTCTTTATATAACATCATTAACTTTGGGGGGGTTGTTCCTGTTTATATTCCTTCAGTTTGGAAGTTGCATATTCCTCCCAGGGTCCACATTTTTCTTTGGCTCCTTTCACACAATAGAATTATGACGAGGGATAATTTGAAGAAAAGAAATATGAATAAGCCAGAGGATTGCACCTTCTGCTCGGAACTAGAATCTGTGCATCACCCGTTCTTTGATTGCATAGTTGCCAAGCAGATCTGGCCGAAATTTTTTGCTTTCTTTGATAAACCTATTGGTGATTCATATGAATCCCTTGCTAGGCTTTGGATTGCCAACAAGAACTATTCCCTGTTAAATTCAGTTTTCGCTGTTGTTTTATGGAGTGTCTAGAAAATGAGGAATGACCAAATCTTCAATGGTCACCCCTGGATGAATATTTTGCAGGTGTGGAGGAGGATCTTGTGCTCGATCAAGCGATGATGGTTGATCTTCAAGGACCACATGCTGGAGGGTGCGGACGCTTTCTGCCTGTTCGTGACCTCGATCCTACGGGAACCGCCCCAGCTGGAAGGTGGCTGAGAGATGCCCCCTTGCACCATGATGAGGCCATGGGTTCCCCTGCGCAGAAGAAAGTAGCCGGCCCGGTCACCTGGGCAACTCCTACCTCCACTCTAGACTCCGATATCGTCTTGGTGTAGGAGAGGAAAATGAAGTGCAGGAGCTCATCTCGGGTTTGCGGCAATCATCTACCTTTTGATAGTTTTCGTCTTTTGGCCTGACTATTAGATTTGGGTGGCTGAAAACCTGGGTGTCTAGCAGCTGTGCTGTTCCTTTTGTTCTGCTCCCTTCTTGCGCTTGCTGTAACGCAAAACGTTGATTTGTTCCTAACTCTTGTTTGGCTGGGGTTTCCTTTTAATGAAAATGGAGCCGGGGGCGGGCTCCCTGTTATTCTAAAAAAAGATCGAATCTCAAGAGATCCGTCGAACACACGACTCCACACGTCCTCCACCGACACTAGACGCACCACCGGAGTGAGGATACGATGAGAAGGACATTATTCTAACTTACGCAGCCGTCACCTCAACATCCTGAAAAAGATATTGAAAAAAAGTTAAAAAACGAAAAACCTACCACCGGCAAGAGACCGTGGTCCACCACATCTTCAAAATCCTAAGGCCACCGAAAATGGACCGGACGAGAGAACAGAACCTATATGGGTTTAGCTAGGCGAAATGCTACACTTACGGAATCTGAGCTACGGAAACATTTTACGGGGTGAGGTGGAGTGGAGAAGGCGGGCTGGTGCAAATTTTCCCCCCTCCCATGATTCCAGGAACCGTAATCCAATCTGTTAAGCCCACGTCAGTCCATAACTCATATTCCGTAAAAAACAGAGCATTTCTCGTTTAGCTAGTCTCGTGCCAATCGGCTGGTGGCTCCCTTCGTACGTACCGGTTCACCGGTATCACGATATTCTTTTTTTCTGGGCTATAAGCCTAAACGATCTTGCCACAATAATCGAGAAGCCATGAGAATAAGACATGCAAATCCTACTGCCTCCCTCCGTTTCAAGATAGATGACAAAAAAAACTACTAGATCATTATTATATTTTGACGTATTCATATGGAAAAAAAAGCTACTCCCTTCGGGATGTGGCATTTTTTGCTCCGGTGCATATGCACCCTTTATTTGAATTTGATTTTTGTCAAAATTTAAAATGCCAAAAAAATTTAAAAAATATATGTGCACGTAGAACTTCAAGTTTTAGGTGCGCAAAGTCGTTTCACGAAAAATGAATTTTTTTGGTGGCTTGTGCAAAAAAGACAAAATTTGGTGCCAAAGTAACGTGCCCCACGACGCAAAAATTTGTCTTTTTTACACAGCACACAAAACATATCGGTTTTCGGTGAAATGACTTCGTGTGCACCTTAAACATGAAGCTACTCATGATCATATTTTGTTTCAAAATTTTCAACTTTTTGAAATATGTTTTTTCATACCGGGTGCATATGCACCCGGGTGTAGAATAGGGTTTCCGCTCCCTTTGACCCAAATTAGTTGACTTAGATTGTCTAAATTCGAATGTATCTAGACTTGTTTTAGCGCTAGATATCTCCAAATCTACACAAAACTAAGTCGACTAATTTGGATTGGAGGAGTATGAGAAACTTTGTCAAAACCTAATAATATAAATATTGTACTCCCTTGTTTCAAAATATTTTTTTTTTGAAAGGAATGCGGTAGAGGAAGCCCCTACAGCGAGTTTTTTTTTAATAATAGAACCCAAATCTGCATCCGTGAGGACTTAAACCTGGGTGGCTCGGTTGTACATCCACTTCGCTAACCAAGTGAGCCCAGCTCACTTCCCTCACAACGTAATATATAAGGTTAGTCAAAAGTCAACATCTTCCAAATGGACTAACAAAAAAAATGAACATCTACATACTAAATCAATATACACCATAAAGTATATTTTCCCAATATCAGTAGATACACAAATTTTGTGTCGTGGAACTTCAATATTTACAATGTCATCACCGTCTTGCTATCAATAAAAACACTCTCTCCGCTAGAAAAATAATACAAAATAATAAGATATACAAAGGTCAAATCTAGGGTTTGATTCGTGACGAGGCAAAGTACAATACAACCATTCCACTAGCTATGTAGGGTTACGGGGCAAAAGTACAACCATTCAACTAGCCATCTAACCAATGATTGGTTATCTCTTTCAGATCAACCTAAGATTTTTTTTTTTTTGAGGTAGATCAACCTAAGTTTTTTTTTTCTTTTTTAACAATCAATACCACGTTATATTTGGTGCTGATTGCCGAAAAACTGTTGCACTAGCTTCTCTCAGTCCCTCCCTTCCAACACAATGGCTTACCTGCATAACCGCCTACGTTCATTCATTGTTCTTTCTGAACTGGATTCCAAACACAACAAGCAGAACAAGGATTTAAGTCCAACGTGCTAAACTCAAGACGATTTTCAGTCCTCACAGTCCCCTGATCTAGTACCAGCCAGAAGCCCAGAACTTAGAAGGACACTCAACACCCGAATTGGACACCTGGACTAAACCACCCATGCTATTTCTTCCATACGCCCTTCAGATCCCTTGGGGTACTTGACATGAGAACGAACGCTCTCCTAGTCTTAATCTTAAGTCTCTTTAGAATTACTCCCTCTGAACCTACACACTAAAAGGAGTTTGGGGTTTAGATACACTCCTTTCACAAAACTAAAACATCTTATATTTTGAAACGGAGGGAGTACAGGAATTAAAATAGTTTAGCGGGTCTATCACATCAGTTCAGAATCTTTTGAAAGCACTTCCACAAATCTGCTACTCGATAAAATGTACCCTAAAATGTAACATACATGTATATCCTGGATTAAAATGAATTTCCCTGACACTTGTAATGCCTATGCCCTATACACTCAGAGCTGCAAGTTGTGTACAATGGATAAAATGGCACAGACAGTTGTGTACAGTTCAGTTTCATAGGAACATTATTGTCAATCAACCTAAGAAAAAAAAAGGGGCATGTGGAATGTAGACTGGGCCCTCTCTGTCTCATGGGATGTATCGAAACACGAAAGAGGGGCTCTGGAGGTCGATGAACTTGTAAGATCCCTCGAGCGAGTTCAGATAGAGTGCTTCTCGGGGCTCGTCGCTTACGCCACTCTGCATCGCGTACTCCAGTGCCATTTCATAGTCCACCTGGTGGTTTCATGTCAGAGCAAACAAGATCAGCTTTGCGATAACAAATTAGGACTCGTGAAAGTAAAATATTGTAGGCCAAGTTTTAGTATCCCTTCATACGAAATAATGTGTTGTATTTGTCTCGCTAGGAAAGCTTTTGACCAACAGTTAATTCTGTTAGCTTTCTCCTTACCTGTTCAACATATTGACTTAAGCAATCTCTAAAAGTCATTTCTGTCACCTCCTCCGAATTTATTTTCTCAAGGAGTTCCTCGTCTTCCTTGTCATACCGTGCCCTCTTGGGGGGAGACTCGTCTGCAATCTCTCCTAGAGTCTCCATAATTGTCCTCGCAACATCAGGGATGTATCTGCAAATAAGAAATCATTAGAATAAGATAAGACTTTGTCTAATTCTGGAGTATCTGGCGTCAGGATGACAAAGCATGTTCATAGATCAGCTTCTAAATATCAGCCTCAACCAGTTCTTTCATACGAATATTGCTTAATATTGATGAAAGGCAGATTTAGTCCCCTAAGTTTCCAAAGTGAGCTCAAATTTTGCAATGCATTGGTGGTTATTAACCAACATCAACGTTCAATAAGCACTATCGAATGTATGATTCAGCAAATTCACCGATTCAAAACAGCCATAGCAAAATACAAACAGCCTGACATCTAAGCTAATAATACATTTTCAACAAGATCCACAAAGAAGAGGAGTTACTTGGTCAGGTTCCTTTTCCGGTCCTGCTGTTCGCGAGCCTGAAGTTTCTTCACTATCTTTGACTTCAGTTGGAGACAGCACTGCTTAAGGGCTGACTGAAGGTGCGAGAAAATTGATCAGATGATTACATGACCATACAAAATAGTAAATAAGGAAAATGTGCATGTACCTTAACAGCATCTGCTATCTCGGTTATATCATCTCCAATGTACTCCTTACCAGTACCTTTAAAAGGTATCTTTGTACTGACAATGCTCACAAAGACACCAATCTTGTCCTGCTGCTGATTAATCTTGTACTGGTTCCAACTAAAAGAAAGATGAAAGAAGACAGTAATGGAAGACATGAACATCTGAAGTACAACATAAGTACTAACAGAAAAAACTTACGTGATCCTTTTTAGAGCAGTTCTTGTGATGACGTCAGCACCTTGTTCAAAAAGAAGTGGTATGCGGTTTGCAAACCTAAAAATATTTAAACCCTAAATAATATACATATGTGAGAATTTCTATCAACAGAAGGAAATTATTTAAGCATGAATCCTATCAGCAAGGAAAATACTGATGATGGAAAGGTAGTTCCCTTTTAAACTGGAGCTTGGAGTATGGTATTACACAGTTAACAAATAATAGGTTTAGCCACACGATCAAATACTTATCCACTAGCTAGTAAATGGAACATTTCAAGGGTATCTTTAAAACGAAGGTAGCTTTTTGTTTACAACATGGGCACTCTGATGTAAACAGATGGCCACACATTTTGTGGTCTTGCTAGTTGCAAATTAATAAGATTGTACTTTTTATATAAAGTGGATCACTATTTGTTGCAGAACAGGCCTTTGTAGGAGTTACACTTTGACTATATATAACATCTGATAATAAACTTGAAAGAATCAACAGAATCTAACATAGACATTTCATATAACTGATGGAATAAACTACTATCAATTTTGACATTTACGATAGCTGTGATCACAAACTGTAAGCAGCTAGAAAAAACTGTTGGATATAGGGAAATAGGAGGACAGAGCACAAACTTGACTGGGGAAGAAAAATACAGGACAAGGAAGAGAAAACAGCAAGGGGGTGAGAGCCAAGCAGATCGTGGGGAGAACAGGTGGTCTCCTGCCTTCTATGGACAGGAGTCCCTGACATAATAAACTACCCAATCCACCACCTTAGATCACGAACTGCTTAGTGATATACATTTCTAAAACCACATCATCTTACAGAAGCCAACTCCATCACAAAAACTAGTAATTGCTCCAAAAGGAATAGTAACAGAAACTATTGAAATAAAACTACCTCCTCCTGAACTTTGCCGTTATGGCTGCTGCAATGATGAACATGTTTCCAGAATCTTCTTTAAAGATGACGGAGACAGAAAATACTCCATGTGAAATACAAAACAATAGTTTCTTACTTGTTTAACATCTTTTCCACCAATGCTTACTCCAGCTTCAACAATAAATGGATGCCCTTCAAAAACCTGAGGGCTAAACAGAGGGTAACCGTATGGCATTAGGATACTTAAACTGAAAATAAGGTAGAAAGATCATCTGGGACATTCTCTGATTAAATGTTATACCTGCCTGCATGTGTTGCAACTAAATCGGGGTGTAGCTCTTTTATGATACCTAGACGTAAATTGTATTCACCTGCAGGACTAAGACACTACAGTACTGGTTGGTTTCTATACTGTGATCGATAATTGCATATTTTGTGGAAGATATACTAGCCAATAAGCAGCAAATAAGTGATAAGGAAATCAAGGTGAAAACAGTGAAGGAAATTAAGGAGAAAACTGAAAAGGGTGCATACATCACCACTGGGATCATCAAATCTAGCCTGCCGAAATAACTGATGTATCCGTACTAATTGTTGTGATGTAAGGCTGTTGACTGTCGTTTTTGCATTAAAATCCGGGCCCATCTCCCCTGTCAAATAAAAAAACTGCGATATGAATTTTTTTTGGCAAATGAGTAACAACCACAGGTACATAAACAAGTATTTAATGCAAATACCACTACATATATTTAACCCAACAGACAGGTTTGACATGATCAATGGTTTGAGTAGAAGAGTACTGAAAATAGCAACACATGAACATAAGTCAAACTCAAAACCATGTATAGAAATCCATGGCTATCAAAAGGAGATAGTGATTCATTTATTCGGTTTCCAAACTGACCAACCCCCAGGCCCCAGGACACTGCATATCCTACAACTCAGTAACTCACCAATTAAACGGTCAGCATGTGCTTTGCTTATATTCACAAATTCATGCTGCAGGAACTGCAAAAGGTTTGGTTTCGTCGTGTCTGTAATTAAGCGCTTTATCAGCAGTAAATCAACAGACGATGGGTGATGCTTTGTTAGAAGTGGAACAGGCGGCATAACATCTGTCCTTCGTGCAAATTTTATCGTCAAATTTTTTCTGCAAGACCAAGAGTCGTTATAAAAATTAGAAGATTGTTAATCTAGCAACTAGCAGAACACAACTCAGTAGAGAAGAAAATTCATACTCTGGTGCATCTGAGAGAAATCTAAATAAGAATTGAGCATATGGAGTGATGACAGCCATCTGTCGCATGTAATGTAGTATCCTTGACTGCAAGAAATAAATTATAAATTCTACTTGGTAGTTAGTTTATTATTTCAATTTTTCAGAAAAAAATGGGATCATACTCACACGATGAGTCGTCCAATTTCCCTCAATAATAACTTGAATCTCCGCCCCACGCCAGTGATCATTGTTCTCACGTTTCTCATGTAAATGAATATGAGGGATGTTCCTGAGTAGGATTTACCATTATTAGACATGACAAACTGGAGAGGATAACAAATTGAAGATAAACAGTAATGACCAGTCATTCACTGTGTTGCACAGAGCCATTAACCAAGAAGCCACACTTACTTGTGAATGTCTATGTCCAGTCGACAGAACGATATATAATTTTGGCCTTTCATCGATGACTTAATATCAATAGGAAGACCCGTACTCATCTTTGACCATATAAGTGCCTGTTCAATACACATCAAACTCACTGGAATTTGTGCAGTACAACTAAACTGGACAGAACAGGTGAAAAAGAGTCCTAACTCGTAACTGCAAACATGTTAATAGCTAAAAAGTAACAGAATAAGACAATCATCTATCAGAATGTCCACTACAGGTAAAATGCTCAACGCCTGCTTTCTGTGGCAAGTTAGCCTGCTTTCTGTGGCAAGTTACTCTTACTCCAACTGACAGGTGAAATGTCACAATCATCTTGTATGCATGGGACAGCTTAACCATCAGAACACACAAGTTTACAAGTGTAAAACACAGTTGTACATGTGCTCTGTTGAAGATTAAACACGAATTTAGTGAGAGAAAAGGACAACTGTTCAAACTAAAATGTTATATTTTCTTCTTAGGATCATATCTCTAGCATGGCTATACAAGAATGCAATGAAAGGGACATGAATGTCAGCACAAGACAATGAATGTCTCCATGCCACCAACCATACTGCAAGCTTGCACATTTTCACTATCCTATATAAACCAGCTATGAACCAAAAGAAGGAAAACAAGTCCTAAACTTTGTTAAGAGAAGGGCACAACTCGGCTATATGTTTGAAGACCTCTGTTTCTTTCAAAGGAACGGGATGCTTTACATTCTTATGGGAGGGCCGTTCGTGCCAAACAAAAAAGTTCCTACTTAATTGTGTGAGAAATTTTACCATTTTAGCACCAAGTCCAAATTTCCCACGTGTTTGCCGCAAACCATACTTTGTGCCCGATAGCACTGCACCAAAAATTCAATAATACCAGTGATATTGCACAGCATGTACTATAGCTTCTTCAGCATTTTGATCCAAAATAAATCAGTCGGACAAAATCCTATTGACAGCTTTACCTCTACCAAACATGTTCGGGATATCTTCATGTGACATGCCTCGGCCATTATCCTACACCCACAAAAACATTCAAGATTAGAAGTTCACAAGATAGATTCTCATCATACAAAGTCATTATGGGCAATACCTTGCAGGTCACTCTGAAAAATGAAGCCTCGCCCCGACCCTTTCCGCGGGCAGCTGGAGTGTCCTTAACTTTCTTCCCAAGAGCAGCATTTTTAGTTTGTGTTTCTTGGAAACGTGCTTCTTTGGCTAGACGTTTCTATGTATCGAGAAGTGTCAGAATAAAGATAAAGGTGAATAATCCAGAGACATGAAAAAGGTGTCATCTAGTTATTGATTTGTGAAGTTCACGACCACTCTCAGTGGACTCCATAAATATTTGTATTGAAAATATATCATCAGTATCCAAACCTTGTTCAACTAATAATGGTCCAACTACTACAATTTGCAAGTGGTATTACCTCACGAGCCTTAGCCGATTCAAAATCATCATAGAGTGCTGCATCAACACGCTCTCGGTCAACTAGTCCTATCATTGTGTTGAATTTGCTCTTGGTGATCTCTTCTCTGGCAAAACAAAAAGAAATCCATAGTGTTCTTTGGCATTGACAAGCGAAAAAAGTACCAAATAATACAAACGTCGTTGAAAATCACTTACATCGTAATTTCTATATCAGGGAGCTCAGAGATGGACTCAGCTGAATCAAGGGCATTCTCAACTAGCTCCCGCATCGTGGTGTACAGAGATTTCCCAGGCTGGGCAGTATCATAAGTCAGGAAAAATGAGTTTGCTAATAACTAACAGAAATCCATCCAAAACGATATTACTGTTTCTCCATCATTTTCTAATTGATAATTTCATTCTTATGCATAATCCCAACTTCTCATTTGTGAACAGATTGTGCTCAATCATTGGGAAAATAAATGGCATGGCATGTATATAAGCTCACAAACGCCTCTATGCTAATCAATCACCAAGATAATTGGGTCAAACAGCTTACATTATCGAACCCAGCTATATTTTTGTTCTCCGCGAAGAACTCGGCTGGCGATTCTGCAGAAAAAGAAAAGGATAAGAAATTCGCGATACAAGTCAGTCGACGAATTTTCGAAGTTCCGGGAGCTAACTCTGCTTGAGGAGGCTGCTCTCCTTGGCCTTGGGCGACCCCTTGGAGTCGGCCTTCCCTTTTCCAGCCGCCTTCCCCTTGGCGGACGCCGCAGCTGGCTTCTTCTTAGTGGCGCCGGCGCTGGCTCCGCCGTCGCCGGCGTCGACCATGGCGAGGTGGGTCCTGTGAGATCGGGATGGTAACCTAGGGTTTGGGGAAGCGGGGAAGCGGGGAAGCGGGGAGAATTGGGAAGGGAGGGGACTCAGGGGAGGTCCAAACAGCGGGGGGTGTGCAGTGTGCACTGCCCACGAAGTCGACAAAGTTGATCCTGCTGGTCCATGAAGAACTTGACGGTCCAGATTAACTACAGTACAAAGTTGGGCAGATTCATAATTCGCGGGCGCCAACGAGCTTCTCCCTTGCCAAAATCTTCGGTTCCATCGCTCTTTGAGGTTCTCTTCGTGCTCTTGTCTTCTTCTTCTTCTTTTTCTTTTTTTTTCGTGGAAAGAGAGTTTAATAATGCTCCCTCTATAAGATGCTTTAGCTTTGTGAAGCAAATGTATCTAGATTTTTTTTAGTACGTAGGTTCACTAAAACATCTTATATTTTGAAACGGAGGGAGTAGTGGACATGTTACAATCAGAGTTCAGGTTGGGAGCGATCTCGTCAAGGAAAGCTATGTAACCAAGTTTGTTGTTAATCATTATGTTATGCATGAGCCTAAAGACTACGAGAATAGTAGGTACCCTCATATCGTATGGCTTGTCCTTGATCTTGTTCAACCCCACCTGCAAAGGCGGCCATACCGGCGATTCTAAGATAAGTATAAAAGTATATCTAGAGATTTGGATAGTTCAACAAGTGAGATCTCACTCCTCTTAACGATGAAGAGATATTCTATGGGCCCACTCGGTATTATGATGTCACTCGATCATCTGCGCAAACACAATTATGACAAGATGATAAAGGACATCAGAATACGAATGCGAGTTAAAGAGAGTGAAATTATAACGAGGATAGCCGGATAGTAATCAGGAGTTGATTCACGAGGATATCAATATCTCGCCTCGGATTGTCACATGAATATCGCGAAGCGAAAGGATTAGTATATATATAATTTAGGGGTTCACTCGATGTGATCTTCGCGTGGTGAAGTGGAAAACATAATGGATGTCCAGGCTCCGATGTTGGTTATTAATCTAATGGTATTTTGTATCATGCATGCTTACTACCGAACCCGAACGGATCATAATCTTAAGGTCTAATGATCAAGTTGTATTTGTCACATGCATGGTAGGTAGTCGAGAGAGATGTACGAAATGGTATCCAGACACACCATAATAGTTCCAGGATTCATTGAGACACTATGGAGAGGAATCAGAATAGTTCCGATGACATAACCTAATTCGTGGAAGTTGTTACAAAGTCGTCGGTGATGATTCCAAGGTTTATCGCAATCATCCCGAGACGGTGGATATGTCTACGGAATCAGAATGGCTTTCAAAAAGGTTCTAAAATATATATAGGATTGAGGTATCAGATTTGTCTAAGAGAAACCTGAGGTGAAATAGAGTGTCGGAAGGGGTTCCGGTGGTCGAAATGGATAAGAGAGGACAGGCCCACCCAGGGGGTGGCGCCTGGGACACCATGGCCCACCCATGGCCGGTGCCCAGCCCTCCTAGGGCTAGCGCATGGGGCCAGGGGTGCCACCTCGACTTTCCAATTTTAATGTGTTGCATAATCAGGAAGGTATCCAATCAAATATCTACGTATGGAAGGTTTCAATCAGATCTTATAAATTGGGAAGGAATCGGTCTTACTTGATTGTCAAGTTGTAGGATCTCCTAAACAAGGAAGGATATGATCTCTGAATCAAGGGAGAATGGAAACCTACCAAAGGAAGGGGAGGCACCACCCTTGGTCGTCGGCCTGCGCACCCTCTCCCCTTCTCCTCCTATATAAACCCCCAGGGGCTCTCTTCCAACACATACAATAGCTCCTCTATGAGTATCTCTCTTATTCTACATCATCATAGTTTAGTCGGAAGGCTGCAGGACAAGCATTGTCGACGTCGGTCTCTACACGGCAGAATGCTGACCAATCCTTGGATTCGACGCATGAATCCACAAAGGGATTGTCCGTTCGATCCTAGCATCGAGTGGACAACCTCCTCGTGACCGAGAGGGATACATATAGCTTCTAGGATTGACTCATTCGTCTTCAACATCTACAATGACTAATGTCCTCTTCCGCATCAAGGTCTGTATGATATCAAGATCTAATCCCATTAGTGTCTTCATGGTTAGAACTTGGTTGTTTATGTATGGAGAATTTTTTGTTTTGTATGCGTAAACCCCAACATTCTACACTATGTTATTCTATGCCTAGTAGCCTAGCCTAGAAAATTATGGCTACACCGTCCGTTCATCACGGAGGTCAGTGAAGTGACAATACACCTCCATCTCAGGACTCACCACTCTCTCCTCTCGTTCAATGTTGCATACACAACGTACCCTAATATTTGTACCTCAGTCCAAGCAACACACGATCTCCTCCTTCATCCCCTCCTTCTCCACCTCCCCTCGGCTCCCATGGCAAGCTTGCAAGTTTCACGTACCACCCCCAGCTATCGCAAAAACCCGGAGAGGACACCACCCTTCATGTATGGACATTTCCAAGGATAGGACACGCGCCTAGTTGGCTAGAGCATTTCTTCAGCTCAGCTATTGTGGCTAAGACCTGGAGGGAACCCCCAAGATCGTGTTCAAGCTGGTAAGCCTAAGCTTTTGGACTGTGTGGTTCTTTAACAGCCACAACACCGATTTATTGAAGGGGACATGCTTCCACATGGACAATAAGATGACCACTGATACCTTCGATCCGGATTACGGGTGCAGTATAGTAGCTTTTCCCCTATATTAAACCTAGGTTATCGAACCTTGGGAAGCACTTGCAAATGGAATTGAGGAACGTCTACAAGACTTGCTAATTATTTTTATTTTTTGTTTGTCGGACCTTTCCACTTTACTTTGTATCTTTTGGTTATTTTTAGTGATGGAGATAGGCCAGGGTTGAAGATTCACCTACAGTTATGCATACAAATGGGATAAAGATAAAGTTAAGCACATTCATGTGTAAAATGATCTAATACTGATAGGAATTGTGGACAATACATCCTTAGCTACTAGAGCCCCTGAAACCACATGTGATAATAGTCTCTTGGTCCAACCGTTATACCATGAAACCACGGGTTACAATGATTATTAAGTAAAACATACCAGAGCCTTAAGATTAGTGATGTTATTATTGATCCCAAGTAGATCACTAAGCGAATACCGTACTCCTCCTTTCTATCACTGGGGTTTCACATGACAAACCCCATTTCCACGCATCTCACCTCACACCTTGATAAATCCATGGGGTCTTGTGTACCTACAATTCCTCGGATCGAGATAGAGACAAAGATATAAGATAACAAAGCTCATATTCAATCACTACATAATATTTCCATAGAATTAGATGCACATAGATGCTGCGAGGCTTCACCCCAACCCAAAGCCCGTGAAAAGTACTCACTCATAATAATAAGATCAAGAATATGAATCATTGTTGAAATACTTAGATTGGAATCAAATATTCTTACAATGGTCGCCAATTCGCAAGAAGATATCTATTACAAGGTAATGGTTATGGCTATGAAGGAGGTAGGAGCTGGAGATGATGAAAGATGGTGGTGTGGATGTCCTTTGGTGTGTGATGGATGAGATGTTAATTGCGAGTGTGTTCCGCGGTGGCTGGAGGGTGCGTCTCTCCTCAAATGATACCGCTTCCTTCACATAAGTAGTTTGGTTTGACCTAAGAAGGCTCCGGCATGTGGTACGGGCAGGCCTCGCCCGTACTGATGCTCGTTACGGCTCATGGAAATGCCTTTTCGCCCCTTGTTGACTTGGCTATGTTGGCAACGACATATTCTTCATTAATTTCTCCTTATTTCACCATAAAAGTGTGATTTTCTGCACATCACAAATTAAGAGAAGTATTTACACATCTTTGAAATAATTAGTCATTAGTAGCAATGCTAGAGAGTTAATTAGTCAATTTCTTGACTTAAAATAAGATTTAAATGCGGGATAAATATGGCTATTTTCACAGCCATCAACATCCCTAAGCTTAAATCTTGATTGTCCTCGAGCAAGAAACCAAAAGTCATAAGAAACTCAATGTTTAAACTGAAATAACGAGAATGTAAATTCACTTACAAGAGATGGCCATATGAGTCCAACACTTCTTCCATTCGAAAGCTTAGCATAGTTAGAGTAGTGCTAAGAATATCATACTAGCTTCGGTAACTCAAGGCAGTCAAAGTAGAGTCTCTATAAATATAAGTGACTAGAAGTGTAGCAATCTTCTAATTCCTCTAGTTAACTCTCAGCTTGCCAAAGAACATTAGGAAGTTTCATAACAACAATTTAATGCGAGAGATCATGTCAAAAGAAGCATAACAATCAAGTGTCTCATTAACACCCACATCAATGAATCAAGTATATCAAAACACTTCTTTCAATTTACTGTCTTTCAAGAAAATTTATATAATAGTAACAAGACCATGCCAAAGACTATGTAGGAGATCAAATTGGATTCAATAATAGTTACTTGTTGAACTCATTAATGACTTATATAACATTTTGCACAGCCCTCAAGATTACCAATACCTTTGCCCATAGGTAGCTGGTTACCCATGTCGTCAACTCATAGCCAAAATCAGGATTTGTGCCTAGATTGTTTGAAGGCTAGCAGAGTTGTTGGCATCCTAGGGTGTGCATCAATAGTTTTGTAGACAAGATTTCAAGCAATATCATTCTTTAGATCCACATTTTAGTTTTGGCATGCATCTCAATCACTACTAGACTTCATTTCAATCAAACAACTCCTTCAAAAGTGTTATCTAGATCATCATTAAATCTATGGACTTGAATATCTGAAGTGGTTCGGCACCTGAAAACAATAATTTTTCCTACGCGACCAACATGCCAGGATCTATCTATTAGTAATGCAGTAATAGGAGGGGTTTTTTGAAACTTACCCTTGAAGATCGAAAAGCTTTGTGAATGTTCAGGAGAACATGGTTGATGTAGTCGTACCATCGCCGACCTCAAGGTTGTGGATGGCTCCACTAGCTTCAGCTCCACCAGCTCCAATGACTGTGACGGCTCAAACGACTTGAGCACCACTAGTGTAGTGCCTCATGGGGAGTCACACACATATGGTGTTTGACGATGACTCCTGATCCCTGATCCAGCGGGGGTTGCGGAAGTAGATCTCCTGGATCCGGAATCTCCGCAGCGCGACGGCGCTCCGCTGTGAAGAACACTCTCGTTCGCACAACCCTTACCGTGGGGCCGCACTCACAAGAGAGAGAGATGGAGGGGACTTGGAGGGGGACGTCTCAAAGCTCAATTGCTGTGTTGTGTTTGAATCCCTCCATATGCCCTCCTTTATATAGGGGGAGGGGAGGCACTCCCTCCCTCAAAGTCCCGGGGTGGGACTAATCAAGGGAGAGGTGGTGGGGGGAGGCTCCGGCCAGCCCCCACATGGTCCCCACGTGGGGATCAGCCCACATGAGGCTAGCAGCCTCTCCTAGGCCCCTCCTAGGGCGGCGGCCCCCTCTTGGGTCCTTTTCGCCTCTGGGAATTGGCCCATTAGGTGGGCTGCTCCATTAAATCATATTTAAATATTAAATAAATATAAATACATGTTTAATTCAATAATTAACATATATTTACATATTATTCAATCCCCTGTTGCACCGGAACTCCTTCCGGACAACTCCAGACACCCTCCGGACTTTCCCGGAACCCTTCTGGTTTTCCCTTCTCTCTTCTTCGGTGATTCCTATGATACTAGAACGATCTCCGAGCATTGTCAAACCCTTAAGCATGTTACCCTACGGTTCGGGAATACTCCAGACATGGTCGAGATCTCTCTCGGACCAATGATCATTAGAGGGACCTGGATGCCCATGTGACCCCTATGCATTCCACTAGAATCTTCGTCGTTGAACCGTGAAAGATAGTGTCCAATTATCTTTTTACTTCGATAATTTACTTGTATGAGATTCGATCAACGACATCACCATGCCGTGTTCAATCTCGTTACCGACAAGTATAACTTCACGCGTTCCGAGCTATGACATCCCCGTGGCCTAGTCACACGCTACAACTTTATGGATGTCATGTCCCCGTGTGGGCCTAGAGTATCTTTTCGTCACTCGGATGGACAAATCCCGTTCTAGACACATAATGCCTCTACATGCCCTTCCGAATACCTGAACGCACCTTTATGATCACCGCATTACCAAGTGACATTTGATGATATCTAAGTATTCTCGGGTGATAGTGATTGATATGGTCTCACAGTCTAAGGAATTGATTACTACATTTCCAGTCATTGTAACGGTGAACTTTGTGGCTTTATCGTGTTACAATTCATGTGTTGGGTATGTCCATCACTTCCATTCACTGAATGAAATGACCCCATTGTCAATTGACATAAATGTCTGATACATTGCAAATGTATCTATAATTTTTGATGTTCCATGCTTGGTTTTATCTACTTTATTGTGTTTTGTCCACACTTTGGAGTAATTTTCATATGATTTCTTAGACTAACCTATTAACAAGAGCCACAATGCCAGTTGCCTGTTTTCTGCTGTTTTTGGTTCCAGGAAAGTGAGAAAATGAATATTCTCAGAATTGGATGGGACAAAAGCCAAAGTTATTATTTTACCGGGGGACACCTAGAGCCAGAATACGAGACGGAGAAGGGCCAAAGGGCGGCCACACCACTTGGCCGCGCGGCTAGGCTTGGCCCGCTCCAGGGGGTGGTGTGGCCAGCCCAAGCACCCCCTCAGCCTCTCCTTCCGCCCATATATTGCCTCTGATACAGAAACCCTAAGTACCCGATCAAAAATCCACAAAAGAGTCTGTAGCCGCCGTCATCTCCATCCCTAGATCGGGAGGGATCTGTAGCTCTTCCCGGCACCCTACCGGAGAGGGGAATTCACCATGGAGGCCTTCTTCATCATCATGCAAGCATCCGGTGTGATGCGTGAGTAGTTCATCTCTGGACTACGGGTCCATGTAGTAGCTAGATGGCTGGTTCTCCTCCTTTGTGCTTTCATGTCTAGATCTTGTGAGCTCCGTTCATGATCAAGATCATCTATTTGTAATTCTACATGTTGTGTTTGCGGGGATCCGATGGATATTGAGATGCTATTTCAGATTGATTATTGATTCTATCGTGTCTTTGTTATTTGTGATCTTGCATGCTTTCCGTTGTTAGTAGCTATCTTGGCCAAGTAGATGCCTGCAACTCCAAGAGTTAGTATTTATGCTCGATAGTGGGTTCATGCCTTTGGTAATCTGGGGAAGTGACAGAAATCTCTAAGGTACTAGATGTGCTGTTGCTACTAGGGAGAAAATAACAATCCTTTGTTCATAGAACAATCATATTGTTTACTTTACACGCAATTCATAATGCAATTATCCGTTGCTTGCAACTTAAAACTAGAGGGGGTTCGGATGATAACCTGAAGGTGGATTGTTAGTCATAGATGCAGTTGGATGACGGTCTATGTATAACGTTGTAATGCCCAATCGAATCTCAAAGGAGTCAAGATGAGTAGTATATGCTTGTATGCTTTCTCGATGTTTGTCAATTACCCCGCTGTAATTTGTTCACCCAATATGTTATCTATCTTAAGGAGAGCCACCTCTAATGAACTATGAACCCTGGTCCTTTCTTTTACAATCAATCTACAAACTATTTACTGCTTTGTGTTTACTTTCTGCAAACTATTACTTCCTTCCATTCGATACATTTAATCCTTTGTTTTCAGCAAAACCGGTGAGATTGACAACCTCATCGCAAGTTGGGGGCAAAGTTCTGTGGTTGTGTTATGTAGGTCTCCACGTTGCTACTAGCACCGGTAGTGCGCCCTGCCAAGGCTCAGCTAGCAACACCTTTGGGGTGTTTCCTTGCTCATACTGGATTGATAACCTTGGTTTCATACTGAGGGAAAACTTGCAGCTGTGCTCATCATACCTTCCTCTTGGGGTTCCCCAACGAGCTCGATATATTTTGGGTCATCAAGCATATTTTCTGGCACCGTTGCCAGGGAGTCAAGGACATCTTCACAAGGGGAGTCTCTCATAACCAATCTCTTTACTTTGTTATTTTTGTTTTGCTTAGTTTACTTTCATTTTGTTTGCTTGTTTCTTTATCAAAAACACAAAAAATTAGTTTTACAAGTTTGCTTTCTTTATCAAAAACAAAAAAATGACTACTCTGGAAAATACTAAGTTGTGTGACTTCACTAGCACCAACAACAATGATTTCATGAGCACACCTATTGCTCCACATGTTCCTGAAGCTACTTTCTTTGAGATTAAACCTACTTTACTCAATCTTGTTTATGAGAGAACAATTTTCTGGTATTGGTAATGAAGATGATGCTGCCCATCTAAATAACTTTGTTGAACTTTGTGAGATGCATAAGGATATAGATGGAGATATTATTAAGCTTAAATTGTTTCCTTTCTCATTGAGAGGAAAAGCTAAAGAATGGTTAAATTCCCTAACTAGGAATGGTGTTGATTCTTGGACTAAATGCAAAGATGCTTTCATTGGAAAATACTATCCTCCTGCTAAGATTATATCTATGGGAAGTGAAATAATGAAGTTTAAACAATCTAATAATGAACATGTTGCTCAAGCTTGGGAAAGAATGAAATCTTTGGTAAAGAATTGTCCCACTCATGGACTGACTGCTTGGATGATCATCCAAACTTTTTATGCAGGATTGAACTACTCTTCAAGGAACCTATTGGATTCTGCTACTGGAGGTACCTTTATGACCATCACTTTGGGTGCTGCAACAAAGCTTCTGGATAATATGATGGTTAACTACTCTGAATGGCATACTGAAAGAGCTCCACAAGGTAAGAAGGTAAATTCTGTTGAGGAAACCTCCTCCTTGAGTGATAAAATTGATGTTATTATTTCTATGCTTGTTAATGGGGAAGCCCATATTGATCCAAATAATGTTCCCTTAGCCTCTTTGGTTGCTCAAGAAGAGCAAGTTGATGTGAACTTCATAAGTAATAACAATTTTAGCAACAATGCCTACATGAATAATTTTGGTAACAACAATTATAAGCCATATCCTCCCAACAATGGTAATGCTTATGGAAATTCCTACAACAATAGGAGTGCTCCCTCTAAACTTAAAGTTATGCTTAAAGACTTTATTAATAAACAAACTGCTTTCAATAAAACTATTAAGGAGAAACTCTCTAATGCTGAAGAAAAATAGCATCTTGGGCTGAAGATCAATCTTCTTTGAATAAAATGGCTGCTAAACCTGAAACTAATGACAATCCCTTTGCAACTACTAATGCCATACAAGTAAGAATTGATGAAAATGTTAGACTATTAGCTGAATTACATGCTAAGTGGGAAAGAGAAGATGAAATTGCTAGAAACATTAGTGTTTCTACCATCACCACCACTAGTGTTGAGGCTAGTAATAGCTCTACTACTTTAGATGATAATTATGATTTTGATCTTGATGGTTGCAACATCTCTGAAGTTATTAAGTTCCTACAAAAGCTTGCTAAAAGTCCTAATCCTAGTGCTATGAATATGGCCTTTACAAAACACATTACGGATGCTCTCATAAAGATTAAAGAAGAAAATATGAAACATAAAGCTTCTATTCCTATAAAACAAGAAGATGGTTGGGAACCCGTCATTAATATGAAAGTGAATGATTTTGATTTCAAAACTTTACGTGACCTTTATAGTAGTGTTTCTATTATGCCTAGAAGGATTTATGATATGCTTGATTTGCCTCCACTTGAAGATTGTTATTTGAATGTCCCACTTGATGATAATGCTAAAAAGAAACTCATGGGGAGTCTTAATGATGTTCTTATTATGGTTAACAATGCATATGTACCCGTTGATTTCTATGTTTTGGATGTTGAATGCAATGCTTCTTGTCCTATTACTTTGGGAAGACCTTTTCTTAGAACTGTTGGTGCCATTATTGATATGAAAAAAAGGCACCATTAAATATCAAATCCCACTCAAGAAAGGTATAGAACACTTCCCTAATAAGAGAGCGAAGATTTCTTTTGCCTCTCCTATGAAAACAAAATTTGCTCTTAATGCTTCTTCATTCGAGAATACTTGATTCTTTCATGCTTCTTATGCCTAACTTAAAGGCGTTAAAGAAAAGTACTTATTGGGAGATAACCCAAAAGTTTTAGATGAGTCTTGGAATTTATTACTTCAGTTATAACTGCTCCTTATCCTTTTTATTTGCTTTTTGTGCCAAGAGTAACCTCTAATGAGAGAGAAGTAATGATTGGGAAAGTTGCTGTCCCGAAACAGATTTCTGTGCTTCACTGTAAAAATTCGTGTAAAATCTCTGTAGATCCTTTTGAGGCGTGATTTTTTGTGCTTCTGATGCAGGTTGTTATCTAACTTTCATTAGTTCAACACTTTTCTTTTTGAGCAACAGAAGGTCTTAGAAAAAATTGTATTTACCTGCTGGTCTGTTTTGACAGATTTCAGCCATTTTCTGCATTTGCTTCTTGTTGGTTCCTTTTTGAGTTCTTTTGGGGAATTGAGCTTTTTGAGGGAAGTGCTACAGTAGCTAGTGTTTTAATGGAAGTTTTATTGGTGTTAGAACTGAACCTAAAGACCTATTATCTTGAGTACACTAATGTTGCTAATAAAGATTGTGTGAAGTTTTGTATGAAGGAAAATTTTCAGTGTATGGAAGGAATGAGTAATGAGATGAAGGATGGATTAAAGATAAAGCTTGGGGATGCCACGTGTGTCACCCCAAGAAATATCCAAGAAGTACAAGCGTCAAAGTTTGGGGATGCCCAAGGCATCCCCTTCTTCATCAATAAAAATCCCAGGTTTCTTCCAAACGCTTCATTTTTATTGTTTCATGCACAGTTGTGTTGTTCTTAGAGCGTCTTCTTTTTCATTTTTGTTTTGGTTTTTCGTTTGATTTGTTTGCTTTGTTTGCTGAATAAATTGGTTGGACCCCCTCTTTCATACATTGGTTTTCAAATAATTTGGTTTGGATTGGAAAAGAGCAGGAAAGTTCATGCTTAAGTGGTAAAGAAATCTTGTTTTTGATTGTGGCCTATGCTTTTTCATGCCATGCTTGATATTGTTTTGGCTTTATGCTTAGTATTATTTGCTGTAGCATGCCTTGTTATAAACAATTGAGATTGCTTAATGTGCCTTGGATGAATCATGCGTTGTTTTAGCATATTAAAGCATAGTATTGTGGTATTATTCTTTGATGCTTTATTTGGGTTGACTTGGCGCATGCTCACACCATGTTATGACTATTGTAACATCCCAAAACTTCAATCCAAGGTTATCAAAATCTGAATCATCAAATTTGGGGTTAACAAAAACTTTTGCAAATTTAAAATGAAAGCATTCATATGTGTGTGCATTAAAAATAGGAATTGATTTGAATTGCCTTGCTTCTGTGATCCTTTGCTTGTAAAATGTTTCTTAGGTGAAATAAACATCATCTAAGTCATTCCCAAACTTTTTCCAAAGAAGAACAACTCAAAATGAATATTTGAAGTGAATGGTCATTTTGGCAAAATTTACTCTCATGCCTACTTTAGCTATTCCCAGCACTCTTTTCTTAACAGAAACAATTCTTGATCTTTGTACCCCTTGATAGTACACATAATGAGGTACCAAGGCCCACTTTGTGATCTGCTTAAAACATTCAAATGCTAATTTTAAATGACAGTTTAAAATTGCATCTAATTCTTATGGGAAGATCCCATTATTTCAAAAACCACTCAAACAAGCTCAATTTTCAAAACCCAAGCACCCACAGAGTCTCAAGCTGATTCCTAGCAAACCCACCAAAAATCTTTTCAAAATTCAAAACTAAATCTCATGCGGCCATTTCATCAAACACTTGGCATGCATGATTTCCACCCTAATCCTAGCTCACTGTTTTGAACAGGGTTTTGCCCCAAATGATCTACATTTAACTCCTCTGCCCCCTCTTGGTCTAACTAGGCCCTTAACACCCCTCTCCCTTGTCCCTAACCCCCATGCCATGCCAACCCGAGGGCATGGTCGCCGGCCAAACCTTGCCCCGCCGCAGCAGGCCATTTCCCCTATCTCTCCATGTCTAGGAGGTAGCTCACACCTCACCGCCACCCTCTGTCCCCTGCCCGAGCCCAGCCCTGCAGTGGACCACCGAGGATACCACGCGCCCAGTGCCACCGCACCATGCCAGTGCTGCCCCTAGAGCACGCTCTGTCCCCGCTCGCACAGACCACCCCTTGGCCGCAGCCCGCGCCCGCCGCTCCGCCACGACCTGGAGAACACCCTAGACACCCCCGCTGGCCGTCCAATGCCTCACAGCCACCGCTCGCCGTGGACACCGCCGCCTCTGCCGCTCAGAGCGCCACCTCGCCCAGACCGCATGCCACCACCCCTACGGCCGCATTCAATTCCTAGAGCACCGCCAGGGGACCGCCCGTCGATCGCCACCCTCAGCCATGCCTCTACCCGTCGTAGCCATGTCGCCACCGTCGCCTGCCCATCCCGCTCGGTCTCACCGTCGGGCCTATAAAAGGAGGCCTCCCTAGCCTCTTCTCTCCACACCACTCCACTCCCCTCACCTCACTGAACCTCATCCACCTCTAGCCGGAGCAAGGGGAGTAGCAGCTCACCGGAATTGGAGCCGGAGCCACCGCCTCTAGAGGAGAAGGGCGCCGCTGATTGCGACCACCCCCGGAGCCCCTTCGACTGTCCCTGAGCTCGCCATCGTCTCCCAGTTTGTTTGTTTGCCCGCCTCGCCGTTGTCGCTGGAGCCCTGGTACGTCCCCAGCAGACCCCCACCGAGCCGCTAGGGTTCGAGCTCGCCGGCGACCTGTTCGTCGTCGACGACGACCCTCAGCCGTTGATTTCCCTTCTAATCCTACGGCCCACAGCGCGTGTACCGTTTCGCGTGTTAAGTGCCGCTAACAAGCGGGACCCCCTGTCAGCTGAGCCCCATGCTGCGGAGCGCCACTGGGCCGGCCCAAGTTCTTTCCCGCGCTAGCCCACCCGTTCAAATCTGGATTTTTCTTTTTAGTTAAATCTAGTTCTGTCCACTATTTTAAAATTCAATTCTAGGAGTTTTACAAATCCAAATTGTATGAAACCAATTTTGCCTGAAAGGTATTAAGATGATCTATCCAAGACTGTTGGATTTAATTCAATTAGAGTTATAGATCTCTCCTAATAAAAATAAGAAAACAGAAGCATTTGCAACTTGCAACATTTTTATAAAATCAACCAAGTTAGCTTTTGAGTTGATTCCAACTCTCAAAAATCACATTTCATCATATCTATCCAAATATGTAATAATATTAAGGTTTACATGTAGTGACTTTGGACTAGTACCAAAATAATGCTATATAGGCATTTCTAGTCACTTTAAATCACTAAATGATGAACTTAAACCAAAGTAATGTTAATCCAACCTTTAAATCTCATTCCCACATGTTAGAATATGTGGTGAGGACATGTGTCCACATGATCCCATATTTTGGTGGTGAATATTAAATTTTAGTTAATTTTTAATTTGTAGAAATTACTTTTCTAAATAAAAAGGATGAAACTATTTAATCAAACTTGTGATGCTTGTGATGATAATAGATCATCAAATGTGTGTCTTAGAATGCTACTTAGCTTAGTTAAGTATTGTTTGGTGATTGTGCACTCCCTATGTATTTATAGACGATAGTACTGACCAAGCTTTCGAGGAGGAGGAGTTCTACCAAGAAGAAGAAGAAGAAGAAAACTTCAACCAGTGCACCAACCAAGGCAAGCTAGCACTATCCAAGATTAACTCTTGCAAGTTGTACTTGCAAGTCACCATTAACAGTGCAAGCTAACACTTGCAAGTTTAGTACTTAGCAAGTTAGGACCAAACTAGATGGTTTAGCAAAGATGCATTAAGCATGCTTTGATCACACCCCTTTGACTAGTACTACCCCAAGTTCTATTTACAAGTTTTACTCCCTTTAGTTTACACCAAGTTTTTCACTTAGTTTGAAGGTAGCATAAAAAGTATAAAACTTGACCTAATTAGAACCCTTTAGATGTCATTCTACGGCATGAGATTGAACCCATCTTTTCCACCTTAGTGAACACTCTTAACTTAGTAGTGTAGAGTAGATCAAAAACTTGAGTCACTTTAGATGGGAATAGTTGGTGAAAATGAATTATGAAAACCTTGGAATGATGAGTCATTCTATTGAGATGTTTTGACATGTGTTGAGAAACACAAGTGGTTGATGATGATGAAAATGTTGAGGCATGAGCCTTAACCCTTTTATAAAACTGATGGTTGGATTCAGATGTGATACCATTCCAAATTTACCGTACAACCACATTACCTGAATTGGGTAAGGCTTAGCTGGAAATTTATATGCATTAGTATTAGTTCCCTCACGGGAGAGGTCTCAGCCGAGGCTACCTCTCATGATGTCCACCTATGCAGTGCCCAAGATGACTAATGGTCATGGTTGGGAGGCCATGCTCATAGGAGAGGTGCTTATACTAGGGTGTGTAAAGGGAAGGTTATGTTCGATTATCTGCATACTAAGTATGATGATTCAGGGTTATCCCTGACAGATGTATCGAATCTTGTGGTGAAAGTGTACCACCTCTGCAGAGTGTCAAACTATTCGAATAGCCGCGTCCGCGGTTATGGACAGTTGGAATGGCCATACTATTTCGTTGTCAGATGTTTTTTCCAAATAACTTTGAAATGAATGATGAATCTTGACTTGACCACAATAGGGTTGTGTTTATGACAATAGTTTCCCCAACTTAAGTGATTCTAGAGTTTTACCTTATCTTTCTTTGCTTCTGAACTCAGCTTAGGTTTCAAACTTAACTTTATAGTTACACTGAGATTTAGCACTTTAACTTAGATCTATACTACTTGTTAGTGGTAGTTTGCGAGTACCTAAAGAGTACTCATGGCTTTTGTCCCTGGCTATTATCATGGCCAGACTATGAAGGAGACTATCAAGATGATGGCCAACAGGACGACTATGATAACTAGGACTATCTGCCTTCATCAGCATTGCCTGTGCCCCTGAAGATGGACCCCACTGCTACGCCTATCTTTTAATTCCGCTGCTTGTTGTATTAAGACTGGATCATGAGATCCTTATTTGTGTAAGACCTTATGTATGGTTTGTAATGGATGATGTACTGTGATATCCAATCCGTTATGTCTCGCAAAAATGGTAATCCTGGGATTGCGAGGTATGGCATAATGGGCATCTGGGATTAAAAATCCGGGTGTTGACAACTATCAAGTCACTATAGCCTTTATGATCCTTTAGTTTTCAACTTGTAGTATCACTTTATGCTTTGATCAATGATGTTTTGTCGCTCTGCATGATTATGACCATTATTGCTCTCTTAGTTTGTCGCTCCCAGTCTTTTGCTAGCCTCCGCAACCAAGTATGAGTTCCACTCATGCATCTAACTCCCTAAACCAAGTTATTCCAAAGAGTCCACTATACCTACCTATTAGAATATGCTATTCCAAGTATATTCATGTTTTTGTTTACCTTCCAAATTAAACTTGTTATGAGAAAACTAGTGATTAAAGCTCTCACAAACTTGATGACACACTTTACTTTTCTTGCCCTTAATAAACTTGAACCATTGTGTCGTCTGTGTTGTATATGCTTACACTTATTTGTTGGGGATTAGCAGAACCATGCTATCATGGGGAACGCTTTCAACATTGCACTGGTACTTTGTACCTAGTTGATATCATGCTCTTTTGTCTATGGATGTCGCCGGTGTGAAATGAAAGGGGAGCTTGTAAGTCCATGGAGTTATGTATATGTGTTAGAGAAACGCCTGGGCTGCTGGTCTAATCCATGCTGACATGGTGGAAACCTGCAGCGTAACCATAATGAGCTGTCTATGAAGCATTTTTCTTATAAAAAAAGAGTCCTATATTGTAAAAAAGAGAAAAAAAAGATTATGAAAAAAGGAAAGAGAGAAAAAAGCACCATATTCCCATGGTAAATAAGAAGATTGTTGAGATGCTCGTTGTCTGCTTGCCTTGCCATTTTGATATGGGGATTCTTCTGTATCATCGGGCAAGGGGTACCCCGTTGGCGATTCTCTATGATACACATGTACTTATGATGACAAGAACTTACCGGTGACTAAACTTGAGTAGCATGAGGAGAGGCCCTCGTATTCAAGGGACATGAGATTTATAACTTATACTTCGTCAAGCATGTACATCATAGTTTGTTCACTTTAACCTTAATCACTTCAAGATGCTTATGATAGGGGGAATGAGAGCTGAAAGCTATTAAGTACCATAATTTTTGGAAGCTCTTTATGAGACTTGAATCACTACTTCCTTCTATGAAGGCTTTTCTTCCACTTATATATTGAGTCTCCACCTTCTATCTTTATGCACGTACTTTGAGAGCATAGTGGCCATTCTTAGTTTTATGTGCATTGTCCCAAGACTTGTTGATTGATGTATACCTTGATATTGCTTGTTTTAAACTATTTGTATCTAGTCACTCTTATAAACTTTAAAGGTGTCCTATGCATTTATGTTTGCTACTCTATGAGGGACAAGCTGAATACCATTATGTTATGTTTTCTTTATGTGAAACAAACAAACGTCTTGCAAAGCATTGTTATTCATGAATCTTTTGTTTGTGCCTTTTCATGTTGCATTATAGTTTCTTTGTCTTATTGCTAGAACTTTGTCTTTCATGTTATGAAGTACTATGATCCCAGCTTTGAATGTTTTACAAATACTTTGACAAAGTTTATGATGGTGCATGTCACCTCAAAAATTATTCTTTCTTTTTATCACTTACCTACTCGAGGACGAGCAGGAGTTAAGCTTGGGGATGTTGATACATTGCAAATGTATCTATAATTTTTGATGTTCCATGCTTGGTTTTATCTACTTTCTTGTGTTTTGTCCACACTTTGGAGTACTTTTCATATGATTTCTTGGACTAACCTATTAACAAGAGCCACAGTGCCAGCTGTCTATTTTCTACTATTTTTGGTTCCAGGAAAGTCAGAAAATGAATATTCTTGGAATTGGACGGGATAAAAGCCAAATTTATTATTTTACTGGGGGACACCTAGAGCCAGAATACGAGATGGAGAAGGGCCAGAGGGCGGCCACACCACCTGGCCGCGCAGCCAGGCTTGGCCCGCGCCAGCGGGTGGTGTGGCCAGCCCAGGCACCCCCTCGGCCTCTCCTTCCGCCTATATATTGCCTCTGATATGGAAACCCTAAGTACCCGATCAAAAATCCACGAAAGAGTCTGTAGCCGCCATCATCTCCATCCCTAGATCAGGAGGGATCTGAAGCTCTTCAGATCGACAGGGTGCCGGGAAGAGCTTCAGATACCTCCTGATCTAGGGGCAGAGACGACGACGGCTATAGACTCTTTCGTGGAATTTTGATTGGGTACTTAGGGTTTCCGTATCAGAGGCAATATATAGGCGGAAGGAGAGACCGAGGGGGTGCCTGGGCTAGCCACACCACCCCCTGGCGCGGATCAAGCCTGGCCGCATGGCCAGGTGGTGTGGCCGCCCTCTGGCCCTTCTCCGTCTCGTATTCTGGCTCCAGGTGTCCCCCGGTAAAATAATAACTTTGGCTTTTATCCCGTCCAATTCCAAGAATATTCATTTTCTAACTTTCCTGGAACCAAAAACAGTAGAAAACAGACAACTAGCACTGTGGCTCCTGTTAATAGGTTAGTCCAAGAAATCATATGAAAAGTACTCCAAAGTGTGGACAAAACACAAGAAAGTAGATAAAACCAAGCATGGAACATCAAAAATTATAGATACATTTGCAATGTATCAACATCCCCAAGCTTAACTCCTGCTCGTCCTCGAGTAGGTAAGTGATAAAAAGAAAGAATAATTTTTGAGGTGACATGCACCATCATAAACTTGATCAAAGTATTTTGTAAAACATTCAAAGCTAGGATCATAGTAATTCAATCATAACATGAAAGACAAAGTTCTAGCAATAAGACAAATAAACTATGTTGCAACATGAAAATGCACAAACAAATGATTCATGAATAACAATGCTTTGCAAGACGTTTGTTTGTTTCACATAAATAAAACATAGCATAGTAGCATTCAGCTTGTCCCTCATAGAGTAGCAAACATAAATGCATAGGACACCTTCAAAGTTTACAAGAGTGACTAGATACAAAATAGTTTAAAACAAGCAATATCAAGGTATGCATCAATCAACAAGTCTTGGGACAATGCACATAGAACTAAGAATGGCCACTATGCTCTCAAAGTAGGTGCATAAAGATAGAAGGTGGAGACTCAATATATAAGTGGAAGAAGGGCCTTCATAGAAGGAAGTAGGGATTCAAGTCTCATAAAGAGCTTCCAAAAATTATGGTACTTATTAGCTTTGAGCTCTCATTGCCCCTATCATAAGTATCTTGAAGGTGATTAAGGTTAAAGTGACACAACTAAGAGGATATGCTTGACAAGTTATAAACCGAAATCTCATGCCCCTTACTTACGAAGACCGAACCTCATGCTACTCAACTTTAGTCACGAGTAAGCTCTTATCATTGTAAGTACATATGTATCATAAAGAACCGCCAACGGGGTACCCCTTGCACATGATACATGAGCTATCCCATAATCAAAATGACAAGGCAAGTAGACAATGAGCATCTCAACGATCTTTTTATTTGCTATTTGCATAGGTTTTCAATGAGGATGCTTCATAGAGTGCTCATTATGGTGATGCTGCAAGTTTCCACCATGATTAGGCATGGCTTCGGCTAGCGGCCTAGGCGTTTCTCTAACACACATACAAACTCCATGATCTTACAAGTTCCACTTTTGTTTTACACCGCCGGGATCCATAAGCAAAAGAACATGATATCAACGGGGTACAAAGTACAAGTGTAATGTTGGAAGCGTTCCCCATGATACATGGTTCTGCTAATTTCAACTTATAAAGCGCATGCATATGCGCAACAAAGAAGGACCCCAATGGTTCAAGTTTATTAAATGGAAAAAAGTAAAGTGTGCCATCAAGTTCGTGAGAGCTTTAATCACTAGTTTTCACATAACAAGTTTAATTCGGAAGGTAGAAAAAAACATGAATATACTTGGAACAGCATAAGCTAGTAGGTAGGTATGGTGGACTATTTGGAATAACTTGGTTTAAGGAGTTGGATGCACGACTGGAACTCATACTTGGTTATAGAGGCTAGCAAAAGACTGGGAGCAACAAACTAAGAGAGCAATAATGGCCATAATCATATAGAGCGACAAAACATCATTGATCAAAGCATAAAGTGATACTACAAGTTGAAAAATAAAGTATCATAAAGGCTATGGTGACTTGAGATAGTCATAACATGGTGTGAGCATGTGCCAAGTCAACCCAAATAAAGCATCAAAGGAGAATACCACTATACTATGCTTTAATATGCTAAAACAACGCATGATTCATCCGAGGCACATTAAGCAATCTCAATTGTTTATAACAAGTCATGCTACAGAAAATAATACTAAGCATAAAGCCAAAACAATATCAAGCATGGCATGACAAAGCATAGGCCACAGCCAAAAACAAGCTCTCTTTACCACTTAAGCATGAGCTTTCCTACTATTTTTCAATCCAAACCAAACTATTTGAAAACCAAAGTATGAAAGAGGGGGTCCAACCAATTTATTCAGCAAACTAAGCAAACCAAGCAAATGAAAACTAAAACGAAAACGAAAAAGAAGACGCTCCAAGAACAACACAACTGTGCATGAAACAATAAAAATGAAGCGTTTGGAAGAAACCTGGGATTTTTATTGATGAAGAAGGGGATGCCTTGGGCATCCCCAAACTTTGACGCTTGTACTTCTTGGATATTTCTTGGGGTGACACACGTGGCATCCCCAAGCTTTATCTTTAATCCATCCTTCATCTCATTACTCATTCCTTCCATACACTGAAATTTTTCCTTCATACAAAACTTCACACAATCTTTATTAGCAACATTAGTGTACTCAAGATAATAGGTCTTTAGGTTCAGTTCTAACACCAATAAAACTTCCATTAAAACACTAGCTACTGTAGCACTTCCCTCAAAAAGCTCAATTCCCCAAAAGAACTCAAAAAGGAACCAACAAGAAGCAAATGCAGAAAATGGCTGAAATCTGTCAAAACAGACCAGCAGGTAAATACAATTTTTTCTAAGACCTTCTGTTGCTCAAAAAGAAAAGTGTTGAACTAATGAAAGTTAGATAACAACCTGCATCAGAAGCACAAAAATTCACGCCTCAAAAGGATGTACAGAGATTTTACACGAAATTTTACAGTGAAGCACAGAAATCTGTTTCGGGACAGCAACTTTCCCAATCATTACTTCTCTCTCATTAGAGGTTACTCTTGGCACAAAAAGCAAATAAAAAGGATAAGGAGCGGTTATTACTGAAATAATAACTCCCAAGACTCATCTAAAACTTTTGGGTTATCTCCCAATAAGTACTTTTCTTTAACGCCTTTAAGTTAGGCATAAGAAGTAAGAAAAGGAATCAAGTATTCTCAAATGAAGAAGCATTAAGATTAAACCAGAAATATCTTCCACAAGGCAAGGTATCTCATCCAAATAAGTTCTAGAGGATCCTCTCTCAACGCTCTTGGGTTCACTATTTTCATCAAATGGGTTTTCTGCAACAATCCAATCAAGATTCTTTTCTATGGCTTCATGTATTGCTACAAGTTTAAAAGGTATTGGTATCTTAATTTCCTCCCGATTAGGTTCAGTTTTGTTCATCTTTTCTCATGTACCAACAATATCTACACATGAGCCTAGCATATTGAAACGTTCAAAGACTTTTCTAGCTTCCTTAGCAACATCATAGAATTCCTTAAGCAAAGTTTCTTGAATAAAATTCCTCTTTTCAGGGTCCTCAATTTTTTTAAGTTTAAGAAACATTACTTGCATTAAGGGGTTAAGGTTGACAAACCTAGCTTCCAACATGTGAACTAAAGAAGATGCAGCAATTTCATAGTTTGGAGCAAGTTCTGCAAGGGATCTATCCTCAATATCCTCATGTTTACTAACATGATTAAAGAATTCTTCAATATTATCTTTTCCAATTATAGAGCCACTACCTATTGAAAGATCCTTCATGGTAAACTTAGGGATCAACATGGTAAGCTAAGAAAGAGGTAACAACTTTAGGAGACTTAATTTTTTGTGTTTTTAATAAAGAAAGCAAACTTGTAAAACTAATTTTTGTGTGTTTTTGATAAGGAAACAAGCAAACAAAACAAAAGTAAACTAAGCAAAACAAAAATAACAAAGTAAAGAGATTGGTTATGAGGGACTCCCCTTGTGAAGATGTCCTTGACTCCCTGACAACGGCGCCAGAAAATATGCTTGATGGCCCAAAATATATCGAGCTCGTTGGGGAACCCCAAGAGGAAGGTATGATGAGCACAACAACAAGTTTTCCCTCGGTACAAAACCAAGGTTATCAATCCAGTAGGAGCAAGGAAACACCCCAAAGGTGTTGCTAGCTGAGCCTTGGCAGGGCGCACCACCGGTGCTAGTAGCAACGTGGAGACCTGCACAACACAACCACATAACTTTGTCCCCAACTTGCGATGAGGTTGTCAATCTCACCGGTTTTGCTGAAAACAAATGATTAAACGTATGAAATTGAAGGAAGTAATAGTCTGCAGAAAGTAAACACAAAGCAGCAAACAGTTGATTGTAGATTGAATGTAAAAGAAAGGACCGGGATCCATAGTTCACTAGAGGTGGCTCTCCTTAAGATAGATAACATGTTGGGTGAACAAATTACAGCGGGGCAATTGACAAACATCGAGAAAGCATACAAGCATATACTACTCATCTTGACTCCTTTGAGACTTGATTGGGCATTACAACATTATACATAGACCGCCATCCAACTGCATCTATGACTAAGAATCCACCTTCAGGTTATCATCCAAACCCCTCCAGTATTAAGTTGCAAGCAACAAATAATTGCATTACGAATTGCGTGTAATATAAACAATATGATTGTTGTATGAACAAAGGATTGTTGTTTTCTCCCTAGTAGCAACAACACATCTAGTACCTTAGAGATTTCTGTCACTTCCCTAGATTACCAGAGGCATGAACCCACTATCGAGCATAAATACTAACTCTTGGAGTTGCGAGCATCTACTTGGCCAAGATAGCTACTAACAACGGAAATCATGCAAGATCACAAATAACAAAGACATGATAGAATCAATAATCAATCTGAAATAGCATCTCAATATCCATCGGATCCCTGCAAACACAACATGTAGGATTACAAATAGTTGATCTTGATCATGAACGGAGCTCACAAGATCTAAACATGAAAGCACAAATGAGGAGAACCAGCCATCTAGCTACTACATGGACCCGTAGTCCAGATATGAACTACTCACGCATCACACCGGAGGCTTGCATGATGATGAAGAAGGCCTCCAGGGTGAATTCCCGTCGCCGGTAGGGTGCCGGGAAGAGCTTCAGATCCCTCCCGATCTAGGGACAGAGACGACGGAGGCTACAGACTCTTTCGTAGAATTTTGATCGGGTACTAAGGGTTTCTATATCAGAGGCAATATATAGGCAAAATGAGAGGCCGAGGGGGTGCCTAGGCTGGCCACACCAGCCCCTGGCGCGGGCCAAGCCTGACCGCGTGGCCAGGTGGTGTGGCCGCCCTCTAGCCCTTCTCCCTCATTCTGGCTCCAAGTGTCCCCCGGTAAAATAATGAATTTGGCTTTTGTCCCTTCCAATTCCGAAAATATTCATTTTCTGACTTTCTTGGAACCAACAACAGCAGAAAACAGGCAGCTGGCACTGTGGCTCTTGTTAAAAGGTTAGTCGAAGAAATCATATGAAAAGTACTTCAAAGTGTGGACAAAACATAAGAAAGTAGATAAAACCAAGCATGGAACATCAAAAATTATAGATACATTTGCAATGTATCAACTTCTAATCCAAATGATAACTTCCAAAGGAGAGAGTTGTTGGCATCTCGTTTACCATCAACACACGTTATCATGCCCACTCCTTCAATCACTTCTCAAGCAACCGGTCCTATTTTCACAAAACAATACAAGTATCAAATACTTCGTAAACTGCTATAAGTGTTTAAAATTAAACATTTATAACTTTTTATATCAAATATATACCTTGCTCATTGATGACAGCTACTGGAGTAGGCACTACATTCCGGGTTCTCATATGAGCAATGAACTCAAGGAAGGTAAACTCTTTCCCTTCCACGAGGTAGTTCAAGATGACATCTTTATAGCTGTGGGGTAGCGAGCGCAACACCACATCTATCGCAAATTTGTCGGTCACCCAGTAGTCCATGATGTCCACAAGGCGCTCATGAAGTCTTTCCATGATATCCAAGTGGTCTTCTAGGCTGGTGTTTTCCCTCATCTTGCTTGAGAGGAAATCATCCATGTATTCAAACTCCATGATTCTGACTTGAGATGGAAAGGGCATCTTGTAACACCCCCAAAATGCTAATCTATATTATCAAGTTCTAATCACCCAAAATTAGGGTTAACAAAAACTTTTATTACTAAATGGAATATGAATGCAGGTGTGATTTGCATTATTGTATGATTGAGTGAAATTGCCATGTTTGATTGCTACAAATGATAAGAAATGGTTTAAAGCTGAATACTACATCACCTAGGCAAATTACAAACAAAATCCAAAGAAAAAGAAATCAAATATGAATCAAATAAGCAAATGGTCATTTTGACCAAAATTAACCATTAGGCCACTTTGGGTGTTCCTAGTAGAGAATTTCTAATAGAAACATTTCCATTTCTTTTCACCCCTTGCTAGACCAAGTAAAAGTGAACCCAAGCCCACTTTACAAACTCACAGAAACTGTTTCCAAATATATTTAAAGGACAGTTCAAAATTGAATCAAGTTCATATGGTAAGATCACCATTTTGCAAAAACCACTCAAATCACTTCACCTTGACTTTTCCAAGCAACCAGAGACTACCAAGCATAAGATTAGATCACTCACCAAATTTCATTGAAAAATTTCAAATTTAAATTCTTGCGGCTATTTAGTCGAACACCTTGCAGACACATTTTAAACCACTGCCTAACTTCACTATTTTGAGCAGTGATCACTCACCCAACTGTCCCCTCTTCACTCCCCTGGTCTCCCCCAACACATAGTAGCGCCAGACACGCACCCCCTCTATGCCGTTGCGCCAGTGAAGCGCCGCCCGGAGCTTGCCCGGAGCTTCCCATGCTGGCCGTCCACTGTCCAGCCCTTGACCGCTGCTAGGCCATGGACCAACCCAACAACGCCGCACCCACTTTCTCTGCACCGTGCCGAGAGCACGCCATAGCGCCACAGTCGACCAGCTCGCACGCACTGCGCCTCGCCCTCTCCGCGCGTGCACACACTCTCCACAACACCAGCTAGCTCCCAGACATCCCCGTTTGCCGTCGCGCGACCCGTAGCCCCCGTGCGCCATCTCGAACATCGTCAGTTCCGCATAGAGCACCGCCTGCTCCCGACCAGTCCAGACCGACCCATGCCACACCATTAAGCCCATGAGGACCGCCAGGGAGCACCGTGTCGCCCCTACCCTCAGCCACGCCGATAGCTCGCTGTACTGCCGTCGCTGGAGGAGCCAGCCCATGCCGCAATGCCCCTCTCGCCGGTGTATAAATAGAGCCCCCCTCCGCCTCAATTCTGCACACCACCTCACTCCCGACTCCTCACAACACCTCCCACACCTCTCCCCGGAGCAAGGCGAGCACCGCATCGCCAGAATTTGGCCGGAGCCCACCGCTGCAGAAGAGAAGAGGAGCCGCCGCGACCACCGTTCAAACCGCCGTTGTCGACCACGTCGTTCACCCCAATAGCCGACCCTAGCTGGAGCCTAGGTGAGCCTCACACGACCCCCACCACTGTGTTAGGGTTCAGACCTCGCTGGAGCTGTTCGACGTAGGAGATGAATGCCAACCGTTAGATCATGTTCTAATCGTAGGGCCTAGATTGAAAGATACCGTTTCGGTTAGATAGAGTCGCTGACTAGTGGGACCCCCTACCAGCAGTCCACTGTGCCGCGTTGTGCAGATTGGGCTAGCCCAGTTAGTTCCCCGCGCAGGCCTGTAAATTCAAATAGTTATTTTCCATTTTAGTGAAAACTAGTTTCTGTTAGTAGATTCAAAAATCAATTCAAAATGATTCACTGAACCAAATTGCATGAGTCCAATTTTGTTAGAAAGATATTTAAATTATCTATCCAAGCCCGTTGGATTCAAACCATTTGAAATTATAGATCACCTATAGTAAAAATAACAAGACAGAGACTTTTCCAACTTCAAACATTTTTCAAAAATCAACCATAAATGCTTTTGAGTTGATTCCAACTCTCAAAAATCACATTTGACAAGATCTATCTGAATATGTAAAAATATTTAGGTTTACATGCAGTGACATTGGACTAGTACCAAAAGAATGCTATTTAGGCATTTCTAGTCACTTTAATTCTATTAAATGATAATCTTAAACTTTATAAAATATGACCACCACTTTAAATCACATTCCTAAGTATTAGAATATGTGGTGATGACATGTGTCAACATGATACCATATTTTAATTAGAGAATATTAAATCTTAAGTATTTTCAATGAGGAGAAATTACTTTTCTAAAATAAGATAAACAAGATTAAGTCTTTATTTCATGTGATGATTGTGATGATTCTAGATCATCAAGTATGAGCCTTAGTGTGCTAAATAGAAATAGTTAAGTATTGTTTGGTGATTGTGTACCCCGTGTTCATTTATAGACGATAGTACCGATCCGGGATATGAGGAGGAGGAGTACTACCAAGAAGAAGAAGAGGAGAACTTCAATCACTACACTACTCAAGGCAAGCTAACACTTGCAAGTCTCATACCTATGCAAGCCATCCTTGCAAGATAACCTATGCAAGATGCCTTAGGCATGCTTGGTTATGCAACTTTGATTCTACCAATCCCAAGTTTTACTTGCTTGCTTTATTCTTTTATTCTTACCAAAGTTCTTTACTTTTAGTTAGTACTTTGTGAGTATGGCAAAAATAGGATAGTTACCATAAAGAGTATAAAACTAGGCTAACTAGTTATACTTAGATGTCATTCTAGGGCATGAGATTAGAGTTGGATAGTTACACTTGATTAGCACCCCTCATTAGTGAATACCCTCAACTTTAGTGGCTAGTGCTAAGCATAAAAGTTGACCACTTTAGATGGGAATACTTGGTGAAAATGATTATGAAAACCTTGGAATGATGGTTCATTCTATTGAAATGTTTTGACATGTATTGAGAAACACAAAAGGATTTGATGATGAAAATGTTGAGGCATGAGCCTTAGCCCTTTATAAAAACTAATGGTTGGGTTCGGATGCGATACCATTCCAATTTTATCGTACAACCACACTACCTGAATTGGGTAGGGCTTAACTGGAAGTTTATATGCCTTAGTATGGGTTCACTCGTAGAAAGAGGTTGAGCTGAGGCTACCTCATGAGTGTGAATGTCCACCTATGCAGTGCCCAGTATGGCAGATGGCCATGGCTGGGAGGCTAAGCTCATAGGGGAGGTGCCTATACTAGAGTGTGTAACTGGAAGGTTATGATTGATTATCCGCATAATAACTATGATGATTCAGGGTTATCCCTGACATATGTATCGAATTTTGTGGTGAAAGTGTACCACCTCTGCAGAGTGTCAAACTATTCGAATAGCCGGGTTCGTGGTCAAGGACAGTTGGAGTGGCTATACTGTTCCGTCGTGAGATGTTTTCAAAATGACTTGTGAATTGAACTATGACCTTGACTTGACCACAATAGGGTTGTGAACATGAAAACTAGGTTCCCACTTAAGTGATTTAGAACATTAACTTAGTTTTCTTTACTTCTAAACTCAGTTGGAGATAAACCTAGATTTTTGCAAATAAACCTAGAGCTTAAGATTCCTACTAGAACTACCTTACTTGTTAGTGATAGTTTGCGAGTACTTAAAGAGTACTCATGGCTTTGTCCCTGGCTATTCCCATGGCCAGACTATGAGGAGGACTACCAGGATGATGGACAGCAGGAGGTCTACGACAACTAGGATCATCTCCCATCGTCAGCATTGCTTGTGACCCTGAAGATGGAGCCCCTACTACGTTTATTTTCCATTGCTTTGATTGTATTAAGACTGGATCATGAGATCCTTTATTTGTAAGACCTTATTATGGTTTGTAATGGATGATGTACTATGGTACAAATTCTGTTATGTCTCACAAAAATGGTAATCCTGGGATTGCGAGGTATGGCATAACAGGTATCTGGGATTAAAAATCCGGGTGTTGACAAGTTGGTATCAGAGCCATCCTGACCATAGGAGACCCTAGTTAGAATGGACGTCCGAACAAAAACTTAGTTTCAAAACAAAAGAAGTGAGTATTTATGAAAACCTATTCCCACTCTTATCCTTGATTCTTTAAAAAAAATTCATGTTCCTCAAAAACTTCTTGCATTCCTACATAAAATTTGACACACTTGATCACCTCACTAACTTACTCACCCTAAATTCTTATAGATGGAAGTCCAGTATTGCAAGTTCTACCAGCTAGGCAACGGAGGCCAACTGATCTTTGAGAGGGATCTAGATGCTCAGTCAGAGTATCTTGAGCGCCCGCATCCGGAATTCTTCGGGGTCCAACTCAACAATAACATAGGAGGAGATCTACAATGGCTGATAGTTGCAGATCTTAGAGGCAAGATGGAAGCACCCACTTCGGAGAAGATCCAATTCACTTTGCATGAGAACAACTGGCTAGATGGATTCCAGGGATATGCATGAAGCTCTTGCCCGTCTGTGTGGGCAAAACATCAACCTGATCCAGTGAATTTGCTTTGCTCACTTTGCAAGGCGTGATTCTATGGGAATGCCCTTGGAGATGCCAGGACACCCGGAGCTGAAGCACCAGGTGGACAATCTTGACTTCATGTTGTATGATAGGTAGAAGGAATTGGACAACGCCCGTGCCTACGCCAACCACAACCATGCCATTGCCGTCAAGAAGGACCAGACCCTCGCCATTCTCGCCAAGGAGCACCAATCACTTTGTCATTAGCGTGACAAGTAGGATCACACCATCAATTGTCTTTACAAGAAGGTGGCCGCTCTCGAGAAGACCATCCGTGAACAGGAACTCCAGCTTGAAGCGAAGGAGGAGGAAGGTGAAGATATCCAGGGAGATCTTTACTCTTACCTCAGTGATGACAACGACTACTTGGAGGATGATGCCATGGAGTTCCACACCGATGATGATGATTCCGACTTCACTGATGATGATTAGATGCACTTGAGCACTACCGTAGTAATGAGTTGTATCCGGTCCCATTGTATCGTAGTTTCATAGAATGGTTCTTAAAACCATATGTTTTCTATTTGTGTTGTGGTGTGTGTTTGTATTGTGTGCTTTGAATGAATGAATGAGAGGAAGTTGTTAGTTTGAAAAACCTGAGTCAAACTCAAAGTTTAAGCTTTTGAAACAAAACCATGAACCTTAGAAATTTCCCTCTTATCTCATTATCTATCTCAATCTTTAGATGACTCGTGGAAATCCCGAAGGAAGCAGCTCATCTCAGGACCCAATGTTGTAGATTCTGCAAATGCTAGTTTCTGACCGTGAAGCTAGTAGAGCCAAACGCCAAGCCAACCTAGCCACTCTTCAACAGATAGCTCAGATGGCCCACAATAACCAAGGTCATGGAAACCAGGATCACCATGGATCCAAACTCAAGAACTTTCAGAATACCAACCCACCTATCTTTGATAAGTCTGAGGATCCCTTAGATGCTGATGACTGGCTGCAAACCATGGAGAACAATCTGGAGGTCGCAGGAGTTGAAGCCAATAAAAAAGTACTGTTTGCCACCCATTATCTGGCAGGAGATGCAAGAGCCTAGTGGAATAACACCCGTACCATGAACGAAAGTCAGATGGTGACTTGGGAAGCATTCAAGATCAAGTTCAGCCACACCCATGTGCCCCAAGGTTTGGTCACTAGGATGAGGGATGAGTTCAGGGAACTGAAGCAAGAAAGGATGACGGTAGTTGAGTACCGTGACAAATTTCTATCCCTAGCTAGATATGCCCCTGATGAGATTAACACCGAAGCAAAGAAGAAGGAAAGGTTCCTAAATGGATTGCATGATGAGATGCAGACTGTGTTAGTCAACATCCGTTTTGGAGATCTAGAAGAGCTAGTAGACTCTGCCATTCAGATGGAAGGGAAGATCAACCAAGCCAATGACAATCGCAAGCGTCGCATGATTCACCATCCTGGATCCCACCATACTCAGAAGTATTGTCCCAACCCGTCTGCGGGATATGCCCCAAGAAACAACATACCCCCTATGTCCCGTCCAAGCTATCCGAATTGTAGGGGAGGAAACCACAACAACAACCCGATAACTCCAACAACTTCAACCGTGCACTGCCCAAGTCCAACAACAACAACAACAATACTGCCCCAAGTACTGGAAGCAATGTTGTGCCTGTTGCAGGAAAAGACAAGTCCTAGATTACTTGCTTTGAGTGTGGAGTCAAGGGTCACTACTCCAATGAGTGCCCCAAAAATCTTGCAGCAGCCACCAATGTGAATGCACCCGCTCAGTAGCAATGCCGTGTTCAGCCTAGAAGGAGATTTTCCCCAGGGAATTCGCTCAACCGCAACGGTCGTCTGTTCCACATGAATGCTGAAGAAGCTCAGGAAGCGCCCGATGTCATGTTGCGTATGTTTTCTGTTAACTTAGTACTTGCAAGAGTGTTGTTTGATTCTGGAGCATCGCACTTTTTTGTTACAGAAGAATTTGCATGCACTAGTAAGATTCAACCAACAAAATTGAAGCATGTTATGATAGTTCCAATACTTGGTTCAACCACCAAAGCTAGAAAAATTTGCAAGGCTATACCTATCAGAATCCATGGAATAGATTTTTATGCTAATCTAATAGTACTTGGAACCAAAGGTTTGGAAGTAGTACTAGGAATGGATTGGATGTTGAAACATAAAGGATTGATCGACTGTGCCAAGAAAGCCATAACCATGACCAGTAGCTCAAGAGTATCAGTAGAGCATGTATCTGAGACCTTGCCCCGTCAATTCAAATGCAACAAGAGTCTAGCCCAACCAACCATAGACCAAGTCAAAGTAGTCTGTGAATACCCCGACGTATTCCCGGATGAATTGCCCAGCATGCCCCTAGATCGGGATATCGAGTTCATCATTGAGCTAATTCCTGGAACTGGACCCATAGCTCAGAGACCTTATAGTATGAACCCATATGAGTTAGTGGAGCTAAAGAAACAACTTGATGCTATGCTGGAGAAAGGTCTGATTCAACCAAGCGCATCGCCATGGAGATTGCCTGTATTGTTTATGGATAAGAAAGATGGAGGTAACTGTTTGTGCACGGATTACCGAAAGCTGAATGATGTCACCATCAAGAACAAGTACCCACTGCCGAATATAGAGGATTTATTTGACCAGTTGACTAGTGCTAGAGTGTTTTCTAAGATTGATCTTAGAACTAGTTATCATCAACTCAAGATTCGTGCAACGGATATTCCAAAGACTGCCTTTACCACCAGATATGGATTGTATGAGTATACGGTCATGTCTTTTGGAATAACCAATGCCCCCGCTTATTTTATGAATCTCATGAATAAGATTTTTATGAACTTCCTGGATAAGTTTGTCATTGTGTTTATCGATGATATTCTGATCTATTCCAAGTCAGAAGAAGACCATGAGCTACACTTGAGAACCATCCTTGAAACCCTTAGAGAGCATTAGTTGTATGCCAAGTTTAGCAAATGTGAGTTCTGGTTGAAGGAAGTAGGATTCCTAGGACATATTGTGTCGGCAGGAGGAGTCGTTGTTCATCCCGCCAAGATCAAAGAGTTGAAGAATGGAAAGCCCCAACCACTCAAACCCAAGTCCGTGCATTTCTCGGATTAGCGGGATACTACCGCAAGTTTGTTGAAGGATTTTCGAGCATCGCCAGACTGATGACCCAATTGTTGAAGAAAGATAAGAAGTTCGAATGGATGGACAAATGTGAAGCAAGTTTTCAAGAACTCAAGAAGAGATTGATTTCAGCCCTAATTCTGATAATGCCAGATATCAAGAAGCCTTTTGATGTGTATTGTGATGCATCCAAGAGTGGTCTCGGATGTATGTTGATGCAAGAAGGCAAAGTCATAGCATATCTATCCCGACAACTGAAGCAACATGAGCAAAACTACCCTACCCATGACCTTGAACTAGCAGCCGTAGTTTTAGCATTGAAGACATGGCGTCATTACCTGATGGGTAACCGCTGTGAGATTTATTCGAATCATAAGAGTATAAAGTATATTTTCACCCAGAAGGAGCTGAATATGAGGCAAAGGAGATGGATAGAGTTAATCAAGGATTATGACCTTGACATTCACTATCACCCCAGCAAAGCCAATGTGGTAGCGGATGCTCTTAGCGGATTGCTGTGTAGATTAAACACCATGATAAAAGAAGCCCAACCAAGTTTGCATGAAGAGTTGGAGCAGTTTAGAATGGAGCTAGTTAGCAAAGGATTTTTAGCTAGCATAGAACTTCAACCCACTTTGATCAGTCAGATCAAGGAAGCGCAGAAAGGAAATGCAAGTATTGACGGAATCAAACGTTGTATTGGTAAAAGGAAGGTACCCGGATTCACCGAGGATGAAGAAGGAGTTTTGTGGTAAAAAGGACGTATCTGTGTGCCAGCAGATTCCGAGCTGAAGCAAGTTATCATGCAGGAAGCTCATGATACTCTTTATTCTATCCACCTTGGAGGAACGAAGATGTATCAGGATTTGAAGGAGCAATTTTGGTGGCACAAGATGAAGAGAGAAATCAGAAGCTACATAGCTAAGTGTGATATCTGTCAGCGAGTCAAAGCGGAACATCATAGACCCACAGGACTTTTGCAACCATTGCAGATTCCGGAATGGAAATGGGATGCCGTCGGAATGGATTTTATCACCGGTTTGCCTACTTCTAGTAGGGGAAATGACTCTATTTGGGTCATAGTTGATAGACTGTCCAAGGTAGCCCATTTTATACCTGTCAAGACCACCTACCAGAGTTCGAAGCTAGCATAGCTGTACATTGCTAGAATCGTCAGTTTGCATGGAACCCCTAAGACCATATTGTCGGATCGAGGAACCCAGTTACCTCAAGATTTTGGCAGAAAGTCCAAGAAGGATTAGGAACCAAGCTGAATTTCAGCACAACTTATCACCCGCAGACCGACGGACAAACTGAAAGAGTCAACCAAATCTTAGAAGATATGTTGAGAGCTTGTGTGTTAGAATATGGAATAAAATGAGAAGATTATCTGCCTTTCACAGAATTCTCATACAATAACAGCTATCAAGTGAGTTTGCAAATGGCCCCCTTTGAATTTCTGTATGGAAGAAAGTGTCATACCCCCTTGAATTGGTCGCAAGTAGGAGAGAGTCAGATTTTCGGACCCGGCATCCTACAAGAAGCCAAAGAGAAGGTTCACAAAGTCTGTGACCACCTCAAGACCGCCCAATCCAGAGAGAAGAGTTATGCTGACAAGAGATGTCGAGACCTGACCTTCAATGTCGGAGATTTCGTGTATCTGAAAGTGTCACCCTTGAAGGTAATGCATCGTTTTCAACTAAAAGGAAAGTTAGCTCCCAAATTTATTGGACCCTTCAAGATTTTGAATCGCCGAGGAGAAGTATCATATCAACTGGAATTGCCAAAGGAGATGTCATCCATCCATAATGTGTTCCATATCTCGTTACTTCGCAAATGCCTAGAAGTTCTAGAGAAGACCGAAGTGTTCAAGAACATCGATCACCGAGCCATAGATATCAACAAGGATCTGACATATCGGGAAGTACCCATTCGTATTTTGGAAGAAGCCTTCAGAACCACCAGGACCCGGAATATCAAATTTCTCAAGATCCAGTGGAGCAACCATACTGATGAAGAAGCTACTTGGGAGCGAGAAGATTACATTAGGACCGAGTTTCCAAATCTCTTTAGTTCCTAGTTTCTCCTAAATCTTGGGACAAGATTTTGTTTAAGGAGGGAAGGTTTGTAACACCCCAAAAATGCTAATCTATATTATCAAGTTCTAATCGCCCAAAATTAGGGTTAACAAAAACTTTTATTACTAAATGGAATATGAATGCAGGTGTGATTCGCATTAGTGTATGATTGAGTGAAATTTCCATGTTTGATTTCTACAAATGATAAGAAATGGTTTGAAGCCGAATACTACATCATCTAGGACAATTACAAACAAAATCCAAAGAAAAAGAAATCAAATATGAATCAAATAAGCAAATGGTCATTTTGACCAAAATTAACCACTAGGCCACGTTGAGTGTTCCTAGTAGAGAATTTCTAATAGAAACATTTCCATTTATTTTCACCCCTTGCTAGACCAAGTAAAAGTGAACCCAAGCCCACTTTATAAACTCATAGAAACTATTTCCAAATATATTTAAAGGACAGTTCAAAATTGAATCAAGTTCATATGGTAAGATCACCATTTTGCAAAAAACACTCAAATCACTTCACCTTGAATTTTCCAAGCAACCAGAGACTACCAAGCATAAGATTAGATCACTCACCAAATTTCATTCAAAAATTTCAAATTTAAATTCTTGCGGCCATTTAGTCGAACACCTTGCAGACACATTTTAAACCACTGCCTAACTTCACTGTTTTGAGCAGTGGTCACTCACCCCATTGCCCCCTCTTCACTCCCCTGGTCTCCCCCAACACACATCAGCGCTAGACACGCACCCCTCTTTGCCATTGCGCCAGTGAAGCGCCTCCCAGAGCTTGCCACGCCGGCCGACCATGGACCACTCGCCAGAGACCACGCCGCCCTCGTCCATGATGTCCAGCAGGAAGGCCACCGTCCATCGCCACCCCCTGTCCAGCCCTTGACCGTAGCCAGGCCATGGACCACTGAAGCAACGCCGCACCCACTTTCTCTGTGCCGTGCCGAGAGCACGCCAGAGCGCCGCAGCTGACCAGCTTGCACGCACCGCGCCTCGCCCTCTCCACGTGTGCACACACTCGCCACAACACCAGCTAGCTCCCAGACATCCCCGTTCATCGCCGCGCGACCCGTAGCCCCCGTGCGCCATCTCGAACACCACCAGTTACGCGTAGAGCACCGCCTGCGCTCGACCAGTCCAGACCGCCCCGTGCTGCGCCATTAAGCTCGTGAGGACCGCCAGGGAGCACCGTGTCGCCCCTACCCTCAGCCACACCGATAGCTCGCTATACCGCCGTCGTTGGAGGAGCCAGCCCATGCCGCAATGCCCCTCTCGTCGGTGTATAAATAGAGGGCCCCTCCACCTCAATTTTGCACACCACCTCACTCCCCACTCCTCACAACACCTCCCACACCTCTCCCTGGAGCAAGGCGAGCACCGCATCGCCAAAATTTGGCCGGAGCCCGCCGCTACAGAAGAGAAGAGGAGCCGTCTATTAGAGCCGTCCCAGGAGCCGCCGTGACCACCGTTCGAACCGCCATCGTCGACCACGTCGTTCGCCCCCATCGCCGACCCTAGATGGAGCCCAGGTGAGCCTCACACGACCCCCACCGCCGCGTTAGGGTTCAGACTTCGCCGGAGCTGTTCGATGTAGGAGATGAATGTCAGCCGTTAGATCAGGTTCTAATCGTAGGGCCTTGATTGAAAGATACCGTTTCTGTTAGATAGAGTCGCTGACTAGTGGGACCCCCTGTCAGTAGCCCACTGTGCCGCGCTGTGCAGATTGGGTTGGCCCAATTAGTTCCCCGCGCAGGCCTGTAAATTCAAATAGTTATTTTCCATTTTATTTAAAACTAGTTTCTATCAGTAGATTCAAAAATCAATTCAAAGTGATTCACAAAACCAAATTGCATGATTCCAATTTTGTTAGAAAGATATTTTAATTATCTATCCAAGCCTGTTGGATTCAAACCATTTGAAATTATTGATCACCTATAGTAAAAATAACAAGACAGAGACTTTTACAACTTCAAACATTTTTCAAAAATCAACCATAAATGCTTTTGAGTTGATTCCAACTCTCAAAAATCACATTTGACAAGATCTATCTGAATATGTAAAAATATTTAGGTTTACATGGAGTGACATTGGACTAATACAAAAAGAATGCTATTCAGGCATTTCTAGCCACTTTAATTCTATTAAATGATAATCTAAAACTTTATAAAATATGACCATCACTTCAAATCATATTCCAAAGCAATAGAATATGTGGTGATGACATGTGTCAACATGATCCCATATTTTAATTGGAGAATATTAAATCTTAAGTATTTTCAATGAGTAGAAATTACTTTTCTAAAATAAGATAAACAAGATTAAGTCTTTATTTCATCTGATGATTGTGATGATGCTAGATCATCAAGTATGAGCCTTAGTCTGCTAAATAGAAATAGTTAAGTATTGTTTGGTGATTGTGTACCCTGTGTTCATTTATAGATGGTAGTACCGACCCGGGATATGAGGAGGAGGAGTACTACCAAGAAGAAGAAGAGGAGAACTTCAATCACTACACTACTCAAGGAAAACTAACACTTGCAAGTCTCATACCTATGCAAGCCATCCTTGCAAGATAACCTATGCAAGATGCCTTAGGCATGATTGGTTATGCAACTTTGATTATACCAATCCCAAGTTTTACTTGCAAGCTTTATTCTTTTATTCTTACCAAAGTTCTTTACTTTTAGTTAGCACTTTGTGAGTATGGGAAAAATATGATAGATACCATAAATATTATAAAACTAGGCCTAACTAGTTATACTTAGATGTCATTCCAGGGCATGAGATTAGAGTTGGATAGTTACACTTGATTAGCACCCCTCATTAGTGAATACCCTCAACTTTAGTGGCTAGTGCTAAGCATAAAAGTTGATCAGTTTAGATGGGAATACTTGGTGAAAATGATTGTGAAAACCTTGGAATGATGGTTCATTCTATTGAAATGTTTTGACATGTGTTGAGAAATACAAAAGGACTTGATGATGAAAATGTTGAGGCATGAGCCTTAGCCCTTTATAAAAACTGATGGTTGGGTTCGGATGCGATACCATTCCAATTTTACCGTACAACCACACTATCTGAATTGGGTAGGGCTTAACTAGAAGTTTATATGACTTAGTATGGGTTCCCTCGCGGAAAGAGGTTGAGCTGAGGCTACCTGGTGAGTGTGAATGTCCACCTATGCAGTGCCCAGGATGGCAGATGGCCATGGCTGGGAGGCCAAGCTCATAGGGGAGGTGCCTATACTAGGGTGTGTAATTGGAAGGTTATGATTTATTATCCGCATACTAACTATGATGATCCAGGGTTATCCCTGACGGATGTATCGAATTTTGTGGTGAAAGTGTACCACCTCTGCAGAGTGTCAAACTATTCGAATAGCCACGTTCGCGGTCATGGATAGTTGGAGTGGCCATACTGTTCCATCGTCAGATGTTTTGAAAATGACTTGTGAATTGAACTATGGCCTTGACTTTACCACAACAGGGGTGTGAACATGAAAACTAGGTTCCCACTTAAGTGATTTAGAACATTAACTTAGTTTTCTTTACTTCTAAACTCAGTTGGAGATAAACCTGGCTTTTTGCAAATAAACCTAGAGCTTAAGATTCCTACTAGAACTACCTTACTTGTTAGTGATAGTTTGCGAGTACTTAAAAAGTACTCATGGCTTTGTCCCTGGCTATTCCCCAGGCTAGAATATGAGGAGGACTACCAGGATGATGGACAACAGGAGGTCTACGATGATGACCCACAAGTATAGGGGGTGTATCGCAGTATTTTCGAGGGAAGTGAAACCCAATTTATTGATTCGACACAAGGGGAGCCAAAGAATATTTATAAGCCTTAACAACTGAGTTGTCAATTTAGCTACACCTGGAAACAATCTTGCTCACAGCAGATTATCAGTAGCAACAGTTTTGTAGTAGGAATAGTGAAATAACAGCAGTAGTAAAGTAAAGACAGTAGTAACAATAGCAGTAAACATTAGGATTCGAGTGCGGTAGGCATAGGGATGGATGGACGGGCGTTGCATGGACAAGACAATTCACATAGCAATCAGAACATAGGGCAATTGCAGATAAATAAGATAAAGCATCCAAGTAATAGATAATCCTAGGCATGTGTTCCATATATAGTCATACGTGCTCGCAATGAGAACTTGCACAACATCTTTTGTCCTGCCAGCCCGTTTGCAGCGGGGCCTCAAGGGAACTACTGGCAATTAAGGTGCTCCTTTTAATAGAGCACCGGAGCAAAGCATTAACACTCCGTGAACACATGTGATCCTCACATCAAAGCCATTCCCTCCGGTTATCCCGATTTCTGTCACTTCGGGGCCATTGGTTCCGAACAACAACGGGTGTATACAACTTGCTGATAAGACCATAAACAATACTATCATAATGAATCAATAACATGTTCAGATCTGAAATCATGGCACTCGGGCCCTAGTGACAAGCATTAAACATAACAAGTCGTAACAAAGTCATAAAGCACTAATAAAAGATACTAGGCACCATGGCCTAACAATCTGATGCCATTACATGAACGATCTCATCCAATCCCTACCATCCCCATAGCCTACAGCGGGGGATTACTCACTCATGGATGGGGAAACATGGATGATCGATGGAGAAGCCATGGTGATGATGATGGCGATGATCTCCTCCAATTCCCCGTCCCGGCAGGGTGCCAGAACGGAGTTTCTGGTGCTGTTTCGTGGAATCTGGTGGTGGCGGCGGAGCGGAACTCCTTGTGGAAAAACGTCGAACCCCGCTAAGTTTTTAGGTCAGAAGGCAACTTATAGGCGAAGAGGGAGACCGAGCGGGAGTCTGGGGCGGCCAAACCACCCCCTGGCGCGGCCTGGGCTTGCCCGCGTGGCCAGGCGGTGTGGCCTGGGCCCAGCCCCCTCCGTCTCATATTCTGGCTCCGAGAGTCTTCTGGTGAAATAGGATTTTCGGCATATTTTCTGGGATTTTTCCTGATAGTTGATTTTCTGCACAAAAATTAGATACCAGGGCAATTCTGCTGAAAACAGCATCAGTCTGTGTTAGTTGCATCCAAATCACACAAGTTTAGAGGAGAAACAATAGCAAAAGTGTTCGGGAAAGTAGATACGTTTGGACATATCAACTCCCCCCAAGCTTAGCTTATTGCTTGTCCTCAAGCAATTCAGTTGAAAACTGAGTGCGATAAAAGAACTTTCACGAACACATTTGCTTCATATGATGTATATATTCTCAACATGTGATCAACTACTTAGACAATTCATAATAAGGAGTATGAAACTAAGTTTACTTAATAGGCATTGCAAGATATGAAGAGATTCTAACTCAAAAATAATAAGTAGCCTGAAGCATAAACATAAGCAACATTACAATGCTCATAAAAAGGTATGATAGAGTGGTATCTCGCTTGCCTTTGATTTAAGGCACCTCTGAAGTTCAAGTGAATACTAGAAGTAAAGATATCAAAGATACAAGCATCAAAGTCATAAAACAAATAATCAAGTTTTGAGACAAGCACAAAGAATGAGAACTATGCTCTCAAGAAGGTGCTCAAAGAATATGTGGAGACTCAACAAGTAAAAGAAAAGGTTTTGAATAGTTCGAAATGCTTCCAAATGTTGAAAGTATGGTACTTGTTAGCTTTGAGCTCTCATTGCCCCTATCATAAGCATCTTTAAATGGTTAAGGTTAAAGTGACACAACTAAGACGATATGCTTGACAAGTTATAAATCGAAGTCTCATGCCCCTTACTTACGAAGACCGATCCTCATGCTACTCAACTTCAGTTACAAGTAAGCTCTTGCCATTGTAAGTATATACTTATCATAGAGAACAACCAACGGGGTACCCCTTGCACATGCCACATGAGCTATCCCATAATCAAAATAACAAGGCAAGCAGACAATGAGCATCTCATCGATCTTTTTATTTACTATGTGCATAGATTTTTATTGAGGATGCTTCATAGAATGCTCATTATGGTTATGCTGCAAGTTTCCACCATGATTAGGCATGGCTTAGGCTAGCGGCCCAGGCGTTTCTCTAACATACATACAAACTCCATGATCTTACAAGTTCCACTTTTATTTCACACCGCTGGGATCCATAAGCAAAAGAACATGATATCAACGAGGTACTAAGTACCAGTGCAATGTTGAAAGCATTCCCCAAGATACATGGTTCTGCTAACTTCAACTTATAAAGTGCAAGCATATACACAACAAAGAAGGGCGCAATGGTTCAGGTTTATTAAATGCAAGAAAGTAAAGTGTGCCATCAAGTTCGTGAGAGCTTTACTAACTAACTTTCCCATAACAAGCAAACATTTTATTCGGAAGAAAACAAGGCATATTGAATATGCACGGAAGTAGCAAATGATGCTAATAGGTAGGTATGGTGGACACTTTGGCAATATTTGGTTTTGGGGAGATGGAAACATGAGTAAACATACTCAGTGAAAGTGAAGACTAGCAATAGTAAGGGAGCGACAAACGAGAGAGCAATAGCTATCATAATCATGCTTGCAACAAAACAGGACTAATCATGGCATGAAAGTGATTCCAGATCCTTAAGGCAAAATAATTCATCGAGGCTTAACTGATTATTACAGTCATGTGCATGCGTGAGCATGTGCCAAGTCAATTCAAATGAAACATTCAGAGGAGGATACCACGGTGTCATACCAAATTATCAATAGAGTAATGCAAGCAAACATTCATAAGACATGCTACAAACTATTAGCAAGCTGGAACTAATCATACCAAAGCAAGAACTATTAAGCATCCAAAGATAACATACACCCTACACGAACAGACTGAGTATGCCCACAGTGATGAGTATATGTACAAAAATGAAAAAAATAGAGTTTGTTACCAGCCTCTTACCACGCCTCAAGTTGTCATTAATCCTCATTATTGCTCTTCACTTGTGTGGCTTGAATAATAATATGAAACCAATATCCACTGAGGACTGATGAACCCTATAGCAAACTCACAAAACAAAAGAAGAACGACAAATATTTTTGGTGTTTTCGATTTTTTTAAAACAAGAGCCAAAGGGGAAAAACAAGCAAAGCAAAATCTTTTTGGGTTTTTCGAATAGTTCAAACAACGCAAAAGGGAAAAATAAACCAAGGCAAAAATAAGAAGAAGTAAACAAGGAGAAACAACAGAAATATTTTTGGTCTTTTTGTGTTTTAGAAAGCAAAAGCAAAGAAAGAACAAAAACTAAAAAGAGAACGAAACATGAATATACAAAGTACCGACGCAACATGATAAGGATATGAGTACGGTGCCGGCGTACCTCCCCCCAAGCTTAGGCTTTTGGCCTCAGTGGGTATCAATCCCAAGCCAGCTAGGATGAAGTGTCACCGTGGTACGACGAGGAGGTACCCTCGTCCTGGTGCGAGCTCGAGTACGTCCCTCCGTAGTGTGCAGAGTAATCGTAGGAGGGAACATCCTCCTGATGCTACTCGTGGAACCCCAGCAAGCGAAGCTGCTCGTCCACCTCCTCCTTGGAGCGCGACCACGGTCTCCTGTGAACACTGAACAAAGAAGGCTGTGGCAAATGGATCTCCCTTTCATCCCCGTCAGTGAAAAGCATCCTATATACTAGACTGTCCAAATCAGAAGTAGTAGTGACAAAGTGATGAGCTTTCATAGCAACAAGGTCAAGCCTTTGTGGTGCCAATACCGTATCATTAGGGTCCACTAAAAGGCCTAATGCATTGATCATACGTGAGGCAATGATGCCCCCATAGATAGGCCCCCCTAGCAGCTAGGCGGCGAGCAATAAGCGAGCCAAGGTTGTACCGAGTATCATTGTTAAGCGCAACAGCAAGGAAGGCTAAATGATAGTTGGAGATATTACTTGTGTTCTCCTACCCAGTATGCTAGTAGCAAGATAATATGCAAAGTATCTAAGAGCAGGGAGTTGGATATTTCTTATCTTTCTGTGTTGCGCAACGCGGTCATCATCATTGGTCACCCCTCGGTATAGCTCCAGTAAATCAGCGGGCCGCCCTTGAATTTTCTTCACGGTCCCTATCATGCTTACACCTACAATACTGCAAAATCTCTCCAAAGGCATGGTGAAGGGCAGATTATAAATTTTGAAAGAGACAGTTGACTGATAGGATGTGCTAGTAAACGTGAAGCTCTCAACAAAGGTTTTGGTGAGCATAGCGTATTGCTCACTCTCATCTTGCATATATGAGGTCAAACCAACCCTCTCAATCAGTAGCAAGAAATCATCAATAATCCCTGCAGCTTGTAAGAAAGTAAAACAAGGAAAAGTAGATGGGTGAGCATCCCCATCATCCCTTTCATTACCAATACGAGTTGCAATGAGATCTTCGTTGTATGATGGCCTAAACTGAGAGGCTGATCTTGAGGGCCTCGACCTCCTAGGTGCATCACTCTCAAATATCTCTCCAAAGGTATGGTTGTTCATGCTTGGTATTCTGAAATTTAAACACCTATTAAACAAGTGATTGCAAAGTGAATATAATGAAGGATTCTACTCATAGGGACTTGTAAGAGGCCTAAACATGCAATAAAACTATATCTCTAAGCATCAAACAAGCTTACAAGCTCTCATAACGTGTCACCTACAGCAGCAAAATACTCAAGATATAATCTACCAAACACAAATCTACTTGGACAAGGAGAGGAGTCACATACCAGGGAACAAATGCTCCAAATTTCAGCAAGAAAGATGGGCTGAGCAAGGAGATAGAAAAAATCGAGAGCAAGCACAGCAAGAACGCGATTTTGAGCAATGAACTGGAGCTTACTCGGGAGAGAGAAGAAAGTGGCAGGTGAGAGAGTTAGTGGGGGGCCAAGGGTGGCCCACACCAGGGCATGGCGCCACCCAGGGCAGGCCGCGCCACCAGGTGGTGTGACAGCCTGGTGGGTCCTCCTGGTACCTCCTAGACACTCATCTGCCCCTTTTTTCACGTAAAAATTTAATATGAATTTTCTAGAATTTTTCGAGACACTTTATTTTTGGGCATTTTTTAGGTATAGAAGAATGATTTTCTGACAGACAGATTTTTTTTGGCAAAAGATGCAAGGACAAAACAAAGATAGGAATACAGAAGTTCTAAGACACTCTAACATGCAAGCAACTAACAACAAAGAAAACTAAATGAAAAAAAACTAAAATGGATGGCAATAGAAGTAAACGGAGATAATCATAGTGAAAACATTGTTTTGTTCAATGAAATCCTTTTGTTAACAAGGTTGATCAGGTCTTGTTACTAAAACAATTCCAAATGAGACAAAACTTTGTATCCCACTAATGATTATCTTACCTCAACCTTGATAGCAATGGTCCCAATCATAATAGTTTCAAATTTTTCTCTTGGTATGAGACAATATATTTCTACAACTTGAATGCCCTCAACATGTTCAATTGAATTCAAACCATAAGTCCTTTCAATCTTCTTGGGGAAATAGACAATATGTTCCTTGTCATTAACATTGAAAGTCACTTTTCCTTGATTACAATTAATAACAGCTCCTGTAGTATTAAGAAAAGGTCTCCCAAGAATAATAGACATATTATCATCTTCAGGCATTTCAAGCACAACAGAATCAGTTAATATCAAGAAATTATGAGCCACTTGAACAGGTACATCCTCACATATACCAACAGGAATAGTGGTAGATTTATCAGCCATTTGCAAAGATATATCAGTTGGTATTAATTTTTCTAGTTGAAGCCTTTTATAGAGAGAGAAAGGCATAACACTAACTCTAGCTCCCAAATCACACAAAGCAGTTCTAACATAACTGTTCTTAATAGAACAAGGGATAGTTGGAATCCTTGGGTCTCCAAGTTTCTTAGGAACTGTAAGATCTAACCATAATAAGGTAAGATCCCTGTGATTGCAGTGCTAGTCCCTAGATCGAAATGCTAGCACCCACAGTTTCACATGAAGTACACAGAAACAAAGGTCATTATTACATCGCATATCCAGGAATATAATGGTTCTTACAACTCACTTAGCCCAAGGCTAAGATACTCAAGGTTCACATTACATAGCATAATAATAGAGTCTTTTGTCTTCATGCGCCACAGGCAAACATGTCGAGTGTAGACCCATAACCCTACTCATCATCAGAGTATCCTGCAACATCATAAGTTACAGCCACAAGGGTCAATACATTTGGAATTGTATTGGCAAGTGATACCATAGATACTTAGTATAATCCAACAATTACATGAATATATGGCTAAGTGTGGTTTTGGCTGACTTTGCTAAAAGCTAGTTTTTAACTTATAGTTTTTGAAGAGTAAGCTTTCTTATTCAAACACTATGGTACTACTGATAGACATCACTAAACCTCTACCCATGTTCACCCACAAGTTTTAACTTAGAGAAATTTGGATGAGGAGATTATTGAACTGCTTCACTGTCTTGAGGCTCAAAAATTGTCCATAATCGGGGACACGACTAAGTACTTAGTTTTACCCTCTCGAGAGGTGGTGCACTTTCCCCACAAGACTCGACATGCATCGAGACAAGACTTTTCAGAAGCAATCCCTCAGGCCACCACGGACGCGTTCCATCCTGTCATCACTACCACCCTCTGTCCGTCTGGCTGAGTTCTCGCAACTTAGTCGGTCAAGGCAGAGCCCATATGCCATGTGGCTGCACTGGAAGCTCCGTGACAAGAACGTCTCCAATCTCTTTGTTCCTGGGTGGCCATCCACAAGTGTGATACACCAGCTGACCATAGACATGGCCCCTGAGTAACCTCTCAACATAATCCAAGCAAGTCCCATTCCACCCAGGTGTTTCATTAACATTAGTTGTTTTCTTAGTCAAAAAAAATAATATCTTTCCATACTATCTTGATATGTATTTTCCACCCATGAATTCTAATAGCATGGCTAAGCACTCTAGCATACGAAGTCTTTCAACTAGGAAGTACTACCATGATATAATCTATAGGGTAGCATAGCATAGTATAATGACACATAAATAATCCTATCATGCTAAGATCTACCAAAATAACACTAATGCAATAGTGAAAATAATAGGACATGAGATGAAATATCACTTGCCTTGGTAGCTAGGGGAATAGGTACAATCCTCACAACAACAAACTTCACAATCCACACAATCTACACAAAGAACAATACAACAACAACAATTCAATCAATAAAACATTACAAAAATATGAATGCATGCAAAATGCAATGATATGATCACCACTCTATAACTTACAGAGTCTACAGTACAAAGGTTAAAATACCCTATCTAAAGGCATAAGAAATACCCCCAAACAATTTATGGAATAATTTTTATGAGCAAAATACTCCTAAAAAGGTTCTGCCTAAAATTCAAGTTTTTCAGAAGCAAAAGTGTGAAACAAGGCCTCTATAATAAAGGTCTTATTTTTCTAAATCCATAGACACCAAATTTGCATTTTTCTGAATTGTGGATCAAAAGTTATTGATTTTCTAAGTTTAATACATAATCTGTCTATTTTTCTATTTAAACAAATAGCCCAGGCGACGTGGCGCAACCTTATTGGTCCGTACCGGTTCGGTCGGATCGACTGCTGCAGACCGTTAGATCTTAAGTGATAAACGGACGGATCTGATTGGCCCATACCGCTTCGGTCGCGATCTAATCCTAACCGCTGACGATAAATATAACGGCTCCTAGGGCCTGGCCGGAAACGGGCGGCGCTGACTAGCTGCGCGCGGCGGCGGAGCGTTAGCCGACAGCGTTCTGGTGGTTCTACAGGGGCAGGGAGTCCGTGGACACGTACCAGAGGTCGTGGCGGTCTCGATGGAGGTCACGGTGGCGTGGGGGGGGGGGGGTGCTCTGGTTCAGTCACGATCCCTCGCCGGAGTTGCGTCGACGGCGGAGCTCGCGGCTCTGTGTCGGAGATGACGGCCTGGGGCTCGGACAAGCAAGCAACGGGATTAGTGAGACGCGCCCAGGTCAGCACGACCTAGCAGAGACCAAAAGGAGGCGGCGGAAACCCTAACCTCACCGGAAAAATCGATGGACAGCGGCGGCAGAGGAAGTTCGCCGGAGTAGACCGTGTCGTTGATTGGAGCAAAAGAAGGCACGTGGCCGAGGTTAAACCATGCGCCAGGACCCGGCAATCAAGACAAGGCAGAGAGAAGGCGCGGCATGGCCGGAGCTCACCGGAATCGTCGCCAGAGTAGCTTCGGACGGCGGTGGTTTGAGCTGGTAATTGGGGAGCCTGGGGGCTCTCTAGGGGCTGTGGTTGGGGGAAACTGACGAGGAGGGGGAGGGGGTTAAGTAGAGGTGGCTGTGATGGCGATTTAATCGCGGTAACACTCAAATTCGGCCGGACTTGGAAACGACAGAGGAGGGGAGGAGGTGGTGGCCGTTCGCGTGGAAGAAGGTGAGGTGGCGTCGACATGGCATGGGGCCAGGTGGTAAGTGGGTGGGGGTGAGAAGGGGGGTGTGAGAAAAGACAAAGAGAGGGAGAGAGAGAGGCCTGGGTGGGCTGGTTGGGCCAGTTGGGCCGAAAAGGCCAGAAAACTGCTGCTGTTTAAAATTCTTTTCCCTCCTTTCTTTTTCTTTTAGAATTTATTTTCTTCTAGGTTTTGGATTTAGCAAAAGTGCTCCAAAATGTCTCTAAATTTCACCAAATTTTTGGAGGACAAACTTAATGCAAGGTAGTACATTCCATGATGAAATGAATGCAATGATGATGATTTTCAGATGAAATTTTTTGGATGTTACAAATCTAACCCCCTTAAGATGAATCTCGCCCTCGAGATTTGGGTTGGCTAGCAAATAGGTGAGGGTGATCTCTCCGAAGGTCATCCTCTCGCTCCCATGTTGCTTCTAATTCAGTGTGATGGTTCCACTGCACTTTGTAGAATTTGATTGTCTTGGTACGGGTAATTCTTTCTGCTGTCTCCAGAATCTTAATAGGTTTTTCTTCATAAGTGAGATCATTCTCTAGCTGAACTTCTTCTAATGGTATAGTGTCTTTTAGCGAAGTTTCTTCCATCTCTGGGTGACACTTTTTCAGCTGACTGACATGAAATACATTATGAACTGCTGACAGAGATTCTGGTAATTCTATCTCGTATGCCACTTCTCCTTTACGGCTCAAAATCTTGAAGGGTCCCACATAGCATGGTGCTAATTTTCCTTTGATTCCAAATCTCTTCACACCACGAAGTGGTGATACTCTGAGATAAGCTCTATCACCAACCTCATAGGTGACTTCTCTACGTTTTGGATCTGCATAGCTCTTTTGCCGATATTGGGCTACCTTTAGCCTATCCCTTACCATCTTGACTTTCTCTTCAGCCTCCTTGATTAGGTCTGGCCCGAACAAATTTCTTTCTCCTACTCCATTCCATAGCAACGGCGTAGTACACTTTCTTCCATAAAGGAATTCAAAAGGAGCCATTTCTATGCTTGATTGATAGTTGTTATTGTAAGAAAACTCCACATATGGTAGACTTTCATCCCAACTAGATCCATAATCTAACGCATAAGCTCTTAGCATATCTTCCAATATTTGATTGGTCCTTTCTGTCTGCCCATCAGTTTGTGGATGAAATGCAATGCTGAAGTCTAGTCGAGTTCCCAATGATTCGTGAAGTTGTTGCCAAAAGTGCGAAGTGAATTGAGTTCCTCTATCAGACACGATACTTTTAGGCGCCCCATGCAAACATACAATTCTATTCATGTATATCTTGGCTAGCTTTGCACTTGTATAAGTGGTCTTCACTGTTATGAAATGAGCCACTTTTGTCAAGCGGTCAACGATAACTCATATGGAATCGTATCCAGATTTAGTCCTTGGTAGCCCGGTGATAAAATCCATAACAATTCTATCCCATTTCCAATCAGGTATTGGCAGTGGTTGTAATAATCCCGCCGGTTTCTGATGTTCTGCTTTTACACGACTACACACGTCGCACAAGGCAATGTGCTCTGCTATATCCTTCTTTAAATTATTCCACCAAAATCTTTCCTTAACATCCATATATATCTTGGTGTTGCCAGGATGAATTGAATATGGTGAGTTGTGCGCTTCTTCTAAGATCAACTTCTTAATCTCAAGACCCCGCGGAACACAAATACGTTTTTTGTACCATAAGATTCCTTGTTTGTCTACATGAAATCCTTTTGCCTTGCCTTCACTAACCTTACTTTTGATTTCTTCTATTTATTTGTCCATCTTTTGGGCTTCTTGAATTCTGTTCATCAGTGTGGGTTGCACTTCCAAGGATGCAAGGTACCCTTCAAGCACTATCTCTAATCTCAACTCCCTAAAGTGGGCACACAACTCTTCCGACAATTCTCCTTTGTTGAGGCCATTTACATAAACCTTGCGACTTAATGCATCGGCTACGACATTTGCCTTTCCAAGGTGGTATTGCAAACTTAAATCGTAATCTTTGATAAGTTCTAGCCATCTTCTTTGTCTCATGTTGAGTTCTTTCTGTGTAAAAATGTATTTCAGACTCTTGTGATCAGTGAACATTTCGCAACGTTTTCCCATAAGATAATGCCTCCATGTTTTTAAGGCATGTACAACTGATGCCAACTCTAGGTCATGAGTAGGATAGTTTACTTCATGATTTTTGAGTTTCCTTGATGCATAAGCTACAACTCTACCTTCCTGCATCAGTACACCTCCTAATCCTTGGTGAGATGCATCACAATATACTTGAAAGTCTTTCTCAAGATCTGGCAAACATAACACTGGTGCTGACACTAGTCTCTTCTTCAACTCCTGAAAGCTGGTTTCACAAGCTTTTGTCCAATTAAACTTCTTCTCTGTCTTTAGCAGATCAGTCATAGGCTTTGCTATCTTAGAGAAATTTTCAATGAACCTCCGATAGTACCCTGCTAGGCCTAGGAAACTACGGATTTCTTTAACCGATTTAGGAGGTTCCCATTCTGTCACAGCTGCCACTTTTGCTGGATCAATAGCTATCCCATTACCAGATACTATGTGCCCAAGAAAACCCACTTCATTCAGCCAAAATTCACATTTGCTGAACTTGGCATGAAGTTTGTGTTCCCTGAGTTTCTCCAGAATGAGGCGTAGGTGTTCCTCATGTTCTTTGTTGCTCTTGGAATATACCAAGATGTCGTCGATGAATACCACTACGAACTTGTCAAGGAATTCCATGAATACCTTATTCATCATGTTCATGAAATAGGCCAGTGCATTAGTCAATCCAAACGGCATCACTGTATATTCATACAACCCATATCTAGTGGTAAATGTGGTCTTGGGTATATCATGTTCTCTAATCTTTAGTTGGAAGTATCCTGATCGGAGATCAATTTTTGAGAACACACATGCTCCCTCTAGCTGATCGAAGAGATCATTTATTCTAGGCAGGGGATATTTGTTCTTTATGGTCACTTCATTAAGCGAACGATAATATATGCATAGCCTTTGGCTTCGATCCTTCTTCTCAACAAACAAAACTGGTGCTCCCCAAGACGAAGAATTTGGTTGGATAAATCCCTTTTCCAACTGTTCTCCCAGCTGTTTCTTGAGTTCTTTTAACTCGTCCACTGACATTTTGTAGGGTCTCTTTGCTATAGGTCCAGTTCCTGGCAGTAGATCTATCAGAAACTCCACATCCCTATCTGGCGGCATGCCAGGTAATTCTTCAGGGAACACATCTGGGTACTCCTTCACTATTGGTACACTGTCTAGGCTAACCCCTTAAGAGAATTTACCTTGCTCCCCTTGGGTTCAAAGTTAGACTTGAACCTGATCCTTTTATTTTTTGGGGTGGTGAGCATAACAGTTCGTTTGGCACAATCTATCACTCCTTCATAACGGGTCAACCAGTCCATCCCTAATATTACATCTAATCCTTGGGACTCTAGGATTATTAAATTAACTGGAAACTTGTTCTTCCCAATTTCTAGGATTATCTGTCGGCACCCAGAATTTACTATCATTTCTCCACCTGGGAGCTTACCTTAATGGGACATCCAATGGTTTTAGTGGAGAGTTCGTTTTTGATTACAAATGCTCTTGAAATGAATGAATGCGATGCGCCGGTATCGAAAAGGGTAAGTGCAGGAAAGGAATTAATCTTGAACTTACCGACCACGGCATCAGATCCTTCTTGAATTTCCTCCACATTGATGTGATTCACATGACCCTTTTGAAATGGGTTCGGCTTAGCCCCATCAGCCTTCTTCTCTAGGCATTCATTAGCATAGTGCCCTATCTTCTTGCACTTGAAACATTCCACCTGACTGATGTCTTTCTTTGCTGGCTGACTGTGATGATTCTGACCATTTTGGTTCCCATGGCCATGACCATTGTGGTTGTTCCTGAATCCACTTTTGTTATGTCCACGATGATTGTTTCCATCATGGTGGTGGTTGTTGTTACGATGGTTATTATGACTCCCATTCTTGTGGAATCCTGAACTCCCACTTCCTTCACCATGAGAGCGCTTGTGAGGTGATCATGATCGAAACTTATCAAAATGGTGCTTTCTCTTTCTACCTTCCACTTGCTTCATCTTGTTTCCTAGGATGGTAGCTTTATCACACAAAGATTGATAGGTTGGAACATAAGCAACAGATAGTTGCATAGATATTTCATCATTCAACCCATCCAGGAATTTCTCCTTTCTCTTTGAGTTAGTGTCAACATCATCTGGTGCATAACGTGATAGATTGTTGAACTCTTCGATGTACTCAGAAATACTACGGTGGCGCTGCTTGAGGTTGTGAAACTCCTTTTTCTTCAACCCCATTATTCTAGAAGAGATGTGAGTGGTGCGAAATCCATCCTCAAACATTGCCCAAGTTACTTCCTCAATAGGGTGAGTAACTTGGAAATTGTCCCACCAAGTAGCTGCATGACCTTCCAATAAGTGTGCCACGAATCTGACCTTTTCTGCATCTGTGCATCCAACTGTGACTAGGTCCTTATTCACAGAGCGTAGCCAATCATTGCTACCATGGGGTCAGTAGTACTAGAGAACTTAGCAGGTCTCAGCCTTAGAAATCTAGTCAGCATATCCATAGGTGGTGGATTGTTCTGGTTGTGTTATTGTTATTATTATTGTTCTGATTCTAGTTCGCCATGAATTGAGTCATCATTTGAATCAATTGAGTCTGTGCAGCTATCATTTGCTGCATTCCATTGCCATTGTCATTGTTATCTTTGTTGTTGCGTCGGGGAGGCATCTGGGGTTTAATAAGGGTAAGTAATGATAGATAACCCAAATAACATAACAACCAATCAAACAAGTACATGCAAGTTCAATCACAACAATAATAGAGTTTGCAAAATAAACATACTAGCATAGTCACCCACAAGTCGGTATGATCTATGCAACTCGATAATAAATAAACGATAGATAGATGGATAAGTATCACTACTCCTCCATGTCAACTTCCTCCTCCACTAGTGCAAGTCCTGCTGCGGCGAATCCTGCCTTGTATTCCTCCAAACTTGTAGTCAAAGCATCGATCTTTGTCTGTAATTCTCTCTTCTGTGTGCGTAGCCTCTCTATCACCTTGTGATCCACTTCCATCTCAATGTCCTCAAGCTCTAACTCGGTCTCCAAGTCTCTGATCTTCTTGTTCTTCTTCTGAACTCTCTTATCTTGGCTCTTGAATTTCTTCTCCTGGTCTTCAAACTTCTTCTCCATTTCCTTGATTCGATTTTCCTGTTCCTGGAAGGCCTTGTCCTTCTCCTTAAGTTGGACTCATAGTTCATCGTTGCTAAGCATCACGTTAGTCCTATCAGTATCAAGGTGTCTGATAAGTCTCTCTAAGTCCTAGAGGTGGTGACGCACGGGCTTGATAGACTCCCTAGTGGCCTCGTCCAACACAATAGGCTCTCCATCCTCGTCGCGTCTCCCAAAGAAGAGGAAGTAGTAGCTCCTGATCTCAGAAGAGTGACGTCCACATAGGCGTCCCAACAACTCCTGCATAGCGACGTCGAGGCCCCTCTCCATGTCATCATGGAGTATCTTGAAGGCAACCTCCCCAGTTTGGGGCTCTGTCTCACGTCCTGGATAGGTAACTCTGAATCCCCATAAGTCCTTCCTCTGAAACTTCCTCAGCTGAAGTCCCTGAATGGTAGGGATTGGAAGAGCGAGCACACAACAAGCTCCAACATACGAGTCCTAAAGCGAGTTCCCCTGAAGTCCTCGACGGTGCTGTAGACAAAATTCGGCATCTTTGCATAACATGGAGAAAATTAGTAACAACACAAGTCTAGAGAAGAAAACACAAGTCACAAAATAAAAATCAACCAACAAAACATTCCAAGTAGCAATACATTATTCAAATCAAGCAGTCAAGGTTCCAGACATAACTTATTTTTGCCATACCACATAGGTTGGTATGATCAAAATACTAACATGATAAAACGCCAAGGGTGGAGGTCCAACTAGTATCTCACTCCTTCTTAACCAAGGTAGCAATCTAGGCATCCTTGGCAGCAATCTGCTTGTCTTGGTCGCATAGCTCCAAAGCCAAGCCTATGATATCTTTACTTAGGCGTTTTACAGTGGCCTTTGAGTCTTGGACAAGACGTTTCTCCTCCTTGAGATCCTCCTGAGTATTGAGCATTCTATACTTGAGTCTTTCCCCAAGTTCCTCAATGGCTTTCCACGCAGCATTCCTTGCAGAGTCAAAGAATGACGTGTGCATTTCAGAGTTGGTGAACATGCAGAATCCCGTACTCTTGGGATCATCTTCCTTGTTCTTGTACAAATGGAGTTGCACCCACCAATACTCTTGTCCTTTGTCTAACACAGGAAATCCCTTGTACATGGCTTCACCATTCATTCCCAAGCCGATC